>JAESUZ010003161.1:600000-1200000 GCA_017311185.1 Proteles cristata cristata | reverse complement strand
AAGTATTTATTACAGACAAAAAGACAATTTACCAAGTGCTTTCCACCTGCATTATTCAATATCACCCTCACACCAGCTCTGTTAAGTAGGAACAAACATCGTGTTGAAATGACTAACCATTAACCCCATAGCTGATGAATGGCAGAGCCTGATTCCAAATTCTGAAAGGCACCCTCTTACTAGGTAACAGCACCTAAGTGTGTTATGAATAGTCTATATGATTCTCACACAAATTCTGGAAGGTGGTATTGCCATGCTTAGAGATGATCAGGTCAAAGCTTAACGAGGTCAAGAGCCTTGCCCAACACCATGTAGTTTGGGGCACCAGGATTAGAACTGAGGTGTGCCTGATCCTAAGGCTGCCTTGGAACTCCATGCTGCCTTAGTATCCTTTCCACTGGCTCCCCCAAAGAAACCTCACCATAGATTATCCATTCATATATTATCCATTATTAATTCTTTCAGTTGGCCATTACATACCAACATTTTTCAGCTCAACTGTAAGAGTTATTAAAGGCATGTGAGATAGATCCTGTCCTCTCATCTGGGTTAAAAAGGAACCAGACTTGGGATCTTTTATTACAATTTATTTTTGCCGATTAAAAAATGCTAAAAAAGAAGTTTTCCAAGATCTGTGGAGTAAGGCATATTCACGAGCATTTGTGCTGGTACACTGTCTCGGCCAAGGAAAATGAAAAGAGACTTAAACTGTGAAAGGAGAATGCAGATTAGTAATTACCACCATTTATCCTGCTTCTGCAGGGTGCAGGCGAGGGACCTAGAAGGATCCATGAAGAATGCAAGACAAACTCCTTATCATCGTTGTCCTTATAATCCGGCCGAGTAGACCAAATCTCCATGTGGGCTCACCGCATGTGCCGTGTACCACAACAGGAACCTTGCTCTCATTTGGCATTCTGTGTTTGCCATCTTCTTGGTGCAGTTCTAGCTCCATGATGGTATTAAATATCTATAATCATGGAATTTTAAAAAGCCAGAAAATACTTCTGTTTCCAGTCAATGTAGAGTACCAGGGATTAGATCTATTCCCCGCACCTGAAACCAAATAAACCAGGCTAAATATTTGAAACTGCAAACGACAAGGATCCCTAAGAGATAGGAAACAGACGAGTTCTGGTCTAAGGAGTCCTCCAACTAACCGCGTGGACAGAGTGTCCGGACTACAGCTCAGAAAAGAGGAACCCAGGTTATCACAATCAGACTCCCTGATTCGAGGAGATGGAAATGTGAGTCTGAGGGGAGAGTTGAAGGTGGCTAAGGTTCACAGGACAGAGTATTTGAAAAAAAAAACCCAAAGATCTGCAGAATTCTTGAGTATTCAGCTGAGTACTGAAACTACCCATAGTTGGGGAAAGGACCATCTGAAAGGATTACAGGGGAAAATGCCTCACACACCCACGTTGAGAGGCAGAAGGTCTGTTCCCAACAGCCAGACTGGAAAGCATTATAATTGAAGGGGTTGCAGTCATTACTCAGAAGGGCCTTATCTCAGTAGGGGGGAAGAATGATCCCTACACTAAACAGAGCTCTGATCTCAATTAACAAAGCAACACATGAAAAGATCAGACTGTTTTCGCATGACTTAACTTCAACCCAGAATAAAGCTAAAAAATGTTTAATATTTATAGAAATACAAAATATCCAGCATCAAAAAAGGGAAAATTCACAATATCTGACATCCAATCAAAGATCAACAAGCAGGCAAAGAAGCAGGAAAATACAATCATGAATGAGGAGAAAAATAAATGAATCAAAACCAACCCAGAAGTCACATAAATGCTACAATAATAGATAAGGACAGGGGTACCTGGGTGGTTCAGTTGGTTCAGCGTCCGACTTTGGCTCAGGTCATGATCTCAAGGTTTGTGGGTTTGAGCCCTGCATCGGGCTCTGTGCTCACAGCTAGCTCAGAGCCTAGAGCCTGCTTCATATTCTGTGTCTCCCTCTCTCTCTGACCCTCCCCTGCTCACTCTCTCTCTCTCAGAAACACATAAAACATTTTTTAAAATTAAAAAAAATAATAGGTAAGGACATAAAAATAAACTTTTATGGCTGTATTTCATATGTTTAAAAAGTCAAGTTAATTGGCCATATCCATTGTTGGTATGGATGTGAAAAAACAAACTTTCATACAGTGCTGGTGAGAATGTAAAATGGTACCACCATTTTGGAAGAGTTTGGCAGTTTCTTAAAAACTTAAACACATGCTTCTCATATAACTTAGCTATTCACCTCCTTTATTAAAAGAAAACATATGTCTATGCAAAGACTTGTATACAAATAGGCTATATTCATAGCAACTTAACCTGTGATAGCAAAAACCTCAAAACCGCCCAAATGTCCATCATCAGATGAAGGCATAAACAAGTTGTGGTATGTCCACATAATGGGCTTCTATTCAGCAAAGAATAGAAAGAAACTATTTGTGTATACAAAAGAAGGGAAGAATCTCAAAATACACTGAATGAAAGAAGTGGAAACAAACAAAAAAAGAGAATACCTTCTGGATGATTCTATATAATACTTCAAACTGTATGGTTTCATTTATTTAAAACTTCAAAATTACAAACTAACTATAATGACAGAAATCACCTCAATGGTTGTCTAGGGACAGGGAAAGGATTATAATAGAGAATGAGGAAGCTTCTAGAGGTAACTAACCTGACTATTGTTATGGTTTCATGGTTGTATACATATATCAGAACATGAAATTATAAATTTTAACCAGGTGTATTTTATTATATGTCACATATGCCTCAATAAACCCATTAAAAAACTCTGAAACAAAAGTATCAAGGCTAAAGCAAAATAAAACTAAAAAATAGGAATAAAGAAATCATTTAAAAAATCAGTATTTTCAGCTGTTTAGCACTTTATAAAGTCATTTATATTTTTCCACTTGAGAATCTTGTCTTTCCCTTAGAATTCCTTTTTTTCTTATGTTTTCCATTTATAAGAGTACCTTAATGACTACAAGGGTGCCTCTATATGACATTATGACATTTGCCTCTCCTTTAATTTTCTGCTTTTAGGGTTCTCATTGATGCTGTTTGTTCTTCTTCTCATTTCTAGGAATTATTTAGGTCTAGCCTAGGCCTTTTTTGTTTTTTAACGGACTTGTGCATTGACATCCCCCCCCCAAAAAAAAAAAACCCACCAGTGAAATATTTATATTATAAGCTTCCAGATTTTGAGGCACTTTCTGATGTTTGGATATATGTATTATATTGGGTGTATTCAATATATACTCATTATTAAAGTCGTTGATCATATTAATTAGCAGATGGAGGTCAAGAACTCTAAATACATTCCCTTAGGGCAGGAAAAGACCAATGGGAAAGCATGTAGAAATATAGATTAGTTTAAGAAAGCCTTCAAGCTATGCAGGAAAATAAATAAAACAAGTTTTTTAGAATTATTAAGCCAATAAGGATAACATAAAGCAATGATTCTCAAACCTGGCTGCATATTAAAAGAGCACGGCAAAATTTTTTAAAACATCCATGGGTGAGCTCCAAATTACACCAGTAAACTCAGAATCTTTGGGAGTAGGGTCTGTGCTGGTAATTTTATAAACCTCCCCCAGATAATTCTCATGCTGCCTGGATTTCAAGAACCTTGAATATAGTTGTTTGGAAAAGGGGCATTGGACTTGAAGGACTGCCCTTTGCCATTTTCAGCCTGAATGGCTATGGGTAAGGAATTACAAGGGTGGTGTCAACTTTGCACACTGGAGTCACTTGAAGAGTTTTACAAACTAGTGATGGCCAGGTCCCTCCCCCAGAGAACCTACTTTCAGTGGTCCGAGGCACAGGCTGGGCGGGGGGTGATCAGGCGGAAGCTACTCAGGTGGTTATAACGTGCAGCCCAAGGATGAACCACTGTTCTTATGAATAAGCTTTAGGGCACCTGGGTGGCTCAGGTAGTTGAGCACCTCAGGGTCATGGGATCAAGCTCTGCCTCAGGCTCTGCATTGAGTATGGAACCTGCTTAAGATTCTCTTTCTCTCCCATTGTCTCTCTCCCTGACAGGTGCGGTTTTTTTTAATTTCTTTCTCTCTGTCTCTCTCTTTCTTTCTCTCTCAAAAATAAAAACATTTTAAAGATGAGCTTCCTCTTCTGAGATGTGGTGATAGCTTTTGTGTGTGTATGTAATGCTTTAATGAAATAATGTAGGTTAAGCACTTAGTATTGCTGTTTGGTTTATAGTAAGCAGTTGATGAAAGGTAATCACTATTTCTGTGTTTTCTGCAATATCTAAACTCTGGAAAAGTAGAACCTATATTTAAAAAAATCTCTCTGAAGACTATGTGAAGGGATGTGATTTTATATAGGATAGGGCTGAGGCTTTGCCAGAATGGAAGGAATTTGTCTTGTGGGAAAAGTAGTGGCTTGAAATGGTATCTATACAAGGGCTGAAGAAGATGGTGCACTTTTACCCATGCTCAGCCTCACTCGGGAGTCGGGTGAAATGGGGTAGTTGATCTGATTTTTTTTTAAAGTAAGGCTTCTTGTTGGTCACTGTTTTTATTTTGGCTGTTACGTATACTGTTTTCCTATTGTGAGAATAAAGACCTAAAAGACAAACAATGCCTCATAAATGCCCAAACTTGAGCACATAACATACGTAACAGCTGTTGCCACACCTGCCTGGGACTTGCTTGAGTCGGCTCTTCTACCACACTGCAGCATGAGTAGCCATGTGCTTTGACAGAAGTCAAAGTGGGTTCCAGGGGTTCTGAACAATGAGAAGTTCAGGATTTGCCATAAACGAGATGGGGAAGGTTGTAAGTGGAACAATTCTGGGGGGAAGATGAAGGATTCAGTTTGGGGCATGTGAAGGCTGAGGCGTACCATTGCAGACAGCAAGGGAACTATTAGATACACAAATCTACATTCCAGGGCGGAGGTTTGTCCTGGGAATATACATTTGAACATTGATAGCAGCTGGGTGGTTCTTAATGCCATGAGACTGAGTGAGCTCTCTGAGGCAGAGTTAGGTCCTGGGGAAGGGGTGCAGGGCAGGTGAAGAGTGGGTCTTCATGGAGCTTGCTTTCCAGAATGTGTTGAGAAAGATTCTCTGTATTTCTGTATTGTGAGTCCTTCCTTTCCTCCAGGCTGGTTTGGTTTGATTCCATCCTTTTTTTTTTTTAAAATCAATCTCTGGCTGGTGCCATCCGCTGACAATGTTCACGGATTTCTGAGACCACATGAATATTTCACACCAGGCTAAGAAGTGATCTTAAGTGATTTGGAAAGATCACCCACACTGAATAAGATATACATCCAACATCTAATGGAGCCAGAGTGTCTCTTCTACTGTGTTGTTCATGTAACATTTTGAATTAGCAAAATTTAGGAGTAAAGATGATTCTATCATAATGTGTCTTCTTTGCCATTGAAATTAGTGTCCTGGTCCTTTAGGTACAAAGTTCCTGAATCTAAGCTTTGTTTGGATCAGGAATATGCCAGCCACACCCAAGGGGGATTTTTTAAATTAAGGGTTTGGATCTCTCTATGTATTAAAATTGTGCATTTGAGGAACCAATGGAAACATGAATTATTTCTTTTTTTAATGTTTTTTATTTATTTCTAGGGGAGAGAGAAAGATAGCGTGAGCAGGAGAGGGTCAGAGAGAGAGGGAGATACAGACTCTGAAATAGGCTCCAGGCTCTGAGCTGGCAGTCAGCACAGAGCCCGACGCGGGGCTCGAGCCCACGAACCGCGAGATCATGACCTAAGCGAAAGTCGGACGCTTAACCGACTAAGCCACCCAGGAGCCCCAACATGAATTATTTCTTTCTGTTTGAACTCTCAGATGAGAGTGTAAGGACAAATACAAATTAGAATAAAAGGCTTAATTTTCCCCACTGAAAAATTAGGGAAAAGATACCCCTTCCCTTTTCCTTTGTGCATTTATTTCAGAAAACTTGTAATTGTACATATTATCTCCTCTCTTTCAAATCTTTTTTCTTTTTTTTTACTTAAAAAAATTTTTAAATGTTCATCTATTTTTGATAGAGAGAGAGGCAGACAGAGTGCAAGCAGGGGAGGGCAGGGAGAGACGGTGGGAGAGATAGACTCCCAAGCAGGTGCTCTCCTCACTGAACCCGACTCAGGTCTAGATCTCACCAACCATGAGATTATGACCTGAGCCAAAATCAAGGGCCAGATGCTTAAGGGCCTAAATGTCCATCAACTGATGAATGGATCAAGAAGATGTGGTTTATCTATACAATGGAATACTACATGGCAATGAGAAAGAATGGAATCTGGCCATTTGCAGCAACGTGGATGGAACTCAAGGGTGTTATGCTGCGCGAAACAAGTCAGGCAGAGAAAGAATGATACCATATGTTTTCACTCATAAGTGGATCAGGAAAAACTTAACAGAGGACCATAGGGGAGGAGAAGGGGGAAAAATAGGGAGAGGGAAGGAGGCAAACCATGAGACTCTTGAATGCTGAGGACAAACTGAGGGCTGATGGGGGTTGGGGAGAGGGGAAGGGGGGTGATGGGCACAGAGGAAGGCACTTATTGGGATGAGCACTGGGTGTTATATGGAAACCAACTTGACAATAAACTATGAAAGAAAAAAGAAGAGTCAGATGCTTAATGGACTGAGCCACTCAGGTCCCCCTCTCCTCTCTTTCAAATGTCTATAAATCCTTTTGAAGATGATATTGGCATTTTGTCAGCTTTATGACTTGGAGATGTCTTTCTCTAGAACCTGAGTACCATCCGTTTAAAATATAAGCATCAAGGGAGGTGGTGTCCCGCTGTCCCAATTTCTGTGGGAGGGAAGGAGCTGGCTTCCAGTGGGTGTGTTGCTCCAACTTGAAAAAATACCTCCTGCCACTGAGGTATGAGAAGTTTGCTTTTTCTCTGGGAAAAGCCAGTTAGCCAACACGGATGGTCACCCCAATTACCAAGTCAAGTGAAAATAGTTTACGTGTGACAAATGGTACTATTGAGTCCTCTGACTTGAGGACTCGTTATCTTTTATCTTGAGAGCATAGGTGTGATGGGTTGTATCAGCGTGGCTTTGTGGAAGGGTGAGATTTCCTGTTTTTGAGATCTCTTAGCAGGTGGCCTGTGATGCACATCACATTCTGGTTAAGTGCTTGCTTAATAATGAAAGTGGGTTTTTTTCTCTACTATCTTTGTGGAGAGGACTTCTAGGTTGGCAGAATATTTTATTTTTAATTAGAATTCCCCAAAATTAGTTTCCAGTGGGTAACCAAATTACCAACATGCTTTGACTCTCAAAAATCTCCTTTCAAACATTCGTGGGTGACTCATTTCTGTTGGATATTTTAAATGACCTTTTGGTCTTAAAAGTAGAGTTGGCCTTCAAAGATTAGACTCGTCTGCTCTTAGAGATTATTCTAATCACTGCATTCTTGATATAATTAATTTGGGTTTTTTAATAAATGGTATGCCGATATTCTACAGATAATCACTAGGATATTAGAGCCTCATTAAAGTTCTGTTGGCGTAGGTATTAGTTTGCTGGGATGCCATAACAAAATATAGGTGGTCTAAATAACAGAAATTAATTTTCTTACAACTCTGGAAGCTAGAACATCAAGATCAAGGTGTCATCAGGATCAATTTCTTCTGCAGTTTCTCTCCTTGGCTCGCAGATGGCCGTCTTCTCCTTGTGTCCTCACATGGCCTTCCCACTGTGCCTGCCTGGGTCCTAATCTCTTCTTATAAGGACCCAGTCAAATTGGATTAGAGCCCACCCTAATGATTTTAATTCAGTTACTTCTTTAAAGATTCTACCTCCAAACACAGTCCTTGGGGTTAGAAGTACTAGAGCTTAGAAGTTCAACATATAAATTTTTAGCTGACACAATTCAACCCATAACTATACATATTCAAGCTGCTTTTCAAGTATGTGCAAAGGTAGTTTGATCAAAATTTGTGAAAGACTAGAATGTGACTGGTATTTAAAATAATTTTTGTGGGACTACCATTAATACTCTGCTTGCCTTAGTCACTAGAACCAATATCTCCAAACTTATACCATGTATATCTATATTTTCCCCCTAAGAAACCAAGATTGTTTTTGAATTACCATTATTTCTTTCAAAGGAGGGACAATGTGTTTTATGGAAAATATACCCCTTCTTTGTAGCTTCAAATTGGTATAGTGTATTACCTCTTCAAATGGCAGAATAAAATGTTTTTATTGCCAGTTCTTCACTAAAATACATGCATGTGAAGTTAGCCCCCAAATGACACTTACAGCCACTAATTAAAACTCCATTCCCTCAATGATCAGGATTGCATGTATGGGGGAAGACATAACACGTTCTCTGACCTTCTCATTTATTTGCATTCATTAGGAAATTGGTGCTTCCCCCAAGTACATTCTGGTGACCCACAAATTGACTTGCCACCCAGCCTGACCCTCAAAGGAAAGAGGAGGAGGATGGAGAAATGCAAAAAGGTGGACATATTTTCTCTTCAGACATTCTATTTGTCTCCTTCTATTAGATTTATTTTTGGCACATAGAAGAGCACATCCATATGGGGAACATTTTAAAATTGCTTGTGAAGAGTAGGCATATTTCCAAGAGGAAATGTAACCTTGCCTTCATCGGGCGTATCAGATCAATGCGCTGTAAAAGATCATGTTCAGTTACCTCATTTTTGTGAATTGGAATTAATGGCTCATTAGTCTTGATCATATCAATATTATAACACCATTTCCATTTGATAGAAAAGGGAAGGAGGCTGATGGAGTGCACTTACTTCCTTTTACTCTTAGCAAATACACCATGTGCCAGCCTCAGGGAAAACCGGCAGGATCGTGGAGGTGGCTCTTTTTGAACAGGCCCCATTTAGGGCAATTGTGGACTCTTTTGTAAGAGGCTCTTGGAAGAAGAGTTAAAAGGTTCTAAAGCTTTTGGTCACTTGGGACATATATTAGTGTTTTCCCTCGCTTTAGGCAGCAGGCCAGAGTGGGGGAACCAGACACCCTCAGCATTTCTTTGGCCACATGTTGGACCATATGTTGGAAACCGGGATGGCAGACATTAAGAATCTTCTCTTGAACCTCCCTCCCATGAGGAAGTCCATCTACAGTGGAGCATGTATTTCTGTGGGGCTCTGAGAGATAGGCAGGTTGACTCTTTTGAAACAAAAATAAGAAATATTGCAAGGCAGAAGATGATTTATTAAAGATACGTGTCTTTCCCAATCACTAAATTACGCCAAAAGAAACAGTAACCAAATGAGCTCTAAAATCAAGGCAAAGAAAAAGAAAGCCCAATAAAACAAAAAGTGCCTTTGTGATAGGAAGTACCAGACCAGGAATAAGGAACTCTGGCTGTATTATCCACTCTGTCACTAGCTAACTGTGTGGCTGTGAGTAGTGGTGTTTGTTTTGTTTTGCTTTCCCCGTGCATGGCACCTATTTTCTTTGGGAATTGCTGCCCATCTCCACCCCCACACCGGGCTGGGCTGTACCCCTTTGACACATGAGTTTTATCCTACCTCTCAGGCCACAGTAATTGGCTCAAGCATAAATATATGACCAAACCACAGTAATTAGGGTCTTCCCTGGGATTTTGATGGAATTATCAGAAAGAAGCACTTGCTTCTCAGCGTTACTATGGATTAAAAGGATAATATAAAGCAATAGCTACTGGTCTCTATCTCTGCCACATAAAGGTCACCCAGAGAAAGGCAGATCCTAGACATGCCACAGAGAAGCAGAGCTGGGTGACCCATACTTCAGACCTTTCATCTCACAAGGCCTGGAGTCAGGCACTCTTAGAATTCCTTTGTATGTTAGGAAATACGGCCCTCTGGTTTTGGTTGGGACTTTCTACTTGGAACCTGGTTATTATGTTTTGTATATTTAGATTTGCCTCTCAGAGCTTCCTTTTCCTATCTGTGAAGGAGCATAGTCAATATAGTGGACTCCTACATTTCATCCTATCTGTGAACCTTAAATGACTCTAACTATATCTCTTACCAATAATAACCAGCAATCTGTTGTGATATTTCTTCTCCTAGATGTAAGTCTCTTAGAAATCTCCAAAGTTTCTCTCAAAAATTTCTTCCAGGGCACCTGGGTGGCTCAGTCAGTTAAGCCACCAACTTCGGCTCAGGTCATGATCTTGAAGTTTGTGGGTTTAAGCCCTGTGTGGGGCTCTGTGCTCACAGCTCAGAGCTTTGGATTCTGTGTCTCCCTCTCTCTCTCTGGCCCTCCCCTGCTCATGCTCTCTCTTTTTCTCTCAAAAATAAAATAAACATTAAAAAAAATTTTTTTTAATTTTCTTCCAATTATTTGGAAGTTATGATGATCATACCTGGGGTTAAATTTATCTTTATATTAACAATGAATGAAGTGTTTGATAAGAAAATTGATAGTGTAAACAGCATCAGAAAGTACCATTTAAAACCCTTTTAAGAATACAGGCAGCTTTTAGAAGAGAAGGAGACATGATGAAAACCTAATATCTATTCATTAAAGTACATCTAAGTGTTAAATATAGCCATTGCAGCTACTTGAAAGCAATAAAACTAAATATTTTCCTAAAAACTTACTTAATAATTAAGGCTGGGTAATCCCACCAATGATTTTATTTAATTTTTTTTTTTTACAATTAGTTTACTGTCAAATTAGTTTCCACATAACACCCAGTGCTCATCCCCACAAGTGCCCTCCTCCATGCCCATCCCTCCTCCCCCCCACATCCATCAGTCCTCAGTTTTTGTCAGCATTCAAGAGTCTCTCATGGTTTGCCTCTCCCCCTTTCCCCCACCATTTCCGCCCTTCTTCTCCCCCTTGGTCCTCTGTTAAGTTCCTCCTAATCCTCCTATACGTGCAAACATATGATATTTGTCCTTCTCTGCCTGACTTATTTCGCTCAGCATAACACCCTCAAGGTCCATCCATGTTGCTACACATGGCCAGATTTCATTGTTTCTCATTGCCATGTAGTATTCCATGGTATAGATAAACCACATCTTCTTGATCCATTCATCTGTTGATGGACACTTAGGCTCTTTCCATGTTTTAGCTATTGTGGAGAGTGCTGCTATGAACATTGGGGTACATGTGCTCCTATGCCTCAGCATTTCTGTATCCCTTGGGTAAATTCCTAGCAGTGCTATTGCTGGGTCATAGGGGAGTTCTATTGTTAGTTTCCTGAGGAACCTCCACACTGTTTTCCAGAGGGGCTGTACCAGTTTACATTCCCACCAACAGTGTAGGAGGGTGCCCGTTTCTCCACATCCTCGCCAGCATCTAGAGTTCTCTGATTTGCTCATTTTAGCCACTCTGACTGGTGTGAGGTAGTATCTCAGTGTGGTTTTGATTTGTATTTCCCTGATGAGGAGGATGCTGAGCATCGTTTCATGTGTCTGTTGGCCATCTGGATGTCCTCTTTGGAGAAGTGTCTGTTCATCTCTTCTGCCCATTTCTTCACTGGGTTGTTTGTTTTTTGGGCGTGTAGTTTGGTGAGTTCCTTGTAGATTTGGATATCAACCCTTTATCTGATATGTCATTTGCCACTATCTTTTCCCATTCCGTTGGTTGCCTATTAATTTTCTGGGTTGTTTCCTTGGCTGTGCAGAAGCTTTTAATCTTGATGAGGTCCCAACAGTTTATTTTTGCTCTTGATTCCTTGCTTTTGGGGATGTGTCAAGTAAGAAGTTGCTGCGGTGGAGGTCAAGGAGGTTGTTTCCTGCTTTCTCTCTAGGGTGTTGATAGTTTCCTGTCTCACGTTCAGGTCCTTTATCCATTTTGAGTTTATTTTTGTGCATGGTGTGAGAAAATGATCTAGTTTCATTCTTCTGCATGTTGCTGTCCAGTTCTCCCAACACCATCTGTTAAAAAGGCTGTCTTTTTTCCATCGGATATTCTTTCCTGCTTTGTCAAAGATTAGTTGGCTGTATACTTTTGGGTCCACTTCTGAGTTCTCAATTTTGTTCCAACCACCAATGATTTTAATACTCTACCCCAATAAAAAAATAGAGACAAAGTTCGATTGTGCAAATATCCTTAACAAAATCTCCCTTCCCACCCGCTTCAGTGGTGTGACTGCCTGCTGGCAAAGAAACAGATTTTTTTTAAAAAAATATTTTTATTTATTTCTGAGAGAGAGAGAGACAGCGTGAGCAGGGGAGGGTCGGAGAGAGAGAGAGATACAGACTCTGAAATAGGCTCCAGGCTCTGAGCTGGCAGTCAGCACAGAGCCCGACGCGAGGCTCGAACCCACGAACCGTGAGATCATGACCTGAACGAAAGTCGGACGCTTAACCGACTAAGCCACCCAGGCGCCCCCAAAGAAACAGATTTTGAGTAGAGAGCAGTTTGTCTTGAGAAAAGGCATTCAAGACCTTGGGGGAGGGGTGATGGTAAAGATTAACCAGCATGATTAAAAAAATTAGGGGCGTCTGGGTGACTCAGTCATGATCTCAACAGTTTGGTTTGTGAGATCAAGCCCCACATTGGGCTCTGTGAAGCACAGAGCCTGCTTGAGATTCTATCTCTCCCTCTCTCTGTCCCTCCCTGCTTGTGTGCATGTGTGCTCTCTCTCTCAAAATAAATAAACTTAAAATTTTATTAAAAAATTAAAGGACAGAGGACATTGTCCTGACTTCAGGCTTCTTTCATTGCTCCCTGCCCAGATTTATTAACCTTAATAAATAGATTGAGAGGACTGAATTAAGAGGGACCAATAAATATTCTTTCCTCTCTCACCCCTTGAAGAGGATCACCAAATTTTACAGAGCTGATTTCCAAATGGAATCTAGTATAAATGGAAATGGAAACACCGTTTTGACAGTTGTGAGAATACGACATCTGTCCGCAGAACAGGTGCAAGTGTACTGCCGCACTTAGCATTCATAAAGCTGGAAAGCCATTAGTTAGCCGTTTAGCATCCTTCCATGATATTCAAGAATTGATTATAAGGCAAGGATGCAGATCATCAAAGTCAGGGAACTGAAGGTTTCAATTAAAAAGTGTGTGTGTGAGAACTCAGAGCTTTTGACTAAGCCTTTGTAGACTAGCCTGGTGCTTCTCCTGGATTACCGCTCTCTGGGGAGGTTTTCTCCTTCACCGCCTCACTGTTCCCCCCAAGGAGCCCGTGGTCCTGCATAGCATGTTGGTGGCTCAGTGCTGTGTGGTGTCCTCAAAGTGCTTTGACTGAGGTTTTGGAAGAATGGCCTTGCTTTAGTTGCAGAATCTCTAATGTATTATCGAGAGCCAGAGAGAAAAGATGATCTATTTTCTAAAGCAGAAGTGACTTAGGAAATCCCTGATGGGGAGGTTCATCTCTGACTATTTTGGAAAGTGTTTTCCAGCGCTAATTTCTAAGAGTGGATTCTGTGGTTTGAATGTCTCTGCCTAAGATATCACAGATGCAGCGTGTGAGGAGTGAATGGGTACCCACGTGTTATCCACTTGGTGCGGCTCTGATCTGGCAGACACGAAGTCAAGTAGCCATGTGCAATTCCTCCCGTCTTTCTCTTTATATCCAGAGGATCGATTCACCCAACAAACATTTGCGAATTCCCTGTGGGGTGTGTAGTCTTCTGTCGGTCAGTAGTTATCAAATTGTTGTGACTCACCTGGGAGCTTATTAAATTACCAATTTCTACCCAGTGTTCATAGCAGCACTCTCCACAATAGCCAAAACATGGAAAGAGCCTAAGTGTCCATCAACAGATGAATGGATCAAGAAGATGTGGTTTATCTATACCATGGAATACTACATGGCAATGAGAAACAATGAAATCTGGCCATGTGTAGCAACATGGATGGACCCTGAGGGTGTTATGCTGAGCGAAATAAGTCAGGCAGAGAAGGACAAATATCATATGTTTGCACGTATAGGAGGATTAGGAGGAACTTAACGGAGGAACAAGGGGGAGAAGAAGGGGGGAAATGGTGGGGGAAAGGGAGAGAGGCAAACCATAAGAGACTCTTGAATGCTGACAAAAACTGAGGACTGATGGATGTGGGGGGAGGGGGGATGGGCATGAGCACTGAGTGTTATGTGGAAACTAATTTGACAATGAACTATTTATAAAATAAATAAATAAATAAATAAATAAATAAATTCACTGAAGAAAAAAATAAATAAATAAATTACCAATTTCTAGTCCCCCACACACACAACCTGAAATACTGATACAGTAAATCCAGAACAGTGTTTAGGAGTCTGATTTCCATTTGAGGGTTTCACAAACACCCTTGGTGTCTGAAGCACTTTGAAGGGCTGTGCGGATAGCACAAATTCTTCACTGACAGTCTCCCAATCACAATGGCAGGATGAGACCCAGTGGCCCAAACACGTTACCCACGTGATGGCAAAACCCCACAGAAGACCAGGCAGAGCCACAGGAAGTTTTGATTGTTGTGGGATATATTTAGACATGAAGGAGTTTTACGAAGAATTTTAAAAGTAACTTGGACTTTAAAGAAAATCAAATCTGATTCAACAATTTCTTTTCTTCTTCTCTCCTTTCTTCTTTCCCTATCTTTCTTCCTCCCTTTCTTTCCTCCTTTTCTTTCCTTCTTCCTCCCTCCCACTTTCTTTCTTTCTTTCTTTCTTTCTTTCTTTCTTTCTTTCTTTCTTTCTTTCTTTCTTTCTTTCTTCCTTCCTTCCTTCCTTCCTTCCTTCCTTCCTTCCTTCCTTCCTTCCTTCCTTCCTCCTTCCTTCCTTCCTTCCTTCCTTCCTTCCTTCCTTCCTTCCTTCCTTCCTTTCTTTCTTTCTGATGCGGCAGATGAGTTCCAGGGAGGTTAAATGACTGGCCTATATTCGCTGAGTTAAGACTTGAAGAGCAAGGACTAGAAGCAAAGACTTGTACTTATGTCTACAATAGCCTTTGGGGAGCCTGCTGTGGATGCAATGGGAGTGGATATACAGACCAGCATCCTATAAAATGACATAAGGAAACACAGCTAAATGTTAATGCTATTTTTAGATTTAGGTTGACAAAGCAGAAGATGATTCATCAAGAATTTTCAATTATATGGGGCGCCTGGGTGACTCAGCCAGTTAAGCATCTGACTTCGGCTCAGGTCACGATCTCATGGTTTGTGGGTTCGAGCCCTGCGTCGGGCTCTGTGCTGGAAGCTAGCTCAGAGACTGGAGCCTGCTTCAGATTCTGTGTCTCTCTCTCTCTCTGACCCTCCCCTGCTCATGTTGTCTTTCTCTCTTAGAAATAAATAAAACATTACAAAAAATAAAATAAAATAAAGAATTTTCAATGATATGCAATGAATAGTCCTTATGGAAAAAAGGCTCTGCCAGGATTCTGATCTATACATCTTCATCACTGGTTTAGATATACACAGGCAATATCATATTTGCTAAAAATTATTGAGTATGAATTACATGCTTCACTTTTTACATGAATTAAATAATCTCCTTTTAAAAAAAGATATTACAAGGCAGGTAATATTATCCTTTATTTACAGATGAGAAAACTGAGACACAGAAGGATTAAGAAACTTGCTCAAGTTTGCAGAGCTAATAAATCGCTGAAGGGTAGATGGGAACCAAGGCTGACTGCCTCCCCCCGCCCCGCATCACCACCTTATAGAGAAGCTCATAATCTGCACATGATGTCTCCACGCTGGAGGGGTGGCAAATTACTGGATAACAAGATTAGGATTTTTGAATAAGTCCTGGTGGACTGTAACTAATGATGTAACTTAATAGGGATAAATGTAAAATTCCATATTTAAGTTGAAACATCAGTTGCTCACATACAAGAATGCTGGCAAGACCCAGCCTCACCACACTTCCTATGAAAAAGGCTTAGGGGTTTCAGCAGACTTCGCACTCATGTAAACGAATAACATGAAGTGTGGCAGCTAAAGAGCTTATGCTATTTTAGGCATAAGTCAGAACAAGGTGGCTGAGTCCTACTGTGTTTTACATATATTTGATCATAATTGGAGCAAAGTGAAAAACATATTAATCAGTATTTTTTAAAGGAAAGGAGAGACCACCAAATTGAGTTCCAAGGTGAAAGTCTTCTGTATGGCCAAGTGGAGATTTGTGGGTTTTGGTAGTCCGGCCTAGGCTCCCCCAAATACTCTCCCTTTCTCTTTCTTTCTCTTGCTTGGTAACAGCACCTAATTTTCCTGTATGGCATTCCCTGCCCTCACCCTGTTCTCTGTGGTCCTGGAGGACAAGTAAATCATAGTGTCCTTGTGGCCTACACGGGTCTAAGTCCAACCAGACCTTCCTCCATCCTTTGAGGTTTTCATCTTGGATTGAATGATAAATAAGAAAAGATGGTTGGAATAAAATACCTTGTGAATAAACCTAGTTAAGGATACAAGAGATCTGTATGATGAAAACTATAGAAAATTATGAAGAAAATTGAAGAAGACACAAAGAAGTGGAAAACATTCCATGCTCATGGATCAGAAGAAGTTGACTACCCTACACTCTCAATCCCAACCCAAATTGCACCAGCATACTTCTCAAAACTAGAACAAACTATCCTAAAATTTGTATGGAACCACAAAAGACCCTGAATAGCCAAAGTAATCCTGAAAAATAAAACCAAAATGGGAGGGATCACCATCCCAGACTTTAGCCTCTACTACAAAGCTGTCATCATCAAGACAGTATGGTATTGGCACAAAAACAGACACATAGACCAATGGAACAGAATTGAGAACTCAGAAGTGGACCCAAAAGTATACAGTCAACTAATCTTTGACAAGCAGGAAAGAGCATCCAATGGAAAAAAGACAGCCTCTTTAACAGATGGTGTTGGGAGAACTGGACAGCAACATGCAGAAGAATGAAACTAGATCAATTTCTCACACCATACACAAAAATAAACTCAAAATGGATAAAGAACCTGAATGTGAGACAGGAAATATCAGCACCTAGAGGAGAAAGCAGGAAACAACCTCCTTGACCTCCACCGCAGCAACTTCTTACTGACATCCCCAAAAGCAAAGAATCAAGAGCAAAAATAAACTGTTGGGACCTCATCAAGATTAAAAGCTTCTGCACAGCCAAGGAAACAACCCAGAAAATTAATAGCAACCAACTTGGAATGGGAAAAGATAGTTGCAAATGACATATCAGATAAAGGGTTGATATCCAGAATCTACAGGAACTCACCAAACTACATGCCCGAAAAACAAACAACCCAGTGAAGAAATGGGCAGAAGATATGAACAGACACTTCTCCAAAGAGGACATCCAGATGGCCAACAGACACATGAAACGATGCTCAGCATCGCTTCCTCATCAGGGAAATACAAATCAAAACCACACTGAGATACCACCTCACGCCAGTCAGAGTGGCTAAAATGAGCAAATCAGAGAACTCTAGATGCTGGCGAGGATGTGGAGAAACGGGCACCCTCCTGCACTGTTGGTGGGAATGTAAACTGGTACAGCCCCTCTGGAAAACAGTGTGGAGGTTCCTCAGGAAACTAACAATAGAACTCCCCTATGACCCAGCAATAGCACTGCTAGGAATTTACCCAAGGGATACAGAAATGCTGATGCATAGGAGCACATGTACCCCAATGTTCATAGCAGCACTCTCCACAATAGCTAAAACATGGAAAGAGCCTAAGTGTCCATCAACAGATGAATGGATCAAGAAGATGTGGTTTATCTATACCATGGAATACTACATGGCAATGAGAAACAATGAAATCTGGCCATGTGTAGCAACATGGATGGACCTTGAGGGTGTTATGCTGAGCGAAATAAGTCAGGCAGAGAAGGACAAATATCATATGTGTGCACGTATAGGAGGATTAGGAGGAGCTTAACAGAGGACCAAGGGGGAGAAGAAGGGCAGAAATGGTGGGGGAAAGGGGAGAGGCAAACCATGAGAGACTCTTGAATGCTGACAAAAACTGAGGACTGGTGGATGTGGGGGGAGGAGGGGTGGGCATGGAGGAGGGCACTTGTGGGGATGAGCACTGGGTGTTATGTGGAAACTAATTTGACAATAAACTATTTGAAAAAAAAAAAAAAGATGGTTGGAGGGCGCCTGGGTGGCTTAGTCGGTTAAGCATCGGACTTTCGCTTGGGTCATGATCTCACGGTTCGTGGGTTCGAGCCCCGCGTCGGGCTCTGTGCTGACTGCCAGCTCAGAGCCTGGAGCCTGTTTCATTCTGTGACTCCCTCTCTCTCTAATCCTCCCCTGCTCACGCTGTCTCTCTCTCTCTCTTAGAAATAAATAAAAAACATTAAAAAAAAGAAAAAGAAAAGATAGTTGGAACAGAATAATTCTGACACAGCAACTGCAGGAAATGGTGTGCCCTTCACCAGGATTTCCACGTGCTGCCCTGCTTCCTGTGTTTTTCGAGGCCAACAGCTCAGTCTTCACCTGGGTTCATTTGCGTGGATCATTCTTCATGACCCATCAGCTCATTCCTTCAAATAGCATTAACATCCGGGCACAAGACCACGAACACTGATTTCTCCCCTTTGCTCCTCCTCTCACCCCCATCCCCCTCCCTCTCTCCGTCCTTCTTGCTTAGGGAAATGCTAGGCTCCAGACTGTGTGTAGGAGAGAATGTGAACGCAGCGAGCAACTTCTGAGCAAGTTCAGTAATGTGGAATCGTGTGTCTGAACTGTTTGAGGATCAGGCAGTCATGCGTCTGGCACCAGATGGATGATGAAGCCAAGGAGAAAATTGTAACTCAGGTGCTGATTGACGAAAGAAACAGTTATCAAGGTAGGCGTAGGACTTTGGATGGGAAACAACCACAAAAACAAAAACCCTAACTGAGAAGAAAGAATAAAGGAAAAAAGACAAAACTGCAAGAAGAGGAAGGGAAAGAGGAGATGATGATAATTCAATGGGGGGTGGGGGGGTTGTGTACCAAACACAACAAACAAATGTTCACAGACTTTCTTCCTTGCCCCTGGGAACTCTCTAAGGCAGGTGTCTTCGCCCCCTGCTTCTATGCAAGCATCCAGAGGTCTGGAAAACATGACTCGCTCGGAGGCCCAGAGCTAAGTGCATAACATCCCAGTCATGTCCATTGACGCTCCCCACCGTCTCTCCCTCTCACCCCTTCCCTTTCCCATCGGTCCCTCTGGCTGTGAATCTCTGTTAAAATCTCTTTTGAAAAACTCCCAGTGTCCTTTTTCTTCTTTGAGCAAGGATTGTGCCTCCCATTTTGTTTAGCACACACTGCAAAGCTCATCTCTGACTTAGGAGACACAAACCCTAAAGCAGGTTATATTGTGCCCACTGTTTCTGTCTTCTGCTCTTGCTTTCCAGCCAGTGCCCGGGCCTGGTTTGCTATTTGTGTAAATGTACTGGGCGAAAACCAAGGGCACTCATCAACCGCACCCTTGGTCAGTGGCTGAGAACCCACTCAAGCAACCAAAACGCAAGTGGCTGTGTTCTGACCTGGTCTGGGGTAGCTGGACATGAAGGGAAAATATGATATGGTTTTCCTGTGAAGGCTGGAAGAAAGGAAGTGTTCTTAGTATCCGTTAGAGATTTTCCTGAAAGCAAGCAAGAGGCCCAGGAAAAGAAGGGAACTGTGTTCAGGAGTGGAGTTTGTTTTAAGTACCTGAGTCCTGCTGTGAACAGTGATATGTGGTTGTTTTATAAATTAGCCACATTTGAATTCTAAATCACTAAAGGGGCAGCAGAGCCTTTGATATAAGACTGAGCTTATTTTTCAACAAACAAAGTAATTGCTCAACATTGATGAGTCGGCGGGAGGGGGGAGGGGAGAGTCTGCTTTTTGAGGAACTATACCTGCTTCCCAAAGAATATTCTGAATACCTGACAGTACAAAATAATGGTATTGATAAGCTGAATAAATCTGATCCTGGCTATTTTATGTCAAATTGGTAGAAGAAAAATTTTCATGCAAGTATGCAGAAAAGTAATAAACCTGCTTAAGGAATAAATTTAATGGTTTCTCAGCCTATATATTTCTACTAATTGTTTATACTTTTAATTTAATACTATGATTCTTAGCAGGAAGCTTGTTTTACATAGTTTAGAGATTAGAATAAAAGTGCAGAATCAAAATTTTCCAAAAGGCAGTTCCCAAGGGATTTTAGCCACAGCTCTGTCATGTTCACTTCCTTGTCTCAAAGATTTTTCTGTCGATAAATTTTGGCTACGCCTTGATCACTCTTCTCCATTCTCCCTCAGGGATGTGGGGGGTGAAAGGAGAGGAGAGATAGGTCTTAGAGAATTTTTTCTATAAATTATTTTTGGTTTCTCCAAAAATAATTCTACAGGCATCTCCACAAATATAA
The DNA here is from genome assembly GCA_017311185.1 of Proteles cristata cristata. NCBI lineage: Eukaryota > Metazoa > Chordata > Mammalia > Carnivora > Hyaenidae > Proteles > Proteles cristata. Next base: position 1,179,721 of record JAESUZ010003161.1, on the reverse strand, counting down.
TTTATGTGCGTACGTTTTGGCTCTCATCTAAAGAGTTAAAATGTCACACCTTAACCTGATGGTATTTTTAAAAATCAAATGGGTATTTGAAAGCCATCAGTAGAGCGTTTCTAGGAATAGTGGCAGGAAGCATTAAGTAGGCAAGATAATAATTTCTGGCTGTTCTTTGGATGCTGAGAAATTAATATGGGCTTGGTTAGCTGTACCATCACACCTTGCAATTCAGTATCAGCTCTCGGGGCTCTCAGACTAAAAGTCCAGAATTAAGCTTTACCAAGCAAGTTTGAAATCTGTTGGCAAGTCAGTGTGGAAAGCTCCAGCTACCATTGCTTACGTTCCGCCTCTTCTGGGGATACATAAAACCCTCCGTTCCTAGGCTGCCAAGTCAGCACTTTCCAGAAGCACTTAGAAGCTATGGCATCCCCACCTCTCCATCAATGACAACCGAAAGCCTTAACTTGGTAATGGCATAATGGGGAACAAGGTGGGGGCCTGAAAAAGGGTCTCGGGAAATACTTTTCCAGAGCAAGTCAATATGAATGTGAGGTTGTCTTCCAGAGTGAGCAGTCGAGCCCCATCCCTGGGATTCTGCGCCCTTGTGCTATTAATACCGCTGCAGCTTTCCTGTTCTGCACGGCGATCTGGCACCACAGTACATTAGCCGGGGCAGGAGCCGACTTAGACAGAGTGTCTGCGAGCGGGAGCACTCTGAAATGTTCTGCAGGAAGCAGACCTGTGCTGACACAGAGTGCTCAATGGATGGTCTCCTCTCCAAGTCTGTTTCTATTATAAATTAGATGTCTACTTAAAAAATGAGTGAAGTATAAATAATTTAAAACAAATCAAAGGCCTTTATTACCACCATGGTACCCAGGCCTTTGAAGATAACTCTGTTACCCAGTACATTTAGGGACGCTCGCTCTGCTTTGCTCTCCTCTGATTCTTCCATAATGACGTATATAGTCAGAAAAACAAAAGCGAAACATGAAACAAACAAAAAAAAAGCAAACCTTTGTATGGTGTCAAAGCTAAGGTCAGTTGCAGGTACCAGCCGTAAGGGAGGCCAGAGTTCGTTTCTTGGAGTCTACGTCCACAGTTTAACTAAATGAGTATATCCCTCTTCCTCCTCAAAGGAACTATGGCTTGAACATTAGAGTGGATGATCCTGGGACAAATCCACCAGGGATCCTCTGGGAAGCATTTAAAAGCAAATATTCAGTGTCCCAGCTCTTCCTATCTTGGTTGTTACTGCTTCCAGTTCTGATAGATTTTCAACTTCATCTATCTTTTCCTTCCTTCCTTCCCCTCCCTCTCTCTTCCTCCTCCCTCTCTTTCTGTTGTTCCGAAGGCCTAATGACCATAACCTTGACTATCCTATTGTAGATTATATTTTGTTAATCACAACCATGTTTAACTTGTGCATTATGTGGCACAGTTATCTGACCCCTTTATAAATAAAATGCAAAGATCATCTCTCATGGGGAGAGATGGAATCCAATGGAAAATTAATAATGACTGGAGCAAAACAACTGTTTCTCGTGAATTAAAATGTGTTAGAAGCTTAAGTGAGAGAGTAAGAATGGAGAACTGATAGTGAGAGTATATAGGAGTGAGTCATGAAAACTTTGTCAAAGCTACTGCCCTGCAAGAAAGGAAAGAAATGAATTAGGGTGGCTAAATTTGAGAGCTTTGGCTCAGGAAAAATATCCTTAGTTCCCAAACTTGGCTGCACCTATCACTTAGGGCCCTTATAAGAAAACGAAGTTTTCATGGATTCACACAGGGAGATTCCACATCAGGAAATCTAGGTGGGACTCAAGAATAGATAACTTAGAAATCATCGCTCAACATGCAATAAAATGGTAGATTGTATGCAGTAAATGGTAGATTGGTACATAGCCCTTGTGCTTTAGCTACTGACCCTCAAATAATATAGACTGGCTAGGACTAGAGCCTGTAGTTAGTCAAGTATCTTAAAATAATTCCACTAGTGGTTAGAACTTTGAGATTTATGGCAGTTTTTGTAAATTGTGGTTATATTTTTGGTTCCTTAAAAAAGTTGAAAGAGTATGGAAAAATGGCATTGTATTTATTTACCAAAAGACCATTGACTCATTAGCTGTATTACCAGAATGAGGAGCTCCCCCACAATCCCCTGATGGTTGTTTTCTATAATGTATGTGTCTGAAGAATCTTATCATCACAGCCAAGATGAAATCTCAGCCAATGTGGAAAACTGAACAAACAACATCTATTCAGAATAGCAGATCTCAAACTTTTAAGAATCTTTTTACTTTCTCAACTATTGAGGGCCCCAAAGAGTTTCTTTTCTTTTTTTTCTTTTTTTGGATAGGTTAGGACTATTGATATTAACCATGTTAGCAATGAAAACCAAGAACTTAGAAGATATTTTAATTTGTTTAAAAATAACATGATAAATCCTTCACATAATTATTATAAATAATAAAATAATTATATTTTCCAAAAAATTGTGAAGAGTAGTGATTTGCAATTTTCACAAAACTTTTGCAATGTCAGTCTTTGTAAATGACAGTTGGATTTCTGTATCCGCCTCTGTATTCAGTGTGTTGCAATATGGCCTTTTGACTGAAGCGTATAAAGAAAATCCAGCTTGACAGGGATACATAATTGGAAAAGAGAGGTCTCTGTGGGTCCCAGGAGGGTGTCTCAGGGACTCCTGGGGTAATACTCTGAGAACTTCTCCTGAAGAATGATCTCAACACCCTGGCCACAGTGGTGAGCTAGAGTCATCAGCTGAGGCACTCAGTGGTGAGGTCTGTGGTGGTTGATTCACAAGAATTTCAGATCTAAAGACAAAGCATGGGAATCCAGGCTGGCCAAGAGAAAACCATCATGAATAAAGTGGTGTGAGTCCTAGAATGAGGCATGATGGGGGCGCTTATGGGGAGTCCTTCACTGGAGAATTCTGGAGTACTGGTTATACATCATCTCTGCTGCTTTGGAATCTGAGGGTGACTCAGGCCCACTGTTTTTGTCATTTAAAAAATCTGGTTCATTTCTCTGAAGCATACAGAGAACTCAGTAAGCCTCTCTTGATGTTTCTGAGGTGTCTTTCTGAGGTGTTCTGAGGTTGGAGCCTTTTATTCCGTTCAGTAGGTGATTGCCCATAAGCTTTCTCCAGCTTTCTCTCAAAGTGAATTTCTTCCCTCTTTTGCCCATTTCAGAAAGTTCATAATCTCTTGTATTTTTGAGCAACAATTTCCCTGTTACTCTCTTCACTATAGTTCAGCCAATTCGGCAGTACAGTCCATGGAGGAGGTTGTAGGTTCGATTCTTTTACAGGTTGTCTCACTGCCCTGGGACTTGGACTGTAGAATTGATCTAGTCTCATCAATTCTGTGACCCTTCTCCTTGGTTTCTGCTTCAACCTCCTGAATCCAGTAATTAAAATGGCCAACTGGTTCAGCTGTGAAGTCTATTAAGGAAGGACTCCCTTATGGCATGAGGCTCCAGAGCGTCTCTCAAATGAGCTTAAAATCCATTGCCCTTTTCAATATTTGAAGTTTATGTTCCATTGTGGGTGTGTGGTCAAAGGCATCTCCCATGTGTCGCCTAGGAGTTTGTAAAGGAAGCTTGCACACAGGCACCACCCTCTTATTTTACATACCTTTGCCACAAGCCCTGCTAACAGGTCAACCCCATGGTAGAGCCACAGTAGCATTCCCTTCCGCCATCTTCGTTTCTCTCCTTCCTGTTCCACCCTCCCCATGCAGACAGAGATCCTGGGGCCAACTGCAAACTCAATGTCTGCTTCTGAACCCCTGCCTTCCCCTGCAAGTCCCCTGCGGCATTTCTACAGACAGAGCAGCTCTGGCCAGAGGAGAAGTTAAGCCTCTGGTAGCATCTTCCTCCTCCATTCTGTCCTCTCATCCTTGCTTACTGATCGTTTCAGCAGGAAAGGGAATGGACGTCTATTGAATGCCTCCTATGTATCAGTCAGTACTACAAACATTCTGTATCTCAATTAATCCTAAATAACTTTAAATCTTTACTTTTGTAGATAGGTAAGCAAATACTGCATCAGGTCACCCACCCTTCGTGGTTTTGTACCACCTTTGTGGCCAGCCAAAAGTTGGCCACTTTGACTCCTTGTTCTCATTGTCTTGCTACGTGAAACAAATCTGATCGCTAAGTCCGATCAGTTTTACCCTTGTTAAAGTCCTCAGAGCTGTCTCTCTGCACCATGATTCTGCTTTCACTGTGTTACTTCAGGCTCTTCTGTCTCAGCTGCCTTTGGATACTGGCCTCCCCTGGCTACTCCCATCTCTTCCTGGAGCAGCAGACTGTGGGGTTAGTGGCCCAGAGCATCGGTGCTGCAGCCACGTACCTGGAGTCAAATCCTGCCGCTGTCAGCTCCTGACTCTATAGTCTTGGGCGGTTGGTTTAATTTCTCTGTGTCTGGGGTTCCTTGTGGGTGAAATGGCAGCAATAATAGTACTCACCGTATGTAGACTACAGAGGTCGATGCACGTAAAGCACTCTGGACAGTGCCAGGCATGTGCTGAATGAGTGTTTACTCCAGCTTGCTTTTCCTGCTGTGGAGTTCAGCTCAGCTTTTTCCTCAGTGGGAGCAAACCTCAGACTCCCCTATTTCATACCAGACAGAGACCAGACTCTTGAACGTGGCCTTCAGTGGGGTTGTTTTCCTCCAATCTATTTTCTAAATCTCTTTTCCATTAGATTGCCACATACACCTCTAGACAACCAGAACAGCTGTACATCTCTCTCTGTGTCTCATATTCTTACTTCTGTATCTTTATTCCTCTGCACATTTAACTTTCTGTAGGTTAGAATTCCATTCGTTTTTCTGGGCTCAAAACCCAATGGCATCCTTTTCAAGAGGGCTTCCCTGATTTTCCCAGCAGGAAGTAATCTATTTACCTTGTGAACTCCCAGAGCTCTTTATACCTCTCTTTTGGCATTTTGTCATGTTTTATTATCAATTATGGTTATTTATGTTATTTATCTATCCACCTAGAAGGTAAGCCCTTCCAAGGTAGGTTTATCTTTGCATTTCCCTAAGTGTCTATATAGTGTCTTGTTTATAACGAGGACTCAATAAAAATTTTTCTTTGAATGGCTGAGTTTTATTGAATAATAATAGCTGCTATTTATTGAGCTCTTCCTTGGTGCCAAGAACTAAGGGGAGGGTTTTATGTATCTTGTCTTATGAAATCTTCACGACCCTGTATGGTACCAATTATAATTCCTCCCATTTTTCAGAGGAGGACGTCGAGTCACAGATAGGTTAGGTAATTTGCCTGAGATCACCCAGCGGGTAAATGATGTAATCTGGACTCGATCCTAGTGCTGGTCTCGAGGCCCAAGCCCACATCACTGCATTAGAGTGCTGCTCTGGTTGTCAAAGGGAGGCTTTATGGAGCTTGATCAACGCACGCACACGCATACTTCCTGGTACCTAATTGGTCATTGGGCCTGCTGCCATCTCAGCAGTGGGATCTGCACACGCATAGCTCTGCCTTCACTGAAATGCACTTCCTCCTTTGGGAGGAGGATGAATTCTAAGAGCAGTCGCAGGGATCCCTTGCCTGCCAGCTCTTTCCTAGGGGAAAAGCACCGAGCTTCACTAGGTGGACTGACTACAGTGAACTCTGCAAAGGATGTGTCAGCATTTATGCCAGGCTGATTAAAACGTGGCAAACACATCATTCAGTGCCTAATGTGCAATGCACCATAGCTTATTTGATAGTATATTTATGCACACATCTTCAGGAACAATATTCTTGTAAATCTTGTATCAAACCCTTGGGGAGATATTGGTAGTAAGCAGGAAATCAGCAAACACATTGATCCTTCATGCTCTGTGATGTTAGCAGTTGTCATGAAATTGAATTTCATCTTAACATATTAAAATCAATATACAGTGTTCAGTTTAATTTAGAATGTAAATACCATCAAGGGTTTTCAAGACAGAGAAAATAATAGTTTCTAACTCGGGTATGTATCGTTACACAGGCCACTTTCCATTATTTACAAGAAGTATGACCCCGGAATAGAAAAATCTCTAGCTCAGCCTGTTAGAGGAAATGGGAACTCAAGTTCTCAATTGATCAGAATCAGTAGCTAAGAAGGGGTTCTCGTTTTAAACTAAAAAGGACACTGTAGCTATTTTTCTCTATAGTTTTGTTTTGAAATTCAATTTTGCCTGAAGTTGGACTTACTGTTTTTATTTCTCTGAATTTTAATGGTCCCTTGTTTCTCCAGTTCATGAATCTTTTTCCAGGGTAGACTGTCTTTGAATGGCTTCTTCTTTTTCTTTGACTATTTTCCTTAATGTGTGAACCTGGGTATTTGCATCTTTGTTGATTTCTCGAATGACATCCAGCTCCTTGTTCCTCTCTGTCAGCTGCTTTTCCAGTTCCACGATCTTGGACATGGCTTCATTCTCTGTGTCTTTCAGCTTTTCAGACAAATGAGAAATGTTCTTCTCCAGCTCTTCTACCCTCTCCAAGGCCGCATTCTTGGTTTCAGCATCTTCCAGCAGAGTCCTCACGTCAAACATGTTGTCCGGGTGAGCCTGAATCTGCACCTGCAGCTTATCACTCTCGGCGTGCTTCATCCAAGTATTATCCAAGTATTCATCCAGCCCTAACTTGGTGAATTCGTACTGGAGGTGAACTCTGAAAACCTGTGCCAGAAAGCACTACTTTGTAAAACTGCAGTGGGAAGGTAGTGGCATTTTTGCAGCATGTTACAAAACCCAACAAAATTCTCTTTGACATCATGAGAGATGTGGGCCCAAGTGCCATTCTTTATCTTGCCATAACGGGGTAGGAAGTTCAGAGGGCAAGGGGCCCCGATTCTCTGCTTTCTCCTCCAACCCTTTCTAATTTCATGGATAAAATGGGAAATAATAATGATTGTGATGGCTATTGTGTAAGCTTATTGCATGTTTATTGAAGAACGGAGATGTGCAAGGGACGATGACATTCACCCCTTGACATGCATGGTTCTAGGTAACATCTTACTAGCCCCCTGACGTAGGCATCATTGTTCTTTCTATTTCATAGATGGCAGTTGGCCACCTAAAGGAGCAAAGCTGCTTGCCTGCTTGTCCAAAATCACATAGCTTGTAAGTAACAATCAGAATTGGAACCTGGGTTTGTGAGGCCACGGAACTGGGGCTCTTGTCTGGGACTGGCCTGGAGGCTGTAGCACGGCTCTCTCAGACAAAGTTTTCAGTCTTCAAGCAGCCTTCAAGCCTCGCCTTCTAGAGAGACTTGAAAGGAACGCAGGAGGAGAAAGGGATTGTCGTCTCGTCTCAGTGTGAAAGTGTGTATTTCCTTACCGGGGTAAGGAAAAGAGTAGACATAGGGGCCGTTAGCAGCCGCGATTTCGTGGCTCAATACATCCTTCAGTTTTCACCATTGCTGATGGCTTTTGTGAACACAGTAGTTCCGTAGACCTCTTTTAAATACCTGAAAGGCTGAATAGGAAGTAGATAGTCAACTGGGTTGCTCTCTGAGGTACACAACCGTGTGAGTCAGGCCCGGAGAGCACATTCATCTTCTCTTTCCTCCAGACTGGCACGTGCGATGCCCAAAGAGTACATAATTGTCCAGTCCTAGATGCTTATTGCCTGTGCTACCTGAGCACTCAGAAAAATAAATAAATAAATAAATAAATAAATAAATAAATAAAGCCCCTTAGTGGTATTTAAGTAGTCCCACTTTTATCCTTAAAAGAATATATATTACCCACTGGTTTCTAGATTTCTTGTGGTGATTGAGTAGGGCCATACTTTTAGGAGCCACTTCTCAGGTTAGGATCACAGGGATGTTGTGAGGTAATGTCTGGAAAGCACTTTGAGCTCCTTTGAGAAAGGTGCTACGTCAATACAATGTATTATTATTTATTGTCAGCCTGAGAGAAAAGCACAGGCAGGAGATGCCTTTTGTCTTCTTCCCTGGGTATACCAATGCCGTGGCGTAGGCGGTTTTCAGCCGTGGGAATGTTCCAACACCTGCAGCCTTTGAATGAAAAGATGCAGGCTGCATCGAGGACACCTCTAGGGACAGAGAATCGGTTTAGCACCACAGATGAAGGGGGACACACTCTGCAATTGCACAAGCCAGTCCCACTCTCACTTAGCGAATAGAAGCAGTGCTCGCATTACACTAGGAATTGGATTTGGTGGGAGAGGCCTGAGAGTGGGTGGATTTAGAGTATCTGGCAACAATGAAGCACTCTTTAAAAACACATACACACTGGGGGGCCTGGGTGGCTTAGTCGGTTAAGCGTCCGACTTTCGCTTAGGTCATGATCTTGCGGTTTGTGGGTTCGAGCCCCAGGTCGGGCTCTGTGCTGACTGCCAGCTCAGAGCCTGGAGCCTATTTCAGAGTCTGTATCTCCCTCTCTCTCTGACCCTCTCCTGCTCACGCTGTCTCTCTCTCTCCTAGAAATAAATAAAAAATATTAAAAAAATAAATAAAGACCCACACACACACAAAGTGTTGGATGAAGAAGCATGTGAGTTGGGTTCTGTCACTTCTTGCCCCGTTCTGTTTGTAAATTATATGCACATCCTAAATTGACCAGGCGTGCAAGGTGTCCACTCAGTGGCCTAAAATAAGCCTTATCCGTCTTGGCTGCTACAAAATTCAAGTCATCTTTTATTTATTTATCAAGTCAATATTTATTTATTATTGATTTATAAAATCAATATTTTATTTCTTATTTTTTGTTAAAGTTTACTCATTTATTGTGAAAGAGACAGAGATAGTGTGAGTGGGGGAGGGGCAGAGAGAGGGAGACCGAGAATCCCAAGCAGGCTCCTCACTGTCAGCGACACGGGGCTCGAACCCACAAAACTGAGAGATCATGACCTGAGCCGAAACAAAGAGTTGGATGCTTAACCAACTGAGCCATCCAGGTGCCCCAAGTCATCTTTTAATTCCCAGTTCAGATGCCGTGATTTCTTCTTGAGACTTATCCAAATAGCTGATGCGGTTGAACTCTGTGCCTGCTCCTACCCTCACATTCATATGGTGAGGCCTCAACTCCCAGGACCTCAGAATGTGACTATATTTGGAGATAGGTCTTTAATGAGGTAATTAAAGTTAACTAAGGTCATTAAGGGGGACCTTAATCCAAGTCGACTGGCGTCCTTACAGGGAGAGATTAAGACACAGATGGCACAGTGGGAAGGCCATGTGAGGGCACAGGGAGAAGGTGCCCGTCTATGAGCCAACGAGAGAGACCTTAGCAGAAAGCAACCGTGCCAACACCATGATCTTGGGTTTCTGGCCTCCAGAAGTTATGTTATGTAAGCTGCCCAGTTTGTGGTACTTTGTTATAGGAGCCCTTGCAAATGAATACAACACCCCAAAAGTAGTTAAAGGAAAAGATAATGCTTTTATAAAATGTTGCTACTCAAAATGTGGTCCACAGGCTAATGGCATTGGGATCACCTTTTCCTGGTAAGAACTGAAGAATCTTGAACCATACCCAGAACTTTGGAATTAAAATTTGCCTTTTAACAAAATCTTCAAGTGATCTGCATGCATGTTAAAGTATAAGAAGAGCTGCGATTGAGTGTGATGTGGTTTAGCTTTCCCCTAAACTCAGTGTTTAAATGAGCAGGAATTTATTATTTCTCACGATTCTGTGGGCTGTCTGGGTCATTTCTCTGCTGGTCCCAGCTGGCTGCATGTGGCTACATTCACACAGCCTTTACGAAGCAACATCATTTTCTGTGAGTCGTTTTATAACATTTTTTTGTTTCATTGTTTATGCTATACAGTTACCTCATATTTACAACCATCAGTACTATTTTTCCATTTATGATGGGACTAAAAATTTTATTTTTCAGTAAATACATCTTTTAAAAAAAGAGTCAATGCAAAGAAAATCCAGTCAATGTTATAGGCTGCCTGAGGCTCTAGCAGAAATGATGAAGTTCGATGTGCACTATTAAAGTTTGAGAAACGCTGTCTTATTTCAAAATTTGCAAATTTCCCCAGGAGTCAAAGGCTCACCTACTCTTCTCAATATATGTACGAGTCTTCAAGGGGGTGGTAAGAAATGGAAAGATGTCAGGTCATTAAGATATTTCTTTTCCCTTAGACCCGGCAATCAAATGGGAACTCAGGGTGACGGTGAGAAGTATCTCCCTACTTTCCTTCTTACCATGTTTCCTTTTTTCACCTAGGGTTATTATGGTAATATCAGCCCCTGACATTTATGTGGGATTTTATGGTTTGAAAAGCTCTCACGCGTGCTTGATGTCATTTGATCTGTAAAGCATTTGATCTGTATGGCATTTTATCCCATACAGAAAGTAAGCAGAGTGATCGCTTGCCTTTGAAGGACAGGAAAGCCTGGTTATTGTTGGGGTTTCTGCCGCGGTGGGGGCAGGGCTTCCGGGATATGCACGGTTTTCTATAAAGCTGACCCCATTTGTTGGAAGCCAACTGCTTTTTGGTCTTCTGGGAACCGCTGAGCGAAGCACAGTCAACGTTAGCCACCGTTTTCCAGGGCAGGGCAGGGCCGACGAATTGAACCGTGCGGTGGAGAGTGGTTGGCCCCACATCCGGGACTCTGGCTGGGCCCGTGGAAGTCTTGGTCTTGGTAGAGGCCTTGAATACTTGGCAATATCGGCATGAAGTTGTGCGCCCTCTACAGTCCTGCCATCCCTCCAGCGCCGATTTAAATCCTAATTTCTTTTCTCAGGCCCCTGGAGGTGGAATTTCTCTCTCCTATTCCTGCAGCTTCCCAGAAACTTTAAGGTTTCTGTCTTGTATCACATGTCACCTTGTCTTGGAGTTGTTTGTGTCTAGTCCCAGTGCCAAAGGACAGACGAAAGTCTTACCCATGTTTCTTTGGAACAAAGCCCTGGTGCTTACTTTGCATGTAGCAGGCGCTCAAGGAGGCTTTGTGTACTTGAGAATAAACTATAAGAGGCAAAATGTTACCAAAAGGGCAAAAAGTTAAGCATCTTGTTTGGCATCAATATCCTCTTGAGACTTATGTACTGTGAACTGTAGTCACGTCTAAAACTGTGTGGTCCGGTTCACCTTTTTTGTTTTTCTTTCCCTGTCATCCGTCGTAGATATGAAAGGTCAGGTCCAGCTAGGAGCTATGACTGAATCAAGTACTGCAGTCCTGTGGGGTTTTGAGCAGACTGTTATTTTTAATATGAAAAAAAAAAAGTGTGGTCCTCATTCCTGTACTACATTTTAAAAATTACAGGCATACAGTTGAATTGTGAAGTAGCCTTACTTTTATTAAGGAGTTTTGTGTACATTAATTAGAAGCTATTCAGACACTAGTATGTGTTAAAAATATTCCAGATAACATCACTTGAGTAAGATTTTAACAAAGTGGAACGAATGCCGTATACAGAAACATAATCATTTACATGAGAAGTGTGATTGGCTTGACGTTTAAAATAAAGGCTATGTAAGCAGGCATTTATTTTGCCAGTTGCTTTTTAAGTTTTTATGTAACCAATAATTACAGTGATTAATGTTAGCTATCTTTCCGTAACTCTATAGCCTCAGAGCTTGACTTCCCACGAACACTTGGTTATCATCTCTAATACTGAGTATTGCATTGTCTCTTTTCAACCAGGTCCTCCATTTTACTAAGGGGACGTGTCAAGCATTATGTAAAGGCTACAGAGTGCTTCTGATCATGTGCAAAACCCTAGGCATATTTTGTTTATTTGTGTAATTACTCCTCTTAGCTGTGAAAATTTGGAAGTGCAGGTACAGGAGCAAAGTCTGCATGACTTACTGTATTTGTTCCATATGTTGATTTTTTAAAACCAGCACATGTTCAGGAGCAAGTTGGGAACAGGCAAAGCACAATCCCTGATATGACCTTTCCCACTTCCCATGAAAATGCCCAGTGAGGAAGCTCAATATCGTGTAGAAAACACAGGCCCGTGGAAGCTTCTACAATGTGTCATGGGGACCAGATGCACAGACCGGGAGAGCTGCAGAAGAAAGTAACTGTTGATTGACTTCAAACAGCAAGGGAAAATGGATAAAGATGCATATAGTTTTGTAAAAATTTAAAGTATATTAAAGGGAATGGAGATGAAAAGTTTGAAAGGCTTGAATACTCCTGAAAATGAAAACTCACACTCACCCATATGGCAGAGTCCAGGAGGGAGAGGGTCTTGCAAACTGTGGTCTGAGGACCCGGGTTTGAAGGATCCAGCTGTAGCTCGCACATGCACTTTGAACCTGAACAGCATGACTGCTGGTGAGTGGGAGGGAGGCCAATATTGGCTCTTCTTCCCCCTGCCTCTTGGGTGATGAAGTTAGAGCAGGCAACCGGGCAGTTATCATTTACTGTTTCGGACATCTTCTCTAGCTTCTCTTTTTGTATATACTATTACTTCTGGTATCCAGTACATCTAGAGTTCAAGTGTGGATGAATGCATCCTAGAATCTTGGAACATACTTGGTTACCAGGTAAAGATCAAGTATACACACGCCTGTGTATGTATGCACTTGTGCCCTTAGTAAAATTTTAGGGAATGTGGAAACTATGATTCACACGATTCTCAGACCACATTCTCTCACCATAATATAACAAGCAATACATTTTATTTTAAAAATTTAAATATAAATGTTCAGGCCATTAAAAGCTAAGAAAACTGCTTTCCTAATAAGTTGGTTGATACAGAAATCAGGAGTGAGGTTATAGATTACTTCAAACATGCAAACATGAAAATATTATTATATATCAAAATGTGTGACATATCTAAATATACACTTAGAAACATATTAGCTTTAAAAGAGAGAGGATGTAAATCATTTAATCACTGAACTCAACATTTAAAAGAAAGTAAAGAAAACCTGACAGGAAAGCAAAAAACTAAAGGCACCATTAGAAAATGAATCTAAGAACTGGTTTAATTGTTAAGAACCTCAACAACCCACATAAACACTTAGTAAAGCTAATGAATAATTAAAGAGATAAAAAATAAAATATATGATATTAGAAATAAGAAAAAAGTGATAAGTGCTTGCATGAGCACACTATGTACAATTTTATATTAATAAATTGAGTCTAGATGAGATGTATGATGATTTGGGGAAAGAAATCATGTATGGTCACAACTGACATCATAGGAAACCTGCATAGATATAATAAAAATATAACGAATCATTAAAACTTTTCTGTGAAGAAAAATTTTGCCCAGATAATTGTATAGCCCATAGTAAAAAAAAACTGTGCAAAGTTTACTGACAGAAAAAAAGTTCAGAGCAAAAGGGATATGCATTTGGGCAGACACCAGCATGACGTCCTTGATCCTAGAAGCACTTGGAAATGGGTCCTTGGGCAGAGGGGATTCCTGAGTGATTATGATAAACAGAGCCCCCTACTGACCCCACTGGACACATAACTTCAGTGAGAAATAGAACTCAGGGTTTGTTAAGCTGTTGTTATGTTGTTATCTGGAGGTTGCTTGTCTATCTTGACTGATACTATGCCAATACAAAAATATATTCAACAGCATGGAATAAATTACTTAACAATAGACCCATTATCTAAAAGGCATCACAGATAAGTGGAGGAAGGCATGAAGATTAGTTAAATGAAAAAACAGAAATTTTAGTTTTTACTTGTTATTATAGACCAAAATCCATTTCACATGGATTAGAGAGTTCAAGGTAAAAACTCAAGCCATATAAAAGTAAAAGAAAAATGATGGCAATGATTGAAACTCTGAATATATCTGTGTGCTTTTGAGGCCTTAAAAAAAACTTTGGAACTGGAAGAAAAAGTTATCTCCAAAGAAAGCCCCATACAATTTAAATGAATAAATGTTGAATTAAATATTAAGAAACTATAGCGTAGTCAATTGGCATCCAACTCATTTCATATGTAATTATATACAAGTTCTTAAATCATAAGAATAAAGTCATGTAAATAATTTATTCTCAGCAAAACTCATTTTAGCCGGTAAGATCTTATAATCAACATTGGAGTCGATTTCTAGAATTCCAAGGCATTACACTGGCCACTTAGAAGCATGGGTTCTTGGGTTGGCTCTTCTGCTCGGCAGCAATGTGAGCTTCTTCAGCTATATGGCCTTTTGGGAATGGTTTCTTTTTCTGTGAAAGGTCTTGGACCAGAAGGACTTCACAAGTGTTAAAGACTGTGATGGTAGAGCTCTCCTTGTGAATGGTGTCGCCCTCCACAGCGATTGAAATATGAGTGCAATATTGTTAAAAGCGGATATGAAATAGTACACAGACTGGTTTCAGGGAAAGTATAAAAGCATAAATTAAACAAATTGGTCATTCTTGCCCTTGAGATTTGCCAAGATGCTGCATGTGCCTACTTAGGGAAGGGACAAAGATAATATGTCCATCTCTTACTGAAGTAAAACTCCAGGATTCCAAAGTCATAAATTCACTCAAGTGACCTGGTGACCTACTTTTGATGAGTGAACTTTTGCAAATTATCCTGTAAGCAAGCCAACCCACAAAGTAAAAGAATAATATATCATGAAAAGTATTTAGGTCATTTATTTTGATATGTGAGGTTTGATTTTAATTATTTATACAATTTCATAGTGCCGTAAAATAAGTGTCTTGTGGTATTTTTCTAAAAAATAATGAAGATGTCTAAATGTGAACTCTCACTAGAGCTTTTTGCTGTTAAATTTTTAGAGAAAATTTACTTAGTGAAACATCAAGCATAAGGATAAATTACATTCAAACCAGTGAGGTTCTGATAAATGAAATGTGCTTTTAACTTACAAAATGAAAAAAAAAAAGGTAGAGATGTATTTAAGAGTAGATGTATTGTGAAGTAATGGAGTAGCTTTGCTTCTCTGAGCTCTGCTTCTGCTTCAGGCCACTAGGGAGATTTTGAACTTAGGAGGAGATCGTAAGCTTTCCTATGACATTCAAGGATGAGAACAGGTGTGTCAAAGACACATATCTTTGCAAATAGCAGGTGAGGTAAAAGTCTGTCACTGATGGGGGCATGATTGTCAACAAACATATCTGAGCAGCTCCCCTGTGCCAGTCGCTGGACTAGGCTCCAGAAATGTGAAGGTGAACCAAACAAAGCTCTTGTTCTCGAGGATCCCAGAGTCTAGTGTAAAGAGAAGAGTATGTATTGGTGAGGGTAAATAACACCATGTGCTCTGATTTACAAATACCCAGTGCTCAATGGCTTAGCATTTACTTCTTAACAGGGAGTGGCCTTCTGTGTTGTCACTCGGTCGCAGGTTTCTCCCATCAGGTGCTTGTTATCTCCTGGGGTTGTGAGGTCCTCTGCTGGACCCCTGTATGGAATCACAGAGGAATCTACAGGTCAGGATGGGTGTGTGTGTGTGTGTGTGTGTGTGTGTGTGTGTGTGTGTGACATACATTATCTCTGCCCACATTCTGTTGCCCAGAGCTTCGTCACAAAGTCCTACTTTAACTGCTAAGGAAGCCAAGAACGCAAGGCAGCTTTGTCCTTACGAGGTGACAAATGTGTCCTAGTGAACGCATATGCCATGCTGTAGCATATGAAGAGAAGCGCTTAATCAGTGCAGAGTTACTAAAACAAAGGTAGATTACAATGCATGGTGGAGGCCACAAGAAGGAGGGTCGACCTGAGCTGGGGTGACCTGACACAGGAAAAGGAATTCCATTAATGGCAAATATTAAGCTGCGACTGCAATTATGGGCTCAATAAATCCTTAAAGGATAAAAATAATGTTAAATGTTAACTTATGTTAAATGAAGCCTCAGCTAGTTTATAATACAGAACCATGGTGGCTCTTTTAAGTGAGATTTTTATTGAGATAACTGTTGATTCACATGCCGTCGTACTACTCAGAGACCTTTGTACACATTACCAACCTACCAAATTATTCAGATTTTCCCAATTTTATTTGTACTGATTCATGTGTACGTGTATATTTATTTCTACCCATTTTCATCACATGCACATGTTCGTGTCTCCACTGCCACAAAGTACAGAACGGATCCATCACCACAAGGATCCCATCTCCCTCCTGCCCCCTCCTCTATCGCTCCCCTCTGGTAACCATGATTCCCAACTCCATTTCTAAAATTTTGTCATTTAAAAAATGTTCTACAAATAGAATCAAACAGCATATAGTCTTGAGGGATTAGCTTTTTTTCCCCACTTGGCATAATTTTCTGCAGAGTCATCTAAGTTGTGCTTATTCATGGCTTCTTTTTTTATCGTTCTATTCCACGATATGGATGTACCACAGTATGTTTAACCATTGGCCCATTGAAGGACACTGGACTATTTCCTGTTTGGGGCTACTATAAATAAAGCTGCTAAGAACATTCTGGTATAGTTTTTTTTTTTTTTTTTGCAAGAACATTAGTAAAAGGTGAAAGATTTATGCGATCTGAAGAGAAACCAGAGTATTTTTTTGCAAGAACATTAGTTTCCATTTCTCTGGGATACATGCCCAAGAGTGCAATTTGCTAGGTCGTATGGGATTCATATATTTAATTTTATAGAAAATTACTAAATTCTTTTCCAGAGTGTCTGTAGTATTTTACATTCTTACCAGCAGTGTAGGAAAGATCCAATTTCTCCACATCCTGGCCAGCATTTAGTGTTGTCATTTTTTTTCCATTTTAGTTACCCTGATAATTGTGGTTTTAATTTTCCCATTTTCCTCAGGGCTAATCGTGTTGGACATCTCCACCTGTGCTTATCTATAAACTCTTTATCAGCAGTGCCTGACTCAGTTGCTTAAGAATCTGAATTTGGCTCAGATCATGATCTCACGGTTTATGAGTTTGAGCCCCACGTTGGGCTCTGTGCTGACAGCTCATAGTCTGGAGCCTGCTTCAGATTCTGTGTCTCACTCCCTTTTCTCTTACCCCACTCGCATTCCCTCACTCTCTCAAAAATAAATAAACTTTTAAGAAAATACATTAAGAAAACCCTCTTTATGAGAACCATTGTGGTTTGGGATTGAAATAGACACTAGAAATTTTCTAGTTCTTACAAATAACTTCCTCTTCTTTTTATATTACCTTTTTTTTTTTTGGAAAATTCCTGTTGATTCTTCGACACTCCATTTAATGCCCAGATTCTTTGAGGCCATCTTCAATTCCGAAGCCTGAGGTAATTAAACCTTTTCTGACCTTTAAAGGCAGAGTGTGGAAACCAACTTGACAATAAACTATTTAAGAAAATAAATAAATAAATAAATAAAGGCAGAGTGAATCTCTGTCTTCTCTGCGTTCCAGTTTGTTTCTCTTTCTGTTGTATCGGCTATCAAACTGATAAGTGTTTTCATTAAGGTGCTTACCTGTCTGTGCCTTGAGAGAAAGGGCTATCTTACATATTTTTTGTCCGCCCCAGAACCTAGTAGGTATCTGATGCCTTTAAATACTTAAGCCTTTTCAGTGAGTTTGGATACTTCATTACGTTCTGCCTCTTTCCCTAAAGGATTGCAGTGTCTCTTTTTTGGTAGACACTGCTGGGCGTGTTCACAAATGTTAATCTCATTTAGAACTCCCCATCATCCTGAGAAAGAGGGGTCTTCATCTGTATTTTGCAGATAACGAAGTCGAAATCCAGCAAATTAAGTAATTTGAAAATTACCGTCCAAGGAAGGGGCCGAGTTGAGGCCAGGCTGTGGATCACAGTTGTTGCTTCTTGTTGCTGTATCACAGTTGCCCAGAGGGGGCACCACTGAGCGGTATTCCTTCCCCTGCACCATGTTTATGGGACGACTACTCCCATCCCAATCATTGACGACTATAGAATTTGTTCATGCATCCTACTGACCGTGCTTCCCTGACAGATGCCCAATTCAGAGTGGGCAACAATCATTGCTAAACTTCCCTTTCCTGCCCCCACTCTGCTCTGAACATCCTCCCCACCAGCCCTGGAGGCTTACTGATCTCACTTAACCCATTCTTTAGGGGCCTTTAGGGGTTTTTTTATAGCAACTCTTGCACCCTTGGCCTTTGGCTTCTCCCTCCATACTCCACCTCCGTTTTTTGGGCTTTCCTCCAGTTTGATGCTATGTGTTTCTCAAGGGAGTTAGACTCCATCTAACTGAACATTTTTGAGGTCCTGTAATGTAAAAAGTGATATAATAAGCTGTATGAAGAATACAAAGATGGAGAGATCAAGACTTTTTGTGTTGTGGTTGTGGCAAATGACAGAAATCTATTCACATAGAGTTAAGCAGAGAAGAAGAAAAAATGTCTTATGTAATTCAAACTCTAGAGATGCAGCTTGCTACAGACCACGCTGGATCCAGGTACTCAGCCGATGTTGTCAGGAAGTTGCCTATCTCTCTCTCTCTCATTCTTTGCATCTCTTGGTTTTGCTTCCCAATGGGTTGGCTTTATGCTTAGCCAGCTCCTTGGCTCCATGAATTTTCTCCTTAATTTTTTTAAAAGTTTTATTTATTTTTGAAAGAGAGAGAAACAGAGCATGAGAGGGGAGGAGTAGAGAAAGAGAGGGAAACCGAATCCTAAGGAGGCTCCAGGCTCTGAGCTATCAGCTGATAGCTGTGCTGATAACTCAGAGCCTGACCAGGAGCTTTAACCCAAGAACTCTGAAATCATGACCTGAGCCGAAGTTGGACACTTAAGCCCACTGAGCCCCCAGGTGCCCTTCTATCATTGGGAATTTTCCATCATTGGGAAATCATCCCAGAGAAAAAAGAACATCTATATCCCAACAGCTCCAGCAAAATCCCTTGGATAGATCTTGCTGGCCTGAATTGGTTCTCATCCCCAAACTTGTTATTGTGGTCGGGGATATGGAACATTCTAATTGATTAGTCCTATTACACACCAGACTCAGGGGAAAGACTTGCTGAATGGCTTAGATTGAGAAAGGGAGTGGTTCTCCCAATGTGAAGAGATACAGATTCACAGAGCAGACCAAATTAGTAGCAAATGCCTATTGAAGAGAATATGACAGTAGTCCATGCAAAACAAACAAGCAAACAAACAAACAAACAAACAAAAAAGCCCACCAAAACCCTGAGATCCAGATGAAGGCCATGCATAGTAGCTGGAATTGAGAAATTAATCTGACCTTCAACTTGGGAGGTGAGTAGTATGTTGCCTGTTTTACAGATGTGCAAACTGAAGATTAAATAAAATAAATAATTTGCCTATAATCCCATAGCCAATCTAGGATCAAACCATGTCTGTGTGACTCCAAAGCCCATGCTCTTAACAACTAGGCTACAGGGAAACCCTTCCTGGGGAAGGGGACCATGAGGGGAAACCACCTCACTGGTATGTTCATCCCAGCTGCCTAAATGAGAAGGGAACAAAGAGGAAATTATGCACTACCTCTGTTATTCAACTCCATCCTCTATAAGACTGAGGGAAGATGGAGGAGAAAGGTGTTCAGAAAAGCCTTATCCTAAACCAGGTTCCCCAGTTTTGGCCCCATTGATCTGTTAGGCAGATCATTCTTTTTTTTTAATGTTTATTTATTTATTTGACAGAGAGAGAGAAAGAGCACCCACAAGAAGGGGGGAGGCACAGAGAGAAAGGGGGGAGAGAGAATCCTAAGCAGGCTCCACACTCAGTGCAGAGCCTGACGCTGAGCTCTATCTCACGATTGTGAGATCATGTCCTCAGCCAAAATCAAGAGTTAGAAGCTTAACCAACTGAGCTACCCAGGTGCCCCTAGGTTAGATAATTCTGTGTTGTTGGGAGGCTGTCCTGTGCATTGCAGGATGTTTAGCAATATCCATGGCCTCTACCCACTAGATTCATGTAGCACCTTCCTCTAATTCTGATAACCAGAACAATTGCCATATATTTCCTGGGCACTAATTGCCTCCTATATCCCCACTTCAGTAGGGGCCTGTCTGGTGTCCCCGGAGCGATGTTCTCCTCTGTCCTAATGGAGCCCCAGCCCCACTGTGAGGCTCCAGTATGTTAGGCCTGCTTACTCTCTCCCAGAGGTGATTCCAATAATGCTCCCCTTCTCTGCCCTCCAAACAATGTGGAACATGCTCTGGGAGATTCTGGAATTTCTGGGAAAATTTGGTGGAAGGAAATCCGTGGCTACTGGCATCCTGAAATACCTTGTTTCCAAAGAATGACTATATGGAAAGGAAAGACCACATAGATGATAGGTCAAAAGTAAAGTTAGGTCATTAATAATTGGTTATTTTCAATTGATTTTCATCATTTAGATTGCCTACATTGCATGAAAGGCCATACAGTGAAGAGGGGGGATGCAACTTTCATCATGTACAAGCATCATGACCCAGCAGAACTCAGGTCCCCTCAGCCTTGGTTTATCTATAACGTGGAGCTGGTACTACGCATATGTCTCCGAGGCCATGGTTTTACAGAGCAGTAGTTCTGAGCTATCACAAATCTGGCTCTACACTGTCAAGAAAGGTTAAATATTTAATATACGCCATTTCAGATTAAAGAAGGGTTTAGAATGGTCTAAGAAACGGCTTCTAAAGATGTTCATGAAAAAAAAAGTTAAAGTAAAACATTTCAATATGCTCTCAGAAAGATTCATTCTGGTAGAATATTTGCTCACCTATGTGGGTTCTATGTAGCCCACTGACCTTTTCAAATTCCATAAGATTCTAAACTTGTCAGCTTGTTATTGTCTCTTATCTAAGGAAAATCGTTGTGGAAAAACCATGTCTTCTTTTTGTCATTTGTATTTAGAGGACTTTGTTTTAACTCTTTTTCGAGCCTCTGAATCTCCAGCTAGAGAAAGAAGAGGCCTCTTAAACTCCAATGTAAAATAAAGAGACTTTCTCAAATAGAAAAGGGGACAAGAAAGGCGGAAAATATACAGGCGTTTCTTTTCATGTCTAATTGTACCGTAAATATCACGTTCTTCTAAATTATCCCCTAAGCATTTTCTTAGAGTTGCCCTGCTAAAATACAGTTTAAACCTTGAAATTATTTCCAATATCAAGTAATACACTGAGACAGTAGAGTGAAATCTCCTAACCAGTGTTTGTCAAGGAGGGAGTAGCTCACTCCAAGTGGTCGAGTGGCCGACCGGTCCCCAGCCCTCTGGAGCCCCCTGGCTAATTCTCAGCTGGGCCTGTTATAACTTTACCCCTCTGTTTATCTCGTGCACTTTCTTAACTCCTTATAAATAGAAGACCATGTCTTTGCTCTCGCCCCTTTCTCTTTTTATTCCAGTGAGACTTTGTTTATTTTTCAATCAGACTACGTTTATTTGGTATCATCAGGAAGCCATTCTGATTGATCAGGGAACTTCGAAAACACTTTAAGTGTTGAAGCTTCTATATTATTGATGAAAATCTTTGCAAAAATATATTACGCATTTCCAAACCTTAGTTATCAACGAATTGGTCAAATTCAAATTTTTCTTATAAAGCAATCAGGTGGAAATGTAGAGTAATGTCCCAGATGTTGAGTTTTATAGGCTCTTTTTACTTTTATTTATTATTTCAACAAAGATTTTTTGAGCACCCATTATATTCCACACACCCCTTTGTGTGTCTTTATACTTAATTCCTCCTAATTGCCACGATATTGAAGTTACACAAAATGTCTAATATATAAGAAGCAAAGAATACACATTTCCCCCCACATTAAACATTTTTGAAAAATTAGTTTTGGGGAAGCAAAAGAGAAAATTTTAAGAACACGGTAGAAATGAACTACAACTTTGATGTATTAATATGATATATATTCAAACCGTTTTATCTGGTTTTCTCAGTTCTAGCAACTTTCACCTTCCCATGCAGACTCAAACACAGACGTAAAACAGAGGAAGCGAAAATGTGTCGGAGACTGATAGAATAATTGTAGCAAAGTACACGGATATCACTCTAGTGGGATGAAACGAGCAATGCCCTGCTTTTTCAGGAATAGACTGTATTTGATCAAATTTAAAGATAGATGAAACTTAGGGCTCCTACTTGACACTCGAGTTCTGTGGGAAAGGAAACAGCAAGGTCTACAAACAAGGATAGCCAGGTGAGTGGCTGTGTGATTGCCTGCGAGGTTGGGGGACTGCAGCTGCAGTCACCCCAAGTAGAACCCTCAATTCCGGTGATAAAGTCTTGATTTTAATGAGAACTTTGAGAAATTGCAAGGAGCAACTGAAGAAAAAAATCTTCAGGTGTCTTATAAAATCTAATTAGAAAATAATTGGCCATCGATCACTGGACATGGCAGGGTGCTGCATGTTGCAAAGGCTAAATGAAAAGAGCAATCCAACAAACAGAGAGTGATTCATACGATTAAGGAAACAGTACGGTTAGAAGGTGAGGCTAAGAGAGGTAAAGAGGAGCCAGAAGAAATGGGTCTGCAAACGATCTTTTGGGCAGAAAATGGGGAGCCACTGAAAGCTTAAGCAGAGGAATGACATGATAAGATTTACGTTTTGAAAAAGTGACAGGCAGTGGCGTGAGAGCGGAAAGGAGAAAGTGAACCTAGAAGCGGCAGGAAGAACATTTAAAAATAACAGAATCCAGGCAATGAGATCTGATGGCTTGGATGAAGTACTGACTTTGGGAACGAAAGGAGAAATGGACAGGCTGTAGAATCATTGAGGAGGTCAAAGCATTACAACCTAGTGGTTGATTGGTTGTCAGGGCAGAATTTGCAAGATGTGTCAAGAACTATGCCTTGATGTTTCTCTTCAGGCTGTCAGGGAATATGCAAAAGTGATGGGATTTGAAACCCTTCAATGTGTCACACACCAGCACACAGATTTGTTTGTCTTTTAATTCTACTGTCCTTGGAAACTTACCCTTCCAGTTTCTGTCCCTGAAATTCAGTTGGATGTGCATTAACGTGGTATATTTTCTTTGCAATGTCTACCACCTATCTGGAACTTTAAAAGCAGACCTGAAATGTTTATAATTCTGTGGAACATGTGGAAATTGACATCTAAGCCTAAATGTAACTGCCATCAAATAGTCTTTTAAGCAGCAGTTGGTCTGTATGGTGCTATTTTGTATGTTATTGAAAAGTTGTTTTTAGGGACTTAAAATTCCTGAAATGTGTTGTCTTTAGTTGAGAAATAGGTCACTGGTAGCTAGAACCTATATAATTGACTTCACAGAGAAAGGATTTGATGAAATTAATAAAGAAACTTCATGTTCTCTAGGCAGTTGTGTGCTGCCAATGTGCTAAATCTTCGTCCGTTAACTTATTAAATTATTGTTTTATGAATCTTCTGGAGGACTATATCCAAATTGAATGTTTTGCCAATATTAATCCCCTACTGGTGGCTCTAACAAAGAGTTCTCTTTCAGGGACAGGTCTTTTTCCTTGGGGAAGTAAATAGAGTCAGTGATTTACTGATAAAGCCACCCAGTATATACATCATTTCTGTCCCATATATCAATGTCACGGGCAACAGCTTGCTTTACTAAGTGATTCTGCAGTGTCTTCTCAAAGACTGTTTTGTTTAGTAATCAGATCGAAGTGCCAACATGCATACTTTTTAGCATCTTATGAATTGTTTTCATCTTTAATAGCACAGTTAGTTCAGAGACATTTTTGCGGAATGGCTTCCACTGCTGAGATTTTATCCCACCATATTGGTCTACTTAAAAAAAATGTTAGTCCGCGTATCACTTGTGTGCACTTGAGGCTGAATTATTTGCAACATACTTTGTATTGAAAACTGAAATATTATTCTTGCTACCAATTAGGAGAATATTCATATCTGCAGCTCTTCCTAACTGACAAGATTTTAATTTGATGTTAATTATCTAAATGGTTTGGGAGGCTAAGCTGCCTTTTTGTTTCATGCTATTAAGTGGCATTCAACATTCCTTCCAAACCCTTGAACATGGATTGTGAAACTAATGAGCGATGGCTTTGTGAAAATTTACATGGGGGTGAATAGAAAACCGTAAAGGAAAAGGGCCCCTTTGATGATGACTGACAGATAATGACAGAGAGCTTTCCATCTTAGTTTTTTTTTTTTTTTTTTTAAGGAGGTTTCACTGAGTGGGTAGTTCAGTTTAACATCTTT
The DNA here is from genome assembly GCA_017311185.1 of Proteles cristata cristata. Taxonomy (NCBI): domain Eukaryota; kingdom Metazoa; phylum Chordata; class Mammalia; order Carnivora; family Hyaenidae; genus Proteles; species Proteles cristata. The sequence goes on along the minus strand of JAESUZ010003161.1, from coordinate 1,155,721 downwards.
GTAGGTTGATCCTGGAAAGGACTTTAGGAAGACAACTGGAAGGACACAGAATTTTTTTAAATAAAACATTAAGATGAAGAAAAGTTTTTTTAAATGATATTTAAAAAACAAGTTATTGATTTTCGTATTGTGTTTGCGATGCTTGCATTTTAGCGAGTTCCGTTTCAAACTGTTTCTCTGTAGAAGCGTGTCAGGCTATGTACATAATCTTTGGTAAGGAATTCTACTTGCAGCATATTTTTCTTCAAAGGCTTTGCATTTCTGCATAAAAAGCTTATTAATTATTTGTAGCTGCTTGTCATCGTGTTCTGATAATAGAAGCCTGGTCAAGGATAATAATTACCACTTCACCTTTTTGGATCATATATATCCACTATTCCTAGTGCAATATTACCCAAAGCATCTCTCCTCTCCCTGTACACAGGACCAAAAGTGCAGGCACATCATTTATTGATAAGACAAAAAGAATGTAATGAAATTATCAATGTTCTTGAATTAATTATGAACATGATTAAGAAAGCTAAAATCTCAGGAGCCAGGATCTCATTACCCATTCAGTCTTAGGGATTGCTTTCATTCAGCTAGGCAAAAAGGCTTTGAGCAGCCCTACAATTGCCTTTCTCTCATTTATTTGTGCTAGAATTAAGGTTTATTTGTTTTCTGTTTTCTTCTTCTTCAGATTGTTTCTCTGTCTTTATCCATTTAACAAACTGTTTCCTCCTGTATCTCAGAAGGATGCACCTATAGGGCCTACATCTCTGTCTGCAGTCCGCATACCTTCTTCTTTTGAGTGCATTTCTCTCAACTCATTTTGCTGGAGCTCCTAAATATCTCTCAAGGTAAGTCTGAGAATGTAGCCAAAAAGTTCTTTCAGATTTATGTCTGCAGCTATACAGCAGTTCTGTCTGAATCCCATTCAGCCAGGAGTCTTAATGACATCATTATTACGCTGTCTGTACTGGGCTAGATTTTACTTGGAGCCTGCACTGTATTATTACTTATCTTCCTTTCTGTGTGAACATACTACAAATAATACTTGCTTAAGGTGGGGGAAAGGATTCAAAACTAAGACGGAAATACATTTTTGATTCAAATCAAACTTCCAAGAGGAATATAAACAATAAGCAAAAAGTAAATCCATTTAAAATCTCTGGGATTACAGATATCCTAATCGCTCTGGAATTCCTACCCTCTCATCCTTACTGTTGTAATGGAATTGAGAAGGATGGCTGAAATATAATACTGCGTTTAGATTTATGTGAAATTTTCCAAGTGTTCCCTTTTTAAAGGCCTTCCGAATTTCTGAGGTTGTAATTTCCAATGCAAGGAATATTGAATTGGTGTCTGATATAAAATGTCTTGAAATTGTCCTAATGGCACCTGACTGGGTTTTTGTTTTTGTTCTTTTTTTTTTTTCTTTTTTTTGTAAAACTGATCAAGGGTGATTTGGCAGCAAACTTTGCTGAAATGTGTTAATAGGTCATTTATAAACAAGGTCATTGGTAAAGGTAACGTGCTGCCAGCCTACATTCTGAAGGCACATACATACAGATTGATTGCAAAGATCACACATTTGCATGTTACTTTGGTTTAAATATATTAATATAAGGCTCCTATTCATGTATAAGAGAATGAAGGATTGCAAAGATAAGACAGGGAGAACTATAGCTTTAGGCCACTGAATAAATATGGTATATGTGGTACTAAATCCATTGATCCTGGTTTTCTTTAAAGCGATGGTTTGATAAGATTGCTAAAACATCCAGGAATCCGAATGCATAAAATCATCGGAAAGCCAAAGCATGTTGAAGTGATAAGTGACAAAGTGATTTGATTATAGCACACCAAATATAAAAATGCCCACCCCTTAAATCTTAGGAACAACCTTGACATTTGAAGATCTGTTAGAAAATGTGATTAAATAACACAAAGGAAGAAGGCTGCGTGCCGGCTTCTATAAACCTGCAGCCTCTGGCTACGATAGTTAGATAATTATGTATGTTAGATAAAAAAAACATTTGTTTCATATTAACTAAATATTCAAAGTATTAAAAGTATATTGCTGGAGTATTCTACGGTTCATAAACATTGTGTCTTTTCATCTGGGGGTTAAAAGATTTTGGTCCTTGTGTGTTTCATGTTGCTTTTTTGAGTTTTGTTAATTTGATAAGCAAATGATTACTGGCACTTACTAAAATCACAGTTGCTAGGCATCATTCTGCTTAGTTCTTATGTTAAGTACCTTCATTAGCTAGGTGATTTCATTTGAAAGGGTAAAAATGCAAAAAGACATGAAATCTTGTTTTCAGACATCAAACAAAAATAGCAGTAAAGATAATTTTCTCACTTTATGAACCCCGAATGCCAGGGAAAAATAGCATGTTTCTTATGTACTTCATCTCATTCTGAGAAAATGGAAATATCTCTGAATTTCTTTTGATATTTCTTTCATATCTTATCAAAAAGGGGAAAATGAATCATAAAATACCCTGCATGCCGTTTCTACATGAAAGGATCGAACAGAAGTCCCATGTGGCTCTCTCAAGGGGAAGCCTATTATTGTGGGTCTCTACGTGGTGGTCTGTACTTCAGCAATTGGACACGATCAGGTGAACAAGTTTGGAAGCCGAAATAGACACAAACAGCAGAGGAGAAGGAAGTGTGTACCTAGCAGCAAAGTTGCCAAAGGGCATTTTGCTTGTTAGCTTGCTGGTGTCTAAGTAGAATACATTTTTAAACAATAAAATACCAAAAAAGAAAATCAATTATTGGTGCCGTAGCAGAGCCAGATGCAGTTAATTAAGGGAAGCTTTCATAAACTTTTAAAAAGTTGCACTAGTGAAAAGCGTCTAAATGCTGATGTGAGAGAAATCGAAAAGCACGCTTCTGTTTTACAGAGTAACTGCCGGGAGCGCTGCGGTTTAAGTGTTTTCATTCATTTCTATTGCAATAAAATAAAACCCAATTCTCTGTGTTTTTACTAACTTCGGCAAGTTCAGAGAGTTTGAAAACTAACAATTGAATAACAGTGGAGAAGTTTGAATATTTACCTAAGTTTTTAAAGGCAGCATTATACGGGGGGGTGGGGGTGGGGGTGGAATAGGGATGGTGTCCTAAACTGTGCATAGCTGCATAGTCCCAAATTTTGGTTTTCTGTACGTATCTGACTTTGACACTTTACACTCCTGATACTGAATGAAAAGGTGAATGTATTCAAACCTAATTGATATGGGAATCAAACATCAACCAAAAGTCAACATAACTAATCTTAAATATTTAATACATGATGACTGTTTTTGTTCACAGCTTGAATTAGCTCCGAAACCCAGAAAGTGCTAAAATCTCATATGTATGTGGAATTATATATACTCACAAAGATATTTAAAAGCAGCAAGGTATACTAGAAAAAGCATTAGCAAGTGTTAGTAGATTTCAATTCTGTCAATATCTAGGTGTGACCTTGGTAAGTTATTGAATCTCTCAAAGCCTCCATTTTCTCTCTGTAAAATTAGTGGGGTAAATTGACAATATTTAAAGCCCCCTCATGCACCAAAATCTATTATTTTACATCTACGTGTGTCTATGTGTGTGTGTGTGTGTGTATGTGTGTGTGTATCTTCTCATTTCAGTGTACAAGTAAGCCCCAAATCTATCCTTAGCATTTATTCTTTCCAGTGTGAGGATATTCAAGAACACTTTTCATTTGGAGCATACGAAAATCTAATAGCGTACGTCCATCTGACGTCTCCACTCACTTAATTCCTGAAATGCAGGGCTTAATTTGCTCTTAAACATTCTTTCATTCGCACTTATGCTGATCTTGTAGGCACACTATAAGCAGCGGGACCCGCTTCCCAGCAAATATGTCTTTAACAAAATTCCCCAAGAGTAGAAGGGGACTTGTTTTATCTTCCCATTCCTCACAGCAAGTTGTTGGGTCTTAGCAAATTGCTAACAGGCTCATTAAGCTCCTGCTATGTGTATCTACTAAGCGAACGCAGAATTGATCATTACAACTAAAATTGGATTTGAATTTTTGGTCAGGAGGCTCAAGTCTGTAATCTTTCAGAGCAGCGAGATTTTAAAAAGGAACTTCGTTTTGAGGGCAAAAACTGGGCTTTGCAGTTAATGTCTTCCCTGGGAGTTTGAAGACCGGCAGTGGGCAGTGTCCGGAGAGAGTTGGAGGGTCGCCTGTGGCGGGGGTCGCGTCTGCTCTGAACGGGTTAAGAACTACCTGCTTGAGATTGATTTAAATCAGTAATGGATCATCTCATAAAGCTGCTGTTACTAGATATTACCCTGCTATCTCGGTCCTCTGATAGCACTGATAAGAAGTGCTTACCGCAGAGGAGGTTCCTGGAGGACAGATACTGTTTCCTGGACCTCAGGGAGTAAAAGCCATACTGCTGGATCAGTGAGTTTTCCGAACAGCAAGTAAATTCAGGCCTTATCAAGTTACAGCACAAACTGCACTCATGTTTTATTATTCTCATTAGAGATTTAAGGACTAATTCCAGTTCTTAGCGCTTAGCAGTTTAATGTTTTCCATAGATAAGAATTAAGATTCTTCTGGGGGATTTTTTTATTTGCTAAAGCTTGCAAAATATAATGTGGGGATGCACTTACTGTGATGTAATGCGGGAGATTTTCTAAACGTCCTGAATGTTTTTAAGGCATACATTTTAAAAATTTAAATCTAATGACTGAATTTTTCCAAGTTGGACACGTTACCCGTTCCACCAAAGCACGCCTGTCTTTGTCTGGGAACCCAAATCGGCTGTCTGTCCTTCTGGAAATATGACAAAAGAGGTCCGGACTCAGTGCCTCCAGAGCTGGTCTTTAATGGCTGTGTATTTTCTCAAAGTAAATTCACTTAATCGAGATGGGGGTGTAGTTTCTGATTCGAAAGAAAACCTTGAGTGAGATGTGTTTTGCGAGTAAACGTGGCTTTAAATTATTTCCTCGGAGTGAAGCTAACTTTCCTTGTCAAACAGGTGGAGGAGAGCTGTGACTGTGATGCTCACCCTACTCCTGTTTTTAAAGAGATTACAAGGTTTGAATTTGAAAATAAAAATCCGGTCTCACCACCATTGAATCGATGTTGCAGTGACTTTTCGGTAATGAGGGGCTGCTGTGGCCCAGAGTTAGTGTCCCTGACATTCTTGAAGGGAAAAAAATCATTTTTCAATAAGGAAGTTGAATCTGAGTTACTCTGTGATAACATTATTACTGACATTAAAGCTTAATTATTAATGTCATATAGTTTGGTTATATTTACTGAAATTCGTCTTTCTGTATGACAACTCTAGTATGAAAAACCTTACGTTACCCCTTGTTTTTCTTTGGTTTATCTTCGGATTTCTCCGTCCATGTGGCTCGTGGCTGTATTGTACTTGCGAGGGTAGCTGGACTTCGAGAGTGCCCGTCACGGAGACGAGGGCTGTCAGATTTGAGGGGTGTTCAGAAGAAAATGTGGTACCTACAGATGAAAGCTGTTGTCCTTAACAGGCATTCATTGGCTGACACTTTAATATTCTTTCTTGGAGAGATGCTCTGCTGAGGGGAAGGAGCTCTGGCAGCAGAACGCCTGGCCGTTCGGGAATCCCGAGTATGTCTACGAGGTAGGCTTAATAATAGAATAATAAAAATGACAACTCTCACTTGTGCCAGCCACTGTGGTAGATGTTTCAGTGGATTATCTGCTCTACCAACTGTTTTCAAAGAAATTCTCCCTGTGTTAGGTGGATCTTTTTCACGTTTTAAGTCAGGGGAACCTGTTCTAGTTAATGTGTTGCTTATTCCCGGCTTTGCAGGCTTTGTGCCGGTTTATGCCCCAGATTGTTCTTCCCTTTTAGCCAGTGATTGTCTATCTGCCAGAAAAATTTAACATGCTTGTTCCAGTTACATTACTGGGTGCAATCCTCCCTGATACAGGAAATAAATTTATTATGAAGAACTCCCAGTAGAAGCCTTGGAAAACTTACACAGAGCTGTGCCGTGTCCAAAATGCTGTTCAGTAGGTTTTCCAAAGCGCCCAGGTAACAGCTGGTGCAGGCCATGTGCCAGCTCTGACAGCCCATATGCTCTCTTTAGTGCAGTAATTATCTCAACACAAAACTCTGATAGCCTAGTCTACTGGGTCCAGTTTCCCGAGGTTAAATTGACTCAGTGGCTTTGTTAGTAAGTTCCTTTGGCACGTAAGAACTTCATCAAGAGTTTAAGTATTGGGATAGGCCTCAAAGACCAATATGACTGCTACTTTCAAGACAGGTGGCTTATTAACCCTGAGGGATGGTAGGTGGGAGTCCGTTAGGCTGTCACCCTGCCCCCGCGCTCTGGTTAAAGGTCTGTTGCTGTTTCCACCGGATACCCTGCTTAGGGATGACGGTGAACGCATCTGTTTGGGTAATAGGCAGAGAGTTTAGTTCTTGTATTTCAGTTCTAAAACGGGCACAGGGTTTCTCCTGTGTTTTGGTGGCCATGTTGGGAATGGAAGGGTTGGAGTGAGAGTTGTGGGATAGGAGAAGACATGAAGAAAAGTGGGATGGATCAGAATGGGTATAGCTTTTCTTAGAGCATCACAGAGAAGACTTTTCTCTCTTTTTGTCCTCCTGTGTCCTCTGAGATGTTAACATCTCCTTCATGTTTGTGACATTCATATGTTGGAGGCTTGGAATCCATATTTGTAAGTGGTTGCTTTCCTCCCTTCTTTCCTTCCCTCCCTCCCTTCCTCCCTCCCTTCCTTCCTTCCTTCCTTCCCTTTTTCCTTCCCTTCCCCCCTCCTCCTCCCTTCCTCCCTTCCTTCCTTCCTTCCCTTTTCCTTCCCTTCCCTTTTTCCTTCCCTTCCCCCTTCCTCCCTTCCTTCCTCCCTTCCTCCCTTCCTTCCTTCCTTCTATCCTTCCTTCTTTCACTCCTTCCTTCCCTCCTATGTCTCCTTCCTTTCTTTCCGTTCCTTTCCCTCCTTTCTTCCTTCTTTCTTGACTTCTGAGAAACACAAACATCAAAAGGACTTGTTGCGATAAAACTACAGATACAGCCCTGCAGTTATCGTACAGACAAAACTTCCCATAAATTGAGCAGCCATGCTCTCAAAAAATGTTTCCTGGTATGGGTTCATAGTATTCAGCCACAGATGTTTGAAACTAAACAAAGGTGACACGATATTAGCATTTCAGCTTCTTTTCTGTCTTCTGTTCTTAGCACAGACCTTGAATGATGACTGGGCTCATCATGACATGCTTTTGTGAGGCACATATTTAAACCTCACTTCCAGTCTATTCATATGACACCAGGTTCAAAATGTTAACAAGAAGGTTGAGCTAATAGACCTGTTGGCCGAGATCAACCTTCAGCGTGCTAAGATTGCGTGAGCAACACCAATGCTTGCTTTTCCAATGGACCTGTTGTGGGGGACAGTCTCAGATGCCCCTCAGAGGGGGAATTGCCTTAAGCCCATTTGAGTCATTAAGTGCCAGAAAGTAATTAGATCATCCCAATAGTTATTCCTGAACCTAAAGAAGGATTCAAGCAAAGGCTGTCTCCATTGTCAGTATAGCTTTGATTTCTTGTGATGAAATGGAATTCTGAGGTAGAGAGGAATACCCTGAAATGAATGAAATGTAAGGTCCAAGAGGGACTGGGTTATACCTTATAATTCTACTTAAACCCATGGCGCCCATCAACTTCTAACCATCTGGTTTCTTTCATTCTTTGTCCAGTGCAGGCCAATTATTCCAGCCAGGCCTTTCCTGTTGTGTGCAGTTCTGTAACTTCAGAGGGCAGAGTCATGGCTGGCAAGTAAATGTTTTGCCAAATGAATAAATAAATGGATTGAAGGAGGCCCTTTTATTGATGGAAAGGAGTCCAGCTGTAAGTGGCAGTGTGCAGTCTGGGGTGGGGAGGGGTGACAGTGACAACATGGTCCTAAGTATTGAGCCATCCAGTTGGGTGGGAAGATCAGACTCTCTTGGGGACAATTTTTGGTTTAAAGGATACCAGGGAAGCTCTGAGAACCCAAAGTTCTTTCCAGTGACCGAAGTCCAGGGGCAGGAACGTGACCAAGTTTGATTAATTTCAAGCTGGACTCTAGTTGAAAATGGTTCACTACTAATGTAATGTCATTGCATTATTGTGTTTTCAATTTAATAAAGCAAATTATAACCCCAAAGAGCTTCTACAGAAAGCTAGATCAGCTAGTTTATAAAAACCCAAACACGAACCTTTGTTATTTAGTTTTCAACTACAGGTAGTTATACTTCTAAAGTCATTATTTATATGTTGTCAGGAGTACTCACCAAATTTATTGACTTGTACATTATTCTTTGCAAATAAGTTCTGGCTGCTCTCTGCATATTATAATTAAAACGACAGGGACTTTAATCATTTATGAAATTTTAAACTACATACTGAATATAAATGTATCATTCAATGTGATAGAATGAATTAAATTCATCACTGTCAAATAACTGTATAAAAGATGAAATATCTCTCATCCCACATCATTAACTTATAAAAAAAAAAAAGAACCAGATTTGCAAGCATTGTAATAATACTCTTATGGTTTTTTAAGGACGCTTTGAAAACTAAGACATTTGGCATATTCAAGAAAATTACTTTTGACCAAAAAATTGCTTTCTCATTTTATCTGGAAAAGTTCTATTTGAATTCGGTGAGGAAGGGTAACTTTTGCTGAGGGAGAATCAAATAGATGGAAACTTTTCTATAGAGTCAAAAAGCATATTTTATTACCCAGATGTAAATGTGTGACATAGATAAAATAGAGTTTTGGCAAGCCAAATCATCGATGCAAAAATCCTTGAGGTGGGTTGAAAGGGTAATTTGGGATAGGAATGTAATTGAAATATTTATTTGGTACAAGTAAGTAAGTGGCATTTGCTTAGTCCTCAACCAACTTTTTGTGAGTATCTAGACACAAGGCCTTGTGATTCTCCTTCAGATTCTCCTTCAATCTGAGTCTTCTCAAATATTAATTATTTTGCCTATGTTTCTTGATTTCCACTATTTCTTGGACAGGACACTTGTTAATTCATTGTCTGATATATTCATTCATTTAATAAACTTATTTTAGTTTTTAAAATTTTTAAAAGTTTACTCCTTTTGAGACAGAGAGAGAGAGAGAGACAGAGAGCACATAGGGAGGGGCAGAGAGAGAAGAGAGAGATACTCCCAAGCAGGATCTGTGCTGTCAGCAGGAGCCTGATGCAAGGCTTGAGCTCATGAACTGTGAGATCATGACCTGAGCAGAAATCAAAAGTCAGATGCTTAACCAACTGAGCCACTCAGGTGCCCCTCATTTAATAAACTTTTATTGAGCAAGGGGTGGGGGGTCAGGGTAAAAAGGAGCTTGGTCTGGGGACAAGATGGGAATCTGAGCCCCTCCTGTCAAGGAATATCTATCTATGTAATGGAAAGTGAATGAGTCTTGATAAAATCTGAAATGGGCAGTGCTTTCATAAACTATGGAATTAACTCATTGATTAATGTCAAGAAACATAAAGAGTATAAAGTAAGTAAGGCACTTAAAACTATCTTTTGTCTTATCCATTTGTTTAATCCAGCTTCTAGCCAGACAACTACATGCAATGTTTCCAACCAAATGTAAGGAAAAATGACATGACTGGTGGGATAAAGAAGCCTTGGTGGTGTTCTGGGATAGACAATGGGGTTTTATATAAGTTAAAATAGGAAGAAAATCTCAAGCCCAGGCAAGATATGGTATTGTGGAAACCAACCCATAAGTTTTCCCAATATTCAGTGTTATCTCCAGTGAGATTTTATCTTGCCAAGAATTTTAGATGGGGTATTTTGAGAGTCTAGTTAAATAGTATTCAATTCCTTCTATTCTCTGAACTGTTGAGTTCTTGTCTCATAAAAGCCAAAACTAAGAAAATCACTGTCATTTAGAATTTTACATATTGCTAACTATGAGATACCTGATTGACCTGTAGTTACACGAAAACTATTCTTGATACGGAAGACATTTTGGAGGGAAGTGGAGCAAAGTCAGGAAATGGGTATAAGACTTGGGACTGTGTGCCAAAAACATATTGCTGTGGATTAATATACCCTGTTCTGACAGAGCCTCTTAAAAGCTGACTAGAAACCAATGCAGCCTGGCTTTTGTGTTACGGTATTAACTTCAGCTCTATTTTAATCAGCAAGTTTGAATAACAACAAGACTATGAAAATAACTGTAGTAATTAAAAATAACACACACACACACACACACACACACACACACGCACGCACACACACGCACGCACACACCCCAGAGAGCAGAATCAATAATTCAAAGAAATATTTTAGATGAAAAAAAATGTTAGGAAAGGTATTTTTGTCATAGTATGTATTATTTCTCCCCCCAACACATGAGTTCCTATCTGTGGAAATGCATTCTGTATGCACTGATTTGCCTGTCTTTAAAAATGGCATTACTACTTCATTTGTACTTTCTTACTAATACCTATTTTTCGCCTGTGTTTGTTTTCAGAGCAGTGTTTCCTCATTAGCCTACTTTAGAAACTTCTTCTAGACAGGTTTTAATACTTAGCGCCATCATTAGGAACCTGATGTGAAAATTCTCGGTTTGAAAGCAAGAAGCCTTGCTGAAATGCTTTGCCAAGATTTCTAGCAGCACACAGCTGTATTATAGACCTGTAACAGTATATGGTGGTAGTCGGTATGGGGTAACAAAGCCTGGATCAAGATAGAAAGATGCTGGCAATTTAAGCATCTCTTTCTAATAGCTTTATGATGGGACCCTTTATACTGAGGGATTTTTATTAGACTTGAAATATAATTTTTACAAAGTTGCCGTAGAGTCAGAGTAAAGTGCATTCGCTAAACCCTTTATATTCTCTTCCCCCTGCTCCTCAGTATTGTTTCAGAATGGAAGGTGAAACTGTATTCCTTGGTGTGCAGTTTAAAGTCAAGAGCAGCAATATTTAGCACATGCTTGGGCAACCTTGTTTGAAATCCATGCCGCCCCTCTCTGGTGTTCTGATGTGCCTTTAGGGGATGCTTGCCTGTTTGTAGTTTGTTTTCTTTTGTTTAAGGTTTCAGCTACTGCATTGACTAATGATTATATAGCAGTAAACTCTCGTCCCTGCTAAATTCAGTAGTGATGCCTCAAAAGCATTTTTCCCTTGTGTGACATAAAACAATAAAAGAACTAGACAAACCCCTTTTGAGGAAGAATAATCCTTTGTTTAAAGAAAAGAAAAGGCATCTCCTTGACGCCAGAGGGTGGAGAATTCAAATCAAAGGCTGAGCTAATTGATAAAAAATAAAACAAGTGTTAATTCTAAAACTGGTTTGCAGTTCGTAATTATTTGTCAAAATTGTTACTAGCATGCCAGTTTTATCTGCATACCCTCTTTATCATACTAATTCTACAGTATTTATTTATCACATTATTACTTAATAGACACCTCTGCTCTTCAGTCTAAACTCTAAATAATAAATCTCTTTCTTCAGAACGCTGTTACCAGCATAATTTATCAATAGAATTTTGGTCAGACAGTTGTATTTCATTTCTTTGAAGATACTGAAATGCAGCCTTTTCCCCCTGAATGTGTTCTTTAATAAAAAGTACAACGGTTCATTACAAAATATAATTTATATATCATAATTATGACTAAAAATTAAAGCAACCAATAGATTTACATAATGCATATTATTAGCCTTTAGATTTACTAATGCCAAGTCCAAAGAATTTGAACATGCCATTTAATTGTTCTCCCTGCAATTTTTTTAATGAGACTTGTGGCCATGATTCTGAGTGATAAATTCCTCTTGATTTGCCTCCAGTTGTCACTGGCCAAACCTTAGGGAATGAAAGATTAGTTACGGTTGCAAAAGACTTATTATTTTTAACTGGAGAATTTTTAATGTTCTTAACCCAATTAAGCAGAGAGTGAAGAATCTATCAATATTGTTGTCAGTTTATTAGAGAAAAAAAATCTTCCAAATTTTAATTTAGCTGGAGATGCCATTCAATTTCTGCCTTTAGCTTAGAGTAGAGTAAGATCGTATTAAATTAGTAGTTGACCCGGGTCCCAAATGTCACATCGCTAACCTAAGAAAATTACCTTCTGATTTAAACAAAGATTTCGATCAATGAGCAGGGTTTCAGCCCTCATCCAGTGTTTAATAGCATTTGTTTTTAATCACCCAAATCCTTGAACAACAGAAGCAAACCGTACACCGATTTGCAGATGCATGGTTCTGTACTGAGATTAATAGGTGGGTATATTCAGAATTTTAATCCCAGATTTCAAAACTCCAAGAAAACAAAGTTTTCTTGTTAAGTTTAAGTAATGAATCCAGGAGACCATATTCAGGCCACAAAATAGGCCAAGTTGGCCCCAAACACAGGTGCTCCCAGTTTGAACATCATGCCTGGCTTTTCTGCAGAGAAACGAAATGGAAGAGCGACTTCAAACACAGGTGCAAAACCCCGCATCTGTGAGGGACAGCCCGAAACCATGGCTTTCTCCTGACCGTTTTCGGCTTGTAAACCTCATCCTCCATGGAGCACCTGTGTCAGAACCAATCAGAGATGTGTATAAATGTTATCAACACCTACACATCATTACTTATTCATCAACATCAGCACCAAATATTGATGCAAACATGCAAGAGTGGTTTTTTTTTCTCATTCCTGTGGAGCCGCTCTTTCCTGAAGCCTGTGTCCGTTTGCCCTATGGCTGATGGGAGGAAGTAAAATACACAGATAAAAATTGGGACGATTTTGGGTTCACACTCCGAGTTTGCGTTGGTATCACTTTTTGATCTGTACATCTAATTTCTTCGGCGGGAAAAATGGAGTGCACGCAAAGCTTCCAACACACTGATCGCCTAAAGGCCTAATTGCAATAAAGCCATACTTTGTGGACTACTTTTTTGCGGGCACGTCCTCCCTGGCTGTCTGGGGCCCTTGCGCTGTTCGGTTAGCACTCAGAGAACCCACAGTTGAAGCTGTGTACGGTTTTGTTTTTCAACAGCGGGAGCAAGCAGCCAAAGCAGCAGGGTCTGGCTTCCTGGCAAACTCCACAGGCATTTGGGTTAGTGGCTTTGTGTTTGCCTCTGGGTCTTTCCTGCGCGGGGCAGGGGAGGGGCTATTGCGCTGTTACAGGCTTTGCAAACCATTTCTTCTTTGACAATTTAAATTTATGTGGTTTTTAATTGTCTGTAAACAAAGCCTTTTAAATCTAGCACTAAATCTCCATCGAGGTCAGCTGGCATCCAAAGGGATGGTTGCTGATTTAGTTGGGAGTCTGCTTTTCTTTTCCTAAAAAAACCGTCTCAATCAGTTTATTGTCCTCCAATAGAGAGGCACAAAACACACAAATCACTTGGCCCCTCCCCCCCACTTTGAATGAATAGATAAAAATCCATCTGTTTTTTATCTGCCTGTTTTGAGGGGCCAAATTCGTGTCCTTTGTAAAAAATGGCCTCAGCTTTGAAATTTCCTAGCAAGCAGCGAGGAAGATTGACCAACACTTAGGTTTTTCATTAGTGATGTTGGTTGAGAAACTTTCAGTCTATTTTTGGTTCTAAATGGGCATGAGATAGAGATCCTTCATACTGTGAATAATTAAGAGCTGAAGACGATAGTACAATAAACATGTATTGGTTATCATGGTTCACAGAGTATTGAATATGTAACTCTATAAAATAAAAAATAATTAAAAATTCGGGAAAAGGGTGGAGAAGTGCAAACGCTTGGTTTTCTATAGATAGTTTGTCATACAACTGACAACAGTCTTTCAAAAACATAATTTAAGACACGCGCAGACGAATATCTGACTCTAGGTCCCTGGCTTCTGGGAGCTCCAGAAAAACGGGGCCACATTTCCTGTCTGTGGCCCCGCTGGGCCCCCCCTGGGCTGCCCTCCTGCTGCCTCGATCCTGAGCACTCTCTGTCACAGTGCTCCCATTTCTCTGAACAGCTAGTTCTGTCTCAGTGGCCAGTGAGAAAAATCAGCCGTTACAAATGAGGAGAGACATAGAGCTCTTAGGAAAAAAGAAGCATAAAACCCACCGAGCAACTGTGTTCAAATAAAAGCTGTCATTGCTGAACAAACTGGAGACTCAAACTCTGGCACAGGATTCCTGGTTTTTAAGCAGCCCTGGCTCAGAGCTTAAGAGGAGTGGAGAAGAGCTTTCCAACTGTCCTTTCTTTGTCTCCTATGAACCCTCAGTTCCTGCTTTGAGAAAGAACCATAAAACCAAAAGGAAGACTTCTGCATGCATTCTCCAAATGTATCTGGATGTATGAGTTGTTATCTCACATGGAGAAGTGACTTTTTTTCTTCCGAGTCCATTTCTCATTTTCGGTGAGGCCAGATAATAAAAAGGAAACTGCCTGTGTTTTCAGAGAAGAGCAGGTTTGATTCCTAATTTTGCTAGTTATATGTCCTTGAGCAACTATTTAGTTTTTCAGGTCACATTTTTCTAACCTGTAAAATGGGAATAATAATATCTACCATGCAAGGTTGAAATATAGGCTAAAATACTATAATTTAGGACAAAATTTCTTACGGTACCTGGCACCTATTAGCATGAAAAACATTTCAGACCAAGAAATAATTTGAGTAGGGCACCTGGGCGGCTCAGTCGGTTAAGCATCTGACTACAGCTCAGGTCATGAGCTCATGGTTCGTGGGTCTGAGCCCCGTGTCGGGCTCTGTGCTGACAGCTCAGAGACTGGAGCCTGCTTCAGATTCTCTGTCTCCGTCTTTCTCTGCACCTCTCCCAATCATGCTCTGTCTCCTAAAAATAAAATAAACACTTAAAAAAAGAAATAATTTGAGGAAAAAAACCGTGACACACAAAGCAACAACAAAATCAAACCATAAAGAATGAATGAGCAAAAGAAGGAAGGGAAAGGAAATTGGAAGAGTATTCAGAGAGAATCCCCAAAAGATAAAATGATGGGAAATAAGTTAGGACTTTAAAAAGTCATGGATCCAGATAAAAACTGCATGCTACGCTGTCACTGGTTTCAATGAAGTAAACAGAATTTGGTGCTTGAAATAGTTCGTTATGGAGAGCAGATGTTTAAAATGGAAGAGAGATTGTCCTCCCCATGCAGGGATGGAGAAGTTTGAAGCTTTGAAATTGTGATAAACAGAACCCGAAAAGTTGAGCAGCCCCTGGTGATGGCAGAGGCAGTGGGCCATGGCCCCTGCCATCAGGGCTCATGTGCACTTTGGGGAAAGAGAATGGTCAGAGAAGGCCCACGCTTCCCTCATGCACTCTTCCTACCCACATCGGTCTGGCCCGCCTGGTGCTTGGGCGGCTCTGTTCATGAACACACGTCCCAACCAGGTAAGCCACCCATTTGGTTGGCTTTGAAGATGCATGGACTCTACTTGAACTGTTCTGCAGTAAAGTCACTCTTGGAATTCCAAGGCCATTCAGGATGAAAATGTTAAGGAACCCAGACTCCTACTTCCTTACCATAGGGTCTCAATGCTAGTTCATTTGTTCATTCATTCATTCATTCATTCATTCAACTTTTATTAAGTATCTACTGAGTGCCAGACACTGTGCTGAGCTTTGAGAATGAAACTGAGCTGCAGAAGCTTGTTCTCTGGCCTCTGAGAGATTGAATTACTTGAGGAGCAGCCTTCAACCCTTAACCCTATCAGCATCCCTCCGCCATTGCTTTTGGGTCCTGTGGCTTCCCTGGTGATCAGTATGTAACCTGCTGCCTTTGCGCAGGGCCGAGGCAACTAGAGTCACTTAGGGTTTTTCCTGTTAGCTGAAGTTCAACAAAGTAGATACTCTATGTTTTGATCTAGTGAGAACGTAGCTAGATCAGGCCCAGCAGGGTTAATCTGAGATCAAAGATCATATGGGAAAAGAAGATATCAAAACTGGTTGTGAAACAGTGAATAATAAAGATGAATAAATTAGTGGATGGTCTGATGGTAAATGGAACATGAAACATACATTTTAGATTCTTAATCACTCTCTTCTCTGTAATCTTCCTTTCTGGTTTCATCTTATTCTAAGCTGTTAGACTAGAATATTAATTCACTATTATTAATAAAGAGTAGCTATTATTTAGCTAATTATGTTATGGTATATAATTATGAAGTCAGCTATTACAGAGTTATTAATAAATATCCAGTCTCATCAGAGAGATGTTTGTCCTCTTTAGCCAACATCTCTCCATTTCCCTCATCCCCAGACCTGGACAGCCATCATTCGACTCTGTGTTTCTATGAATTTAGGTTTTTTATATTCTACATTTAAGTGAAAACATACAGTATTTGTATTTCTCTGTCTGACTTATTTCACTTAACAGTATGGTCTCAGAGTCCATCTATTTTACTGCAAATGGCAGAACTTCCTTGTTTTTTATGGTCCAATCACGTTCCTCTGTGCATGCGCACACGTGTGTGCATTTCAGTCTCTTGCATATGAATTTTTCATTTTCCCTACTCCACTTATTGAAAAGATTATCCTTTCCCCATTGAATATTCTTGGCTCCCTTGTCAAATATTATTTGACTGTATATGTGTGGGCTTTTAGTTCTCTTTAATCACCCTGTTTTTATGCCAGTATCATATTATTTTGATTACTATAGCTTTGTAATATAGTTGGAGATCAGGAAGTGTGATGCCTCTAACTTCATTCTTTTTTATTTTTTTTAATTTTTTTCATGTTTTATTTATTTCTAGGAGAGAGAGGGAGAGACAGCGTGAGCAGGGGAGGGTCAGAGAGAGAGGGAGTGACAGACTCAGAAACAGGCTCCAGGCTCTGAGCTGGCAGTCAGCACAGAGCCCAACGTGAAGCTCAAACCCACGAACCGCGAGATCATGACCTAAGTGAAAGTCAGACGCTTAACCGACTAAGCCACCCAGGTGCCCCTCTAACTTCATTCTTCTTTCTCATCATTGCTTTGGCTCGTTAGATTCTTAGTGATTTCTGTAAGGTTGTTTTTACTATTTCTGTGGAAAACACTATGGAATTTTGATACGAAGTGCACAGAATTTATAGATGGCTTGGGTAGTATGAACATTTTAATAATATTAATTCTTCTGATCTGTTGAACATGAATGTCTTTCCATTTATTTGTGTCTTTAGTTTATTTCATCAATGTTTTATAATTTTCATGGCACAGAACTTTCACTTCCTTATTATATTTATTCCTAAGTATTTTATTATTTTGATGCTATTGTCAACAGGATTATTTTACTTATTTCTTTTTCAGATAGTTTGTTGTTAGGTAGAGAAATACAACTGATTTTTATATGCTGATTTTGTATCCTCCAATGTTACTGATTTTATTTATTAGTTTGAAATAAACTAGTGTGGTGGAATTTTTAGGATTTATTTTTTTAAGTTTTTATTTAAATTCCAGTTAGTTACCTTAGAGTGTAACACTACTTTCAGGTGTACAGTATAGTGACTCAGTATTTCCATACAACCTTTGGTGCTCATCACAACAGGTGCACTCCTTCATCCCAGTCACCTGTTTAACTCGCCCCCCCCCCAACCTTCCCTCTGGTAATCCTCAGTTTGTTCTCTAGAGTTAAGAGTCTGTTTCCTGCTTTGCCTCTCTCTCTTTTACCTTTGTTTGTTTCTTAAATTCCACATATGTGTGAAATCATATGGTATTTGTTGTTTTCTGACTGACCTATTTCACTTAGCATAATACTCTCTAGCTCCATCCATGTCATGGCAAATGGCAAGATTTCATTCTTTTTTATGGCTTAGTAATATTCTGTTGTATATATATACCACCTCTACTTTATCTAGTCCTCTATCCATGGACACTGGGGCTGCTTCCATCATTTGGCTATTGTAGATAATGATGCTATAAACATTGGCATGCACGTATCCTTGATCAGTATTTTTGTATTCTTTGGGAAAATACCTAGAAGTTCAATTGCTGGATTAGAGAGTAGTTCTATTTTTAGCTTTCTGAGGAACCTCCACACTGTTTTCCAGATAAGCCGCACCAGTTTGCAATCCCACCAACAGTGTACAGGGGCTCCCCTTTCTCTGCATCCTCACCGACACCTGTTGTTTCCTGAGTTGCTGATTTTAAATATTTTTTAACATTTATTTATTTTTGAGAGACAGAGAGAGACAGAGCATGAGTGGGAGAGGGGAAGAGAGATAGAAGGAGACACAGAATCCAAAGCAGTTTTCAGGCTCTGAGCTGTCAGCACAGAGCCTGATGGGGGGCTTGAACCCAGGAATTGAGAGATCATGGCCTAAGTTGAAGTCAGACACTCCACCAACTGTGCCACCGAGGTGCCCCATTGTGTTGTTGATTTTAGCCAGTCTGACAGGTGTGAGGTGACATCTCACTATAGTTTTGACTTTCATTTCCCTGATGATGAGTGATGCTAAGTATCTATTCATGTGTCTGTTGGCCATCTGTATGTCTTCTTTGGAAAAATGTCTATTTGTGTCTTCTGCCCATTTTTAAATTAGATTGTTAGTTTTTTGGAGGTGTTGAGTTTCATAAGTTTTTATATATTTTGGATACTAACCCTTTGTTGGATATGTCATTTACAAATATCTTCTCCCATTCAGTAGGTTGTCTTTTAAGTTTGTTGGTTGTTTCCTTTGGTGTATAGATGCGTTTTATTTAGATAGTCCCAATAGTTTATTTTTGCTTTTCTTTCCTTTGCCTCAGGAGACATATCTAGAAAGAAGTTGCTGTGACTGATGTCAAAGAAGTTACTGCCTGTGTTCCTTTCTAGGATTTTTATGGTTTCAGGTCTCGCATTTAGGTGTTTAATCCATTTTGAATTTAGTTTCATGTCTGATGTAAGAAGGTGGTAAAGTTTTATTCTTTTGCACGTTCCTATCCAGTTTTCCCAACATAATAAAGATCATATATAAAAACCCACAGCTAATATCATCCTAAGTGGGGAAGAGCTGGGAGCTTTTCCTCTACCATCAGGAAGAAAACAGGGATGTCTACTCTCACCACTTTTATTTAACATATTAGTGAAAGTCCTACCCACAGAAATCAGAAAACAAAAAGAAACAAAAGGTATCCAGGTAGATAAGAAGTAAAACTCTCACTGTTTGCAGATGACATGACGTAAATATGGAAAACCCAAAAGACTCCACCAAAAAACTATGAGAGTAATTCAGTAGAGTCACTGGATACTAAATCAAAGTAAAGAAATCTGTTGCATTTCTCTACACCAATAATGAAATAGCAGAAAGAGAAAATAAGGAATCAATCCCATTTACAATTGCACCAAAAACAATATGACACCTAGGAATAAACCTAACCAAAGAGGCAAAAGACCTATACCCTGAAAACTATAAAATACTAATGAAAAAAAGTGAAGATGACACAAAGAAATGGAAAGACATTCCATGCTCGTGGATTAGAAGAACAAATATTGTTAAAATGTCTGTACCACTCAAAGCAATCTATGCATTTAATGCAATCCCTATCAAAATACCAACAGCATTTTTCACAGAGTAGAACAAACAATCCTAAAATTTGTATGGAACCACAAAATACCTCAAATAGCCAAAGCAATCTTGAAAGAGAAAAATAAAGCTGGAGACATCATAATTCTGCACTTCAAAGTTATATTACACAGCTACAGTAATCAAAGCAGTACGGTACTGGCACAAAAGTATACATACAGATCGATAGAACAGAATAGAAACCCCAGAAATGAACCCACAACTATATGGTCAATTAATCTTTAACAAAGCAGGAAAGAATATCCAGTGGGAAAAAGAATGTCTCTTCAACAAATGTGTTTTGATTTTCTTTTTTTTTTTTTAAGTTTATTTTTTTAATTTATTTTGAGAGAGGGAGAGAGAGAGAGTACAAGTGGGGAAGGGGCAGAGAGGGAGAAACAGAATCCCAAGCAGGCTCCGTGCTGTCAGTGCACTGCCCAGTGTGGGGCTTGAACTCACCAACTGTGAGATCATGACCTGAGCCGAGGTCAAGAGTCAGAAGCTTAACCGACTGAGTCTAGGTGCCCTGGGATTTTCTATATTAAGAATTTACGATTTAGCAAACAGAGATAATTTTCCTTCTTCATTTCTGATATGGATGCCTGTTATTTGTTTTTCTTGCGTGATTACCCTGGCTAGGACTCATAGTACTGTGTTGACCAGGAGTTTTGGCCCAGGAATTTTCTGATACTTCAACCACTTCCAAGCCCTAAATGATCAATTAGGTGATATTAGGGCTTAAACTGAACAAATTATCAATTACTAGGGCTTCCTATCTCTTTAACTCTATAATTACACATACAGACAGATCAATAAGTTCACTGCAAAAGGTAGACTCTTAATGAATTAAATTAAACAGGGTGCAGTATTGGGGCACATGGTTGGCTCAATCGGTTGGGTGCTGGCTCTTGATTTGGACTTAGGTCATGGTCTCACAGTTTGTGGGATTGAGTCCCCCATCAGGCTCTGCACTGTCAGTGAGCCTACTTGGGATCTTCTTTCTCCCCCTCTCTCTATTACTCCTCCACTTGTGTGCACTCTCTCTCTCTCTCTCAAAGAAAATAAATAAACTTAAAAATAAACAGGGTTCAGTATTTTTAAAATTTGTGATGTAGGGGAAGGTGGGAAGGCATGGACATGCTTTTATTTTTTTGATGCACTTTTTCTTTCTTGTGCCGAGAGATTTTCTAAAGAATTTTTCTTGTCTTAAGGAGAGAGAAAGTCCATAACTTGTTCCAATAGAACTAAAACTCCTAGGAAGAGAATTTTTCATGATAGCACCTGTTAAAATGTTAGAGAAGGAGTAGGCAAGGTGCCACTAGATTTAGATTAGGGGAAGATAAAATGCTGGCAGAGACCAATTTGGGTAAAATATCACAGCAGTCATGCAAAAGCATTTCCTTTGAAGTAGCCGCCTCTTCCATTGTGTGGTTGGATGCGATCTGAGACTTGGTGTTTCCTGAGGTTCCTTCCAACTTTCAGTTTTCTTCAGACTCTATATTTTGGCCTCGGAAGTCTTACCTTCTACCATGGACTAAATTAACAAATATATGGAGTTGGAGTTGATTCTTAAATGTCTAATTCCAGCCTTACCTCTCTCTCATCTCCAGACACATTAATCCAACTGCCTACTCAAAATTACCATTTAGATGTCTCACATTTCCCTCAAATCTAAGATGTCTGAAATAGAATTCATCATCTTCCCATTAACTGAAACTTTTCCCATTTTTCCTGTAACAAAAAAATGACATGCCCCGATTGCCCAACCCCAAACCCTGACTCCTCATCGTCCCTTCTTCTCTACTTGCCATTAATCACCATGTCTGCTTGAATCAGCTTCCTAAATATATCTGCTATCTGTCACCTCTCTTCACCCTCACTACCACGTGCCCTGCTTTTGTCATCTCTGGACTAGGCTACAGGAAGCTTCTCCTAATTACATCTCCTCTTCTAGTCTTGTTTCCCTCTAATTCATCTTTTTCCTTCCCAGAAAAGTGACTTTTCTAGAATGCAAATATACCAGTACAAGTGGTACAATGTAAATGGCCAGCTTAAAACTCTTCAAAGGTCCCCCTTGCTTAACGTTCAAACTTCTTAGCTTAGCAAATCTCTCCAACTACTTTCTTTTTGCATCTCCTGTTGCACCCAGACATAGTGATCTGCTTATAGTTCCCAGGTACATGGATGGTTCCTGGTTTTGTGCTTCTGCTCCTGATCTTCCTTCTAGAAGGAAGGCTTTTTACCCTTTTCTTCTTCTTCATGTCCCGCACCTCCACTGACAGCCTACTTATCCTTCAATATTTTCCAGACTCAGCTTAAGGGTTCCCTCCTCTTATTAAGCCTTTTCTGAACCACTCTCTAGCTGTAAGGGTAGAATTGACTATAAACTCATTTGGGTTTTGCTTTACCCATTAGAATCTAAAATACATATAACTCTTTATTTCACTCACATTTTAATCTATCTATACCTCTTTATGAACAGCTTCTAGTGTCCTCAACACCTAGTGCCATTTTCTGGCATATAGCGTACAAAATATATTTGGTCCTTTGCCTGATTGACTGCCTGAATAAATAAATGTGTGCCCCTGAATAGTTTTTTCTTATTACCAATAATTTAAAAAAGAATATAAGGTTTTTATATTTTATTTCCTTTCCATCATCATAAAACTTTCCTCTCTTTGTACTGCTGAATGTTGTTAATGGAATTAACACTTCACATGGAATAATTAGGTTGTTTCCCATCTTCAATATTCCTAAGCCACCCCCAGATTTATTTAATTTATTTTGTTACATAGTTAACACCTTATGATAATGTTAGAATTTAAATTGATTTCTACAAACATATTTACAGGGATATTTGGGGGGTATTGCTATTATCATCATTAAAATATCTTCTTTCATTCTATTAAGGCACCAGTGTCTCTTGCTAATTACAGTAAATATGCAGAGAGAGTAAGGCTCTTATCACTTCTAATTTAGTAACTTGATATGGTTCCTATGGACACTATTATTAGGAACTGATATGGGATATAGATTTGGTAGATTTGATCAGTTGTTTCAAGGTAGGACCTTCTTTACTCCTTACTTTGGAAATTTCATTAAGAATGTACTGAGGGCTTAGCCTTTTCCAGTCACACATTAGGTAGGAGTAGAAAGATCATAAGCACAACTGCTTACTTGAAAGAGTTTATACTATTGAAGGAAGGTAATATGGTTGCATAGAGAACTGTAACAGAAAGAGAGGGTGAATGCTAGGAGAAATATACAAAGTGCTGTGGGAACAGAGAAGACAGAATGTGATCCACTAAGGAGATTCAGGGAGAACTTCATGGAAGCAGGGAACTTTTAAGCTTGGCTTTGAAAAATGAGTGAGATTTCAACAGGTGAAGGTTGGGGAAGGATATTGCACATTAAAGGACATGGTTGCTGGGTTGACCTGGAAAAAAGTGCATGGTGTGTGAAAAAAAGAGTGGAGTGATGTTGAAAACTGGAAAGATAATTTACAGCCATATTAAAGAAACTCTTGAATACTTCAGCAACCAACAAAACTCACAGGAGCCTTTGAACAGAGGCGAGTCTTGGTTTGTTTTTTGTTTTGTTTTGTTTTGTTTTTGCTATCATCTACCCATAGTAGCATATTATGTTCCCCTTATCTTTTATACTCTGCATCTGCAAAGAAATTGCCATGATATCACTTGTTTGGAGGCGAGACCTTCTTCACTAGCCACTTTGAAATCATGCTTTTTTTCTTCCTGGCTCAGTCTTTTGGCACAGTGTTTTGCTATTTGAACTTCAGCCACACTTTTTTTGTTCCTTTGGGGGCACTGCTATTAGAAACTAACTGATATGGGGTATAAACTGTTCTATAATTACACTTGCTGCATTAAAGGACCCTTATCAAAGCCTTCTAGCTTGCTACCTGTCATTTGTTTTAAATATTATAATCTCCACCTAATATCTGCTGTGTCATACTAATGATGCACACTGAGCAATGTTCTCTTGGGAATGTCACATTACTTCTGTTACTCATTACTCTTTTTAAAAGCAACAATTTGTATTTCACCCACTCTTAGGAGGGTGCGGTACACGCTCTGTTGGATATACATTGTGGCTCTTCTCCCAGCTGTGTTTCATTCATCTAGCTATTTTATTTGTCTTGAAGAATTTTTAAAGACAGTTTTACTCAAATATGATTTTTTTTAAATGTTTATTTATTTCTAGGAGACAGACAGCATGAGCAGGGGAGGGTCAGAGAGAGAGGGAGTCACAGACTGAAATAGGCTCCAGGCTCTGAGCTGACAGTCAGCACAAAGCCCGACGCGGGGCTCGAACCCACGAACCGCGAGATCATGACCTAAGCGAAAGTCGGACGCTCAACCGACTAAGCCACCCAGGCGCCCCAAGACGTGTTTGCTTTTAATAACTGAGGGAGCGCTACTGCATGTACTGGGTAGAGGCAGGGATGCAGTTAAACATCCTACAGTGCCAACCCCCACAACACAGGATTATCCAGCCCCAAATAGCAACAGTGCTTGACAAGTCCCACTTTTAGACCATAGTTTTTATTAGTAATTTATTATTTTAATTATTTTTTAATTATTTTTTTATTTTTGAGAGAGAGAAAGAGAGGCAAGGGGCAGACAGAGAGGGGACCAGAGGATTTGAAGCGGGCTCTGTGCTGACAGCAGTGAGCCCAATGCAGGGCTCAAACTCACAAACTGTGAGATCATGACCTGAGCCAAAGTAGGATGCCTAACGACTGAGTCACCCAGGATTTAAAAAAATTTTTTTGAGCTTATTTATTTATTTTGAGAGAGAAAGTATAGCAGGGGAGGGGCAGAGATAAGGAGAGACAGAATCTCAAGCAGGCTCTGTGCTGTCAGCACAAGGCCTGATGCGGGGCTTGAACCCACGGAACTTGAGATCATGACCTGAGCTGAGATCAAAAGTCAGATACTTAACCAACTGAGCCACCCAGGTGCTCCTAGTCACCCAGTATTTTCAAAGAAAATTCCCCTGTCTTGTTTTATCCAAATATTTCTTTTATTTCCCCAAAGCTTGACTTCAGAGCTGAACCTCTGTCTTAATTCATAATAATTTTTTTCATTTTCAGAATTGCTATGTGACTTATTATTGTGTCAGTAATAAGCATAGTACAATAAAAATAAAACTGTAAATGTAAATAATTTCTCTCTTAAGCAGTAAAAACTGTATATTTATAAGCTAATCAATTAAAACATAAGATTTTCACTTTTGGTCATTAAGGTAATTCTGGGTATTATGAACATTTTTAATCCCAGCTGATCTCAAAATACCTGCAGGCTGCATTAACTCACAATTAACAGTAGTATGAAACCTAAATATTTTCCAGTTTAGATGTCAGGGTATTTGAGAATCTTTCCCAGGCCCAGTCCATTTCAGGATCTTCAATGGGGCCCAATCCAGCGAGGAAAGATGTGGTTTCACTCAGGGGAGCGGAGGTCCTGCTCATACTCATTTAGGGACAATCTGTCAGCCAAAGAAATGAAGTCAGGGCCTGGGTGGAGGTTTCATCACAAGAGCACTCTGTGACACATACAGGGAATTTGTTTTATAAAACAAATTTCCTTGCTCTTTCCCTCCATAAGTCACTCTGTTTTAACATCTCCCTGTTTCTCCACCGTATCATGTAGATTGTGGATTATTATCCATAATATGAACCCGCCTAACAAACAGTCTAGAGCACATCATTGGAGTCACTCATGGAAACATTAAACAGCACCAGGTGCAGGACTGACCCCTTGAGGACTACTACTCAATATGCCCCCAAGGCTGACATTTAACCATTGATGACTTTTGAGTAGGGCCCTCTGACCAATAGCACATCAATCAATAGTGTGCTCCTAGCCCCACATTCCCAGAATCATTTCTTCCCTTTAGAGCTGACCCCATGTCTTCTCATTAGTTGCATCACTCAGAGAGTATAGCTGAAATGCAAAGGCACCTGCAAATGACTTATAGAGAATAGACTCAGTTGCATGACAGGACATCAGACAGCTGGAAACATAAAAACACAATGATTTTTCAGTTTTCCTTTTCCCTTAACAGGTTGCTAAAAGAATCTCTTCCTCCTTTTGTGGAATGTGCTTTCCTAATCATCTTCATGGAGCCTTAATTTGACCATATGGAGGGCGGGGGTGTTTGTGGTGTGTATGTGTATGTGTATGTGTGTACGTGGTGTGTGTGTGCACATGCACGCTGAGGGGTTAATCTGTTCAATTACCATTGGATTTTACATGATATTCTCTCTGTGGAATATCCACTACTCAATTTTATAATTTTACCACATAAATCCAACCTTTGTACTTTACTTGTTTATTCAATTGTTATTTGATAAAAGATAAGGAATTAAATAGATATTTTTATTAATAAATTTTGGATTTTAGAGTAGTTAAAAGATCTACAGAAAAATTGAAGAGGAAGTATGGAGAGTTGCTATATACTTCCTGTCTCTCCTCCTCCCCAAGTTTCCCCATCATTAATAGCTTGCATTAATGTGCTAATTTTTTATAATTGACAAGACAATATTGACATATTATTATTAACTAAAGTACATAGTTTACGTTGGGGTTCATTCTTTGTACTGTACAGTTCTGTGAGTTTTGCCAAATCCATAATATTATATATCCACAATTACAGTATCAGAATATTTTCACTGCCCTAAAAAGTCTCTATGTTCTGCCTTTTCACCCCTTCCCTCACTGAATTTTTTACTGTGTCCATAATTTTGCCTTTTCTAGATGGTCAGATAGTTAGAATCGTATAGCATGTAGCTTTTTCATATTGTTTTCTTCCACTTTAAAATATGCATTTACACTTCCTTCTTTTCTTTTTTTGCTTGATAACTTATTATTCCTCTTCTTCCTCCTCTTCCTCTTCCTTCTCCTTCTTCTCTTCCTCCTTTCCCATCTTCTTCTTTTGTAGAATAGCTTTTTATTGTGCAGATGTACCATAATACGTTTGTCTATTCACCTATTTAAGAACACGTGAATTGCTCCCAACATTTGCAATTATAAATAAAACTGCTGTAAACATTCTTGTGCAAATTTTGTGTGGTCACAAGTTTTCAACTCACTTGGGTAAATACCTAGTAATGCAATTGCTGGATCATAAGATAAGAATGTGTTTAGCTTTGTGAAAAAATTGCCAAACGGTCTTTCAAAGTGGCTCTATAATTTAGCATTCCCACTGACAATCGACAAGAATTTCTCATGTTCCACATCCTCTCCAACATTAGGTATTGACAGTGTTTTGGATTTTATTCATTCTGAGAGGTGTACACAGATATGTCATTGCTATTTTAATTTGCAATTCCATAATGACACAGTGACATTGAACATCTTCTCATATTTGTCACCTGCATGTCTTCTTTGGTGAGGTATCTGTTCAGATCTTTTACCCAATTCAGAATTGGGTTATTTGTTTTCTTCTTAAGAATTCTTTGTATATTTTGGGTACCAGTATTTTGTCAGGCATTTTTTTTGCAAACGTTTTTCTCCCACTCTGGTTTGTCTTTTCGTTCTCTTGACAGTTTCTTTTACCAAGCAGGGGTTTCTAACTTGAATGAAGTACAACTTATCCATATTTTTCTTGCATAGATTGTGCTTTCAATGTAACTAAACACTTGCCAACCCAAGGTCACCTGGAGCTTCTCCTATGCTAGCTTCTGGAAGTTTTATAGTTTGCATTTTTACATTTAGGTCTATGATCAATTTGGCTAATTTTGTGAAAGGTTTACATAAGATCATTGTCTTCTTTTTTTGGTGAAAATATTACCCTTTCTCCATTGATTTGTCTTTGTTCCTTTGTCAAATATTAGTTGACTATATTTGTGGGTCTATTTATGAGCTTTTTATTCTGATCCACTGACCTGCTGGTCTATTTTTCACCAATACTACTCTTTCTTGATTACTATAGTTTTGTAGCAGGGTAGTGTCAGTTCTCTGATTTTGTGTCTTCTACTTCACTACTATGTTAGCTCTTCTGGGTCTTTTGCTTCTGCAAGTAAACTTTAGAATCAGTTTATCAATACTCACAAATTAACTTGCTAGACTTTTGATTTGTATTGAACTTAACCTGTAGGTCAAGTTGAAAAGGACTAACATCTTAAAAACGTTGAGTCTTCCTGTCTATGAACGTGGAATATCTTTCCACTTATTTAAATCATCCTTGATTTCATTTATATGACACAGCTTTCTTCATATAGACCTGGTACATATTTTGTTAGATTTATACCTAAGTATTTCATTTATTTGGTAGTAATGTAAATAGTGTTGTTTTAATTCCAAAATCCAATTTTTTATTGCTAGCATATAAGCAATTGAATTTGTATAATAACAAATATACAGCCTTGCAACTTTGCAGCCTTGATATAATCACTTAGTTTCAGGAACTTTTGTCGATTCTTTAGGATTTTCAATTGGCCCAACATGACATCCAAATAGATTACAGTTACCAATAGTTATTAACAGAATTATCTTTATCTTACAATTTTAAAATTATCCAGGTTTTTAGGGCACCTGGGTGGCTCAGTCGATTGAGCATCTGATTTCGGCTCAAGTCATGATCTCACAGTTTATATGTTCAAACCCTGTGTTGAGCTCTATGCTGACAGTTCAGAGACTGGAGCCTGCTTGGATTCTGTGTTTCTCTGTCTCTCTGCCCCTCCCATGATCATGCTTTGTCTCTTTCTGTCAATGATAAACAAAAGTTAATTTTTTTTAAATTATCCAGGTTGAATTAGATAAAGAAAACTAGTTCTCAAAACCTTGACTATAGAGAATCTATTCCCCTCCAACATTATTAAGATCAGGACTTTGCTTTCATTTTAGGCACGGCTAACCAATTACATAAAAGCAATTTGCCATGTGTGAGGTGATGGTTCTGATACATATTTTCTTTCATACTCATCAAAAGCTTAAGCAAACATGGATGAGAAAAAAAGTGACTGCAAAGACAAAGTTACAATTTCTATCTCAATATCAAGATTAGAGGATTAGGATGAATAATATTTCACTTACTTTTTAGTTGTTAGCTTGAAAAATAGTTTACACAATGGAGAAGTTAAGAGACCCAGGGAGGTTAAAGTTTATAAAGTTTTAGCTCTTCTATCTATCTATCTATCTATCTATCTATCTATCTATCTATCTATCTACCAATCTATCTATCTATAATTTTTTTTTTTTTTTTGTAATTTACATCCAAGTTAGTTAGCATATAGTGCAACAATAACTTCAGGAGTAGATTCCTTGATGCCTCTCACCCACTTAGCCCATCCCCCCTCCCGCAATCCCTCCAGTATCCATCTGTTTGTTCTCCATATAGAAGAGTCTCTTATGTTTTGTCTCTCTCCCTGTTTTTATATGATTTTTGCTTTCCTTCCCTTATGTTCATCTGTTTTGTATCTTAAAGTCCTCATATGAGTGAAGTTCATATGATATTTGTTTTTCTCTGACTCACTAATTTTGCTTAACATAATAGCCTCTAGATCCATCCACATAGTTGCAAATGGCAAGATTTCATTCTTTTTGATTGCTGAGTAATACTCCATTGTGTATATATACCACATCTTCTCTATCCATTCATCCATTGATAGACATCTGGGCTCTTTACACAAAATACAGAGCACCTCACAAATTTGTGTGTCATCCTTGCGCAGGGGCCATGCTGATCTTCTCTGTATCGTTCCAATTTTAGTATATGTGCTGCCGAAGCGAGCACTAAAGTTTTAGCTCTTTTAAGAAAGGATTGTGAATGCTTGATACGACATGATTAGGACCTACATTATTATATTTACATTTATATTTGATTTGTCTTGAGGGATATGCATACTGTCACGTTTGCAAATGACAAGGCATTATGAAACCAAACGTTATTCAGACAAATTACTTATTTTTATGTTTATGATTTATTCTCTTATTTATAACCATGATCTATCCAGCATTTCTGGAGGCCATCATTAATATCATTTAACAGTTTTATGATCGAGAGGCTGGGATAGTGATTACCACTCCCAGGCTTATTCTCCTGTCATCCCTGAAATGCTTATACACAGAACAAAAATCCCACAATCTGATTGCATTCCACACTGTTAGCCCTTACTAATAAGAAGTAAGATTTATTCATTCATTTATTTTTTAATGTTTATTAATTTTGAGAGAGAGAGAGAAAGAGAGAGAGTAAGCAGGGCCGGGGAGGGGGCAGAGAGGGAAACACAGAATCTGAAGCAGACTCAAGGCTCTGAGCTGTCAGCACAGCACAGACCCCCAACTCAGGGCTCGAACTCACGAGCCATGAAGTCATGCCCTGAGCTGAAGTCAGATATTCAACTGACTGAGCCACCCAGGGACCCCAATAAGTAAGATTTATAGAGTACTACAGTGTGCCAAGTGCTAGTGTGTTGCAGGCATTAATTCATTAAATTATTACAACCACCTTATGAGGCAACTACCAATGGTATCGTTTATTTTATTCATGAGGTACCTGAAGCACAGAGAGGTTATCATAATGTGTGCAAGGTCACTCAGCTAGCAGTGGGTGCAACCAAGATGTAAACCCAGATGTTCTCTCATCTACTGTGCTACACTGACTTCCAATTAAAGAAGAAGCAAGCAAACTTGTTTAAAAACAAGCAAATACTTTCAACTTTCTTTTTTTTTAATTTTTAAATGTTTATTTATTCTTGAGAGATAGAGAGAGACAGAGCATGGGGGGGGGGCTGAGAGGGGAGGGGGGACACAGAATCTGAAGCAGGCTTCAGGCTCCAAGCTGTCAGCACAGAGCCTGACGCAGGGCTCGAACTCACGGACCATGACCTGAGCCGAAGTCGGATGCCCAACTGACTGAGCCAACCAGGCACTCCACTTTCAACTTTCTTTAAACAAGTTCTTTGTTTCATCGATTAGAATCTTATAGACACTCTAGGCAAAATATAGAAAGAAAATAATTTATTTATATGCCTTTAATGTATTCTTTATATTTTATTAGAAATTTAATTTCAACTTAATAGAATTTAAATTAAATTTATGATTTAAATGCCCCAAAGGGGATTTATTTTTTTATTTTCTAAAAATATTATTTATTTATTTTGAAAGAGACAGTGGGGGAGGGACAGAGAGAGAGAGAGAGAGAGAGCGCGCCAGCTATAGAACCCAACGTGGGGCTTGAACCCACACATGACCTGAGCTGAAATCAAGAGCTGGCCGCTTAACTGACTGAGCCACCCAGGTGCCCCCAAGGGGATTTATTGGTCCCCTAACTGGGGAATCTAGAATGCCTCAGACTTCAGGAACAACTGGATCCAGAGATTCAAATCCTACTCTTAGCTTGGTCTCTACATCTCTCAGATATATTTTCCCTATGCAGTGGGTGAAATGGCCTCCAGTGGTTATGTCTTAGCAGCCTAACAACTCCAATGGAATAATTAGATTTCTGTTAATAATGTCTTTAAAGGTTTTTTTAATGCTTGTTTATTTTGAGAAAGCGACAGACAAAGTGTGAGTGGGGGAGAAGCGGAGAATGAGGGAGACAAAGGATCCAAAGCAGGCTCCAGGCTCTGAGCCATCAGCACAGAGCCTGATGTGGGGTTTGAACCCAGGAGCTGCAAGATCAGGACCCAGTCAAAAGTTGGACGCTCAACCGACTAAGTCTCCCAGGTGCCCCAATAATTTTTTAAATCAGACTTCAAGAATCAACTTCATCATTTTGCAGGTTTCAAAATTTCAAAATTATTCAATTTCCAAACCTGGTAAAATTGAGATGGGCCTCTATGCTGCTGTAAGTTGTTGGGACTTTTGGAGTTTTGACCTCTTTTTGATATTTACTTTGAGTTGGGAATGTAAATTATCTTATTAACATTGCCCATACCTCACACTAATTCATTTTTGATGAAGAATTAACTTAAAACACTTACACTGAGCTACTCATTCTGATTTTGCTCCCTTAATACACTGCCTCCATGTGTTCTGATTAGTCACCTTCTTGTTCTGACTGAGATGGGAAAATCCTTCTCTAAAGAGTGGAAAAGATGAACTAGATGTGAGTAAAGTCACTAGCCTAGGTAAGGACTCAACAAGGGCTCACTAACTGACTATATTCTGACAGATTTCACTTCCTTACAGCCAATTCCTCACTGACAATGTCATGAAGGCCATGGCCAGCTCCCCATGTAATAGGATATTGCTACTCTCTGAAGCTGTAGGGTGTCCTGTTTGATCTCCAAGCGTACACATGGGAGCTTGTTTTCCCTTGTCCTCCAGGTGTCCTAGGTCTCCCCTAGAGCCTAAGCAGTGTCCTAGGAAAGGGCAGACAGGTGTCCTCAAGGGGTAGGTAAAATGATGCAAAAACTCCAAGAGTAGCCAGGCTCATGATTCTCCCCCATGCCATAGGAATTTTTTACTCCTAAGGGATGATCGTCAGGTAGGATCTTACAATATGGTTGGTCTTTGCAAATTGTTCTCTAGGCCTGGGGTCAGCTCTCTGGCCCAGCATAGCACCTGTACACTGAAACAGCACTTCTGATAGAGGTCCTTCTCTTAGTCTACTTCTTGATACTTTTCTGAAATACATGTACTCTGAGACCTCACCCTAAGATGGGGCCTTATTTAAGCATTTCAAAACTCAAAACTAGGGCAGTGTCCTCTCATTTGGCCCCTTCTCCCTTCTCTCTTCTGGATCTGAAGCCACACCTGGTTCCTCTCATACAAAGGCCCCCAATGTTTCTTTTCTTCCACTGGAGAGTTTGATGGCCACTAGTTCAGGAGCCTAGCAACGTGAAAATGTACTGACTCTTCGAAAAAAAAAAACCAAACTTTTACCAATGTAGGTACTCATAGGAGAAGAGAGATTTTCTTCTATCCTGGGAAGTTATTCTCTTTATAAAAGTGAGATAAATGGCTTCACAATTAGGAAAAGTAAAATATTGAGTTAAACATGAGATCTGGACTTTTTGTATCTTCCCTCTCTGTTGTATAGCTATCCAATCTGCTTAGCATGAGGAGGTTGCCAGTGTTTTATCTGTACCTTTTTTCAGGGCCAAGCAGAGTTGCAAATGGTGCCATGATTTCATCTTCCTTCTGGATCATTCTTGTCTCATCACTATCCCATAGAACTTTATGGAATGATGGAGATAGTCCATATCTATTGCTATTGAGCCCTTGATACCTGGCTAATGTCTTTGAGAAGCTGAGTTTGTAAACTCCTTTCTGATAAATTTAAATTCAAGTAGTCAAATGTGGCTAATTGTTATGACATTGGGCAACAGAGGCTTAAGTTTTCTGGAAAGCAACTTAATAACATATCAACATTTTAAACATGTTCATATACATACTTCTAGAGGTTTTGCTTATTTAGAGCAGTTTTAGGTTCATAATAAAATTAAGTAATTGGTACAGAGATTTCCCACATACCCACCACCTCCACTTAATATATTTTTTTATTTTCAGCACTATATTCCAGGGTGAAATAGTGAAACGTTCATATGTAAGAATCCCAAGCAGGCTCCATGCTGTCTGTCTGCACAGAGCCTGGTAATGCATGGTTTGAACTCACGAACTGTGAGATCATGACCCGAGCCGAAATCAAGAGTCAGATGCTTAACTGACTGAGCCACCCAGGTGCCCGGAGAAGGTGACTTTCTATAATGATGATAACAAATACCATCTTCTAGGGGCCCAGAAGTACACTAAATGTTGTTCAGAGTTTATTGCATTTGCTTTTCACTATGTCTTCCTGCCTCCCCAGCTCATGACCCTCAAGGCGAAGCTGCAATACTAGCACAGCCCCTAATATGCCATGCAGGAAACGTGAAGGCACAGGGCTCGAGAAGTGTTTTCTATGGGAAACTACCCCTCACAGATGCTACCTGAAAAGGACTTGACAGTCGGATATATTTGAGAAATAAGTAATGCTTTTGCCTCTTGGAGTATTGCGATGTATGATGATTTTATAGGTTCTGAGACTTCTCTGAGATTTTTAAATCCAGACTTTCCCAAATAGCAACCACATTTTTAAAAAAGATAGCAACCGTAAGTAGCAAATATCTGTACGTTTTCTGAAATTCTCTTAATAGGGAGAGTCATGGGAGTGATGGTGACTTCTGTTCCATTTTTGAGGTATTTCTAATGAAAGTGGCACAGGCTTGAATGGGTGGAAGTGACAGTAGGAGAAGTTGAAAAATTGTGAAGTGATATAAAGGGTGGAATCAGAAAACAGTGCATCTGTGTTTTCTGGAAGCCTGCGTTGTTTAGAAGAGAGTAACTTGCTGAAAATCTAGGTTAAACTCTTGTAAAATTTCAGGGAGTTGATGTGGGGATCATAGTTAGAAAACATATACATAACTATCGTTACACTAACATAAACTACTACCTCAGTTCATACTGTTTTGCTTAGTTTTACTCATTCCTAATTAAAATTACCTGTAGCCATTTTGTTTTGTATTTCCCCAATATGCTAAATTTGGTTCTGCAATATTATCTGTCAATGAAAAGGCTTCTGAAATCACTGAAAAAATACATTTAAACAGTTTCTAGTTTTTAATTGCATGATTGGTTTTCAATGATAGTATGGTCATGACCTGAATTTTCTTATCAAGTGCAATGAATCTTTTCTTATGTCTGGTTAATTATTACCATTGGATGAATATCTGTTTAATGTAATGAACCTGAAGTGAGACTTACAGTTTTATTTAGAGACTGTAATATAAATGGCTCTAGAAGATGATTAAACGGGGAAAAAGACACATTCCAGGGATGTCCCTCCCTATCGTGATCCCACCTCGTTTGCACTTGGGCTCTTTATTTAAGTTTCTAATTGTCATCACATCGGAATTTCCCGGAAGCGGCACATGGTCCATTCAATGATACACGCATCACAACTTTAGCAAGAAGCTCCAAGGAAAATATAAATGGCCGGAACGAAGTGAGATGGGGCTTCATGGCACAGGTGCAAAATGTATATGGGGCTGGAGGGGTGGGGTGGGGGTGGGGGTGTCATCACCAGGTGTTGCCTGGTATCGTTCTGGTTTGGGACAAGCATCCCAGATGCGGGAGAGGACTCCCAGGCCCCAGTGAGTGATTGCCTCTGCTGGAAGAGAAAGGATTCGAGAGAGCAGAGGCACAAGTGTTGAAGAGATCTGCTTTCTCTTCCCTTTCCACAGTCAACCCAGATTTCACACCGCACACCTCCTCTTTCCCTTACACTACAGTAAGGGGAAAAAAATTAACTAAGGCTTACTTTTTAATTAAATGTAGTACCACTTAGGAAGATGTATGCTAATCTGAGGCCAAATCTGCCGCCCTCAGCTTTACAAGATGCTGGCCCCAGCAGAGGCTGTAAAGCCCTCGATAAGAGAGGCGAGGAGCAAGGTGCAGGTCCCCCAGCGATAACCTCCTGACTCCGATATTATAGGTCTTTCTGCTGGAATTGAGTTCTACATCTTACTCGATGGGTTATTGTCACAGATGAGTAATGAACGCACCCTGCCCGAGTCCCAGGGTGCGGGAGGCAGTCGGCCAGGCCACCAGGCCCAGCTGCGGGCGGCGGGGCGCGCAGATGAAGGGAAGGCAGTTAAAGGCGCAGTGACAGCGGCGACCGCGCGGGCCCCGCCGGGGGAGCCGCCACAGGCTGGCCTGCAGGCCGGGGCAGGGAGCGTGTGCATTAATCACAATGTTCCCCGGGCTAATGGGCAGCGCCGAGAAGGCAGCCGGGACCCCAGAACAAAGGCAGAACATGATGAAGGGCGCACGTCGGCCGGTGGGGAGTTCCCGGGGCTGGGCTGAAGAAGGGGAAATAAATGGCAGTTACCTCCGCGGCAAACCGGGGACGTTAGGCGTGATGAGGTAGCCGGCGAGGGCAGGCTGTTCCGGGGCCTTCCAGCCTTCCTTTGTGAACCTGAATTTGTTTCTTGGGATGTCTGATCGCCTAGCAGCCTCCGAAGGAGTGGCGAAGGGAACGGCATTGCAGGCTTGATAAGGAGCTCTGAATTAGTTTCTGGTTGTAATTTTAAAAATCAAGGCTGGGTAATTTCTAGGATATAACACATGACACCATTAAGCATGAATTTAAAATTCTCGTGTGCAATGCATTTATATACTATTCTCTTTTTTTTTAAACAAAATATTTATTTATTTATTTATTTATTTATTTATTTATTTATTTCTTTTGAGAGAGCTTGCATGCAAGCAGGGAAGGAGCAGAGAGAGAGAGAGAGAGAGAGAGCATCTCAAGAGGGTTCCACACCTAGCATGGAGTGGGACATGGGGCTTGATCCCACAACGCTGGGATCAACACTGGAGCTGAAATCAAGACTCAGACCCTCAACGGACTGAGCCTGACCCAGGGTCCTCTATGTATTATTCTTAAAGTTGCCAATTGAATTGAGAACCTGCCCAGTTATCTGCAGTGCGTTTTTTTAAGTTTTATTTTTAAGATATTCATTTATCTTTGAGAGAGAGAAAGAGAGACAGAGCATGAGTAGGAAAGGTGCCGAGAGAGAGAGGGAGACACAGGGAGACACAGAATCCAAAGTAATCTCCAGGCCCTGAGCTGTCAGCACAGAGCTGAATGTGGGGCTTGAACGCAGAGTCAGGAAATCATGTCCTGAGCCCAAGTCTTAACTGAATGAGCCATCCAGGCTCCCCTACAGTGAATTCTGATGTTGCACTTAACTATTTCTTCTCTTAAAGTTTGGGTGTGAGGGTGGGGGTGAGGTAATGGGTGGTGGGGGGGAAGAGAACATGCCTCTAGATAGCCAAACTTTAAGAGCAGAAGTTGAAAACATGTGACCTTTCTCTGAGCCTAACATATGCAGTTTTAGGAATGATGATTTAAAAGGAAATAAACCAATTGGCATTTTCTTTTATATTTTTATAGTGATCGTATTGCACCAAATTATATGATAAAGTGATTTATTTGTAATTCTTTTTATTTGGAAGATTTTTATAATCTCCTTCACATTTAGCAAAATAGTTCTGATGCTTATTTTGAGAAAGGTGTTAACTCAGAAACTCCTGGAAGAAAAGGATGGAAAACATGGAATTAAGTACTAAAAGTTAGAGTAAGTCGGGCACTAGTTCAGGTGGAGGAAAAAATAGGAGAGACAAAGCTCCCCCCTTCAAATCAGGAGCTCCTAAGGGTATCTGGGTTGGGTGATACAGTGGCTCAAACTTTCTAACTTGCCAGTCTCTTGCAAGAGAGTAGGGGTGGTCCTCGGCATTCCTTTTTCTTTGCAATGATGAAATTGTGTTAGAGCTACCTGGTGACCTGTTTGTCTCTTATGATTCAGTTCCTTTTTTTTTTTTAATAACTCACTTCTTTTTTCATTTCTAGTCACTGTGATATGGTAATGTCCTACCTCTGCACTCCCTTATTCCATGCTGATTAGAGAAGAAGCAAGTTAAAGCCATTGAACTCATTGTCAGCCGACCTAGAATCTAGTTCTGCATGGTTACTAGTTGTTTGGCCTTTGGCAAGTGGTTTCATCTTGGGGAGTAGAGGGGGCCTCCTTTTCCTCATCTGTAAAATCCACACTTGACAATGGCGTTTCATTGGCTTTACTCCATCCCTGAAAATGCAATTAAACTTCAAAGTCTTCACCTGTCTCTAGTTACCTTTGAACAAGAGATTCAGAAACAGAAATGAAAGGTCTATCATGAATTAGGATACATTGCCTGTTCCAATAGTAAATTTTGCTAAACTCACGTGTATAGTATACGAGATACAGTACCCTTGTGCCTTTAATGTGGGGAACTCTTAGGGTTTTAGAGAATGATGTGGAACATCCCAGTAGCTGCAAAATTAACACATCAATTACTGTAAGTTATGGTCCCCAATTTGCAGGGCTGTCCTCCTGTGATTTCTTCTCTCAGCCTATCTGTGTGGTTCGGGCTCTCTTCCTGACTGCAATCAGATCCTCACCTATCATTATAATAGAGTGTCCCGAGTCCAAAGCACACCCACTTCCCTCAGAATCGTGGTACGTTAGTTAGCACGTGCGCCATGCAAAACCACCCAGGCCCTTGGGGCCGAGTTCTCCTAACTGCCAGGTCATCATTTGGATAAATAAGTTTGGTTCCCATGGTCCTGGAAATAAAAGAGTTGAACCAGAAAACTCATGGCTGCTCTTATTTCAGAAAAACAGTTGACTATCCCATCATTTAGAGTAAATCAACGAGTCCTATTTTGAGCCAGGGAAGAAAAAGATTGAACAAGTACATCATGATTTGGAAAATCAATTCTGTTACTTAACCTTCCACCCACAGCAGTACTCCGAATGAGTCAAATGAGTATTAATGAATGTTTCTCTGAATGTGTGATTCTAATGGATAGGGTCAGTATATTGTGATTTTTTTACACTAATTTTTTCAATTTTACAAATGGCTGAATTAGTTTTAAAGATGTACCAAATGCATGGTTCCCAAAAGAGAGGGGGAAAAAATTCTCATTTCGGAAAACTCTGAGCATAAGACTGTACATAACCTTAAAAGTTTAAGATATTAGTTTAAGATATTGATGGTAGATAAGAAATCTGAAAGTGTTATTTAGCTACAGAACACATTATGTATATATATGTGCATATATATGTATACACACTTCTATATTTCTTTATATATATGGGTGTGTATACACATATATATATTTCTTTCCCCATATGAAAATTTCCCAGGTGGTGTTCATTTTGATTCTTGCAGAAGTATCAAGAAGCAAACTTCACGGTGCACTAAAAACTGATAGAACAGGTATAATCACGGAAAGCACAAACAAGTGTTTATTCCTTGCTCCATAAAGATTATATTGGCAAGAAAAAAACTCTTCTGGAATGGAAATAATAATTCCAGTACTTGCTCTTCTGAAATGGGATTAACTCTTTTTAGAGTTTGCTGTGGCCCATGCCCTTGCACGTTCTAATGCATTTGAACTGCTGCTGAAAAGAAACTAAGTTCTTGTTAGAATTTAAAACACAGGATCCATTTCTGCCTAACAGTCTTGTAGCTGCACATTCCCTGAAGTGTATCCCATCTGCTTTTGGGAGCTCTCATTGCAATATGCAGTGATTGCAGGATAAGCACACCATTTTCCTGTCAATACTTTCCTATTAGCCTCCTGGATCCATACATCATCATCTTGCTGGCCTGCAGTTTGCTTATCTTTGTCTCGGAGGCTGCCTTTGATTTATCTAACACCCAAGCTAATGAGGCATGGAGCCCAGGGTGGCTCCAAGGATAATGCACTCCTGTATAAAAATGCTTAAGGAAGGATCAAGTGCTAATCCATTCTAGACTAAAAGGCCTAGCCCTTCAACAAATGTTGTATTTCTTAATCGCTAAACTAAGACTATAATAGCTCCCCCTTAAGCTACTACCATCAGTAAAACTATACACACTAACTACATGCAATTTACCAAAAGAACTGAAAATTGGATTTTAATTTGTGCTTCCAAAAAAAAGGCCAAAAAATAGTTTCTATCTTAGCAACAGTTATTACCATTATTTGACAGCATTCTTATGCAAAAATAAGTTAGCTTTAATATTTAATTTACAGTAATAGTTTTATATTCCCTCGCTGGGACCTATGTTTTTCCAAAGACAAAAATAACAGAAGCTACGATGTTACTGTGGCAAGGATAAATCAAGCCAGCTATTTCAATAATGGAGGTAATTACAAAGTGTACATATCAAATGTACGGAGTGGTTAGGGGTTGTTTAATTAACATAAAAATTTCAATATCTTCAGCAAGTGTATTGGTGTCACAAAAGCATTATTAAAAATGTATCTTAAAATAGTTATGATTTTCACTATTTCAGTTATATGCATTTTTAGCCATATGAACACGTTTTACTGATACATGGTGAATTCTACATCATTGCCAACTCTGTGGCACAGGCTGAAGAAGCTAGTGACTATTTAATTTGGCCAATATAAATAACTAAGCTGGAAACCTACACCCAAAATATTTCTCTTAGAAATAATGTCCAAATAGAATATCTCTACTAAACTATAGGCACAGATAATTCCCAAATATCTACTCCCTCTTATGTATTTTTTTCAGTGTAAAGGACCCAGTGTCCAGAGGTTTTCTTAAAATGTTTGCCCTTTCTATTGGTCATATACAATGAGCAGTAGAATACGGAAGATTTGTCCTTTTATGCATTTTTGCCAATGGTAGGATTAAAACTATCCTATTTGAAAGCAAATATGGAAGGAAGGAAAGGAAGAGAGAGAGAGAGAAAGAAGATGTGATAGAGCGAGGAGAGAAGGAAGAAGAGGTGAGAGAGGGCAGGGGAGAGAGAGAAAATGAAAAGAAAAATGCCAGTCTGCAACTAGATCATGGCAGAAGTCCCGGGAGAAGAAAGGGTCACTCGGTATCATGGTGTAACAAGAAAATCCTTCACCCATTGGTTCACTTTATGCCCCTGAGGATCTGACCAAGGTAATAAGTCCCTTTATTGGTCACTAACTGACATTATTGAGAACCAGGGTGGAATTTAATGATGTGACATTATTAGGAATTGTTATTGAGATGTAAATGATCTTTGGTTGGTTTATTTAAGTCACATAGAGAACCTAGTTTAGAATGAAAATTACTTATTGATTATTAGAGCAATTAACAGAATAAATTTTAGTGCTGGTATTAACATTTTCCTAAAGTCCAAAACTATTGTGGCTTAAACTCAGCAGAACACTTAATTGGTCTGGGACTCAAAGATTATCTTCTGTGGGGAGATTTATCCTTAAAGGATTTTTTTAAAAAAAACAGTAAAACAATTGCCAAAATCGATTCTAAAATATTTGAGGCTCTCTCATTTTGGCTTTAGCAGGAAGCAAAACAGAAAACAAAATGTCAGTATAAGATGGAGTTTCATAAACTTACCTGCATAAAGAATGCAATATTCCATTTTCCTCTACAAACAAAACCAACCAACCAAAAATCTTTGAGTGGAATCTGTATTGTAGATTTCTTTTTCCCTTTGCTTTTGTTAACGTCTATCAGTCAGTCAGCATCAGTCACCATTATGGGGTTGCTTTCCTTTAGCTCTAATTCTTTTATTAGTTTTATTTTAAAGATAGAATCAATTTTTAGAATAAGGCTTTTGAGAGAACTGACCATCCTTTCTGTGACTTTCAAGAAGTGAGAATGATGTGTACAGTTTCATATGCAAAGATGTAAAATGAAGTTAATTAGTACATCCTTCAACACCCAATCTTTGAAATTTGCTTGAATTATTTTGATGTCATGGGCAAAAGGTTTTTTGGTTTTGTTATTGTTTTGTACATTTTGTCTTTAACTATATTAGCGCCATCAACCTCATGTCAGTGTGCCTACCTATCCATGGTGATGTGCTGGATACCCTTCAAAAGGAATTCTACTGGGGTGCCTGCGTGGCCCTGGCGATTAAGTGTCTGACCCTTGATTTAGGCGGCTCAGGTCGTGATCCCAGGGTCTGTGAGATCCCAAGATGGAGCCTGGTGTGAGGATCTGCCTGCCCCTCCCCTGCTCCTGTGTGCTCCTGTGGGCATGTTTTCTCTCTCTTTCTTTCTCTCAAAATAAATAAATACACTTAAAAATACTTAAAAGACATTCTAATGGACCTAATCTGTTAACTGACATCATTATTATGTAGAGCCTTAACACAGATGCAAAAACCTGAGTAAGGATTTGGGCTAAATAACTGTATCGGTTTCTTGGGGCTGCAGTAACAAAGTGGTTTAAGATGACAGAAATTTATTCTTTAACAGTTCTGGCATCCAGAAGTCCAAAATCAAGATGTCTGCAGGGCTGTGCTCCCTCTGAATGCTCTAGGGGAGAATCCTTCTTTGCCTCTACCTAGTTTTTAGTGGTTTCTGGAAATCTTTGGTATTCCTTGGTTCATAGCTGCATCACTCCAATCTCTGCTTCTACCTTCACATGGCTTTCTCTCGGGTGTCTGTGTCTTTCTTTGTGTTCTGTGTGCTTCTTAGGAGGACGTCACTCATTGGATTTGGGGCTTACCTTGTTCCCATACATCCTCATCTTAATTTGAGTACATCTACAAAGACTCC
Source organism: Proteles cristata cristata (assembly GCA_017311185.1). Lineage (NCBI taxonomy): Eukaryota > Metazoa > Chordata > Mammalia > Carnivora > Hyaenidae > Proteles > Proteles cristata. The sequence goes on along the minus strand of JAESUZ010003161.1, from coordinate 1,114,165 downwards.
CCTTTCAAATAAATTCACAGGCTTTGGGAATTAGGACTTGATCATATCTTTTGAGGGGTCATGGTTTAATCCATTAGTCATGTATATAAAGCCATCATTTCTCACCTGGTCCATTAACAACAGCTACTGTTTAGTGAGTGCCTAGCATGTGCCAGACACATTGCAAGCTTTGTAAACCTGTGTAAAGAAAGTGCTACAATTCTAATTTGCACATAAAGAAATCAAGCTTTAGATACCTTGCCCAACACCACAAAGCTTGTGCACAAAGGCTGTCTCTAAACACACAGACAGTATTTAAAGTCAGGTCTTTCCTATTTGGAAGTCCATGTACTTTTCATCTGATGGTTTTTGTGGATCAGAGAACATTAAGCACTTATACCTGGTTTGGTAGTAGAGTCAGTCTTTACATAAAAATGACTTAAATATATATGTAAATATTCAGATCTAAGGGAAGAGACCAATATACAGACCAGAATTGTCCTAGATGATGCTGGAATCCTTCAAAATGTCCTCACCTTATCCAAGGAGATCTTAATTTTGTGACTGTGTGTGTGTGTGTGTGTGTGTGTGTGTGTGTGTGTGTAATATATGGAGATCACCACATAATATATGAAGGCTCCTCCCAGTTTTCACTTTTTGTAGTTCCCAAGGCACCATGTATTTTAGGAGAAAAATCTGTTAAAAGACATTATAAAGCAGACCAATGATATTTTTTTTTATTAAATTTTTTTTTAATGTTTTATTTATTTCTAGGAGAGAGAGAGAGACAGCATGAGCAGGGGAGGGCCCGAGAGGGAGAGAGTCACAGACCAAAACAGGCTCCAGGCTCTGAGCTGGCAGTCAGCACAGAGCCCGACGTGGGGCTCGAACCCACGAACCGCGAGATCATGACCCAGGCGAAAGTCAGACGCTTAACCAACTAAGCCACCCAGGCGCCCCAGACCAATGATATTTTTTAAGAAGTCAAAACAACTAAACAGATATCACTTTGGAGAGGTGTTAAGGGGATAATTTTAGATGTGGACACTCTGCTTATGTTAATGCAAGTGTTTTATTTCAAATTACTTTAGTGTAAAGTTTCTAATTCAGCATTGTGCTTGCTGAAGCTTAAAGGACTTTATAAAAACAGAGCTTAATTCTGTCTCTGAGTGAAAAGGGAAGAATGAATCATAAAAATGCTTGTATGTCTTTATTATGCAACTGATAGAGACAATAGATATTCTAATTAGAGTTTGCATTTATTTGGTTATTATTGGTGAAGGTGGGCATTAAAAATTTTATATTTCTTGGCCATTTACAATGATTTTATTTGCCTGCTTATGTCCTTAACTCTTTGTACATGTGTATGTCTGGGAAGGAACTGAACTTTTTTTCTCCTAATGGTTTGCAAGAACTCTTTCTATAGTAAGGATATTAACGATTTGTCAATCATATTTGTTGCTTAATATTTTCCCCTGCCTACCTATTTCTCCTTAACTTTGTTAATAGTGCTTTTCTTTTAACTCTCTTTCCTCTTTTGAATTCTTATGTCACCAAAGTTATTGAGCTGTCTCTTTAAGAGCCCTTTTTAAGGCTGTGTTTTAAAAAACCATCCCATTCCCTCAAAACTATTTAAGTATTTTCTTAACATTTTAATGATTTTACTATCATCCTCATAATTATGATTTTTCATTTTTATCCTTAATCCACATGATAACTTTTAGCCCAAGTTTTAAGTCTTCATTCTCATCAAGACCAGGAAGAAATACTATTCTCCCTAAATTAAGTAGCATCTATGATATGCCAGACTGGAGAAAGATGCTCCTTAGAGGGGGTGTGGGGTACTGCATAGTCTCACTGAAGCTCAGGTTCTTCAGCTCACATTAAGTAATAGGAGCTAAAACCCATATGCTGGCAAACTGCTTTCCTCATTCCTGTCTCAGTTTCTCCACTATTGAACTGCAGACTATTGCTCTTGCCTCTAATTCTTCAGAAGCCCTTGGCCATGACATACCTGCTCTTTGATTGTGCCATTCATTAAGATGCCAGACATGCTTAATGCAAAAGATGAGGGGAAATCATGAGTGAGCAACATAACCTGTCTGAGCCTATTTGCTAATCTATGAAGAAGAGATAACAATACTTATTCATTTTGTTGATATGAGAAAATAAATGAGATGGTTGATGTAAAGCAAGTAAAAGCATTAAAATTATTGTTAGTGTTATTAGTGTTATTAACTTGTTTCAAGTCTGATCAAAAATTTTGTCTGGGAGAGTTTTATTTTTATTTATTTGTCTGTTTCCTTTTTTTTCTTTTCCTTTCAAATTTTTATTTAAATTCTAGTTAGTTAACATACAGTGTGGGGGAGTCATAAATATCCATTAAGTTAGGGTTTATTTTTGCATTTCAGTTACTTGCGGTAACTCTACTCCTGTTGAAGCGTTAACATAGTTCATGTGGGCCATTATTTAACCCAGGGAAATGTGGATGGCCTCAGAGTAATTAAATAAAGTATCGTGAAAAAACTTAAACTTTTAAAATACTTTTAGGGACTAGCTACTAAATATTATCCTCTAAAAATTGTGGAACAGTAATTAGGAAATGACCTAGATGTGTAAAAACATCACCTAAGGATGCTTAGGGAATTATTGAAAGTGTTTTATTTTGTAATACTTAGTATTCCACAAAAATATTCTTCGCATTCCTATGTTGCAAAAGATATATAATAATGTGGATGGCCTTACAATTTCTGCTTTATTCCTTTTTATTTTTTAAGAATCAAATTACACCCTTGAACCAGACTACTTAAACAGCTTCTTAAAGATTAATAACAAAGTAGACAAACGAGGTGGAGAATATAAACTACTGCATTCACTGAAGCATATACAAATTCTTAATTTTAATGGAAATTTCCTTTGAGTCAGCAAAAACGCACTTGGGGCTTTTTTTTCTCCAAATCAATCTGAGCACATCAGGTCAATAGCAGACAATTGAACAACTGTCACTCTCCTGTAACAATATCCATCAGGGAAAAAAAAGTGTGATTACAAACTTCTATTGCGCTTATTTAGTGTTCTATAGCTACAGTTATTATAAAAGGACACAGTTAGAGGTGGGCAGGGTTATTTCCTTATTTACCTTATTTACTGACCAGCCTCATTGCCTTTCACAATACTTCAGACCAGAATTGTCTTAGATCATGCCGAAATTCTTTGAAACATACTCACCTTATCCAAGGAGATCTTAATTTTGTGACTCTGTGTGTGTGTGTGTGTGTGTGTGTGTGTGTGTGTTTCAACCATTGAAGATATGCTTGCTTACTCTGTATGTTTTTAGATTTTTTTGAGATAGTTTTTCAGACTACGTAATATCTATATTAGATAAAAATTGCTCCGTGCCGGGGCGCCTGGGTGGCTTAGTCGGTTAAGCGTCCGACTTTCGCTTGGGTCATGATCTCGCGGTTGGTGGGTTCCAGCCCTGCGTCGGGCTCTGTGCTGACTGCCAGCTCAGAGCCTGGAGCCTGTTTCAGTCTGTGACTCCCTCTCTCTCTGACCCTCCCCTGCTCACGCTGTCTCTCTCTCTCCTAGAAATAAATAAAAAACATTAAAAAAAAATTGCTCCGTGCTAATCATAGGCATTATTAATTGAAATCCACATGCTTGGTAATGAGCCTGTAGGGTTTGTCTTCCTGCCAGGATAAGGTGGACTCCCTGGACGGAAGATGTCACACCAATTACAGGGATGCTGTGCTTGCTCTTAGCCAAAACGCCAAGAAGGAAGGCACCAATTGGCTAGAATTTAGCAGCCAGTCCAATGGTTTGGTGCCTGCCAGATGTAAAGTAATGGACAGGATGTCATGGGGTGGAATCTCAGATGAAGCAGAAGACACACAAGGGCTTTAAAATCTAAGGAGGAGAAGGGCTGTTGAAAATGGAACCCAGCGATAACCCAACTAAGAGAAATGATCAATAAAGGATTGTTTTTAGTGATTAAATGTTGCAAATTAGGTAACCGGTGAGTGTTCTAAACACAACAAAATTTGTGTTACTGAAATTTTTTCTCTGGATCGGTTTTTGCTTTAGGACTAAAGGCTACATTATTTCTGGCCATCTTGGTTACTGTTGATTGCCTGCCCAGAGGCTGTTCCTCTCTTCTTCCTTCCGAACAGAAATTTCTGTTCTGGCCTCCACTCCTCCCCACAGCCTGCATGTCACTTGAGGGGTGCCCTGAGAAGCCAACGGGCACTTGACATCCCCCTGGTACCCCTTGGTGGTGGTCTCTGGTAGACATGTGACCAAATTGGACCAATCAGATGAAGGGACAGGTTTTTTATTCCACTTTGGAGAGAAGTCACCTTTTTTTTTTTTCTTTAGCTGGATGTGCTAATAGATGCCTCACACATAACAGGTCCAGAAACGGATCTCCTGATCTCCCCAGACTTGCTTCTCCTATCATTTATTAATATTCTGAGTTACTGGCAACTTTGGACTTTTGGGCTTAAAAACTTGGAGTCATCCTTATACCTTTCTTTCCCCTCACACCTCATGGCCAATTCATTAGCGAATGTTTGGTTCTGGCCACAAAATCACATCAGACCACTTCTTACCCTCACTGCAATGCTCCTGGTGCAGCCTGCCTGCGTCTCTCACTTCAATTGTTCTGACACCTCTCACTGCTTGTAATGTCTCCTCTCCCAGACCTTCACCCCATGCTCTTCACAGCACCGCAGCCAAAATTCCCATAGGAAGAATTCTCCAATGGAAGTCTGACCACACCGTTCCATGCTTGGAACATATCAGTGATTCCCAGTGTCACTCAGAGTAAAATCCAAAGTCCTTGGAACATCCTCCAAGGCCTGTGCCTGTGTCAGTTATTGTAGCTTCTATTACTCACCCTCTTGCTTCCTCCTCCTCACTAATCCTCACACACTCTAGGCAATGTTTCGACTCTGAGTCTTTGCACCTGCTGTCCCCTTGGCCTGGCATGCTCTCCCCCATGGTGCCCGCATGACGGACTCCCTCCCCACTCTACGGGTTTTTACCAAAGGGTCGTCTCAGTGAAGTCTTCCCTGGCCACCTATAATCGCAACTCTGGCCCACCTCTGTCATTCTTTATTCCTTTTCCTGTTTGATTTTCTTCCATGGCTCTTATCACTAACATAATCCTACATATGTTGCTGACTTTTATAAACCATTCTTGCTGTGCACCCTGAATGTACACTTTAGAGTGTGAACCCCGTAAGGGCTGGGATCTTTGTTAAGGCTGTTCACTGATGAATCTTTAGTGCCTAGAAAAGTGCTTGGTACACAGTAGGCAATCCCATAAATATTTGTGGCTGAAGGAATTTATCTTTGTATTTTTCCCACTTAATTGGCTGTTGAGTATGTAGTAAATGCTCAATAAATATTTCACAAGTGAATGAGTAGAATGACTTAGTATGTGTTATATTGCCAGGGAATTGCCCTTTGAGACAAAGTACTCAACAATTTTTTATTAATAGATTCATATGGTAGGCATTCAATAAATATTTGGTGAATGGCTAAATGGTTTTTGAAGACTTTTTAGACTGCCCAGCCCACACTAATTTGTAACTTACTCGAGTTCCTATACAGCAATACAACAATATTTACTATTTACGCTGCTCATTGGTTATCGAGGGACCTTATGTGGCATGCGTCAGAACCTATCTCCACCCTGAGGTTCTGGCTTTTTGACCCTGAAACCCAAGAAGCTGTTAGTTGGGGTTGAACATGTGGAAGATTGAGTGAGTGAATGCACACAGAAGTGTAAATAAAATGAGGTACCTGCACTGAGAGGGTCCCACTAAGCTTTTTGCTTCCTACAGTGTATCCACAAAACTTTCCTTGTCTGTGATTCCTTTTTTTTTTTTAATGTTTTATTTATTTCTGAGACAGAGAGAGAGAGAGCATGAGCAGGGGAAGGTCAGAGAGAGAGGGAGATACAGAATCTGAAACAGGCTCCAGGCTCTGAGCTGTCAGCACAGAGCCCGATGTGGGGCTCGAACCCACGAATCATGAGATCATGACCTGAGCTGAAGTCGGACGCTTAGCCAACTGAGCCACAGGCGCCTCACTTGTCTGTGATTTCTAAATTCACATCACATCTTGCTTCTGGCCAATTTAGAAGAAAAGGATAACGGCAGCTCGAGGAAACACCTTCTCAAGTGTAATTCCCAGAAGATGTGCCGCAGTATCATTGGGGCAAGGGAGTTGGTGTTGTGGAGAGAGGCTTGTTAAAAAGGCCTCTGCCCTTTTCTGTCTTTTTTTTTTTTAATATAGTTTATTGTCAAATTGGCTAACATACAGCGTGTAAAGTATGCTCTTGGTTTTTGGGGTAGATTCTTGTGGTTTATCGCTTGGCATACAGCACCCAGTGCTCATCCCGGCCAGTGCCCTCCTCAATGCCCATCATCCATTTTCCCCTCTCCCTCACCCCCCATCAACCCTCAGATTGCTCTCTGTTAAAGATTGATGGGGCATGAGGGAGAGGAGAGGTGAGTGATGGGCACTGAGGAGGGCGCTGATTGGGACGAGCACTGGGTGTTGTATGAACCACGATGAACCACGAGAATGGGGGTGGGGGGAGGGGAAGGAGGTGATGGGCATGGAGGAGGGCACTTGTGGGGATGAGCACTGGGTGTTATATGGAAACCAACCTGACAATAAACTACTAAAAAATGAAGATTCCGGGTTCTGATTCAGATCTACCATTTCAGAAATGGGGGTCATGAGGGGTGCTACAGTGAGGTGAATCTACACTGTTCACAAGCTTCCTAGTGATTCTTACACTAAAATCTGAAACCCAGTATATTCATTGACTAAAGGAGAGATTTGACCTTGCCTTTAATGAGTCCATCTAGACTAGGGCATTGTCCATGGTGCCAGAGATCATTCTATAGTTCACATGCAGAAAAATCTAGAAATACCCTTAGGGGACCCATCTTTATGGGAGTTTCTGCTTTTGAACTAAATTGTACACACTCTAATTCTTAATATCTAGGAAATTAGAAACAGGATTTCTGGGTGAAATAAGCTTGAAGAAATAAATATATTACTGCTATGAATCCATAATGGTTTGTGGCAGGTCAGAATTTTCAGACAAGAACATAAGACAAGGAGTTTAGTAAAACTGGAACATTTGCAATGGGGGGAAGGGGGGAAGAAGAGGTGTCTGGCCATGTCCTGATTGTAGGATTTACACAGAACGTGATAGTTGCCATTTTCTGTCCACAAGGAGAGACCAGAGGAAACAGATCAAACATTACAATAACATGGTTTGAGTTCAGTGCAGTGTGTATCTTTCAGATCACAAAATTGTTAAATGCTGAATTGAGTTTCCCAGAGAGGGAAGTTTAGAATCGCCTTCAGTGAATGTCTTTAAATTGGAATAAATATAAAGTTGTCTGGGGTGTTGTTTGAGGAGAGACATTGCTACAAGGCAGGGGGCATAGGCTCAACAATATTTCAGGTCTTCCTTGGTCCCTAATTTTTAAATTTGAAATATTTCCAAAGTAATATTTTATAGGTAAAATGATAAACAAGGGCTATACAGACAAATAGGTAAAAATTCAAAGAATAAGAGTTTAGAAGGAGCCGTTTGGGAATTTGCATTCCCTAAATTGGAAGGAAACAAAATGAATTTTAGGTTTTGTATGGTTCTGCTTCATTAACTTGATCATGGGCAAAATGAGACTCCCGATTTCTACCTACAAAGTGGCATATGAGGTAGCAGTTAATTATTTATATCTCCTATTATTATCAGATTAACACAGCAGGCATATGCAATAAGCAAATGAATTTGATTTTTTTTTTCCTGTTTGCTCTGACAGTCTGGAAGCAGATTCATTTTTGTGGATTTCTTTTCCAAGAATTTTATCTGAGACAGTATTTTAAACTTTTTTAAAATGTTTTTTTTTTAAATTTATTTCTGAGAGAGAGAGAGAGAGAGATAGTGTGAACAGGGGAGGGTCAGAGAGAGAGGGAGAGAATCCGAAACAGGCTCCAGGCTCCGAGCTAGCTGTCAGCACAGAGCCCGACGCGGGACTCGAACCCACTTAAACCCACAAACCGTGAGATCATGACCTGAGCCGAAGTCGGATGCTTAACCGACTGAGCTACCCAGGCGCTCCTCTGAGATAGTGTTTTTAAAAAGTATCATAGCACAGATCTAAAGTGTTAGTAACAGAGAACTTGATCTGCAAAACTGGAGGCAATCAGAGCAGACGTGTTGATTTAAACTTTATCTTCTTGGAAAAATATTGGTTAATGTTTCATTTGGAAAACGGATTTCTCCAGGTCATTGTGAAATTTACATTTTTACTTGAATACTTATGATTTAATGTGTTCAGTTCTAAATTTGAGGAGCCATCTAAAATGCACCCATTATTTGATGTTCAAAGCTATGTATTTGCGGTACTTCAGAGTGGTGTGTAATTCTCCATCAGGCTTTATGTCTCCTGGAAACCACCTGCATCCCTCATTTGGAAACCCTTCGGGTATTTGTTCAGGTGAGGAGTGCAGTCGTCTGGCTTTGTAAATCATGTTTCTAATTCCAAGATGTTTGTGGTAGAAGCCTATGCTCAGCTTCAAGGTACTGGCGGGTCCTTGTGGGATGAGGGACCGTGGCATAGGAGACTGTACCTGCCCCTCCAGGGGGAGAATTCCAGCGACCTCCAACTGAACTTTGAAGGCACGTGGTTCTTATACCACCACTGGCATCTTTAGAACTTGGCTTCCAGCTGGGTCACTGGGTAGGATACAAACCCGGGTGCAATATCTTTCCTCTCAAGTCTGGCAGGTGTGTGCTAGACCCTGACTACTAAATACTGTGTAATTAGAACGCCGTGGGCAGTCCCTGTCATCCTACATCTGTAAGGGAGGGAAGGCAGTGTTAGTATGACGGTGCTCGTTTCTTTAACATCTCGTGCCTATAGACCCAAGCACAGCTGCCTGAAGGCCTGTGTTTGATGCGTGAACTATAGGAAGACCTCAGAAGTGAGTCTAATTAGATCAGTGTCTGAACGCTTTGTGGAAGCAAGATGTATTATTCATAACCAAGACTGGACCCATTATATAAAGAAAAATAGTCCAATACAGGTACTGCCACTTTAAAACATAGAACTTGTCAGTTTTTGTGTTTTTTGTGCTTAATGATTTGCCTTCCTGACACTGGAATGTAAGTTGCCAGAAGGCAAGGAATTTCTTCTGTTTCGGTTGTAGCCATGGCTCCTCTAACAATTTCTGGCACAAAGTTAGGGATCAATGAACAAATGAATGGATATTAGCTTTTAATATTAACCATGAAATTAGGAGAGTATAGGTAAACAATGTTTGTTTACTTTACCCAATGCAATCAAATGAGAGGTGTGTTCCTAAACTGTGTACAAATATATTGTTATCAGATAATCAAACGTGGTCCACAAAGTGGTGTGAGAAAGGCAATGTGCTATCAAACTGTGGATCTAAATGACTACAAATTTCTGAAAGGGAATTGAATTTTAAGATGCTCATTCTGGAATATGTGTAGATTCTTAGTGATCATTGTGCTGGAGAAATAATTAATGTTGAAATAAAATTACACCAATACAGTATCACTTCATTTTTATTCCATTTTAACCCCAGCCTGTGATTGTTTTCATAGTTAAATTGCCATATCATATCTATAATTCTTAATATTTTTCAACAGTAGTTGGAAGAAAGCCCTTGGATTAACTCCAAAGGAAACTCTTTGGGGATTATTCATTGTTCACTTTGGGGATTGTCTGTCATTCTTTACAAACACATCAAATAGAATTTTGGTTTATGATTTTTGTTTTACGCCCATTTAGAGAGAGAAGCTTTTCTTATTGCAACTAAGAAAAAAACCCTAAAATGTCCTAAAACTTCTAAAAAATGGCTTTTGCATTATCAATATTTTAACACAATTTTGGATAAAATTTGTTATCATCAGTGTTTCGAACTGCTTGTGTGTGCACGTAGCCAGGTTTCTGAAGAAAATGGATGTAAAAGTGAATATTTCCCCTTTCTTAAAAATACTGTACTTATAGTCCCATAACTATAAACAACATAGATTTGTTCATTGTTTGACCTCAGATTTCTCTTTTGTGACCCAACAGTGAACAAATATATATTGTTTATCATTTTGTCTCTCAGTTTTATTCTTTATTTCCCTGTGTCCCTGCCTCATATACCTGCAACACTAAGTATAACAAAAACCACACAGTCTTAAAGGCTCAGAAGACACAGGAATGATTTGAAATACTGGGGAAATCATAACGTCTGCACAAGCTAGTTGTTTTAATTTTAAAAACTGAGTGCCAGAGAGATGGTGGGCCAAAGGCTATGCAGTGGCTCTGTAGCAGAGATGGGACTGAGATTTCCTTATTCCTTGGCAAAGGCTCATTTCCTTTGGTGACCTGCCTCAGCATTTAGCTGAGGATATGAAGAGAGCCCAATTAGTACTGGCTGACTTACACTGAACAGAGTCACAGTGAATTCCTTTGCATTTTGTATGGAGTTAAAAGTAGCCAACCTGATTTTTAGCAGTCTTAAACACATCCTTAGAACACAGGCATGGATGTAGTATTAAGTATAGATAGAGCACGATTCAGTAATATGAATATTTATTGCGAGATGATAGTTCAAGGATAAATATCATGCATTTTTCCAATTAATCAGGGATGGTCAGGAGCAGTTATAGGAGATAGAAGGGGCAATGTGAGGGGGCAATGGAATAAATGGATGATCAGAATAAAAAGCGGTCACCCTGAAAGTCCCAGGCAAACCACTGCAGCCTGATAATAGCAGAGCAAGGCAATATGCATGAAGCCCGCAGGAGTATCTCTGGCTCTCACTCCCCACCTTTTATATCAGCAAGTTGACGTGTTTGCTTATTAAATATCTATTCCCTTAGACTTTCTTCTGGTTTCTTCCAGCAATGCTCTAGTTTTGCAATTTTATTTCTTTAGATATTTAATAAGATACAAGTGTGCATGTTAAACTAGATTGCAATTGGTAATTATTTGCATTATATATTGATATATCAAGTTTTGTAAAGCAGTGAGGGATTGGAAGGTTTGCCTGGTGACATTTATCACTTCTTTTTAAAGATGGGGACAAAACTGTTATTTCTTTTAGCTTCACACACAGACAAATGCAAATTAAGAATGCTTTGTATAAGGAGATTTTCCTAACTTCGGCTGCATCTGTCTGATTGACTGAGAGAAAGAGAATAGCTCCCCCAGCTCTTCCAAGTCCCAAGGGATGTCTCCGCTTGCATCTAGGAGGTCAGAAACTGAACTTGATGGTCCGATTATGACTTGGCACAGGAGGCTGATAAAGAAAGAGGAAGGCGATCCACTGTGGGTCTGGGACACAGCTCAGGACATTTCTCCTAACTTATAAAGAAACAGGAAAATGACACTTTATTTGCTTTAAATCTGACTATGTTCAACTTTGCCAAGAAATGAAGGTGATGTTTGGTAGACTTTTGAATGTGCAAACAGCTGCTCAGAATGGTTTTCTGATAGTTTTGTTTTCTAATCTGAGTAAAAGTCCTATCAGGATATTTGATAGCAGGTGCTTTACAATCTAGTTTTACAGTTTGCAAAGTAGAAGATTTGATAGAATTTATTCATGTTCAAATAGTTTTGTGTCTATTTACTATGAAGAGTAAAGAGATACTGAAATGAAAGAGATAAAGTTCTTACAAAGATTTCACGGCAGCGCTGTGTGCATTGTCAGAACGGCTGGTTTTATAAAGTAATGGAGCTGATAATCTTGACGCGAACATATCTTTAGTGACAATGAGTAAATTTCCACATCACATTTGAAACTAACCCATGAAAGAGAACATAGTCCTTGCAATAGTGTCCACATTCATTCACCCCATTTCTTCCTTCCCCACTTGCTTACAGTTCTAGCTTTTAAACCATCTTTAATTCCTTCTACTTTGTGCTCCTGGGAGGCTGTGCACTTTGAAAATACTTGACATTCAGGAAAATACACTTTATATGTTAAAAATCAATGGTGACACAATATTTACAGCCCAAAGGCCAAACATTTGGAGCGTCTTTATAGAGAGTAAGTGCTCAGAGACCAGCTTTGTGCTACTAAGCTGTAGACATCAAAGAATAATAATACAGCAGTTTTCAACTCGATGGCCCGAATGGGTTTCAGCCCAACGAAGCGCAGTATCGAGCTGTTTCACAGATCTGTAATAGAGAGCCGGTATGGGAATCCTTATTTTTGTCTTAATTACTAAGGAGCCCTTCATGTCTCAGAAGTCCCCATGTCTTCTTTCAAAACTTCTGTCTGGAGAATGAGTTTATAGACTTGTGTCTACAAAAGAATGACAATACTTTGAATTAGGTTTTAAGAAGATTCAAAGTGCAGCCGGGAGGGGAATTCTTTAGCTAGTCCCTGCTATATCACAGGATTTCAAAGAAAGCTTATGGTAGGTCTGTGATTTAGTAGAGAAGAAAAGAAACTGTTGTAGCTGGTGACTCCCTGGCCACCTAGCAAGTTTAATTTTCTTGGGTTAAGCACACACCTGCAAACGTACACACTCACACACACATGCACGCACGCACAGACAGCATTTATTAGCTCATTAGAAACTGCATTATGTGTCTGAGCAAGGAGTATCATTTGGTTTATACATTTGACCTCTCATTGTTATTAGTTGTTCTTTCCTAAATCAGCAGAAAGAGAAAGGATGGCAATAACTATTACTAAGCTAATAATAATTATCAGGACCCAACACAGTTATTGATGGCTCCTGCATCCGTTCATATGTGTGAGCTCTGGTAATACTGATGTGCAACTTCTGTTATTGGGCATGAACTTTGTGCGACCTATCATTTATCATCACATGAAGCCCTGCCGAGCCTAATAGTTACATTACGTAACAGAGCTTTCTGGTGGTGAAAGCAATCCGCTTAAACCACTGATGTGCTAGGGTTTCAGATGGGGTATAGAGTGTTCGTTCTCTTTACTTGTAAAAGAGACTCAGAGGGGGCTATGTGAGCGCTTACTATAAAGCATTCACCTTGGAGAAAACCGTTGATGAAGCTAGACAGGACCGATAAAGGATCACTTTGAGAATGGCTCCAAGCCAATGAAACACAGAGGATTTAGGAAAGAGGAACCCCCCAAAGTACCAGTAATATAATTATCAGAGAAGGGGTCTAGGGATTTTGTAGTATTCCCTCCTATTAGCTCTGGATGATGAGGGTGATAGTCTCAAGGTCACATATCTTATTTATGCCTTTTTCTGCCAAACGACGATGCCTCTCAGGGCAAAAGATAGGGAGGACCTGACTTATAATCAATGTCTTCAGGACACCAAAAATACAATCTCCTCATTGGCAGTTGCCACTTAGATCATTGTCTAAGCATGTGACTTTGAGGTCCTTCTCTGAAGTCATACTATGTACTATCTATATAGTAAATATACATTAGCACGGGGATGGCTGGTGGTGGCATGGGGTTGGGGAGAATGCTTCTCGGGGTCTCAGAGCATATAGCGATAGCGTATGAAGATCCCGGATTGGCTCCACCAACAAGCCAGCAGCAGGTGCATACCGCTTCCTGCGGGACAATGGCAGAGATGGTTTGCCTATTCTGCTGGTGTGTTCGAAAACAACACAATGTCACCAGGAGGCCTCTTGAAACTACTGAAACTGTATACGCATGAAGACAGCTCTTCAGTTGGTGACTCTCACCCTTGTGGGCAGGCCTTGCATCGTGTTGCTGGATGCTATTGTGAGATTATACTTCTGAACCTCTCGAAGCTTTTGCATCACAGTAAGCTTTGAATACTATAGATCACTAAAGACAGCAAGCCAGAAGCATTTGGCAATGGGTAATGTGCCTGCTTGATGGAGACACAAAAGAAGGTAGCAATAGAACTCACTAGCTGCTGTACCGAAGGCGGATAATCCGCAGCCCGAGGTTCATCTGAGGGAAGCTCATGCAGGCACTCCTGGGGAACCTGGAAGACTGGGAGAGGGTGAAGTGTCTAAGGACTGAGAGGCAGACCCTCTAGCTAAGGGACCATATTTGTTTGCTAGGGCTGCGATAACAAACTGGGTGGCTTGAATAATAACAGAAATTCATTGTCTCCCAGTTCTGGACCCTGGATGTCCAAAGTCAATGTGTCAGCCAGGTTGGTTTCTTTGGAGGAATTTGAGGGAACAATCAGTTCTAGGCTGTTCCTCTTGGCATGTGGACAGCCATCTCCTCCCTGTGTGTTTTATCATCATCCTTCCTGTATGTACATCTGTCTCTGTGTCCAAATTATCCTTTGTGTATGGACAAGAGTCATTCGATATTAGGGCCCACATTAATGACCTCATTTTAATTTCATTTTAATTTGATGATCTCTGTGAAGACCTATCTCCAAATAAAGTCACATTCTAAGGTTACTATTGGAGGTTTGGAATTCCAGCATTTCTTTTTTCCAGGACGTAGTTGTGCTGGTCTCTCTGAGCTTCATTTCCATGGCTGATGGCTGGGAGCTATTTTGGATGTCAGAGAAATTCTTGAGTTTGTGTGTGTGCTAGTGCATATGCATGTGTGTGTGTGTGTGTGTGTGTGTGTGTGTGTGTGTGTGTATACTACTTGACCTCTTTCTTAACATCAGGCTCAAACTTAAGCCACATTATTCCACAATATCCACCTATCTGAAAACAAATTAGTTTCCTTTTTTGAAGTGGAAAGTGTCTCTTCTTTCTCCAGGCCCTCTCCCCACTTTTCCTTCTTAACACCTCTTTCTTCTTGCTTCTCCATCACCCTTTAACATATCCGCATTGCGTGTTTTGATTATGGATTCTCTCAGTGTGTGTCATATTGTCTCAATTCATTTTTTCTTTTACTATTTTGTTTCTTTATTTTCTAACATTATATTCTTCTTGGCTCATATAATTTTCTTCTACTTTCAGCCTCTTGTAAATATTGCTTTTCCTCTATGATTCTTTAAAAGGCCGAAGTGAAGACTCGAAAAATATCTCTCCACTGATGGCAGAAGATTGTGAAATTTGTATTATTCTTTCAACTGGAGTGCTGTCTGCCCCAGGTTTTAACGATCCAGAGAGTAACCTTGCACTGTGTGTAGCTTATCCTTAAATAAATTTTGCTGGCAATGATTTGAAGACTTACCTGGTGGTTTTGAAAAGAAGTAAGGAAGTATTGCAAGAGGGTGTTTGCTCCTGCGACCTCACCCGAGTTCACCCATGAGTAACGCTGAAAACAGAGATAACAGGAGACCTTCTTGGCCTCCACTGTCATGCCATGATATTATTAGAAAACAGTAGAACAAATCATTGGATTTTTCATCCATTCATTACCCTCCTGTCTCCCCTTTTTAGCTCCTAAAGCCAGTGTTCCATGATACATTGCTGGTAAATATTTAATTGCCGTTCTCAGTAATGTGTTTTGCATTTTCACATTGCCCGCCTCCTCGTGGTGGTGAAGGACAAGATGGGTAATGTCTGTGTGCATGTGTCTGCGACTATATACCTGAGTATTTTCTTTATAATAAAAGATAATATATACATTAGATTTCCAGTAATGGAGAAGTTCATCGCCTGCTTCTTAATGAGAGGTGCTGATGTGAAGTGACCCCTGCTTTCCTAAACACACAGCAATCTAATTTGAACCTGTACGCCAATTACAGGCCTCTGAGGAGCAGTTTATGGTGAAACAATCACGTCACAATAGGATTAGAGCACTGCGCCCCAGGAGCACAAGGGAAGCCAGCCCGGGCATTACTGCGGGTTTATTCCTCTAAATTGTCTGTAAACAGCATTGATAGCCACCTTGGTGCCACCTTGGTATTGTTTCTATAAATCCTCCATGGAAACAATCTAAAATGAATAGACAATGAGTCAGTAATGGCCTGTTAGTTCCCAACACAGGGTTGTGCCACCGATCTGCCTCACGAATCCCACTCACAGGGCCTGATCCTAGACAAACATTCACAAACAGCAGAGCAGACAGGCTTTCTGGCGATAATCGGGTTGAATATTCAGAGAGATCACTGTGAATTGTGCCTTCTCCCGAGCTTTCCCTGCAAAACTTAGCTTCAAAAGCTGGGCCGTTGGGGCGCCTGGGTGGCTTAGTCGGTTAAGCGTCCGACTTTCGCTTAGGTCATGATCTCGCGGTTCGTGGGTTCGGGCCCCACGTCGGGCTCTGTGCTGACTGCCAGCTCAGCCTGGAGCCTGTTTCAGTCTGTGACTCCCTCTCTCTCTGACCCTCCCCTGCTCACGCTGTCTCTCTCTCTCTCCTAGAAATAAATAAAACATTAAAAAAAAAAAAAGCTGGGCCGTTGTAGTCCTCATAGTGGGTTTCTGCACTCATGTACTTTCCACACGGTCTTCCGTAAGATTTTTTTATTTTTGTAGTTTCCTGACAATGCTCTCTCTGACTGAAATGAAGAAAGCTAAAACTGCCATGTTTTGATCAGTAGGGCAGGTGTGAGGAGGAAGGCGAGATGCACACAGGTCCAACCACTAGAATGGAGATTAACCACTGGGTTGTGTCATTGGGAGTGAAGTACTTACAACCAGTACAGTAGGTGCTGGTTCTAACACAATGTGATGATAGCGTCAATCCTGTCCTCCTATAACCTAAAACCAAATACAGTAAAATTATGCCTTGAAACTCAAAATAAGTGTTAGTTTTGTTTCTCAATGTCATATAAGATCATTTTACCACACCTTGCTTCTCCTTTGATGCATAGAAATAAAATGAAAATATTTTTATTTGATCTGTTTGATTCTTAAAATTTTTCCTTTGGGTGATTTACACGTACATAATTGGTTTTTGTCCAAATAGACCAAAGTAGTTCTGTACAGTGAAGCTACTATTCCCTATTTGTTAGTGAGCTACACAAAACCATTTCTGTATTGCTTATTTGGTGGTGTTGGCTAACTACAAAGCTGGTTTTTTTAATTTTATTTATTTATTTTGAGGGAGAGAGAGAGAGAGAGAGAGAGAGAAAGAGAGCATGAGCAGGGGAAGGACAGAGAGGGAGAGAGAATCCCAAACAGGCTCTGCACTGTCAGCAGAGAGCACAAACTCATGAACCTGAGCTGAAACCAAGAGTCTGATGCTTAACCAATTGAGCCACCCAAGTGCCCCTACAGGAGGTATTTTTAATGAGAAAAGAACCTAAGGATGAATACAGTATGTGTGAGAAGTCACACATTACATGTCCCTATGCTGATGTCATGAGGATCTCTGAGGAAGGAGAGCCTCCGCTCAGTTTAAGATTTAGTGGTATCCTACCACTCAGGCAGGGAAATGACTAATAATTGTTCCCTCAGAAAAAAATGTTTGAGTGCCTTCTGTGAGCCTGTCACTGGGGTGGACAAAATAGAGTCTCCACCCCAAGGATCGTACAAGCTATTAACTCGTGGAGAGTGGAGAGCATTTAGTTTATTCAGATTAAAAGTAAAAATTCCTGTGAAAAAACACACTTGCTATCCAAGAGGAAACATAGAGTTGGGGTTGGAGTGATGATTCAGCTTAAAGTGTATTAAACCTACTGCCTTCCTTAAAACATGTATGTCTTCTCCGTCTCAGGCTGCCATTACAAAATGCCATAGACTGGGTGGCTTGAAAATGAGAAATTTGTTTTCTTGCAGTTATGGAGTCTAGAAGTCTGAAGTCAAGGTGCCACCATGGTCAGGTTCTGGTGAGGGCTCTCTTCCTGGCTTGCAGATGGCTGCCTTCTCTCTATGTCCCCCCATGGCTTTTCTTCAAATATATATATATACTACTTTTTACCGTTTATTTATTTTTGAGAGAGGCAAGGACAGAGTGTGTGCGAAGGGGCAGGGAAAGAAGGAGACACAGAATCCAAAGCAGGCTCCAGGATCTGAGCTGTCAGCACAGAGCCCGAAGGGGGACTTGAACTCATGAACTGCGAGATCATGACCTGAGCCAAAGTCAGCCGCTGAACCGACTGAGCCACCCAGGCACCCCTCACATGGCTTTTCTTCAATTCATGCACATGGAGAGAGAGAAGGCTGGGGGATCTTTTCCTCTTCTTATAAGGCCACCAAGCCTACGGGTTAGGAATCCACATTTATCCATCTCAAAATATATTCCCACTGGGGATTAGTGCTTCAAAATATGAATGGGTGGGCAGTCCAGTCCGTATCGATGTATTGTTTATTTCAAAGCACAGGTGAAATTTATTTCAATGATAGATTTCGATTAATGTATTTCAGGATAAGAATCTGATTATGTCTCAGAAATAGCACTCAGTTGGAGGCAGAAGACCGGAACTTGAGTGCTGGCTGAGCCATTTGCTGGCTGGGGAAAGTTAGCCTTCTACACCCAGCACAGTTAAAATAGATCCGCTGTCTTCTTGCACCTGTATACTTTTTCCACTTACTAATGGGAACATTGTTCCTCAGCTGCTGAGGTAGAAAACCTCAGTTACCGTTCATCCCTCTTCCTTCTGTGAGCCCTAAATTCACTCTATTGCTATGTCCTGTTGGCTCTCCATGTGACTGATCTCCTCCATCTACCACTCTTGATTTCCATTCCTATCTTTGCTTTACTGAATGCGTTGTGCACTGAATGTGTCCCTCAAAATCCATACGTTGAAATCCTAACATACAGTGTGATGATAGCGGGAGGTGGGGCTGTTGAGAAGTGCTTAGGTCATGAGGGTGGAGCTCTTGTAAATGGGAATAGTGCCCTTATGAAAGAGACCCAGGGAGATTGCTTGCCTTTTCTACAGTGCAAGGACAGAGCAAGAAGACAGCCCTCTATACACCAGGAACTGGGCCTCACCAGACACCAGATCTGCCGGTGCCTTGATCTTGGGCTTCCTGCCTCTAGAACTGTGAGAAATAAGTGTTTTGTTGTTTAAGTCACCAGTCTTTGAGATTTTGTTATGCAGCCCAAACTGACTAGGACAACTGTTGATTGTAGCCTTCTGCACCAAATTTTTTCCCACAGCTCTGATGATGTCCTTCCCTATTCGAATATATCCACCAGTTCCCATTTATGTATAAGATAGAGCCCAATTCTGACATTCCGGGCCCTCTAACAGCTGTGCCCAACTCACATTCCTCAGCTGGCCTCTCACCCCCCTCCTCTTAACACTCTTTCCCAGCACCTTGGACGCATCTCTTGATGAGCAGTTCAACCCCCTCCTCAAAGCTTCCGTGATTTACCATTGTGGTACTTCTTTCAACCTAGTCATTCAACATTCAATAGCTAGGTGTTAGTGTCGTCTTCTAGTCACTGTCTTGGGAGCTGAGGGTATGTAAAGGGCATAAGACATGGTTGGAGTTTTCAGAGTTTATTGTCTAGTGAAATAGAGATAGGCACAGAAACCAACAGTTAATAAGACAGATAAGCTCTCAAAGCTGTAATGCCTGTCACACCCGTTTCTGCATATGTGTATCTTACTTACTCAACTCTAGGTCACGTGACACTTAATCTCTTATCTCCAGGGTGCTTCATCTGTGTTTTTCTTGTTTCTATCACTTTCCATCATATTTAATTCATTAATTAATTTAAATGTTTATTTTTGAGAAAGTGAGAGACAGCGTGCATGGAGACATACAGGTGCAGGTGGGGGAGGAGCAGAGAGCGGGGGTGGTGGGGAGGATAGCAGATCTAAAGTGGTCTCTCTGCTGAGAGCGGAGAACTCCATCCAGGGCTTGAACCCATGAACTGTGAAATCATGACCTGAGCCAAAGTCGGACACTTAACCAACTAAGCCAGCCAGGTGCTCCCTTTCTGTCATATTTTAGGTGTGTGTGTTTTCAGGTCCTGTTCTTCTCAATTAGGCTTTAAGCTTCTTACAAGCAGTATCTATTTCATATGAAGCTTTGTGTTCCCCACAGTGCCCAATATTGTAGCCTTTTACCTGGTACACGTGACTGTGCTGACAAAAATCCCTAAATTTGTGGAATCACAGATTTAGACAGTGGACCCTTTAAATAAAACCACTTCCTTTAAATTAAAAAAAAAAAACTTTGTGATTTTTATCAGGTTTCAGCTTATGAATTTAGTGAAATAAAAGCCTGATTAGGGGTTTAAGAGGATGCATTTCAAAATTAATTCTAGAGGTTGAACATCACATACAAAGGGTGTACATGAAACACTAATTATTACTAATATGTTCTAAGTTTAAAAATAGATTCGCTGATGATACTCTGTGAAGTGCTTCTGGAAAATATATAAAAAAAAAGCAGAGACTCTGGAGGCAAAGTCATATTCATTAAATATAAAAAACAGGAAATATAACTTTTAACAAATATTTCCAACATTAAAGAAATATAAGCCCCAGGAGTTTTTATAGTTTTACTTGCAAATGTTATTCATTTCTTATTTTAAATTAGAATTTCCTTTTATAAAATCCTTTGCAACAGGGGAAAAGGTTAATCTATACTCTAGGAAAGAAATATAAAATTATTGTTTATTACTAGTTTCACTGATATTATAATAATTGTAAATATAAACACAGTGAATTGGCACTATTTTTTTTGCAGATACTTAGCATTTATTCACACGTTTCCAATTCCTTTAGATTACCGACTTGCCTTCTCATAACAACTCAATCAAATAAACTATGTAATTGCCATAATTTCAATAAATTTGCCTTTAATCTCTTTAGCAGCCCAAAGAAAAAGGGACATATATACAGTTGATACTTGAACTGCATGGGTTTGAACTGTGTGGGTCCACTTATGCCCAGACTTTTTTCCATAAATACAGTACAGTACTGTCAGCACATTCCTTTGCCTTATGATTTTAACATTTTCTTTTTTATAGCTTACTTTATTTTAAGAATACTATATATAATACATACAGCATACAAAGTATATGTTAATTGACTATAGGCCTCCAGTCAACAATAGGTTATTAGTAATTACATTTTGGGGGAGATGAAAGTTACATACAGATTTTCCATGGCATGGGCCCTAACCCCTACACTGTAGAACGGTCAACTGTACTTAATTTTACAACTCACAAAGTTATTGTAAAACTAAGACATGCTAAATTAATAAATTCAGAAATTATAGAAAAATATTTAAACGTATGGAAAACATCACCCAGAATCTTGCTGTATAAAAAGATTTAAAATATTGGCATGATTCCTTCCAGTCTTTTAAAAGACTTAAATAGTGGGGCACCTGGGTGGCTCAGTCGGCTAAGCATCTGACTTCAGCTCAAGTCATGATCTCACAACTCTTGAGTTCCAGCCCTATGTTGGCTCTGTGCTGACAGCTCAGAGCCCGGAGTCTGTTTTGGTTCTGTGTCTCCCTCTCTCTCTGCCCCTTCCCTGCTCACACTCTGTCTCTCTTTCTTTCAAAAAGAAATAAACATTAAAAAAAAAATTTAATAAATAATTTAGTAGTGACTTTTATCTTTCTTCCTCTAGCTTTTTCTTCCCTCAGTATTTATGGCAGTTAAACTATTGTATAGAATAGTAAGAGACAGAGGTGTCTAGAACATGGTATAAAGAAACCATACAGTGTGTTTCATTGGTTTTTCCACTCTCCCCCCCTCAAACTTGTTGATATTCTTGAAGCTTCTGTGTTCAACAAGCACCCGTTAAGAGTAATGCATGTGCTAGGCTCTATGATGATACCTACATCTAGAATGATAAAATTATGTTTCTGGATTCAAGAATCTTGAATAAGGGACATAAAGCAATGTCCCTGAATTCAAGAATCTTGAAGAACTATCAAAAATCAAATGCTATGGTGTGTGCTTGGTCAGAATATCTTAGAGTATGGATGTAGAGGAAGAAGTGGTGAGATATTTTGACTCCAGATCATCTTCTGGTCTCAAATGAGCTGAGCAATCTCATTTCTTTTCCTAACTTCAAAGCTGTTCTGTCAACATTTACTTCTCACTTGAGCCAACATTAACGTCCCCAAGTGGGGAACAAATTACAGACAATAATCTTGGTTAAAATATGCTTAGCCTGGAATTTTAGACTTGTTTTTCCTTTTTACTTTCTCGCATGACATTGTTTTATGGCAGTGCTATTTTTCTCTCTCTAATATTTGTGAGACAAAGTCAAGGAACAGAGAGCAATTAGAGTCATTGGTTAACAATTGTGTTCCCATAAAATGTATACCAAAAAAATAAAAATTTGGAGAGTTATATGCGAAGGCACTATGATTATAGAATATGGCTCCTAGCTCCTGCTTAATGGTTTAAGGCCATAGGATTTCTATGAACTCAAGCCTCACACTGAGACGGTGGAAAATATAAATGCTTCTTATTGATGAAATGTACTTCTTAGGAGTTACACCCAACTCTTCCCTTGACAGAATGCTGTCACAAGTACATCATTCTTTTTCTTTCTGCCATTCTTAGGAGAAGCAGGGTCACCATCTTTAGAGCATGTACAAAGCCTTGCTCACCATGTGCTCCTTGTACATCCCTTATCCTATACTTGGCGTTTATTGACTTCACTTCAACCCACCTACATTATATCTGAATTTAATGTGACCCAAGCTGAATTTGGGCAACGTAAGTCTAAGTGTGTAACTGAAACCATTTCATTTTGAATCATTGTAATATGATTTTTTCAATCACTTGAAGATGGAGGTGAGGCCCTCCTCATCTTTGCATTTCTACTGACTAAAATATTGCCTAGCATAGTGGCTACCTACTTAATGCTCATTTAACTGAATTAAGCAGAACTGCATTTCCTTTGCTGGCTTGTAAAAAAAAAAAAAAAACCACATCATTATACATGTAGGCTTTTACCTCATATAAATCATCTCTAACTCTACACTGTTTAAGCTACATTTTTAGAAGAAGGCAGACCAAGTCACTATGAAGTCATAGCCTCAGTTTCCCCATTTAAACTACTGTGTGATTTCTTCATATGCCTTGTTCTCACCATCAGCATAAGTCTTGACTTGCTTTCATTCTTTATGTTGGAGTTTTGAATCATTTGTTTTATTTATTTTTTTCATTTATTTGAAATATTTACCTTGATAGGATTATTTCTGGACCTGAAGGAGTCCCTCACAGAAGAGAGAGTTAACCCCCCAAATGCAAACATAAACATCTTTCAGACTGAACTTAGCTGAAAGCCTCATTGATGAGCTTTAAGGGAATTTTAAAACTTGGCATAGTGAAATCACACCCCTGAGTTTTACAGGAATGATTGCTGCACTATAATATGTATTGTACTTAGATACTTAGATTAAAGATCTATTTTTATTTTTATTTTGTTATCAATTATGCATCCAGAAGAGAAATTCTATTACTAATGGAAGCATTGAAATAGATACCTAGAGGAGTGAATGGATCACTTTATTTCTTGTCAGTTTCTATATTAGGCTTCCCAAAGCCCATTTGAGTATTTATCTCCTATTGTTATTGTTGTAGAGTAGTGTACCTGGGGGAAATCTGTAAGGGGAATGAATAGGCCTGAATTTTATATCAGATTCTGCCCCCCCCCCTTTTTTTTTGCTGTATATTTTTAGACAAGTAGCTTTATACCTGTAACTAGTCAGTTCCACAATAGGGAAAGACCTCACTTTGATTTTTATATGATTAAGTTTTTTTTAAGTTTTTCTTAACGGTTATTCATTCTTGAGAGATAGAGAGACAGAGATGAGTGGGGAAGGGGCAGAGAGAGAGGGAGACAGAGTTCGAAGCAGGCTCCAGACTCTGATCTGTCAGCACAGAGCCCTACATGGGGCTCGAATCACAAACCATGGGATCATGACTTGAGCTGAAGCCAGGTGCTTAACCAACTAAGCCACTCAGGCACCCCTATATCATTAAGCTTTATTTTCTTTGTTTTTTTTTTTTTTAATTTTTAATGTTTTTTAAATTTATTTCTGAGAGAGAGAGACAGCATGAGCAGGGGAGGGTCAGAGAGAGAGAGGGAGACACAGAATCTGAAACAGGCTTCAGGCTCTGAGCTAGCTGTCAGCACAGAGCCCGTCGCAGGGCTTGAACCCATGAACTGTGAGATCATGACCTAAGCCGAAGTCAGATGCTTAACCGACTAAGCCACCCAGGCGCCCCAATATTATTAAGTTTTAAAGCAAAAACTATCAGGTTCTTTTAAGTATGGCTATAATTTTATCTTTGTGTATACGACTGGGCTGGACATATTACCCTCTTTTGTAGACAATAAAATTGAGGCACCTGTTTGTTCAAAGTTTATTTTGATAGGGATTGCATTGAATGTGTAGATTGGTTTGGGTAGTATCAACATTTTAACAATATTTGTTCTTCCAGTCCACAAGCGTGGAATGTTTTTCAGTTTCTTTGTGTCCTCTTCAATTTCTTTCATAAGCTTTTTCTCAAAGTTTTAAAGCTATATAATGACAGAACTGGCATTAATAACTGGCTGTGAATCATTTGTAGTCAAGGTACTTTTCTCTCACTTTGTAGTTGAGCAACTTGAGATGTATGAACAGAGGTAGTATCTAACTAGTGGTAGAAGTCAAGAGCTAATTTGGGGCACCTGGGTGGCTTAGTCGGTTAAGCGTCCGACTTTCACTTAGGTCATGATCTCACGGTTCGTGGGTTCGAGCCCCGCATCGGGCTCTGTGCTGACTGCCAGCTCAGAGCCTGGAGCCTGTTTCAGTCTGTGACTCCCTCTCTCTCTGACCCTGCCCTGCTCACGCTGTCTCTCTCTCTCCTAGAAATAAATAAAACATTTAAAAAAAAAAGTCAAGAGCTAATTTCTAAAGTAACATTTCAACTCTTGCAAAAGCAAATAAATGGAAGGAAGAGAAGTTGCTGGGCAGGGAAAGAGAGACACTAAAGCAGTGGTTCTCAAAGTGTGGTCTCTAGACCAATAGCATCACCGTCACTTGGCAACTGGGAAGAAATGCCAATTACTTTTCCCCACCCCGTATCCATTGAATCAGAAACTCTGGGGAGAACAGCCCAATA
Organism: Proteles cristata cristata; assembly: GCA_017311185.1. Classification (NCBI taxonomy): domain Eukaryota; kingdom Metazoa; phylum Chordata; class Mammalia; order Carnivora; family Hyaenidae; genus Proteles; species Proteles cristata. The sequence continues at coordinate 1,089,253 of JAESUZ010003161.1, read as the reverse complement.
AACTGAGATTTAATAAACCCTCCAAGTGATTCTGATGCACACACCCGTTTGAGAAGCACTGCTAGATTTAGGAACGTATCTTATATCCTGGGAGAGTGTGAAAGTCCTTGAGTATTTCCTGTTCCCAAGCCTGTGGCAACTAGGGTAAAGTTGGGAACGGCGGAAATTATCTCCCACCAGCTCAGACCTAAGCCAAAAGCAAGCTAGGGCCTCAGGGCGCCAGCGGCCGCCTAGGTGCTCTGAGATCAGCACAGAGCAGCTTGTCTTTCTGTGAAACCTGGGGCCAATGGAGCTGTTCTGGTTGTATACCTGGCTCCCTCAGCTTGAATATGGAGACAATACTACAGTCACAGAGTGTCAGGTTTGGGTTGGGAGCTATCTGGAATCCTGTCTTTCTCATCTGTGTATCCCGAGGCCTAGAAAAGGGTCTGCTTTGACTAAGGTTTTCAGTAAATGTGGTGGTAAATGCATTCGGCTCATTCTAGTTTGAGCTCAGCAATGTGACCTTGAGAAATTTTCATATACATGTTTGAACTATGATTACCCAAACTGTAAAGTGGGTATAAGGATGACATGTGCTCTCAGAGTACTTTCGAGTTTTAAATTAGAAAATGTTGGGGCACCTGGGTGAGTCGGTTGGTTGAGCATCCAATTCTTTTTTTTTTGTTTGTTTGTTTTTACAAATAGTTTATTGTCACGTTGGTTTCCATATAACACCCGGTGCTCATCCCCATGGGCATGGAGGAGCATCCAATTCTTAATTTTGGCTCAGGCCATGATCCCAAGGTTATGGGATTGAGCCCCATGTCAGGCTTCATACTGAGTATGGAGACTGCCTGGGATCCTCTCTCTCCTCCTCTGGCCCTCTCTCCCACTTGCAGGTTCTCTCTTTTCTAAAATAAAAAACATAGAAATAAAAAAATTAAATGAATTTGAGGCCACTTTCTGAGTCATAAAGAACTTTACAAATGTAAGATCTGAATGAGGAGATACCAGGAGTTACTATATCTCAAATAGGGCCATATGGTAACATTTTTGTGGTTTTTTAAAGCAGTTCCAGTTGTTCATTAACATTCTTTTGTTTAATAAAGTAGTATTCTTAATTATGGAAATATTTACAACTGTTTCCATGGGACTCAATAAAGCTATTTTCATTTTGATTTAAAAGAAAAATGCATCTTAATATTTTTCTATTTCTTAAATTTACATTGTGCGGAAAGTCTCATTCGGTATGTTTTTGGAGCATTTGAACTGAGAATGAAGGATCCTTTTTATAAGAGTAATGTATTTATATATTTATTTTTATTCGAGAGTAAGAGAGCAAGCAACATGAGTGGGGGAGAGGGGCAGAAGAAGAGAGTGAGAGAGAGAGAGAGAGAGAGAGAGAGGGAGAATCTTAAGTAGTAAGATTCTATACTATACATACCAGTGTAAAGCCTGATATGGGGCCCAATCCCATGACCCTGGGATCATCACCTGGGCTTAAATCAAGGGTCAGATGCCCAATTAGCTGAGTCTCTCAGGCATCAGAGAATGAAAACTTCTTTTAGCTGCTGTGTGGGAGTATTTAAGACAGAGTATTTAAGACAATTTTGCTCATTGCTACAATGAATAGCTGACAGGGGCAAATCTTCAAGAGCACCTGAGTCCAGAGGAAAAAAGTGGCCAGGAAAAGATATCCAAGAGAGACAGACCTCAAGAAAACATCCGAAGGGAGGATTCTATGTTGGTATTCATAAAAGAGATGGGCAACCCTTGAATGTGCTATGAATATAATCTGAGTACATTGCCAAAAAATAGGGTGATCTGAGTAATAGCCTTCTTCCTGCTCTTACTTTTTAGAACCAAGAAGGTATCTCAAGTAGGAGAAGAGGGGCAAGAAACCAGTAAAGAAGCCAGAAAGTTCAAGAGTCTGAAGGGCAGGTTAAAATCAGTAACTAGGTAAAAAATAGGGGAGACAAAAAGGTTGATTGGTAATTGAACTTCTTAAAGAAATAGTTTTATTATTTTTTTTTTTTAATGTTTTTATTTATTTCTAGGAGAGAGAGAGAGAGACAGCGTTAGCAGAGGAGGGTCAGAGAGAGAGGGAATCACAGACTCTGAAACAGGCTCCAGGCTCTGAGCTGGCAGTCAGCACAGAGCCCGACGCGGGGCTCGAACCCACGAACCGCGAGATCATGACCCAAGCGAAAGTCGGACGCTTAACCGACTAAGCCACCCAGGCGCCCCAGAAATAGTTTTATTATTAAATATGTTTGGGAAATACTGGTCTAAACAAATTTACAAGACTGTTTCTTATGGGATTATTCACAGTCTTTATAAACATGATGCATTTAGTGGCTCTTGGAGATAGAGCTCTAGAATGTAGGGGTTTTTAGCCTTACTTGACCATGAACCTTCCCTTTTTAATGGAACGCTTTGGCAAGCTAATGTCACATACAACATTGCGCAAATGCTACAAACACCAGGGAACAGGGGCAAAGACCAGAGCTTTTGTCCAGTGAGGGTTTGACAGGACAAAAGTTTCTGAGGGTGACTTCCAAGTTCTTTTTCAGTTCTAAAATTCTGCAGATAAAAACAGGCTCTTCTTATCTCTCAGTCCAAAAAACTGGTAAGTGATCAGTGACATACCAGGAAATACTTGCTTACAAAAATGTAGAAATCCATGCATACTTTTTCCCATTATTTTCTCAAGGTATTAAAATAACTCTAACGAAGAAGATGTTAAAACCATAGCGTTTGTTTGCAAAGGGCTTTCACATTAAAAGGAAGACATACATATAAATGCAAGCCACGAATACAAATCACCAGTAGGAAAAAAGTCCACAATCCTTACAATATCTAAGGAACCTCAGGATTTTCCCCAACCTTCTTTCCCAGCTTTATCTTCTCCCATTCCCATGCACACAGAGCAGACCCCACCAACATGCCTTTGTATTTCAACCAAATGACTCTGCTTGGAGCACATTTCTCTGCCTTCTCACTGCAGTTGAACTCAAAGTACTTTCTGAAATCCAGCTCTTAACTCATTCTCTGGAAAAGCTGCACCCAACCTTCCCAATGTTAGAGTCAGCTCCCTTCCTCCCTATTCCACTGTGGTACCACAGACATATTTTTATTAAAGCACTTGTTACCTTTCATTGTGAGCATTTATTAATGTGTCTCTCTTTCAATCCCATATTATAGGGTTGCACATCACTGTATCTTTGGTGTATGGGAAATAGTAGATATGGATTAATAAATAAATTAGGCTTATCGCTTATGGAAATTTTGAGAGAGGAGGTTTAGACCCCTAGATGCTTAGCATCATGAGAACAAAACTTATAGATTCTGGATTGAATCTTAAGCATGTGCAAGCAAACAAATATTTTTATTTACATATTTATACTATACCCATTTAATATATATATTTTTGTATATATACATATACATACTGAGGTGACTAGTTGACTTAGTTTCTTCACCTATGAAATGGGATGATTATGAGTTTATGCCCTTTTCATGGAAATACTAAGATTAATGAGCTAAAGTCTATAAAATGCAATGATATCCTCAACTAAAAGCACTTGGATAATTATAATGCATTTTATTATTAACAATAGTTATTATTATTATTATTGTAAATTATGACCCACGTATAATAATAGGCAAGAGTGATTTATGGGGCTATAATAACTCTTACAAGGTATCCTGAGGAGTCATAAAAACCACAAGAGTAAAGCTTCAGTGGTTGTGATCATATGCACCTAAGATAAAATTATTACCTCATAATTCAAAATCCCTATGCCTTTTATTCTCTCTAGTTATAAACCACCCAAGGGATCAAGTTGGCTCTTCAAGCCCTAGCCAATCCAGTTTAATTGGCAGACTCTAAGTCTGTGTGACTGACAGATTATTGCTTCCTATAATCATAGAGTCTTGGAATATTCAAGTTGAGAAGGACTTCTAGAGATTCTCGAATCCCATGGGTTTCAAGTCTGGCTGCACATTAGAATCTCCAGGGAAGCTTTAGAAATTACCAATGTGTAAGGTGCCATTAGCCAGCCTAAAAAGGGACTCAATAGTTGGGGCACAGCCATTAACAGTTTTTAAAGTCTACACTGAACTCTAAAGTGAGAATCCCTGATTTAGTCCAGCCCTCTGTGTTACTGATGACACACAGATCTAGCAAGATGATGAGAGTGGGCCAGAATCAAATGGCTTGTTGTCAGAACCAGGTTTGGAGCTAATTCTCTTGATACCCATGATTTTCTCATTATACTCGAGATGGCAACGAGTGTTCAGCTCATGTGCCGACTCTGGTTGATTAGCAGTGGCTTCCTGGAATGCTATGATGAGAAGCTTCCTGCAGCTGCATTTGGCTTGGCAGGAAGAATGTGCTGAGCGGTGGAAACGACTGTCGTGGAGGTAGGACCTAGTGACGGTGTCAAGGGTTTGTCATCCCTGTACACTGTGCTGCAAATTTCCAACATCTCCATTCACTTATTGTGATCCCTTTCATTCTTAGAGCTTTTCCATTTAATGAACTAGAAGATACAAATACCTGTCTTTAGCGTATTGTGTTTAAATCTCAAACTAAATATTGATAAGAGAGGGCATCTAAAAGGGAGAAGCAGACATCCTAACTTTATTTTGGACTGGTAAAATCTTCTTGAGAATACATGACAAATCTTCGGTGAGCATATATATATATATATGTGTGTTTCTTTCAGTTTGTGGGCTTTGACTCATTTTATGGTGGACTGAAATATTTCTAATATTAATAGAAATAAATCTTTTCAGAAAAACCTTGATTTAATCCCAAGATGTTGGAAGTTTTTGAATGGCCTTCTAAACCATCCTCCATTCTCCCTTGACAAAGAACATCAAAAATACCTTCCAATCTCATGTGGATTGATACTTCAGTAAAACATGGCGCCAATGATCACAAGAAAAACTGAAATAAAAAAACCTAAAGATATCCAAATTGAAAAGGCAAGCCTTACTTATTAAAATCTTTATGAACAGCAGAGAATCGCTTTTCAATAGCTATGCTAGTTTCCAAACATTCCTCTCAGTTTTAGTTCTTATCCTATCACAGAGAGGTTAGAAACAGTTCTTAGACCAGCGATGGTGTATGGACCACATGCTGAGTAGCACTTGTCTGGAGCTTGCTTTGTTTCTATGGCAGCCACAGACAGGGTGACTGTGTGACCATCCCGGTGCCCTAAGTGCTGGGGGATTCCTGGCATCCAAAACACAGAATTCATGTGTCAATTACTGAGGTTCTATGACACCTACAGTCTATCCAAAAATCCTTGACTTTTAAGAACATAAATTTAAATAAACATTTGAAAGTAAAGTTCAATGTATGCATAGTCATATAAGATGGTTGCTAACCATTATCTTACTCTTGTGCAGAGGACTGCGCACAACATTTGGCACAGACTAGAAAAGACAACTCATTTAAGAGTCAACCATCTGGAGTGTTGAACAACTGTGACCTGTAGTCTGAAATTCTTTCAGGTGACTTTGAGAGGGTTACTTGTCCTCTGGAAAGTGAGCTGTTTATCCCAGGGGACAGCAAACTTTTCTATAAACTTCTATAGGGTCTATGTGTCTCTTTATAGAAATGTGTGGTGGATTTGGCTCACAAACCACAGAAAACCCCAGTTTGTCTTCTGCTGAAACTGGAAATCTGCCTCTTTTGATTCAACAGTGTTGATATTAGTTATCTCTTGCTATGTAACAAATTATCCCAAAACTTAGCAGTTAAAGCACAATTCATTATATCACAGGCCTATGGGCCAGAAATCCAGGTGCTATTAGCTGGTGGCTCTGGTTCTAGTCTCTCGTGAAGTTTGGTCAAGCTGGAAGCTGGGGCTGCTGTCCCAGTTGAAGGTTGGGTGGATCTACTTCTCAGCTTGCTCACGTAGTTTCAGGCAGACTCTGGTTTCCCACCAAATGGACATTCCATGAGGCTGCCTCATGACATGACAGTTGACTTCTCCCCTAGTGAGTGACCTGAGACAGTGACAGAAATTGAGCAAGACAGAAGCCACACTCCTTATCATCTAACCTCAATAGGAAGGTCCCATCACTTGTATTGTATTCTATTGTAGATGCTAGTCAGTCAATCCAGCTTATACTCGAAGGGAAAGGATTATACAAGGGTTTGAGGTCAATTTAGAGTCTGCCTACCCTAGTAGCTAAGTCACTTTTCATTAGTGGCTACAAGACACACATCTTTCAGTTATGATTTTAAAGTATCCTCTGATTTCTTCCATAGGCTTATTGTGCAGTTATTGAAATTAACACGATGATATAATGTAAAGATAAATTTGAAAAGTACATTAGAAGTTTGATTTTTGGATAGCCCATTATTTTTCAATAAAAGGATTTCCAAGTAAAAATAAAATCTGAGAAATTATTTCTTTATTTGGCAGGCTTAAAAGATGCTCCTGGAGGGGTAACAAAACTGACTGACAAATCAGACTTCGAAATCATTTTAAAACCACCATTTAGCAGTCAGTCTTGGGATGGTTTTATATGCTTTCCTTACATGATCTAATATAATCCTCACAGCAAACATCTGAGCTAGTTCAATTTGGTCCCCATTTTATAGATGGGTAAATGGAGGCAGGCAGAGGTTGAGTAGCCTAAATTATACAGCTACTATGCGGTTGGGCCAGGATTCAGATGTGGTGTTCTGATCCCAGAGTCCTTACCATCTTTGAAACATGAACATAGTCATATAATCTTAGTATAATTTGAGAATTGGGAACAGTCTTCATAATAAGTCATTGTACTCACCAGTTAGAAAGTCACACTAGGGTCTTTATGAAACTATTTTAAGGTGGATGTTGATCCCACTGACAGTTAAAAAAAATACAAGATACTCACAACTTCAATATTATTTGTTTTCTACTCAATATCATAGAAGAAAGAAAAAGGTCAATGCAAATTTCTGTCTTCCTTTTCAAAGGTGCTTTCCCTGGAAGGTGTCCACTTTGTCCATGATTCTGAATCTACAGCCTCCTAGGGATCTGACTCATTGATGGCTATAGTCCCAAGAGAACTCTGTCTGTATAAAGCAAGGAGGATTCCAGTAGCTAATGTGCTCTGAAAATGCAATCTTATTTCTAACGTTGATAAACAGTTTATGGGACTATGTTACATGTGATTCCTAGATATATGATTACTGGATGATGGGGCGCCTGGGTGGCTTAGTCGGTTAAGCGTCTGACTTTCTCTTGGGTCGTGATCTCGCGGTTCGTGGGTTCGAGCCCTGCGTCGGGCTCTGTGCTGACTGCCGTCTCAGAGCCTGGAGCCTGTTTCAGTCTGTGACTCCCTCTTTCTCTGACCCTCCCCTGCTCGCGCTGTCTCTCTCTCTCTCTCTCTCCCAATAAATTAAAAAAAAAATAGATATATGATTACTGGATGGTAATGCTGATGATGAACTGCAGAAAAGAATTATTCTAAGATAAGCACAGATTTTAAACTCTTAAAAAAGATTCTGAAGATGTACTCTTAATTTTTACTATAATTCCCAAGGATTTCTATTTTGCTGTACAATTCTTTTAAAAATTTTTTTCATGTTTTTATTTATTTTTGAGAGAGAGCAAGACAGAATGTGAGGAGGGAAGGGACAGAGAGAGAGGGAGACACAGAATCTGAAGCAGATTCCAGACTCTGAGTTGTCAGCACAGAGCCCGACAAGGAGCTGGAACTTACAAGCAGGATCATGACCTGGGCTGAAGTTAGGTGCTTAACTGACTGAGCCACCCAGGGACCCTTTGCTGTAAAATTCTTATTCTTTACATCAATGGATTTTTACTTAAGAAAATAATCTGTGCCAAGGGCACCTGGGTTGTTTAGTCGCTTGAGTGTCCAAGGTCAGCTCAGGTCATGATCTCAAGGCTCAGCTCATGAATTTGAACCCTGCATCAGGCTCTGTGCTGACAGTTCAGAGACTGGAGTCTGCTTCGGATTCTGCGTCTCCTTCTCTCTTTGCCTCCCCATCCCCCAACTCATGCTCTTTCTCTCTCTCTCAAAAACTAAATAAACATAAAAAAAATGTTTAACTTAAAAAAATTAAAGAAAATAATCTATGTAAGCTTCTGTTTGCCTAATAACAAGACTTTTAGTTATCATGCTGTGATAGGTTTAGCAATGGTTATTATTTACTCAGTGAAGTAAAATGATCATAAATTGTGGTTTTAAAAAATATAGCCATTTCTTAACTATAGAGAACATATAGAAAACATAATGATGTTTACCAGAGGAGAGGTAGGTGAAGGAATGAGTGAAATAGGTGAGGGGGAGTAAGAGTACACGTATCATGATAAACACTGAGTCACGTAAGGAAATGCTGACTCACTCTATTGTACACCTGAAACTAATATAACACTGTATGTTAACAATACTGAAATTAAATTTTTAAAAAACCTTAAAAAGCTATAAAACAAATAAAGAAATGCTTAAGCCAAACAGTCCGAGATGTAACAAGATAAAAAAACACACGGGAGGCCCCATTGCTCATCAGTGACAGCAGATCAGCATGGTTCTGCCTGGTGTGGGGGAAGCAAGGCCACTCACCCATCAGCCTCTGGGACCCTCTGAGCGTCGGGGAGGCAGTCACAGCAGCTTCTTTGTGTATAAATGATATGGAGACATCACACAGGGACATCGGGCATACAGTTATTCCATTAATGGGTTTTTTTAAAAAGTTTATTTATTTATTAAAATTTAAATCCAAGTTAGTTAACATAATCATTAATGGTTTTTTAAACGAATGACTAAGTTCATAAATAACAAGGCAAAAGCAATGATGGGGACTTTAGGAACAGTATATTTTTAACAAAACATGACTTTAAGGATAAATCCCAAGCAAAATGCAATATTTCTGAGTCACAGTTAGAGCAGCTAAGGCCCATGAAAATGTTTAGAATCATAAACAGTCAGGACAAGAGCCCAGGCCTCCCACCTCCCCAAAGTGGCCTCTTCCTCAGATTAGTGTCTAATTTCCTATACTAACTGAATTAGTTGTGTGATAAATTCAGCAATTTGCTTTTAATGCCATATAATCCTGGTTGCACTAGTAAGTGTCTGTTTTCCAGGTGCCCAAAGAGGCATGCAGACCTATGGAGGTGCCTGTAAGAAAATGCAGATGAAAGAGTCCAGGCTGGGCAGGACGATTATGGGCACTCCCCAGCTGCTAAATGAAAACACTATCCACCCAGGCCCTCTCTGTGCATCCACTTCTTGCCACAGACCTTTCATTTCTTTCCTAATGGCTTTTGCACAGTAAGAAGTACACTCATCAATAATGCACATTTTTCAGGCATAGTAAAAATGTTTGTGAAAGGCTATTAACGCAAAACCAAAATGCCCACATTGCAAACACTAATCCCCCATTTATTTTAACATTTTTTCCTTGAAAGTACTTAAACCTGAGTCTGCATTAAAAAAAAAAAATCCAATAGGAAAAAAAAAGTTCAGCTGAAGGACTAGCAAAAGGGCAGCCATTTGAAAGCTTTAGACGTTCAGGGATTTGGCCAATAGGTAATGTTGGTTTCTTTGATTTGAAATATCACACAGGTAATTTCTTTCAGAGTTGATATGAGGGGTGATAAAAAATACTCGTGAGCTGAGATCAATGTGAAAAGTTCTCCAAGAAGAGTACATTTTGACTGTGGAGTCATAAAGCCCAAGAAAAGTGGGGTGTATAATGGGAAAAGTGACAGACTCTTGACACTGTAGTGGGGATGGTACCATTATAATGAGAGAAACTACTGCTTGGAACCAGAACAGCTATAGTCTCCTCTCAGCTTCTACAGTCCCCACGCCCCTGGAGTACCGTTCGAGACAGTGATGAACCGTGGTCTCAATTCCCTTATTAGCTGTAAGACCTAAAAATTATATGTGCAATTAAAAGGCAAAATGCTGATATTACTCATAGGAAGCCCTTTGTACATTAGCAAGGTACAAAAGTCTGCTGACACTTTGCAACAGAGATAGTCAGCAGGGCAGAAGATTAATAGAGCCTCATAAATTTGCAGGGTGAATACAGTAGATGGGGCAGAATAAGCATGTTGTGTTGAAGATAAATAAAGGGCATGGTCAGCTTGACAAAACATTTAACAAGGAACACAACCAGTCCTTCTACGCAATGTGCTTGGCTGGCATTAGTCCATTTTATATAACTACACATAATTACCCCGCAGCAGTTGCTGTCGGTGTCACAGAGGCCTCCAGCATGACCACGAGAAGGAGTACGGGAACGACACTGATTCTGATGGGCTGCGCGTTGTGTCACGCTGCCCCGTCCAGCTACTTTCCTCATTCGAAGGCCTCCACAGAAGCCTTGGCATCACACTCCCCACACCACTGTTCTCCTGGGATTGATGGGCTGCAATCTCATTTCTTTGTGCTTGAGTCGCGTGAATGAAAACAAGGGAGAGTACGAAAATTCCCAAGCTAAACAGTCCAGGAAATACCCTGTACAGTGACTCGTCATGATTATTTCTGGGATCTATGTGATAGGGACTGGTTTTGTTTTTAAAAACAGACGTGTCTAATGAGTTCATTAAATTCAGCTGTATCCACTCTTTCCTTGTGATGGTCGGCTTCTGGAGTGCAATTTGCTTTTGTAGAATATGTTCATCAGATCTACGGGAACCTCAAAGGATTTCAAATTTACTTTCCCTTTGAAATGATTCCCAAGGGAAGGAGCTTATTTTAATGCCAATATTTGAAAAGTGATATGAAAATTCCTCTGGGGAGTAACCTGCCTTGCAAGGAATTTGCTATTTCCTGGTTTTAGTAGAGCTTGTCTCCTAAACTGCAGATCATGTACTCTGCGAACAATGGCCTACATCCTGACTATGTGCTGTGCTGGTAACACATGCAGCAAGAGCCAGTGCATTGTGGAACAGGAGGCAGCTACAAAGGGAAAGTTAGCTTCTAAGTAGCTAGTAGAGAACAATGGTCATGTGGATCTACAACTGTCAAAGCCAGTCTAAGACTTTCCCATGGGAGAAGCTGGCACTGAGGACCAGGAGATCTGTGCAGAGGTCATGAGCATAGTCTGTCTTAAGCAGAATACTAGCCAAGTTGTAAGGAAATAGTTTTAGGCAACTTGCTTTCCTACACAACTTCTTCATTTGTATTCTAGGACCTATTTCGGAAGAGGGATCTGGTGAAGATGGTCCACCATAGTAGAGCTTACCAGAATTTTCTATCATAAAGACTATCCAAAGAACTTACTAACTATGCCGATGTTTGTCCCTTCCACCTAGAGATTATGTCTCAGCATGATCACGGTGGGTCAATAAATCTGTATTTTTTAATAACACCCCAGATAATAATGATGTTGGTAGTCAATGGGCATCCTTTTGGAAATCCTGCAATAGGTTGTTAGGAGAGCTAGTGGACATTGGGGAAATTCTCAGGTGCTCTAAAGCCTTTTGTTTCCTCTGATGGAGCTGGCAGACCTACATAGGTGATGGTTCTCCCTAGAGGTCATTTTGCATGCCATTTGGATTCAATAGGACCCAACTTACTATAAGATTTGTGTATGAGAATTAACAGGTTATTTTTCCTCTCTCAAACAGGGATATTATGGGATTTCACTCTGGAGAGGAGAGCACTATCCTCTGCAAGAAAAATCCCTCCATGCATGCCTTAGGGCTGTGATTATTATGAGTTAGTCCTCTGTCTAAATTTGGGAGTTGTATTGAAGTTCTAGCATTCGAGGGTTTGGTCACTTAGGAATAAAAATGAGGAGGGGGCGCCTGGGTGGCTCAGTCAGTTAAGTGTCTGAGTTTGGCTCAGGTCATGATCTCAAGGAATAAGAATGAGGAAGCTAAAAGGCCAAGGAAGAAATGGACTATGACTTGAAAAAGTATTTGCCTTTTAAAGCACATTATTAAGATAATATTGTTTATGATATGATCCCTCAACAAAAAGCTTTTTTTAAAAGGGAAATCCAGATATGGAAATCCAATGGAACATTTACTTTTTTTTTAGTTTCGTATGCATCTTTTATAGTCCAGCAGACAAACTTTCCAGAGCCTTCTTTTGTAGCAATAGAGAATTAGAGCCACCCAAGGCTCCTTGCTTACAGATTCCTTCTCATGCATACCATAAGCATCCCAACCTGTTACCTGATGGGTTGTTTTTCTTTTCTTTTCTTTTCTTTTTTAATATTTTTATTTATTTCTATGAGAGAGAGAGAGAGACAGAGACAGAGACAGCGTGAGCAGGGGAGAGTCAGAGAGAGAGAGAGGGAGTCACAGACTGGAACAGGCTCCAGGCTCCGAGCTGGCAGTCAGCACAGAGCCCGACGCGGGGCTCGAACCCACGAACCGTGAGATCATGACCTAAGCGAAAGTCGGACGCTTAACCGACTAAGCCACCCAGGCGCCCCCTGATGGGTTGTTTTTCATAACATGATTTTCTTGACCACAGTGGTCTAATAATGTAGCAAACACTTGTTTTGTCTCTACCTCATATTCTGTTTCTCTTTTTTTCTCTGAGGTGTATTGGCTTTGGGGGTAATCTGCTTAAATTGCTGGTCTTTGGATTCTGACTTCCGGATGAGCAGACCTGGATTTAGGAACTGTTGCAACATAAATGTCGATGAGAGCCCTTTAAGAGATCTTGGGTTGAAAATTTTACCTTGGTGCCCTACTTAACAAGAACGATACTCTCATCTCAAACTTCCATGTTCTGTTATTAGTAAACAAGACTGCATTATTTGAAAGCCTTTTTTTCCCTTTTAAATTTATGAACTAAATAATGCACCCTCACTAAGGGAATAGGCTTGCCACAGACTTATTGCAAGTAATGTTAAGGAACCTCAACCATTCACATGTTTAAATAAGGTCGCTAATCAGACTGAACATTGTTCACTGTGTCCTGGATCCTCTTGGCAAAAGATTCATCTAAAAATAACATGACATTCCATTTATAGAAGGCCGGGCACTTGCTACTTCAAGATGAATGGCATTTCAAGATTCAAGTCCCTTGTTAACTCTCGTAATCTGCTCCAAATATAACCGTTTTGACCAAGTATTTGGAAGGAATAAAAATAAATCTCTCTTGACATTCAACCCCATGGAGATTAGGAACGTCTCTCTCTCTCTCTCTCTCTCTCTCTCTCTCTCTCTCCCTCTTTCTCTCTCTCTGTCTCTCTCTCTCACTCCCTCTCTCTCTCTCTCTCTCTCTCTCCCTGTCATCATGTAAATGCACATACATACACATATTGAAAACAGACTAAAACAACTTTTAAGCAATAAATAGGTTAAAGATGGTGGGGAAAAGTCAATAAAATTTAAGACATTTAATGAACAAATAAGAGGGAACTATGTATCCTGCACCATATGACATGAAGCCTGAGAAATTTAGTCTTTAAAGAATGAAATAATTGTTATGTGAAAGCTCTTTCCTGAGACCGAGATCTGAAAAAGGTGAGCTTCATCGCTAACTGTTAGAAATAGATAATATGAAAATAATGGAATTTCATGTTTGGAATTGACCTTACATAAGATTAGTTATCTCTCCATCCATGATGAAGACACCTTCTAAAACATTCCCCCAGGGTAGGTTATCCACCTGCTGTTTGGGCAGCTTCAGTGACAGGGAGTTCACAAAACAGCCTCACATTGTTAACTCTGCCACAAGCTCTTGCTTAGACTGGAGGGGTTTTGCACCAAATCATTAGGCTTGGAAAGATTCTAATAGCTGCTTCTTTTGATTGAGCGTAAAGGCTTATGTCGTTGGACAGATGAAAGAATCATTTTTCCAAAGAGATGGACTTGGGAGCCATCATTCTGACCACATTTGGATACTGAACAGTCTTCTTCAACTCTTCAGCTTCCTCTTCCCAGCCTCTTGCACTTTATGAGTAGCAGATATCTAACTCTATATTATAACTATTTATGAGTGTGTGTTTCCTTCCATATGATTCCTTAATGGTAAGGATGGCAACTTGTTCACTGCAGAATCTAACATGTTCAGACATTCATTTAACAAAAAAGTATCGAACACATCATGAGGCTCTAAGGTCATAAAGAGGAGTAGATCCTGCCCTCAAAGAATTTATCTTCTAATGAAGGAAATAATCAAGCAAATTGATTATTATAGTACAATGTGGTAAGGACAATGATGATGTGATCTACAGGTATGAGTGGGGATGTGGATAAATACTCATATAAATGTAAATGTAAATTAAATTCCACCGTGGGTTTTTTGAAGATGAACAAGACTAGATCACGTTTGATCAGGGAATCCCTTTAATATGGTCTACTTATTAAAATCTTGCAGGGAATATTCCTCAGCATGCAGTCCGGAGATGAAGGGCTGGAAGAGTAGGCAGAGTCCTGGAAATTAGGTATTTTTTACGCTTCAAATTTAACCCGAATCTGTCAGGTATTATTAAATGATTTTTTTTTTCAGGGAAATAATGAGGTAACTTTCGTACTTTCAGAAATAACATTCTGAGAGCTGCACAGAGAGTTTGTATCATCTAGGAGAGAGGCCAGCAGCCCTGAATTAAGGTGCCAATGGAGGGAATGTCTGCAAAAGAAAAGGTAGGGGAGATATTTAGGGGGAAGCCTTAGGCTTCAGCAACTGAGTGAAAGTGTCAAGGTGACTGGTGATGGGGGGCACTGCCAGCGTTCTCACTGGCAGGGCTAGGAGGATACAGATGGTGCAAGTTTAAAAAAAGGCGTGTCTGGAGGAGGTGAGCCAGCAAATTCAGGTTCGGTCATCCGAGTCTAAGGTACCTGTGTGATGGCCAGGCAGAGAAGCCAGGAGAGCAGCTGAATAAATGTGTTCTACAGAACAGTTTAAACTCTGGGAATGGATTTGGAAATCCAAAGTGGCAGTTGAAGCCATGGGTTTGGATGAAGACACCAAGAGCAAAGTGTTCAGAGGAAAGCAACCAAACAAGAAAGAATAAGGCTGAGAACAATGATCTAGGGCAGTAAGGTTTAAACAGCAAGTGGGGGAAGAATTGCTTAAAGCTGAGCACCAACAAGGTGGGAGTGAAACTGGGAAATAATGATGTCGTAGAAGTTTTAATGGATGTGCAAACATAGGAATTCCTGCCTGTTTGTCTGGTAGCTCCTTTCACAGTGATTGTCTCTCACAGCTCCCTGCCGGGGTAAGCAGCCCTAGGTGGTTTACATTCAGGTACATAGATGAGTATGTTCTGGGCTCCATGATTTTTCACTCAAGAACAGCCAATTTATAGATGAGCCTAAGTTTGGAAAGGAAGTCTCTTATAAGAACCTTACACAAATGAGTCATTAATGACCAAGAGGTAGGTGAGATTCTCTTTATCAGGAATCTGGGGTTATACAGAGAGAGGTGGCAGCAGGTGTTGTTATTGATTTCATTGTGTCTCTCCAATAGCGCCCCTCCCCATTTGTATGTTGAATCTCTAAACCCCAGTACAAGTTAAGATGAGGTCATTTTGGAGCAGGGCTTCTAATCCAATGACTGGCAGCCTTCTAAGAAGGGGGAATTTGGATACAGGTGCCATGTTAATAGGAAGGCAGATATTGAGGTGTTGCTTCTACAAGACAAGGAATACCAAATATTGGCAGCAAACCACCAGAAGCTGTCATGGAGGCATGGAATAGATTCCCCTCACAGCCTTTGGAAATAACCAACTCTTAGTATCCAAAATCTATAAAAAACTTACCAAATTCAACAGCTAAAAAAACAAATAATCCAGTGAAGAAATGGGCAGAAGACATGAAGAGACACTTTTCCAAAGAAGACATACAGATAGCTAACAGACACATGAAAAGATGCTCAACATTGCTCATCATCAGGGAAATACAAATCAAAACTACACCGAGATACCACCTCACACTGATTGGAGTGGCTAAAATTAACAACTCAGGAAACAACAGATATCGGTGAATATGTGGAGAAACAGGAACTCTCTTGCACCATTAGTGGGAACGCCAACTAGGGCAGCTGCCCTGGAAAACAGTATGCAGGTTCCTTAAAAAATTGAAAATAGAACCACCCAATGACCCAGCAATAGCACTCCTAGGAATTTACCCAAGGGACACAGGAGTGCTGATTCATAGGAGCACATGTACCCCAATGTTTATAGCAATCAACAATAGCCAAATTATGGAAAGAGCCCAAATGTCCATTGGACACATACATGCACTGGAATACTACTCAGCAATGAAAAAGAATGAAATGTTGCCATTTACAGCAATGTAGATGGAATTGGAGGGTATTATGCTAAGAGAAATAAGTCAATCAGAAAAAGACAGATATCATATGTTTTCACTCATGTGTGGAATTTGAGAAATAACAGAAGACTATAGGGGAAGAGAAGGAAAAATAAGTTACAAACAGAGAGGGAGGCCAACCATAAGAGACTCTTAAATACAGAGAACAAACTGAAGGTTGATGGGAGGGGGCAGGGGAAAGGGAAAGTGGGTGATGGGCACTGAGGAGGGCACTTGCTGGGATGAGCACTGGGTGTTGTATGTAAGTGATGAATCATGGGAATCTAGCCCTGAAGCTAAAACTACACTGTATATACTGTATGTTAGCTAACATGACAATAAATTATTTAAAAAATAAAAAAAGAAAGAGTCAACCCTGTTGACACCTTGATTGCAGACTTTTAGCCTCCAGAATTATGAGGTAATAAATTTCTGTTGTTTAAGCCAGTCTGTGAACTTTGTATGGGAGCCCTGGAAAACTAGTAACTGATAAAGGAGCTAACAAACACATAGACAGAAAGCAGGCTGTGGGACCCATGAGGTAACCGAAACCATGTATGGGCAGAAGCCACAAACTAGAAGAGTGGCGGGATGGTTGCTCCTAAGGAGAAGGAGTTGTAAAAGCAAAACAGTTTCTATCTTTCTACTGGCCAAACATGAAGATAAGAGTCCATTAATTTCAGCTACTGAAGGGGAAAATAAGATGAACTAAGAAATAAGGGGTGACTTAAATCTTGACTCACATCCTGATCCCTAAACTGTGCTCCAGTTTGAGACTCAAGAAGATACTGCTCTTCCTATTCTTGTTAAGGAGGCTCACGATTTAATGTGTAACTCTGAGGTCTGATTACACAACCAAAAGTCCCACCTTCCTCACAACTAGGTGTGTTCTCTTTATAACCCATGTTTATTAGGTATCTATTTTTTTGTAACAAATTACCCCAAAATGTAATGGCTTAAAACAGCAAACATGTATTAGATTACAGTTTGTGTCAGTTAAAAATCTTGTTGCAGTTTGGGTGCAGCATCTGCCTCAAGTTCTATCATAAGGCTGCAGTTTAGATTCTGCATGCAAGGCTGTGGTGTCATCTCAAGGCTCAACCAGGGGAGGATCTGATTCCAAGGCCACTCATGTGGTCATTGTTAGAACTCAGATCCTCCATGGCATTGCACTGAGCCCCAGTTCCTCTATGGCTGTTGACCAGAGGGGTCTATAAAATTGCATGCCAAATGGGGATCTTGATGAGTGACTCCCATGACAGCTGGTTTCAGGAAAGCAAGCAAGGGATAGAGCGAGATAGTGTGACAGCATGGAAGTCACTCTTTCTTTGTAACCTAATTTCAGAAGACATATCCCATCCCTTTATACATATTCTATTTGCTAGAAACAAGTCACTAGGTCCAGCCCACACTCAAGGAGAGGGCATCACACCAGGATGTGAACACCAGGGCATGGACGTCATTGGGAGCCATGTCACAAGTTGCCTAAAGCATATAGCCTAGGAAAAGTGTTTTCTTAGCTGGGTGAATTTGTCCATTCTATCATACAATGGCTGTATGGATGTAGAGATCTCTGTGGATGTAGAGATGGACAGTTCCATCCTTGGGTTAATTGATTCACAGCACTTGTAAGAATTCTATAATTGTGAATGGAACTGAATGATGGCCAGGTCTCTTCACCGTCTTCAAATATTCTGAATTTTAAGTGTGAAACTGTGTACTTCTGTTGGATAGTTGATTGTCGAATTAGACCTCTCAGATGAATATTTGTTCCTCTTTCTATCCAGCTGAATAACTGAATTTGAACATTTTGCTTAGGTATTTGGAATCTATGTATTTTAAATCAATGCATGGAATTGCTGAATTTAGTTCACATAACTGTAGATAGTAGGGCATTGACAGAAAATGGATATTTTATTTATATAACTTTTAATCTGGAGGGTTTTAGG
This sequence comes from Proteles cristata cristata, assembly GCA_017311185.1. Taxonomy (NCBI): domain Eukaryota; kingdom Metazoa; phylum Chordata; class Mammalia; order Carnivora; family Hyaenidae; genus Proteles; species Proteles cristata. Next base: position 1,071,063 of record JAESUZ010003161.1, on the reverse strand, counting down.
CATAAAACTGTCTTCGGATATTATTACCTCTTTATGAAATGTGGCGTTTTCATTTCAGGCTTACCAGACCTATTCTTCTACTGTAGCAAAATGAATACATTCTACCCTAAAAATGAAACTCATGTTCATGGGATAAATTGAAATATTTAATAGACACATGCAAACACAGAGGGCTGCCATTACCATATAGAAAAAAATAGAAAAAAGGCACTCTATAGGAGCTAAAATGTCATCTTAATTATGATCAAATGTGTTGATTAGTAGGGAAATTTTTAAAAATGCAAGTATCTGATGATTAGTGACCAACTCTTTGTGACCAACTCTCAGCAATTGAACAATTTGGCATCTCACAAGACATTAAAGAGAGTATGTGTTGACCATTCAGAGTAGATATAAGTCAATATCACCCTCATTCTTATTAAAGAAATTATATGTTCATTATAGAGGCAAGAGAGACCCACACAAATATGTACAGATATATTCAATAATTATAAGGGGATTCACCATAAGGCTGAAGAATGGCTAAGGGAAGGAGGGAACACATTTAAAATGCATTAAGAAGGAAATCACAGAATTTCCCAACTGATATTCTTCCAAGGAAGGAAATCAAATACTTCCCTCCTGTGTTTTTTTTTTTTGCCCAAATTTTATTACAAAAAGTTTCAAGCACAGAGTTGAAAGAATTGTCATTACTTTACTATACTTGCTTTACCTATCCATTTTCCCTTCCATCAATCCTTCAAACCTACTTAAAATTTATTTATTTATTTATTTATTTATTTATTAAATAAATAATATTTAATAAATTTTCTAAAATTTAAATAAAATTTATTTATTTTGAGAGAGATAGAGACAACCTGAGGGGGTAGGGGCAGACAGAGAGGGAAAGAGAGAGAATCCCAAGCAGGCTTTGCACTGTGGCCAACCCAATGAGGGGCTCCAACTCAGGAAACCACGGGATGATGACCTGAGCTGAAACCAAGAGTCAGACGCTCAGCTGACTGAACCACTCAAGTGCCCCAATTCTTCAAATCTTAAAGGCAGTGTGACAGTTATATTTTGGAGATGAATGAACTGGTTGTGCAAGAAGATGCCTTAGATCCATGATTCTCGCTGTGAGAGGGGAGAGTGCAGAGGAGTGTAGTAGGGTCTGAATAACTCATACTTGCCCCCCACCCCTGAGTCATAGCTACCACTACTCATTGTGCGTTAGGGCAGCGAAACTGTGAAAAGAACTGCTGGCCTAGGCGGTGTTGTAGTCTTTCTGTTACTCTTCAAATTCTATGCAAATATTTTTCCTCCCAGTCTCTCTAATTCATATTCTCCTTTCTAATCCAAACAGCTACCTCATTGACTCAAGAAAAGGTCAGCGTCATTACTGCCTTCACTTTTTTTTGTTGTTTGATTTGTTTTGTTTTGTTTTTGCTTTTACCTGATATATCTACTATGTTCTCCTCCTCTGGTAATAATTTGACCTACTTCTTCTACACTGTGCTCGTAAACCCATTGCTATGTGAGGGTTTTCCTTACGATGTGTTTTTGTTGCTCTCCTGTTTTGTTTTGTTTTGTTTTTCTTTTCTCAGAATTTCCTTTTCTGGCTTTCTTTTCTTCTTTTTTTAAAGTCCATAATCTATACCGTGAAATGGAGCACTTTGTTTTGTAAAGTCTTACATAATTCGACATTTCATTTGTGAACTTATATTTAAGCACCTGCTCCCTCCCTCCTCCCAGCACTTGTAAGCCTGCTAGACTAATTTACATTTACAGGAGTCCAGGGGCTCAAGGTGGGCAAAGGATCATGGTTGGGAGGTAGATCAACTCTGTATTACTTAACTCTGTGTCACAATCTTTTACTATTAGATCAGATTTTCCATACCAGGAGGCAGTTTTACTAAAAGAAAACTACAAATCAAATTATTGCTAATCTTACTCATTTATAAGAATTTATTCTGATTGGATTTGTAATTGGATCAGTGATTTTTGTGAATGGAGCCCTGAAAACTACTTTTCCCAGAATCCTTTCTCCCTGGCTTCCTGTCAGGTTTGGCCAGTGGGAGGCACTGGTGGGAGATTGGAGGGTGGGAGGAAAGGAAATTGCTCTGCTCTACTCTACTGTCCCCTTCAACTCCTCTTTGGGTAGCCTCTCTGACAGAGACTTCAAGACTCAGGACATCTCTTCATGTCCTGTGAAAAGCATATCCGTCCATGATTCCTTCAGGGTAGGCTCCATCTTGTTTTAAATTCCCACCACAACAGCTGGCTTCCGAGACCTGCTTATACCTTCCCATCATGCTATCATTTAAACCTTTGGGGTTGTGGCTGCTTTTTGCTGTTGCTAATCTCTGAGGTGTCTCAGTTCCATGTTTGGCTTCTTTGCTCTTCTAACACTTCTATCTCTAATTCCACATATAAAATCTCCTCTATTGAATTACCTAGCACTGGCGCTGTTTTCCTGACAGAACTGTGACTGAAACAATATCAGGGTCTCCTCTCCCTTTTCATCTCCCAGAAGGCATACGATCTGTAGGCATATGATCAGTGTTTTTGATACACAAAGGTGCTCAAAAAAAAAAAGGAACTGAAGATTTCGTACTGAATGGAAGAGAAAAATTATACACAGTTAATGTCCATAAGTTTAATTTAAAATGTATCTAATACTTCCATCTGAATCCACACTTTTGTTCACATAATTAGTCTCCCAACTCTGAAACAGACGTGGTTTTCACACTTTTGCTTTGTGTATATCTCTGCATCTTCTAGAATGATGCAACACGTAACAGAAGTTGACACTAAAACCAAGTTCCCACCACCATCTAAAAAAATAATCCCGTTTTTTTCTGTTCTTCCTTGGGTCCAAAGAACTGCTAACAGTCAACAATAAGTTCACTCAGGGAAACAGGAACTCAGGGCTAAAGGATCTGGGAACGGGGAAGGAAAGAGCGCAAGAAAGGATTGAGCCCAGAGGTAGGATGAGACAAACTCTCCTCAGTATCCCCTCCCTGGCTTCGTTTGGAAACTATATTTTCTCAGTCACAGCTCCTGCATGCGGGCTTTCAGCAGTTGGCAGCTCTCCAGCTGAGCACTTCATCTCATACAACAGCTCTAATTTTCAAATATTGACTTGAAGACTTCGTCTCCCTGGTGCCAGCTCAATTCCTAAACATTATTGCATTTAAAGCTTTGATTATCATGATGTACTATTGGGGGTTCCAGTTATCAGACTAAATTCAACTTGATGGAATTTCTTTTATTGTAGTTCAGCAAAGGTAGCAGACCTGTGTGTAGTCTGACATAAAGGGCGCCAGATCCATTTTTAAATATGCATTCTGGAAAGATTTATATTTAAAATGAACTTGAAACCTACAAATTATATATCAAGGATGATGAATGTTATGTAACTGGACACATTATAAATAAAAACTGTGTGCTGCTCATGTAGGATATGCAAAATAGTCTGCTTTTAGTATGTTAGAGGCAGAGGCGTTTTCACCAGCCTGACATTAAAAAGTGTACTCTGCATTTGATCAGGGGTTTTAGACGCATAGGATGTGGCAAAAGGAAAATAAGATTAATATTTATGAGTTGGCAATAGTTTTTCACAAGAAAGAATACTCTATTACCACATTTTTTAAATGTGAAAAAAATATGATAATTACTGTGGAGAACAGTGCATTTTAATAAAATGTTCAATACAGTTAGACAAATAGGTACTAGACTTTATATCCAAGAATTAAGGAAATCAAGTAGAACTTATTGAGAAGTAGGTTGTGTAGAATACATTTCAACTAAGTTACTGATTTCTTTTTTTTCTTCCACTTTGGTTCAATAGCCTTTTAAGGAGATAAAAAAAAAAACACTGATTTTACAATAGACTTATTAATAAGGACCATCTCTTTGATTATTAAAAAATAAGGTTGGGCAAATTGGACAATGATTTGGAAGGGCATTTGAAGCAATTGAAACAGTATGCATGAAGTCAAAAATGTGGACAATATTTCCCTTTTTGCGATTACAGTGGATCCATTCCTACCGCAGGGAAGATATCCAAGGGAAGGGTCACAGCAGAGAGGCAGATGTGAGAGCCTGGGCCCCTGAGCCAGAGATCGCCAGTGCTGTGTTCAGAAGTTTGGCCTTTATTCGTGGGCGGGTAGGAGCCATCAGTCTGTCTTAATTGGAGGTGTCCAGGGGCAACCCTCACACTGGGCACTGGAAAGCTGTTAAAAGATAGAGAGTGTGGAGAAAACAACAATTCAGAAACTATTGGAATAATCCAGGGGAGAGAATTCATGAGGTCTGAATTAAGATAGAGATAGTGGAGATATAAGGTATGAATGGGGAGGCGAGATAAAATTTAATAAATATTTAAAAATAGAAATTGATTAAGATGATTTATGTCCCTTAACAACTAAACATCTTTCAATCATTTATTTGGATTCAATTAAAAAACAGATATGTTCAACAAATTAAAGAATAATGCCTCCCACCCCTGAAACTAATATAATATTGTATGTCAACTATAAGTTTAAAAAAAAAGAATTACTAGAAAAAAACAGTAATGTGTATCATCAGAAAAGACTTAACAACATTTCAGTTCAGTCTCCTCTACACATGCGTGAATCTCATCTATGAATCTAATATAATCATTCAGTCTTAATTTGATCCTTCAAAGTGACTATACCTCTCTCTATACACAGCCCTTTATTAAAGTACACTTCATTATTTGTCATTTCTCCCTTCTGTTGATCAGAGATTTACCTTGCTGAAACTCCTACCCATTTGGTTTTATTCTGTGATACTAGAAAGAAGCTAAATTCCATTTGTCTGGCCATACTTCAGACATTTAGTGATGGTTGTAATTTCCCTATTAAGCTTCTTTTGCTAATAATCCACATTTCCTTTATTTGTACCTTCAAACTCTTTTCACTCTTTGATGTCAATGGCTTCCTTCTAATATGGAGATCAGGATTCCACAGTATTTTAGATGTGGTAAGATCAGCACTGGGATGGGGAGCCTCACCTCATAGGGCAGAATTTATTTTAAAGCCTTACATATTTGTTCTCCAAGTTAGTGACTGGTCCCCAACACTTTCAAGATTTCATACAACTTTTTTTTTTTTTTTTAAAGAATCTCTACACCCAATGTGGAGCTCGAACTCACAAACTTGAGGTCAAGAGTTGCATGCTCCACTAACTGAGCCAGCGAGTTGCCCCATGATTTCATGCAATTCTTATTAAGAATGGGAGAACTTGTATTCTTCTTAGGTATATTTTATTTTTATTAGTTTTAGAATGATACCAAGTCTTTGGAAAATACGAAAGAAATGTATTCTCACAAAATCTTGGGTAATGTCTTGACTTCTACCGACTGCAGTAAATGCCTCTTTGTGGAATAATTAAATTAGAACTGGGCAAGGGAATTCTATTCAATTCAGGGGAATCAGGGAGCCCAGTTAATCCCAAAATATATGGTTCCGGAGGTGGTAGCTGTCTTCCTCAAGAGCCTATCAACAACGAGGCAATTTGCTGCCTGATACATACACTGTTCATTTATCATAGGCCTTCCCTTCTTTCATTCTTGTTTAGCCAGCACATAACTGATTCCCTCTTCCCTCTAACCATTCACTCATTTTTATTGTTTCATTCTGAACTCCCTCCAAGTTGTCAGCATATTCCTTTTATCTGAATGCCCCAAACTGTTATAAAAATCATCAGAAAGGAATATCTGATCATTTTTGATGGAAATACCATTAATATTAAATACTCCCTGAGCTTCATTATGTTTAACTCTGCACATGACCTTCAAAAACTTTAGTTCCTACTCTCAAGGAGTTTCCATTCCAGTAGGTGAACTACAAAAAGATGTATGCTGACTTTGATCACATCCCCATGTCTGTTCTAAGCCATACTGAGATCATTTTCCAAGCCAACAATAATGATTGGTTCTGTCTTTGAACAGCTCTACCAGGGGAGTATAATGTGGGGAGTAGTGGGTTAGCCATGGCTTATAAGGGCTCATCCACTTAAAACTGGCACAGAAAGGTTTACCAATGATGTCAAGGGATGTCATTATCTGTAGGGTGTTTAGTGATCTTATTGAGCAAGTGAGATACTGCCCAAGTTCAAGATGGGTAAAACACATCTTCAATAGATGTCATAGCTACCTACCATCCATTGCAATCTAATAGCACAGAAAGTAGCCACTAGGAAGACAAGAGACATGATGAATTCAGGTTAGAAGGACTTCTGTAGCATTTGCAGAATGTATTAGAAGAAAGCCAAGCTTAAAATAAATAAATATATATATAAAAAAAGAAGAAAGCCAAGCTTATCATAAGAATCAGTGGTAACAGGCTCTATATTTAAAGCCTGTACATTTTTAAAATGTTTACTTATTTATTTTGAGAGACAGACAGAGACAGAGCATGAGCAAGGAAGGGACACAGAAAGAGGGAGAGAGAGAATCCCCAGCAAGCTCCACACTGTCAATGCAGAGCCCAATGTGGGGCTTGATCTCAGAAACTGAGATCATGACCTGAGCTGAGATCAAGGGTCAGATGCTTAGCAGACTGAGGCACCCAGGTGCCCTTAAACCTATACCTTGAGCAACTGCTTGAGAGAAATAAGATCCAGTAGTGTATATCCAGAAGCAGGAAATAGACCCCACAAAATACTCTGGAGCAGTCCTAAGAAAGCATGGGGCATCCTGAATCTGAATTCTCCTCTTTCTGGTTACTGACTAAAAATCTGCCAGTAAAACTGCTGTTCTCACAATTCCCTATCCTTCCTAGGGCACTAAAATTAGATGTCTAGAAGAGGGTCTTTCAACCTTGGCATAATTAACAACTTAGAAGGGAGAAATTCTTTTTTTTTTTTTTTTTAAGTTTTTAATGTTTTATTTATTTCTAGAAGAGAGAGAGAGAGACAGCATGAGCAGGGGAGGGTCAGAGAGAGAGGGAGTCACAGACTGAAACAGGCTCCAGGCTCTGGGCTGGCAGTCAGTAAAGAGCCCGGCGCAGGGCTCGAACCCACGAACCGCGAGATCATGACCTAAGCGAAAGTCGGACGCTTAACCGACTAAGCCACCCAGGCGCCCCTGGAAGGAAGAAATTCTTTATTGTAGGGCCTATCTTATGTGCCATACAGTGTTTAGCAGCATCCCTGTCCTCTAATACTAGATGCAAGTAGCACACTCTTACAGCTTTGTGTTAAGTTGTCTATGTTCTCTAAGGCTCAATTTACTCATCCCTAAGATGGGACTAATAATAGCACTTATATTACAAGGCTGTTGGGAGGATTAAAGATGCTAAATGAAAATCCAGTAGCAGGATGTTTACCACATACCAAGCCGGGATATATCTTAGCTATTCTTCATTTGGTTTCTATGTAGTTTACAGAAAAAAATGTTCAGTACTTCTTGATATCCTCCTTGGGCAACTTCTCAAGTCAGAGATTCATTTTAGATGTTGTTAAATTTGAAACACAAACCCTATGTAACCCATATGATTTTTTTTTTACTCAGTATTTTTGGGCAAAAAGAGGACAAATCAGGAAAGATGAGCCAGGTAAGACTACTGTCAAATTGAGGCTTTTTTCATTTCAGTGTGCAATGTTGTACTCAACGTTGGAAAAAAGAAAGGATAGAAATCAGGTTGAAGAAAGAAAGAATGGCAATGGTTCTTAAAGGATTCTTTAGGTGATCGGTCCTAGACTGTAAATCCCTGAAGACAAAGATAAGGGTCTGTAAGGAATTCTGAATCTGTTTTCACTTGCTTTTCTCAAGTAATGGAGAATCCCAGAATGTTGTGGGTTGAAGAAAACGCTGTACAATTTTTGTTTTCTTTGAGATTCACTCCAGAAACTTTTGTTGAACAAATTGCTTGGCCAACCTGTCACATCCCTTCCCAGAACAAACCATTTCTGTTAAAGCTTAAGCTCCAGTGGATTTGTGTTTTCAATCTACTGGTCAGATTGTATTTCTTCTTTTTTACCACTTCCTGTTCCCATGCACAAACGAATCTGCCAGTAATTCCTTCTCTCAGAGTTCATCAACATAACAGAGAAAAGCACCTAATTAGAGTAAATAATTTGATAAAGTACATTGGCTAGAAAATTAATTCAGAATAGCTGGGAAATGAATAATGGCAGTGGTTTGAAATGTGATTGGAGCCCTGTTCAGAAAAAGAAAAAAAACGTAGAGGAAAATCTGTGATCATGATAAATAGCAGTTTATCCATTTGTAAGGAGTCATCCAGGGACACCAGAAAGGTCAGTATTAAGTCACATCTTAGGATCTTAACTACAGATGTTAGAAGTATCATAAACAGAGCACCAATTTAATTATAAAAGGTATTAATTAGATAATATGAACACAAGAGAAGATAAAGAAATGGGGCAAAAGGACTTGTGAAAAATAACAATATCAAGAAATAAGGAATGTCAAATGGGAAGATGAAGTCTAATATATTTGGAAGCAAGTTCATTTTAAAACCCCTATATTTAATTCCATTCCATTAATAATGCAGCACATCTGGGAAGAAGCATTTGGATGAGAGTAGTACTTAAAGAGATTTAAATATGATCATGATGAAACCCAAAAAGTAGATATGATTTTGCAGTGTGAATCTGGAGACATGGTCCGTGTGGTCTGGGCTACAGAACCAGCCAGTCTTTGTCATACAGATAAGGTATGAACTTTTGTTTTCTTTTTCTTTTCTTTGTTTTTACTGTTTAGAGTGATGGTTCTCCTAATGGGGACCTTAGTCAAAAATAGCGTCTGGGTAAACTACATGATAGACCCTCTGAAGAACAAGCAGAAAAATGTAAAAGAAACATGACTAATGAGTAAGATGACCTTTTAAAACTTATCAATTCAGTTTAAGGTGTGCTACGTTTTGTAGTTATAAAGATCGATCATAGTGAAGGGAAGATATGTAAGTTATAGTTTCTGCCCATAAGGAAAACATAATATAATGAGTAAAAGAGGAAATGACACAAACCAACATGTGTGTGTGGGTTGGGGGTGGGCTTATTGTTCTTTGGACGTACAATGTAGGAAGGTATTCAATAATTTTAGGGAAATTAATTAGGGAAAGAAATAGAGGCATTTGAATAGGACATTGACAGATAACTTGCATTTGGAAAGATGAGTGAGGATTATAGCAGACTGAGGAAGGGAATGAGTGAAGGGTAGACAGCAACCCCAACACAGGGAACAGATGGTCAAAGGACAGCGTGCAGGCCATACAAGGGGAGAGGGGCTAGGGAAGGTGGAGAGCAGGCCGGGCAGGGAACAGAATGGAGGAAGGGTGGAGGGCAGGCCAGACCAAGGCAACAGGATGGGCACAGGACATGGGGCAGCCAATCTAAGGGAACAGACTGAACTAGGGGGCAGAGGGCAGGCCAAGGTATGAGATTAGAAGGACAATGGGCAGACACCTCTCTGAGGAAAAATGATTGAAAGACTGGGTTCTCCTGAAAAATACCTGAAGAGTTCTTTAACCAAGCGTACCTCTATTCTCGAAGACAAAAAGTGATTTCAACTTGGAGATAGATGTGTTTAGAATACCAATTAGGTAGAAATAATCATGTTTTCTAAACTCCATAATTTCAAATGATATCATTTAGGTGATAGCAGATGATAGAACATCTTAACATAAACGTACAGTAGATCCATGTAGTAGAGAAGGGTCACAGGTTTGGAGAGACACATGGGTGAATCCTGACGCTAACTTTCTACCTTTGACTAAGGGAAAACTAATTAGACTTAAAGAGCTTAAGTTTTATTTCCTGTAAAAATAAAGAAAATAGTTCCTACGTCTTAGGTCATATTGTGTTAGGTATCAGTGAAATCATACTTGTAAAGTTTTGTTACAGTCCTATTCACATATTAAGTGCTCAACGAGTAGTAGCTGTATTATTATTCTAACTACTACTAGTATTATTTTCAAAGTGCATGACACTGGGTCTCAATAAATATTATGTATGAAAAGTTAAGAATCTTAATTATATCTTTTTAAAGTTTGGATTTACAAATTATTTTTAATTTACTCCCTTGTCATAAATCAAAAACCTAGGAAAAGAATCACTTACCCTTTCACGCTGCTATGACTGCGAATCCCATCAGAAATATAACCACTGCAGCCCTGTGACTCTTCTCCCCTTTCTGCCCCCCCAATCCTACTTAGGGCCATCAGATGACTTAGATCCTAGGAAGAATACACATATTTTATCACAAATTTAACATCACATAGATTATTGTGAATTAGTTTCATCTTCCAAATTCTGTGGTTTAATTCTTTTACAAAGGAAGTGATATTCATTGACCATGCTGGTGTAAGCAGCATAGAATTGAATACTAAGCTACATTAAAAATACTTGAAACTATTAGATGTATCTTGAAAAATTAGTATTTTTTTCCTCTAGTAGAGAATTTTACAGAACAAAGCGACTTATTTCATTTATGTGATTTTCCAAGTTTAATTTCTCTTTGCTACCAGCCATAGTAGAGGATGGGGAGGAGGGAAAGTTCCTTTCTGCTCTTCCCATCCCTTAACTCCCATTTAATATGGTCATGTCCATCTCCATCCTTTGCCACCCCATAGTTTTGCTCCTCATCACCGCACCCATAAGCTCTTCAATAACATCCCGACTCTCTCCTTTCCTCTCTAATCATTCCCTTCTTTTATCCATCTTGTGATATCATTGTGGGATAAAGCCCCATGCAACCTCACCATCTCAGACACATCCATTAAATTCCCATTGCCTCTAGGAAATAGTTCACCCTCTTAGCCCTGCATTCAAGGTCATATATAATCCAACCTATCCAACTCTGTCTTCCTTGTTCAACTCTAATCAGGGTCATTTCTTCAGTGACCATCACATATTCCATGATTGTCTTTTCTCCAAGTCTTCTTTATACTATAGTTCTTTTTCCAGCCAATAGGTCCTTCCTATCAACTAACTCTTCCCTATCCATTAGGCCCAGCAAAGGACTAAAACCAACATGAGTTTAGTGGTATATAGAAGCGGCCCCGGAGCACTCCAGACCTGAGTTAAAGGTCTGACTCTAATTACATACTTCAGTATTAACCTAGAGAAATTACTTAACTTCATGAAACTTCAGTTACTCTCATCTATAAAATGACTAAAATAATTATATTACTTCTTTAATGATGCTTTAAGGGTTAAGCAAGATAATGCAGTAAAGGGATCAACATAGTTCCTTGCATATATAATAAGTAATGTTTGCTATTATATGTACTTTTTCTTGGATCATATTAGTCCTTTCTCTAAATTCAAATTTGATCAAAGTTGAGTATTCAATATTATCACACTTGGGTTAAAAAAAAGGTGCTGTTTAGGAAAAAATTATAAAGATATGTCCTAAAACAGCTGACATATTTGGTAAAGTAACTGCTTTTTATTTAATTCTTTATGTTTTCAATTTATGAAATTGAAATACTTTGTTTTTATCATTGAAATAATATTCCATTAAAAAACTGTTTAAATTAAGAATCACTGGGTGGCTTAGTTGGTTAAGCATCTGGGCTTCTACTCAGGTCATGATTTCATGGTTCCTGAGTTTGAACCCCACATTGCGCTCTGTGTTGTTAGTGCAGAGCCGGCTTCAGATCCTCTGTCTCCCGCTCTCTCTGCCCCTCCCCTTCTCTCTGTCTCTCCCTCAAAAATAAATAAACATCTTTTAAAAAAGTGTTTAAATGAGAAAAACTTGTCACTGCCAAGTCCTGGCATGGGTGTGCAGAAATTAGGACCCTCGTGCATTGCTGGTGGGAATATGAAATACTGCAGACATTTTGAAAAATAGTTGGGCAGTTTCTCAAAATGTTTCACCTGGAGTTACCTTACAACCCAGAGATTTTACTCCGCGGTACTTGTTTAAGGGAAGTAAATGATATGTCTGTACAGGACCTCTCCACAGATGTTCACAGCAGCATTATTCATTATGGCCGAAAGTTAGAGCAACCCAAATGTCCATCAACAGATGACTAAACAGACCAAAAGTTTTGAAACCAGCTGTTAAAAAGAACACCTAGATTTAATTTTATAAGCAATGAGAAGCCATTTAAGATTTTTAAATAAAAAATTGTTGAAAATTTTTGCCAATATTTAAGAATCATTCAAATAAAATATTAAAACTATGTTAAAAATTTACATATCACTTTGAAGCTATAGCACTTATTTTTGGACTGTAATACCAATGACTACAATTTTTGAGTATTAACTGTGTTCCGGGGTCTACACCAGCCACATTAGCCCTAATCATGCCAACAGCAGAGTTATTCCCCTTTTGCAGATGAGCAAAATAGTGGGAATAAAGGGCTTGGCCAAAGTCCTCAAGCCAGTGAGTGGCTAAGTAAGGATGTAAACCCAGGTCTATCTGATTTTAAAGCCCACATTCTTTCCAAACCTCTAAACCACCTTGCAGCATGACCTCATTCTTTCTCCTTCACCTCCTTCTCCATTTGCCTAAATGGGCTCTCAGGCCTCCATTTGGATCTCTCTGCAGTTACACCCAAAATTGAGTAAAAAGAGGGTGCTCAGACCCCCTGCTTAACATTGTCTCTGGTTTTCACAGTGTTTTGTTTCTGTGTCTCTGTCCTCCAGAGCTCCTTGGAAGTAAGGACTGTGTCTCTTTGCCACAGCAATTTCAGCACCTAACACTATATTCTGCATGTAGTAGGTGCTTGGCAAATATTGTTAAATGCATCAGTGAATGAATGAATGCATGAATGAAACGATAAATGCTGTTTATTGTGACAGAACAGATGTTGTCAATGAACATAATTAAGTCACTCTTGTTATCACTTCTCAGATACATATTGAGCACTATATTTAAATCTTTAGCCAAGTGCTAGGGATACTATTAGGGATACAGATGACTATGACCCAGTTGCTTTCCTTAGAACTCAATCAGTTCAGGGTGGCTCAGTCGGTTGAGAGCTGGACTGTTGCTTATGTCATGATCTCATTGTTCCTTGAGGTCAAACCCCTCATCTGGCTCATGGCTATCAGTGCATAGCCCACTTAGGATCTTCTGTCCCCCTCTTTCTGCCCCTCCCCCACTCATGCTCGCTCACTTGTTCTCTCTCTCTCTCAAAAATAAACATTAAAAAATACCCTAGGCATGTATTTGAGTAGCATATATGGTATTTTAAGTTCCATGTTTCTCCTACTAATGATTACAAACAGGGATTGGTTGGCTTCAGGGAAGAGAATGAATAATTTCATGTGTGAAATGTTTTCTTTTCTGAAGGAAACCTATAGAATGTTCAATTTTGTTATGTTCCTGGACTGTCTCACACGTTTTATTTTAAACTACATCAAAAATGTGTATACGCTTGGGCTCCTTATAAAGAATCAAGGACTTCCTTCCTGATGGCACCAGTGTTTCCTAGGATGCTGCTAGAAACCTCCCTACTCAAACTGGAACTGTTTGGAAAAAAAAATGATTCCTCGTTTCCATAAATATTTGAAGTATCATCAAAATAACCTGAGGCAGACAAGCTCTAATACTCAAGTATAGCCATTCATTTCTTTCATGTCACTCTGATTTTCCTCACTTGAGATAAATGTTGTCTGACATATTGATGATCCATTCTTGGCCATGGGGGCCCTTTTACTCATATACTGATCTGTTTGGTTTGGGGGGGGGTGGTTTATGTGGATGCCACAAGGTGCTCCAGAAATGTGGTGATTCCAAAATAACAACCTCATTAAACTAAACACTACTAGGCTATGTCAGCCAGCTGCATATTCAACAGGAATAGACCTGGCACTTGAGGCCTACCCCATAAAGGTGCCACCCTTCTTGGTCTGTTTTGGGCCATAGGAGATGGAGAGAAAGAGCCAGGTGTCTCCAGTTGGGGTACCTCCCCTCAACAGCAGTTGCTGGAATCTTTAATTAATGTAATTGAATTGTATAATTTATACATCATAAAATTCACCTGCTCAAAGTTAATAGTTCCATGATTTTTTGTTAGTTTACTGAATTATTTGTAACCATCACTATCATGCATGTTTGCAACATGTTTTCACCCCAATAAGGTCACCTGTACTTGTTTATGGTTCATCCCCATTCCCACCCTCAGTCCCGGGCAACCGCTAATTTACTTCCCGTCATCACAGATTTGCCTCTTCTGTACATTTTATAAAAATGGGATCATATAGTATATGGCCTTCTGTGTCTGGTTCCTTTCAATTAGAACAATGTTTTTGAGGTACATCCATGTTATAGCATATATCAAAAGTTCATTCTATTTTATTGCTAAACGGTATTCATTAGATGGATGTATTACGTATTGTTTCTCCATTCATTGCATGGACATTTGGGTATTATGAATAATGTCACTATGAACATTTGTGTACAAGTACTTTTATGGGCATATTTTTGGACTTCTCTTGGGTGGATATCTAAGAACAGGATTTATGGATCTTATGGAAGGTAATCTAGGCTCAACACTTGAGAAACTGCCCAATTATTTTCAAAGTGGCTGAACTCCTTTATACTCCCATCAGTAATTTAGACAGTTCCCATTTTTCCACATCTTTGCCAGCATTTATTATTGTCTTCCTTTTTTGTTATAGCCTTTCTCATGGGTATAAAATGACATATTGTTGTGGTTTGGGTTTGCATTTCCCTGATGAACTAATGATATTGAGCACCCTTTCACACACTTATTAGTCATTCTTTTTTTACATTTATTTTTATTTACTTTACTTTTTTTGCATTATTAGTATTCTTATGTCTTCTTTGGTAAAAGGTCTACTCAGATTTTTTGTTCACTTTAAATTGGATTATTTGCTTTCTCATTGAGTTGCAAAACTTTCTTATATATTCTTCTTATAAGTCCCTTATCAGATATATGATTAGTAAATATTTTATCCCATTTTGTGGGTGGTTTTTTTAACTTTCTTAATGATGCCTTTCAAAGTACAAATTTTAAATTTTGATGAAGTCTAAGTTACTAAGGTTTTTTTCATGGTTTCGGTCTCATAGTTAAATCTTTGCCTGATCCAAAGTCTTAAATGTTTTTTTCTTATGTTTTATCCTAAACTATATATAATTTTAGCTCTTATATTTAGGTTTCTGATCTATTTTGAGTTATTTTTTCTACATGATAGATATGAACTTTTTCTATATGGAGGTAGGGGCTAAGTTCATCTTTTTACATCTGGATATTCCAAGGTCTCTATGCCATTTGTTGAAAAGACAATTAATTCCCCTTTGAATTGTCTTGGCACCTCTGTTGAATATCAGTTGACCATAAATATGAAAGTTTATTTCTGGACTCTCAATTCCTTTTCATTGGTTATACCAATACTACACTGTAGTATACATAAGTCTTGTAGTATAGTACACTGTCTTGACACATAAGTTTTGAAAGTTGATGGAAATTTATTAACCTAACAGATTCATTGGAAACAGATCTTAATCTATTCTTCCTTCTTAAAAGTGTTCCTATTAATACATATTGTAAGAAACACCTAAGTAAACCATAAGAAGATAAGAAAAGTGAGAATAGAAAAAAATGAAGCAAATAGGTCTGTTGTGCAAATCTAAACTATGTGTGTCTCCTACATTGCTCATCGTGGCTACCAGTGTGACTCTGAGCATGTCAACAATCAACAAGGAAATGGAAACATTTGTGAAATGTGTTTAACAAAATAATACAATTCAATTTCTTTAACATATTTTTATTTATTTATTTATTTTGAGAGAGACAAAGACAGTGTGAGCAGGGGAGGGGTAGAGAGAGGGAGGAAGAGAATCTCAGGCAGGCTCCACACTGTCAGCGCAGAGCCCAATGCAGGACTCAAATTCACATAACCATGATATCATGACCTGAGGCAAAACTGAGAGACAGTCAGATGCTTAACCGACTGAGCCACCTTTAATAAGAAATTCAATTTCTTATTAAAAGTACAACTATTCTTGAGTTTTGGACTAGAAGCGCTGTTTTTCCTTTGTGTATTCATGAAAAGGTAATAGTATAATATAAATAGCATCCTTACAAGAACCCTTACACTGAGTAAAACAAGGAGTTTCAGATTTTATATTCCTCTGCTCTGTAATGTAGACCAACTGCAACTAGTAAATACAAGAGTATGTAGGGATCAAACAAAAGAGGTTTGCTCCTAATTTGGTTAATTCTGAAACAGATGTTTTACTATTTAAGCCACTTGCTATTCAGTATGTTTTGACACAATTTGTCTCAAATCTTTGGCTTATATATGATGAAGACTATGGATTTTTTAAAATTTTAATGTTTATTTATTTTTGAGAGAGTGAGATAGAGACAGAGCATGAGCAGGGAAGGGGCAGAGAGAGAGACACAGAATCTGAAGAAGGCACCAGGCTCTGAGCCATCAGCACAGAGCCTGACTCAGGGCTTGAACTTATGAACCATGAGATCATGACCTGAGCTAAAGTTGGATGCCAAGCCAACAGAGCCCCCCCCCCAGGTTCTCCTGAAGACAATGGACTTTAAATACACTTGGATGGTGTAAAGCAGTGGTTTTCAAAGTATAATCCCTGTGCCAGCAACATCAGCATCACCTGTGAAACTTGATATGCAAAGTCGTAGGTTCTATCCAAGATCAAATAAATTTGCAGCTTTGGGACTGGGTCTCAGCATTCCTTATGTAATAAGCTTTGTAGAAGATTCAGAGATATTCATGTTGGAGAAACATTTTTATAAATCAGGAACATCTTTGTTTCAGTAAACAAATTAACCTTTGTGTACAGAAAGATGTAAAGTCCTAAAACCAGATTATTTTGTAGATTTCTTAAGTCTTCAGGTTTAGATTGTCCATCATTGCAAAGTCTGGGGCAGAAAATCAGTGAGGCTATAATTGAACTCAATTGTACTACTGATCAATTGAACTTCATTGGCACTTATATTTCATTCAACAACATCAGAGCACACATTCTTCTCAAATTCACATTAAATATTCACCAAAAAATACCACATTTGGGGCCATAAAAAAGACCTTAACAAATGTAAAAGGATAGACATCATACAAAGTATGCTCTCAGACACAACTGAATTAAATTAGAAATCAATAATGGAAAGATAGCTGGATAATTTCCAATATTTGGGTATTAAACAAATTACTTCAAAATAATACATGAAATCAAAGAAAATTTTTAAGAATATTTTAGACAAAAATAAAATGAAGATACAAACCTATTAAAATCATAGGATATAGAGAATGCAGTGCTTGGAGGGAAATTAATACCATCAGCTGCATATATTATAAAAGAAGAAAGATCTACAATAAAACATCTGAGTTTCCATCTTGGGGAACTAGAGAAGAAAGAGCAAATTAAATCCGGAGTAAGCAGAAGAAGAAAAATAAGATCAGAAGAAACTGAAAATGGGAAAACAATAGAGAAAATCAATAAAACCAAAAGGTCATCCTTTGAAAAGTTCAACAAAAGTGATATTACATTAACTAGGTTAACTAAGAAAAAAAGAACGAAGACACAAATTACTAATATCGGAAATGAAAGGGGGGCATTACAACACATTAAAAGGATAATAATATGAACAATTCTGTGCCAACAAGTTTGATAACTTAGATGAAATGAACCAATTCTTTGGAAGACATAATCTACCAAAATTTACAAAAGTAGAAATAATCTGAATATTAATATATCTATTAAATCTATTGAACCCATAATTACTAGCCTTTCAAAACAGAAAACACCAGGTCCAGATGGTTTCACTGGTGAATTCTACAGAATATTTAAGGAGAAAATTATATTAATTCTCTACAATCTCTTCCAGAAAATAAAAGTAAAGGGACCACTTCCTAATTTATTTTATGAGGTTAGCATTACCCTAATGCCCAAGTCAGATATAGTTATTACAAGAGAGACTCAACAGAAAGAAAACTACAGATGTATCTTTCATAAACATAGATGTAAAAATCCCTAACAACAACAACAACAAAAAAGTTAGCGTGTGTGCTGTAGGAAAATTTAAAAAGAACTTAGTATACATGCAATTAGAGCCCCTAATAATGATTAAAAAAATCCAAATTTTATGAAAACTATAAACCTACATGCCCAAAAGCTAAACAACTATAAAGTACAACGGCATGAAAATAACAGAGTGGCACATCATAATTAAACTGCTGACCACTGATGATAAAAAGAAAAAATGGATGAAAAGTATAAAAAGATACATTACATGGGACATGAAAAAGATAGATTACCATATTTTGTATTGGAAGCAATGCAAGCTAAAAGACAATGGAGCAACATCTCTAAAATACTGACAGAAGAGAATTATTAATCTAGAATTCTATAGTGGAAACTAATTTGACAATAAACTATTTGTAAAAAAAAAAAAAAATCTAGAATTCTATACCCAGCAAAAATATGTTTAAAAAATAAAGGTGAAATAAAGAATTTTTTTTCAGATGTAGAAGTCTGTAAGAATTAATCACCAACAATCTCATTATAAGAAATATTAAAATAATTCCTTCAAACAGAAGAAATTGATAAGAAATAGAAATATGGACCTGCATATAGCAATTAAGAATATTGAAAATGATAACTATACTGGTATATATGTACAACTTTTTCTTATTATTTAAAACAACTTAAAAGGTAACTGACTAAACAAAACAAACAAGGAAACAAAAAACAGTATTGCATGGAGTTTATAACCTTTGTATAAGTAAATGGTACTAAGATTAGGAGAGGAAAAATTAAAGTATATGATTATAAGGTCTTTATATTGTACATATAGTGGTACAATAACATCTGAGGATAGGCTATAATAAATTAAAGATGCATACTGTAAACCATAATACAACCACTAAAATAAAACAAAGTTACAGCTAGTAAGCCAAAAAATGTAAATAAAATAGAATCTAAAAGCAAAACTACTTAATCTAAGAGGTTGAAAATGAGAAAAAAAGAAAAAACTGAAATAACAAATAGAAAACAAATAGCAAGATGATCATTTTAAACCCAACCATAGCAATAATTACATTAAATGTAAAAGATCTAAACACCCCAGTTAAAAGGCTGAATGTCACATTAGATTAAAAATCAGACCCAAATTTATGTTGCCTTTAAGTAACACACTTTACCCCTTTTGCCCACCACCCACCAACGGATGTAGAGTCAAAAGGAAAATACTTCCAGTTATAAGATAAACAAGTCCTAGGGGTGTAATGTATACCACAGTGACTGTATCTAACAGTATGGTGTTGAATATTTGAAAGTTGTTAAAAGAGTTTATTTTCAAAATTCTCATTATAAGAAAAAATATAAAATGTGTGGTGATGGATGTTAACTAAGCTTATCATGGTAATCATTTCACAACACACAAAAATATCAAATCATTATATTGTACACTTAAAACTAATATAATGTTGTATGTTAATAACAGATCAATTAAAAATTTTTAAATAATTATACTTTTTAAAAATATTTTTATTTATTTCTAGGAGAGAGAGAGAGAGAGAGAGAGTGAGCAGAGGAGGGTCAGAGAGAGAGGGAGATACAGACTCTGAAATAGGCTCCAGGCTCTGAGCTGGCAGTCAGCACAGAACCCGACGCGGGGCCCGAACCCACGAACCGCGAGATCATGACCTAAGCGAAAAGTTGGACACTTAACCGCCTAAGCCACCCAGGCGCCCCAAATATACTTTAAAAATGGATAGAAATAGGTTAAAAGTAAAGGTACTAATAAGTATAAAGAAGTTTAAAATTAGTATATGTAGAGCCCTTAGTGTGTTCAATATTCAGTGATTACTTGATGAAAAATAATTCTTTTTTTAATGTTTATTTATTTATTTGGAGAGAGAGGGAGAGAGAGAGATTGCAAGCAGGGGGAGGGACAGAGAGAGAGAGAGAGAGGAGAGAGAGAAGCCCAAGCAGGCTCCTTGCTGTCAGTGCAGAGCCCAATGTGAGGCTAGATCCCACAAACTATGATATCATGACCTGAGCTGAAATCAAGAGTTGGATGCTTAACAGACTGAGAGCCACCAAGGTACGCTGGTAAAAAATACTTCTTAATATGTTTCCTACTGTTCAATTGATTTCTTAATCAGGTTGAGCTGATATAATAAAATACCATAGACTGGGGGTCTTAAACAACAAACATTTATTTCTCACAGTTCTGAAGGCTGGAAGCACCAAGGTCAAGGTGCTGGCAGATTCAGTGTCTGATAAGAGCCCTGTTCCTGATTTTTGTAGATGACTGCCTTCTTGTGTCACCACTTGGTGGAGAGAGAGAGCTCTAGTAGCTTCCTCTTCTTATAAGGGGAAATCCCATTGGGGGGCTCTACTCTCATGACCTCATCTAGATAATTATCTCCTAAAGCCCACCTCCAACTACTATCACATTGGAGACTAGGGCTTCAACATATAAATTTGGGAGGGAACTCAAACATTCAGTTCATAGCAATTGGGTAAACTTCATCTGCTTGTGAGATAACGGAGTGTCCCTTATTATGTCTAACATCTTCAGTATCTTTAAGGTCCCAAGAAGAAAGCTAATAGTTTCCTTATAGTTTTCTTTATTTTTTTGTATGACTATATATTTATGTTTATTAACTGCTACATTAGTATTTAAGGGCATCAGTTCTTCCTCTATGATTAGAGAGTAACATTTAGGTTTGTTACCTATAAGCAATAGTTATCTGGATATGAGACTCTGGAACACAATAGGCAGCTGAAAGGTGTGGATGGGAATACTTTTCCCTAACATATCAACTGGTTTACCTGAGGATCGACCTCAAAAAGTGACCTAGGTCATCAGAACAGCTGGCTCCAGTTTGGTTTGAAAGTGGTGTTAAGTCTGGAATGGTAAGGATAGTTCTTTAGCATTTAGCAAGTCAAAAGCAGGCATTTCTTATTCATTCCTCCAGCTCCACAAAATCTCTGCAGGCTTGTCAGGCTGGGTTCTCACAGGAGTATGAAGGAAGTAAGAGGAAGATTCAGAAAGCATTCCCAATGGCTTTTAAAAAGTGATTTAAAGATAATAAATGTAAATGAGCTTTCAAAGAGATTTGAATAGTATTATTAGCTCTACAAATTTTGATGTTCTTCATATATATCCAGAAACTAATATAGGATTTTGGATAGCAATTCTCATATGCTCTCTGGTAGACTCTAAAATCATTATACACCTAATGGCTGAATTACGTGTGCGTCTTCACATTTTCAACTTTTCCACCCATCACAAAAAAATGCAAAAGGGCAAATAACTACAAGAAATCTATACTCACACCCACATTTGATGTCAGGTAACTCTCTTTTTTCTCTGCTGTTTTTTACTGGACATCAGATGGGGGTCTCAAGAGGGAAGTTAATAGTTTCCTTATAGTTTTATTTTTCTGTGTGACTATATATTTATGTTTATTGACTGCTACATTACTACACCTTACTTTCATTCTGTCTTTCCCCCTTACATGGTTCTCCCTTTGTTTTATCTGAGATTTTAATGGGATTTCTTTTTGTCTCACAAACTGATGTGTTATTTCTTCCAGATGTGAGAGTGAAGACCTTTCTATTCATTTCTCCAGAAGGAAAATGTGTTCAGTTAGCCTGTTCTTGGGTACATGGATGGGCTTCAGGGGCAGAAGAACTACCTGAGTGTGTACAAGTTGTGTATACATGTGTGTGTGTACACATGTTAGCATCCTTCTGAACAGTTACTCTGTAGTTTTCATTATATTTTCAAAAGCTCGGTATATCAGTGCCCATGGTGTGCTCCTACGAATGCTCCCAGCCCGTGCTGTACCTCCCGTACTTCTGGTCACCAGTCCTGCACAAGTTTGGACCAACATTTTGCTAGTGCAACTTGAAAGCATTTTACCTCAGGCCACACACCCTTTACTGCTTTCATTCCACTTCTCTGACACCATTAACATCCATGTGGCATTCAGATCCATGGGCCATTGCTGACCAACAGGTGCCAAGAACCAACAGATTTCTTCTTGTTTCATCCCCAAGGGAAAAGTTCTCATTGCCGTCTCATAAGGTTCTTCAGAAGATCGCTTACACCTCAAGCGGTGACAGACTCAAAACACACTTTTATATCGGCTTTCCCTCCATTTCTACTTCACTCTCTCTTGTCCCACTCTTCTTCCAGGAATCACATTCTCAAATAAGTGATTGGCACACAAGCTTTTGTGTCAAGGGGAACCCAAGCTAAGAGAGCCAATGACTTAAAAAGTATTATGAGGAGAGGAAGGGCGGAAATGGTGGGGGAAAGGGAGAGAGGCAAACCATGAGAGACTCTTGAATGCTGACAAAAACTGAGGCCTGATGGATGTGGGGGGGAGGGGGGATGGGCATGGAGGAGGGGACTTGTGGGGATGAGCACTGGGTGTTATGTGGAAACTAATCTGACAATAAACTATTTGTAAAAAAATAAAAATAAAAATAAAAAAATAGTGATATATCAAAAAAAAAAAGTATTATGAGCCACTATCCAACAACCTATGCAGCTTCCCACTCAAGTACCATATTTGTTGGAATCTTTACTAGGGCTCAATGATCATTGCATCTGAAATTAAATGCATATTGTGTCCTAATTGTACCTCCTCTTTAATATAGCCCTGGGGCTCTTCGTTTACATAAAGTCTGAAATGAATTTTCTCTCCAGCTGGCTCAAAAATCCTCTAATAATCATGGTATCAAGGAGCCTAACTTAACACAGTTAACCAGTGCCCATGACCTTTTCTGTACCCTATTTTTCCATTACAAGACTCTAGTCATTTGTCAACACTTTCTTAAATGTCTGCATTGGTAGGCGGTAGCAAAATTGTGAGATAAAGTCCAGTGACTCACCCCTTTGTATCATCTCCTCCCTTCAGTGTAGGCAGAGCCTGTGAATATGGTGCAATATACCCCTTTGATTATGTTATATGGTCATGAAGTGACTTTGTGGAGGAAGACCGCGCCCCCTCCCCCGCCCTCAATCAGCTGACTGAGTTGATCAAAAGGATATTACTCTGCGGAGCCTGACTTAATCAGTTGAACTCTTTCAAAGAAGGCTTAGGGCTTTCTCAGGCTCAGAGACTCTCATCTACCAATCTTAAGAAAGCAAGTTGGCATGAGTTCTGCAGCTGCTGGGAAATGAATTCTCACAACAACCACTTGAGTTTAGAAGATGACCTTGAGCCTCAGATGAGACCATGGTCTGGCTGACACTATAATTGCAGCCTGTGAGTCTCTGAGTGGAGAACCCGGTTAGGCTGCTCCCAGACTCAATACCCACAGAAACTATGAGAGAATCAATGTATGTTGTTTTAGAGAGGGAGAGACAGAAAGAGAGAGAGACAGAGACAGAGTGCGAACAAGGGATGAACAGAGAAAGACAAGACACAGAATCCGAAGCAGGTTCCAGACTCTGAAATATCAGCACAAAGACTGATGCGGGGCTTGAACTGAGAGACCATGACCTGAGCCAAAGTCAGAGGCTTAACCTACTGAGCCATCCAGGCTCCCCACCTCCATTATATGTTGTTTTAAATCATTAAGTGTGGGGCAATCTGTTACATAGCAAGAGAAAACTGATAGACAGTACTCGCCATATAATTTTTGTTTCCATTCATCCTTCCTTGTTGGACAAAGTATCCCTGAAGGGCAGTGACTGTTCATTCTAATTGGGTTCACCAATATCTAGCAAAATGCCCTGTATATGGTAAATATTTCATAAACTTTTCTTTATTAAATAACTCATGTTTAATATTCTGAAAATGAAAAGTATAAAAATATTCATTTTGACCTTTGTGGTACATATTTATGTGAGCTATTTAAAATTTCAAATCTCAACATGCTGTGGCAAAATTTACAAAGTACTTTTACTTTTTAAAATTATTTTATGTACATATCTTCAAGCTCTGCTCATATTACTCCTGGCAAATAAATGTGCCAGATTCTTGGGGGCCTTGGCAGTTACATGAAATATTCCCAGGCCATACTTTACTTCTGTAGCATTTCTCACCAAAATTAATGGAGCAGATCTTCACTGAAAGCCAAGATTCTGCTCTAAGCTTGCCAAATTGCTATCAGGTGTTTGAGATGGAAAACTAAAGTACATTTAAATCTGCAACATAAATTTCTTTGTCTTAGAAAAAGGGAGAAACAGTTTATATATATATATGTCAGTCCATGCTGACTTTTCTAGATATTAATGTTTAATGCTTATCTCTCAGTATAGCTCAGGAATCATCAAATGAATTAATATTTCGAATGTATCTAAAGGTACTTTGATGAAAATATTAGAAAAAGGCAAAAATTTGAGCCTCTAATAAGATGACTGAATTATCTAAAAAATGGGGAATATTAAATAAGTAAGAATATTCATCAAGCAAGAGTACAGAAATATTTTGAAAATAGTACAAACGTGATTTTACATGGAGAGACGTTTTATTTTTGAAGTTCTTTACCAAAGTCTACTGCCGAAAATGAGTTAGTTTTTTGTATCTGCTCTTGCTCTCTTGCTTGGAGAGGAGAGAACAGGAGATCGATCTAATTGTACAGATGATGAAAAAAAAAGAATAAATAAGGCATCCCTTTAATAAATACAATGAGATCAGACCCAGAAACTGGTCCCTTGGATAGAGCAAGTTCCATATTTGATCCTTACTTAATTTCAATGAATATGTTTTAAGTTATGCTTTGACAAATTAATGTGGCTATGAAGAAAGAATTAACTACTTAAGAGTAATCATCATACCTGTTTTGAAGGCTTGTCATTATAGTTCTGTTGATGGCTCAAACCCCTGGGCATGTGCGTGATACTGAGATTAGAGGTAAAATTCTCAAAAGAAAAAAAAATAGCTATTTTGTAAGCGAGAGATAAAAAGTTATTACAGGCTAACCCTTCCTCATGTCAATTTCTTAAATGTGAAAAATTTCCAATGAACCCATTAAATACATTTTGACAGACTAACAGCAGGGGGCTTGTTGACCTTTCACCTCGTATTGATTTCCCCTTCACTCGTTTTCCTTGGTGATTTCCACTTTTCCTGCATATATTTTGCCTCTCAGTCCACTCTCCACATGCCACTTCTGTAATAACTTGCAATGGAAACCCTTACGCAGCTGTGAGGCTGCACCAACACTTTAGGAGAACCTTGAAAAAATAAAGCAGCCACATAATTCACATCTATCAATAAGTGCCTCGATCAGCAGATATTTCTATAAAATGTAGATACTCCTAGCATCTCAATAACACAGCTGAGCAGATAAACACCTGGGTGAGCCAAAATAGTCGTTAATTATTATTTATTCATATGCTCATCAATTCCACCAGCATTGATTAATGGGTCACTCTGGGCATGACACCAAAATGGAAATCCAAGGAATGGGAAGGAAGTGAGGGCTGCCTTCTTTCTCTCTCATTGTAGAAAAGTCCTACATATAAGGAACATTTAAGGAGAACAATCACATGGGGAAAAACAAGCAAGCATGTATAGGTAGAGAGGGAATTGAAATGAAGTGAAGAATCCGTGTGAACTCATAATTACTCCCCGAAGAAGTCAAGAAACAAACTAGAAGAGGGTGGAGTTGTCTGGATTTTGATTCTTGAGAAGCATTATCAGATGTCTTGTCTATTCGCAGTATCAGGAGCTGGGATGTGGGCTGGAAATGGCACTAAGTGGAGTCAGATGCAGTAATGCTGTCACCCAAGCTACAGTGAAGGAGGGTGCATATGAGATATACCAGTGCTTTCAAATAATCTGTATCTGTTACCTGAATTCAAGAGTATCTTCTCAAGGAGCATAGGTCAAAATGATGTATTGTGGACCCTGTGAAAATAATGTTAAAAATTATATACTCTTGGGGCGCCTGGGTGGCTCAGTAGATTAAGCATCCTACTTCAGCTCAGGCCATGATCTCACGGTTCGTGGATTCAAGCCCCACATCGGGCTCTGGGCTGTCGGCTTGGAGCCTGGAGCCTGCTTCAGATTCTGTGTCTCCCTCTCTTTCTCTACTGCTCTGTCTCTCAAAAATAAATATAAATTTTAAAAAATCATGTACTCTTGTTAGTTTTTTGTGTTACTTTTTGCTTGTGAATGTTCGGCATTGAATATTTCTAACAGGTGGCTGTCTTCCTGGAGTTACCTTCAGACAGTGATTTTAGAACAGGGCTCGGTTCTCCCTATCCCCCCCCCCCCACCACCAAAAGCAAAATTGTTCTGCATAGCATTCGTGATGACCATTACAGAGTTGGTGGAAGATTTCCTTTGGAGAAGGAAGCGCATGGCGTTTACATCAGCAGAACCACTAGGAGTCCTGAGGCACTTCTGTTCTTCCCCAGGCCCTTCCTTCCCCAGGCCAATCACAGGACTCCTTTCCGTGGGCAGCGTCCCTGACTTCAGTATGTCAGCTTCCTGGATGGTGGGGCTTCACTCAGCTTCTATTATTTCTGTCCTCTTTTCACACAGCCTGCCTTGGCTCCGACTTCGCCCCCAGGCTGTCCTGCCAACATGCCTTATCCGCTGCCAAATAAAGTAATTTCCCATTGCTAGGATCCACCTACTTCCCGAGTCCATGGGAGATCCTACGTTAAGGATAATGATTTCATCACGCAAATATTTTCTGACTCCTTAAAGTTTGGAATTATGGAGACATTGAGGTAATTTAGCCTAACTATAGAAAAAAATTCAGATGGAAAGTATTTTTTATATTCTCAACTTCTGATTTCTTCAATACCCCGAAGTTTTCCTTTTCTCCACAGATCCCTGTTATGGACTAAATGTTTGTGTGCCTCCTCCCAAATTCATATGTTGAAGCTACCCCCAATATGACTGTATTTGGAGACAGGGCCTGGGAAGAAGTAATAAGGTTAAATGAGGTTATAAGGGTGAGGCCCTAATCCTATAGGATTGGTGTCATTATAAGAGGAAGAAATACCAGAGCGCCCTCCTCCTACCTCCCACTTTCCCTTCCTTCCCACACAATCTTGTAAGAATATGGCGAGAAGGTGTCTGGCCACCTGCAAGTCAAGAAGAAAGCTTTCACTATAAACTGAATTGGCTGGCACTTTGATCATGGACTTCTAGCCTCTGGAACTGGGAAACAGTGAATTTCTGCTGTGTAAGCCACGTAGTCAACAGTATTTTATTATGGCAGCCAGTGCAGACTAATACAGTCTGTCCTCAATCTCCCCATTCACTCTTAGCAGATGATCTTGCCTGTTACTTCACTGAGAAAATTGAGGTATTAACTCCTTCACCTTCCTCCTGTGCTGCCTACAGCTATCTCTACTCCATCCTATTCTTTTCTGCTTTGCTTTTTTCTCTTTCAGTGAAAGAGTTGACAACATGTCTGTTGTAGGTTCATTCCTCTAACTTGTGCTGAGATCCATCCCCTCTCACCTGCTTGGAGCTGATAGCACTCCTCTGCTTAAAGCCCTCCCGTGGTCACAGCTTAAAGAAAACCCAGACTCGCTGCTGCAAGCTCTAAGGTGCCATTTGACACGCCCTCCCTGCCCACTTCTCTGACTTTATCTTCCACCACAGTGTAGTCCCTGAATCACCATGGCTTCAGGTTTCCCAGTCACACCAAGCTCACAGTCACCCTAAATGCATACATTAGCTATTTGTTACATTTGTTATATTTTTGCTCACCTACCCATCCCACTGCCTTTTACCAAAATTATAAGTAACCACCAGATTGCCTCATTCAATAGACATCATTCTCTCCTTATGTTACTTGACCATCTGTGACATTTAATATGGTTGACTGTCCCTTTTTTTCCGAAACCCTGTTCTTCTTCAACTTTCAAGAAGTCACGTTCTTCTAGCCACATTTCTTTTTTTTCACCTTCTCCTTATTGATTTTTCCTTTCCGAAATGAGTTTTTTTTTTTATTTTTTAATTTTTTTTAATGTTTTATTTATTTCTAGAGAGAGAGAGAGAGAGAGAGAGCATGAGCAGGGGAGGGTCAGAGAGAGAGGAGTCACAGACTCTGAAACAGGCTCCAGGCTCTGAGCTGGCAGTCAGCACAGAGCCCGACGCGGGGCTCGAACCCACGAACCGCGAGATCATGACCTAAGCGAAAGTCGGACGCTTAATCGACTAAGCCACCCAGGCGCCCCCCGAAATGAGTTTTTATTCCTCTGAACTCTTTAGGGGTTGCCAACTGTCATGTGTCCCTGGGCCCTGCAGGAAATATACAGGTGTGAAGACACTGGTAGGTGAAGGAGCTGTGCAGGTGGTAATCAACAGAGGGTGGTGAGCATGTGAGAGGGTGCTGAATGTTCCCTATCCCTTCCAGAATCCAACTTTATAGAATGCTATGCTAGCCAAACAAATGATACCTATGGGCAAATGGAGACCACTAATTTGTAGCCTGTCCATTAAATGTTGGTGTTCCTTGGGGCTCCCTTTGGTTCTGCTTTCTACTACATAAACTCTGATCCCACTAGCAATTGCAACTTCAGTTACCTCTGATATCTCACTGAATCTCTCTTTCACCCATCCTATATTGCATAGGGATTAAGACACAGGTGCGGGTTGACATACATTTGAATATGAGTCCCTGCTCAGCCACTTACCAGCTATGAGAACTTAAGGCAAATTAATTGACTCTCTGAGCCTCTGTTTCCTCACATGTAAAATGAGGAAAAGAATAGTCATTCTTATGAGTCTTTAGAAGATAAAGTTATGCATGTAAAATGCTTAGCACTGTATGTAGCATATAGTAAGTACTCACTGAAAGTTCGCTCTTCAGTTGAACATCTCTATGGAACATGGAAATAAATACCCCAAATTTAACATTGCTATGCTGGACTCATTGTCTTCCTTGCAGTTTGATCCTTGTGTTAACAAGCACCACCTTTTATATAGGTGTCCAGTCTAGACTCCATTCTAGACTTCTCTGCTTCTGCCTCTGCCCCACCCCAAACACTATTCACCAACACATCTCAACAGTCTCCAGAAGGCCCTACCATGTGGTCTCTATCATGTCTTACTGAATCGATGTCCTTTCATTCAATTCTACCAATGTCTTAACCCAGCCATGATCATTTCTTGCTTAGATTATTGTCATGGCCTCTTAAGTGAATTCTCAGTCTCATATCTTGATCTCCTTCATTCCATTCTCTACATTTTTGTCGAAGTGAACATTCTAAACTGGAAGTTTAATCATGTCACTCCTCTGCTTGGAAACATTTCATGTCTCTCTCCCACCTATGTAATAAATTACAAGTTTCTGATCCAGCCCCTGCCTTCACTTGGAGAATTACTTGCCACCATTCTTTTTTTTTTTTTTTAATGTTTTTTATTTATTTCTAGGAGAGAGAGAGACAGTGTGAACAGGGGAGGGTCACAGAGAGAGGGAGTCACAGACTGAAAGAGGCTCCAGGCTCTGAGCTGGCAGTCAGCACAGAGCCCCGACGCGGGGCTCGAACCCACGAACCGCGAGATCATGACCCGAGCGAAAGTCGGACGCTTAACCGACTAAGCCACCCAGGCGCCCCTCCACCATTCTTTAGCTGCAACTATTTATTGCAGCTACTCCTGAAGATGTTGACTCCCTTGTAGCAAGTTTCACTCTCTTAGCGATGCCCTTCCCTGACTCTCTATCAGGGTAACCTCTTCCTTATCTCAATTTAAGCATTATTGTTTCTGGATTCATTTCTTGGTGACCCAGCCTGATCTCCCCTCCAGCATGCCTAGCAAACAGGGCTCTTTCAATTATAATAGATTTGAAAACAGAGGAAGCTAACACTATTTGGAGGGGGAAAAGGGCTAACAACCTGCCCTAAGAGATTTGATATTTTTTTATTGTGACAGAGAGTGAGAAAAATAAGTCAGTGAATAGTATGCAGGTAAGAATTGAGATCGAACTGGATGATCTTATTTTTAAATCCTTGTCATTTGGGAAAAAAAATAGAAGAATAATAAAATTTTCAAGCCAGTGATCATGTTGTGTCTACATCATATTTGAATAAAATGATGTGCTAAGTTGATGTGCAGGTACTTATAAATGACTCACTCATATGCTTGATAGCACAGACTGCCTGGGATGGGAGAAAGCTTATCAGAGAAGCTATAGGAAAAAGTTAGGTAATAAGAATTCAAGACTCATCTAGGGAAATTACTTACATTAAATGTCTTTATGTTAAAAGACAAGATAAAATCTCTGAAATGAATAAAAATGCATACTACCATTTTAACATTTAATATGGGTTTAACTCAACTATATGATTAAAAGAAATGTTTAAACTTTTTTCAGAATTTCTCATGAGTTTAAGCAAGTTATTCCCAAATCTGTAAAATTTTACATATATATTGTTATATGATGTACATGCTTGTGGATGAATACAGACTTTAGTATATCGACACTTACATATATTTAGATGAATACAAAACACATTACATTTTACCATTTTTCTGCATTTTAAGAAAATTGTAGGATGCCTGGATGGCTCAGTTGGTTGAGTGTCCAACTCTTATTTCAGCTCAGGTTGTGATCCCAGGGTCATGGGATTGAGCCCCATGTCAAGCTCCTCACTAAGTGTGGAGCCTGCTTCAGATTCTCTATCTCCATCTGTCCCTAACACCTTCTTACTCACACTCTCTCTCTCTTTAATATTAAAAAAAAAAAATTTGTATACTTATCAGTGCACGTTACTTAAACTATGGGTCTTTTTGTGACTCAAAAATTCAACTTAGTGAGTTTTGATCAAAGCTTTTAAAAACACATGGATATAGAATACAATAGAAAACATCACAGTAACTCTTAGTAAGGCAAGTATTGTTTTTACAAATGTGGGTCGTGGTCAATATGTTTGAAGAGCGCACCTTATAGAGGTTCAGGGAGAGACTGGATTTAGAGCACTTGGCATCTGAGGTCTCTCAGTTCTGATCCAGTGTTGGTAGCTGTTTGGAATTACCAAGACTCTGTCAAGTCCAGACATAAGGACACACCTAACGGCATCACAGCATTTTCCCACTATCATCTGGGGGTAGGGCCAAAGGGCAACTGTGCTTCCCCTGTGAAACTGGAGTACCTTTATCATTTGGCAATGAGAGAGAACTCTGTAATGTTCTTGCTTTTTTTCTCTCTTCGAGTTGCTAGCAAGGGAGAGTGAAAATCAGCACCCTGTTTAGTTTTTCACAGGCAGTGGCCTCCGGCTCATTCCCCTGATTGCTCTTATTCTTTTCTTTCCCCCCAACACTCTACCTTCCTTAATCCCTGGATTTTGCATCTTCACTCAATTAGTTTTTATGCCTGATTGTATTATAAGTGATCATATTGTAATTGTATTAAAAGTTCCTCAAAACCTTTCTGGAGGTTTGTGCCTCTAAAAAACTCATGAAATGAAGGCATGCTCTCTACCTTCAATTTTTTTATTTTTTGTATTTATAAAAGGGTAATATTTATACTATTTCTGAGGCATCATTAGGGAATTTTCTGAGGAATTTTAGCTGAAAGAACTGTCAAAAAGGGACAGTTTGCATTTTACTCCGGTGCTCTGTTCTCGCGCCCATTTGGGATAGCGGTTTCATAAAAGCTGAATCAATTACTTTTATTTGCTTTTTATTAAAAAAAAACTTAGAATGCATCTCCCATGGAAATTCTCAGATATGATGGCCGTGAGAATTGCAGATTACCTTGTGATCCATAAGGATGTTAGGCCTTACATACATGGGGAGGAACTCGGGAATCCCCTTCAGACTTCTAACAGTGATTTTGAATTCTGGGTTGGTGTGCAGAACCATAAATCATGGGGCACGTTTACCAGACTCTTGCATCCCCCCTCCTCTGTGAAACCTTTGTGAAAATGATGACCAGGCCTGAATGGATTATCAAGCCTGAAAGTAGCACATCTTAATGGAGATAATGGAGGTGGATATTTCCAGATTCACATTCTAATCAGAAGGTGGTAGAATCTGAGCTAGCCCTAAGGGACTTGTCACGCCACCATTATAGCTGATATCCTGGTCCCGTTTTTAATTAAGGCTGCTAATTATGTGGAATAGTACCCTTTCCCTATTTTTTAAAATAATATAAACGACAAGAGGATGATCTGAGTCCACCATCTCATGACCTGTCTGAGAAAGAGGCTTGAGAACACTTAACTATGTGAAAATAATTAGATTCCAATTAGCTCAGTAGCAGTGCGATCATTTTTTAAAAATAATCAAAGAAATGTCAAAATGAGACAACGTAAACAGTAATCATTACTGCATTTGCTCATCGGGGGTAGAATTAGAATCTGGAGCTTCTGGGAGTTTCTTTTTCTTCTCTTGCAGAAATGGAAGTTGTGTTCTGTTTTTTCTAAAGCTCCTGCATGCTTACTTTCAGGCCTCTCTAATGGGAGAGGAATGTGGTGGGTGAATTCTAAGCGATTTCAGGCAGGCATGTGATTTAATATCTATTACTGCAGGCAGAATCAGTCTGGGTACAGGATATGTGATCTCCCTCTTCAGTGTCCGGGAGGACAAGGAGAAATAGGAAGTCCCACGGAGGCCAAAGGGACAGAGCTGTTTACCTCACGAAATGAATGAGATATGGTGAGATCACCGAGATGCAGTGTCATGAAGCTACTTGCCACTGGAGGTAGGGCTTCTGGCCTTAGTGAATAAAAATACAGAATGGCTGGCTAGATTCAGACTTCAGAAAGCCAGCAAATAATATTTTGATATAAGCATGTCCCGTATATTGCATTTTACGGCAACTTTTTGTTTATCCAGGATTCGAATTTAACTAGGCATCGTGGCAACCTGTTTTCACCTGACAACTCTCTTTCAAGAGGTGAATATAATTCCAATCAAGTTAGTAACCATTTTTGGTTTCTTTCAGTCTCATATAAGTTACATGCAAATGATTTCCAGGTTCCAGAGGGGTCTCTATTGACCCCTAAAATATGAGCATACACTAGGGGGCACAGATAGAAGGGAGTGGTTTGATAGAAGTCACTACTCTGACTTCCAACTGTAATTATTCATGTATTCAGAGTATTTATACTTCTTTGATAACATAGTCCAAAGGGATAGTATTCTATGGATTTCTAATTCTGAAAAACATTGGAAAGCTTTCTTTCGTGATCATTTTTGTGAGCAAAATTACAGAGTCAGCTCATGCTCCGTGCTCTACTTATAAACACGTGTATCATCTCAAAATATTCATGTTCATGGTACTTAAATATGTATGTATAAGGACATACAATCATGTGGTCCGGCCTCTGTTGTTCAGCCTACTAATATATTTAAGTTCCAAATTGCCTGATCTTAGCATAGCTAGTGCAGGATTATATTCTTACACAGAAACGCTTTGGATTGAATTCTAAAAGTGAATTTTTCTCATATTGGTTTTCTCATCGTATAATACTTCACAATTCACAGTGTCCAAGAACTTTACATCCATTATCTTAGCTCATGCTTCCAGGATCCTGTGAGTTAGATAGTGTTACCTTCCTTTTAGAGAAGAGGAAACTCAAGCTCGGGCTAAGCTTCTTGCCTAAGGTCATTGGACGAGGAGGTGACAGAGGCATGAAAACCCCTCAGGTCTTCTGACCCCAGTGCACTGATCTTTCTGTTAGGTCAAGCTGTGGTCTCAGTAATGAGTCTAAAATGTAAACCTTGGCTATTCTTTGAGAAGGTACCACTAAAAAGATATGGCATCCATTCCAAGTGTTGAAAAACAATAATGGGTTATTAATTGGCATCTTCTCAGACTTTGTGTCACTGAGGATTTCAGTTAAGATACAAGTTACCTAGATTCCTGTGCATAATCAGAGACTCCTGCTGCAATGGTGATCTCCTCTCTGCCTCTTCTCTTGCTGCCACGTACCCTTCTCTCCCCCTTCACCTTCCTCCCCAGTGTACTGGACTTTGGTCCCAACTCTATGCTCACAGGCCTTATGAAAATGCAGTGGCAGAGAATGAAGAAAGGAAGGGACTGTCAGGAGGGGAAAGATGGCACAGACTGTGCTCCCTATTGCCTGAGGGAGGCAAAGGTGCAAGCCAGCTATGTCTCTGGACCTCATTTTACCTTCTTGGGACCTCTCTTCCTTCCCCAATGGCCCTTTATTCCAGAGCCCTTACTTGTCCCAGTGCCCGTAGGGAGATGTCCAAGATGAGCTTACACCCTGTGTATTTTTTAAATGTAGATTAATATCATTTCATTTCTAGACATCCCCAAAGGTCCTTCACTAGCGCCTAGGTAGAGATTAGTCTAGAAAATTTTCAAAAACCAACACAAAAGGGATTCTATGCAATAGGTAGAATTTTACTATCCCATCCTTTTGTTAACATTGCAAAAGCTCTGTAATGACTCCCACTCTGCAAATGCTTGTGTTTTCCTTTGAGAGGTAGGTGGGTTGGGGGCGAGCTATTAGATTGAGTGCAGATCCTTTCATCAGTGTACAATTTTAGGACATTCTGGTTCAAACACTACTGATGTTAATGGTGGATAATGAGGAAAATAAGTGAGGGAAATAGACGGGACAAACCAGCAACATTCCAAGAATAACCTCCTTGATTCATTTGTCAATCCCTTTCCTCAAGTGCCTATTTTGTCTTCGCAGGTTTCTCCAGCTCCCACTGACAGGGTCTCCCTCCTAAGACTAATATTTACTTGATGTTTACCATGTGCCAGCTGTCGAGTATAGGATTTGATTTTATCCTACTTAAAAGCTAATCAGTTAGCCTATAACTCTTTCATGGATGCTGGCAGAAGACAAGAGATTTCCGGGTCAGAGACAATGGCCTTTCTTAGAAGCAGAGTAAACAATGCAAGCACCACATTTGCATCATCTTCACTTGTACCCCATGTCCTATGGGGATGATGCAGTATGAGCCTAGATGGATGCCTGCACCCGCCACTGGTTGCATTCTGGAGAGGAGCACGGGGCTTGGGATACTCACTGTTTTAAGCAAGCAGTAATCAGGCGAGCTCCATCCCAGAAGAAGACATTATCTTAATTCTCAAAGCTGCTTGCTGTAAACACAACCCTGAAAGGTGTCCCTACTAAAGAGCAATCCAAGTTTTGCATTCTTGACATCTCCTGCAAGGAAGTGCAAGGAGGCTCAGGGACAGTGGTGAATCACTTCTTCCAACACCAAGCACTGTTTCAAGGACTTTACATTTATTAACTCGTATGTTCTTCGGAACAGCCCTGTGAGTATTTTTGTGATCCCCATTTTACACATGAGGAAACGGAAGTGCAGTGAGTAACTTAGCTAGGCTGCTAAGTAAGATGCAAAGCCAGACCCTCTGGCTCAGGAATCTGCTTTCATTTTTAATCCATTATCATTTTTACTGGCAAGTCAGTAGAGTCTACACATGCTGACCAACCAAGAGACGTGTTTCTCATCATTCAAGTAAGGGCTCTGAGCCCACACTCTGGCATGTAGATCTATACCACATCCTTTCCTAATTTCACACTTTGCTCATGCTTTTCCATCACCTATCATTCTTCCCAAGTCCCCGTTGTCCTCCTTTGTCCCCTAGCTAAAGTCCTCATCTACATTATCAAAGTTATACTGATCCACTGTACATTTTCAACCCAGCATTTTTATTTTTCTGGACTTCTTGGTATGGCCCTGGGTTCTATTTTTCAAAAGGAAAAAAAATCATAATTCTGAGCTAAGTCCTTATACACAGTCCTTAAGCTACCTTATTTTTTTTTTTAATTTTTAAAATTTTAATTCAATTCCAGTATAGTTAACATACAGTGTTATATTAGTTTCAGGGGTACAATATAGTGATTCAACAATTCTATACATCATTACTCAGTTCTCATCATGGTAAGTATACTTTTAATTCCCTTCACCTATTTCACTCATCACCCCACCCACTTCCCCTCTGATATGCTGTTTTTTAAACAAGTGCTTTCGGGGCGCCTGGGTGGCTTAGTCGGTTAAGCGTCCGACTTTTGCTCAGGTCATTATCTCGCGGTTCGTGGGTTTGAGCCCCGCGTCGAGCTCTGTGCTGACTGCCAGCTCAGAGCCTGGGGCCTGTTTCAGAGTCTGTCACTCCCTCTCTCTCTGACCCTCCCCTGCTCACGCTGTCTCTCTCACTCTCCTAGAAATAAATAAAAATATAAAAAAATAAAAATAAAAAAATAAACAAGTGCTTTCAGTTGAAGTTATTGTTTTTCAACAAAAACATTTTTACTTGAAGCATACTTCAGAATACATGGTTCTTAAAGATATATATACAACAATCCATCCAGGAAAAATAGAATATACATTTTCTTCACCTACACGCAGAAGAATCCCCTGGTTAAATCACGTAAAAAGAGACATAACAAATATTACAAATTCTTACTAATATGGGTTAGTATGAAATCATAACTGAACAATGAGAAATATCTTCTCTAAATGCAGATCTGCCATTGAACAACATATTTCCTAGGCAATACTGATAAACACCCCTCTTGCTTGCAATATAATGAGTATTCTTATTTCCCCCGTTGATGCCCCTATTGTGGAACCTACCCTGTCATAACTAAGCCCCTTCTTCAGCTATGGCATATCATATCATACCATATCATACATTATATTTATGAAATTTCTGTATCTCAACTTGATTGTGAATACTTTAAGAACATGAACATATTTTATTAATTTTTTTTCATTCTCTCCAGAAACTAGCCCAATGATAGTTCGCAGAATGCGATCAATAAATGTTTATGAAATGGTGACAATATGCACAAGTGATTACATTGCTATCAGTTTAGTATTATAGTCCAATATTCTAATATGTCCTGGTTTAAATGGAGTTTTGGAGAAAAGAACTTGGAAAATTAGCCTAGAATAGCATTGTAACTATGGGAAAATTCTTTATAAATTTTCAACAATTGTCAACAATTTTGTTTAAGAGACAACTCATTTTTATGGACTGATTTACTTCTGGAAGTAAATAACACTTGCATGAAAAATTAACCTCATTGTTTGGTTGAAAATGAAAAATTTCAGTTAGTAAGCCTCAGTTTGATTTTCTTTTATGTTTTATCAAGAACATTGTGCATGTGACACTTGACTTGGTCAACCAGGTACAACCAACTGATAAACAAAGCCCTGAGAACACCCATGTGACTGAACTGCTGTGGTTTACGTACTATCTGTTTTTAAAGCATTTAAAATGTGGTCTATTTACTTCTCTTCAGAGCTTTTTGGTCTAAAGCATTTCACAGGGAAATGACTTCTTATAACTTTACCTATGAAATAAGTAAAGAAGAATATCAAAATATCACATATTTGATAAACACTTACTGTCACCTCTTAAGCTGGTTCAGAGATAGCGTAGGCTCAAGGCCCCTGCTAGTCTCCTGGGCAATCCCCTTTTCTCTGTCTTTCCTGCCTCTTCCATTGCCTCCCATTCTACCCCTTCTTATACTGCTATGTCTTTTAAACTCGGAACTACTGCCTGCTTTCTTCTGATCTTGCTTAATTTCTCCCACATCCCATCTACTTTATGCTTCCTGGACTCTGGACTCTACCTGCATCCCTCTGGTGGCAGATATATTTAGAATTTGATGACTGTTTCTTTTGTACTGGCACTAAGTGGAAGTTTCAACTCTCCATTGGCTTGATCCTTACCCGTGGTGACATAAAAAATAAGGGGTCAAAGTGCACCCTCTCCATGAGAATGTCCATAACAGCATCTATACTGGCTTTGACTAAACTTGCCCCTAAAGTGAAATTCTATCTGTTGTTAACTTTCTGAAAAATCAGTGAAAAGGATAAGCCCAGATGAATCACCAGAGCAGCAGGGAAATATTCGGAGTGAAATAGCAGTCTAGTTAACAAGGCCACCATCTCCAGAAACAGGAGAGAAAAAAGACATGTAATAGACTGAGGAGTTCATGTTTATATATTGGTAAGATGACTTTATATGGCTTTATAAAGTAATTTTATAGGAATATGAAAGACATTTTTAAAATACAGTCATTGCTATGGTCATTAATCCATTCAACTAATATTTGGATAATTGCTATTTAGAAGACACAGTATGGCAAAAACATTAAGTAAAACCTGGATCCCATTCTCAGTGAACTTACTAGAAGCCAGACTTATACATAAATAAGCTTTAACACCAGACACAAAATGATGAGAGAACATGTGGAGAGACCTATTTAATATATAATGTGCATGTATGATTAAAAATATATAGTTAAATATATATAGTTAAATATATATCCATCTCTCTCTGTATATATGGTCAAGCGTATATAAATAAGTTTATATGGTTAAGTACATATATGGTTAATAATATATAATAATAAATAATATATGTCTGAATATATATTTCTATTTGAAATCAAGTTTTTAGGTCAGGATTCTAACAATTCAACTCACCTACTTGTTCCTTGAGTTTCTGTTCTATAAAAATATGATAATAGTAATCTGCATTTCACTTCACATTGAAAATATTAGATGAAATAATGCATCTTAAAAGATATTATTAATAAAGCACAGTAAAACCTTGGCTTGTGAGCATAATTCATTCCGGAAGCATGCTTGTATCACTCAGATATCAAAGTGAATTTCAAGAACCATTGGCTCAGTTGTGATCATGTGATATTCAGCATCAGGTACTACTCATATTACAAGACATAGTTTGTTAAAATCTATTAGAAATGTTTGTTCATCTTGTAGAAACTCGCAGAACAAGTTACTCACAATCCAAGGTTTTACTGTATTTTGCTTAACCAGTGACTGTTTGCTGTGTTAGATACTGAGAAAATCAAGCTGCATACGACTCTCTCTTCTCTCAAGGAGTTGAGAGTTATGTGGGAAACATATTTGGATAAGCAAAGGACTCCAGTAACATATGGCATATTCTATAATAAAAGGGTACAATAAATAAATAAAAGGCAGTTTGAGAACACGTAGGACAAGATCAGACTGCCTGGAGTTTAAAGAAGGGTTCAAAGCCTCTGTTTGGGTTGGGTACAGATGAGTAGTCCAGCAGCCCTGTGGGAGAGGGAGCGAGGGGATCGGTGTCTGCGGAGCTGCCCATACAACCGATGCGGGCGCAGTCATGCTGCTGTCAGCACAGGTGAGGAGGAGAGTACGAGGCAAGACAGCTGAGGAGGGATATGCAAGGCCCTGGCAGGAGGTAGAAGTGGAAAGAGAGTCGAGGGCCAGATCATCAGGTGCTTCTTAGTAATAGAAAGTTTGAATTCTATCATAAGGATAGCAGGTGTCTTAAATTTGGTGCCCTGAAACAACAGAAATTTATTCTCTCACACTTATGGAAGCCCGGAGTCCAAAATCAAGGTGTTGGCCGGGCCACCTTGCCTCCAGAAGTTCTAGGGAGAAGCCATTATTGCTTCTGGTGGCTTCTGGGGATTCTTCACACTCTTTCTGTTATGGCTGCATAAATCCGCTCTCTGCTTTTCTCTTCGCGTGGCCCCCTTGTCTATGTCTGTGTCTTCTCCTCCATGTAGTTCTTATAAAGACACTGATCACTGAATATAAAGGCCTCTGGGACAATCTAGGATGATCACCTCATCTTGAGGTCCTATACTTAATTACATCTGCAAAGATCTCATTTCCAAAGCTTTGAATGTATGTGGCTTTTGGAGGGGAGAAGGGGTGTGGGTACTTTTCATCCTAAGTCAGTGAAGAAGCATTGAAGAAATGCATTTTACAGATTGGGAACTGTGTCTGATAGATCACATTGGAGACCAAGGAGCAGGTAGTTTTCTGTTTTACAAACTCTAAAAAGCACACACAAGCATGACCACGGTCACTATTACCATCCCCAGTGAACTACTATTGACAACTCTCTAAATTGTTGACAAGAAAATTAAGCCCTGATTGGTGAATTACCTGATTGGTAATTTTTGACATGGTTCAGAATCGCCCTTTACTATTTATCACATAAAGGACATACTAAACTGTGGTTCGCAGACCTTAGCCTCCAGGACACCTGATTCCAACTTCACCTTCTTGCACCATTTCTAGCCACGCCCCCCGCAGCAGCTGACATTGGAGTCTCCTAGGGCACTTCAGAACTGATCCCTGGGCCCCACCTGCAGAGATTCTCATGTAATTTGCCTGGGGTGCATCCTGGACACTGGGATTGTATAAATGTTTCCAAGTGATTCTACTGTGCAGTTAGAAACTAGAACCACAATTTCATACATAAAGATTTTCTTTACCATTAACATTCAACTTGACTCTGAGCACCCTGTATTTTCATGTATTAGGGCTTTCAAGCTATTAATCTTCAAAGTACCATTCAACTGGAAGCTAACTTAATGACTGATGCTTTGGTGAGCAGCTCTCACTAGGAAAATGGTACCTCACGTCGTCTAGTTTTTTTTTAATTATAATAACGAGAGGGAACGTTTTCAGTATCAAAGACAAATCATTTACCAACTAGCAATTTGAATGTTTTTGTCATCGTGGGTTTTTAGGGCATTGATTCTGATTTTCTTAAATGTTGCCTGAAAATATTTATTTTGGTTACTGGGTTTTGGGGGGCCACTTTAAATTTTGTGCTAGAGGTGAGAGAGGCTCTCACGCTCCTGGTTTCCACTCTGAGTAGTTATTTTCCTGTGGCTGCTATGCCACACGGTTCAGTTCAAAGTGTTGGCGAGGCCACTTCTTCCCCGACGCTCTAGGGGGGAATCCTCCCTGGCTTCTTCCAGCTTCTGGTGGCTGCTGGCTTCCTTGCCTTGTGGCTGCCTCCCACCAAGCTCTGCTTCCCTCTTCACATGGCCTTCTCCTCTGTGTCAGTGTCTTCTCTTGAAGACAGAACACTTGTGAGTGCTTTCAGGGACCAGTCAGATAGTCCAGGATGTCCTTCTGATCTGAAACCCTTAATCACATCATTGAAGAATTTGCTGTTTTTACAAACTAAGGTCACATTCATAGGTGTCAGGCATTAAGAAATGGATGTATCATTTGAGGGTCCACCACTCAATCTACTACAATAACCTTCTTTCCTTATATTATGTCACTTTGTCCTTACAACAAACTGATGCCCAGGGAGGATTTTATTTCCCCCATTTTGCAGATGAAGAAACTGGCGCTCGACAGAGGTTAAATGAATGGCCCTAAGTCATAGGGGCTTTTACATCACTGAACCCAGGCTCCTGATTCCCAGCACTGTATTCTTTGAACTGTGGAGACGTTATTATCCATTGCTTTCTTACGCTTTTACGAAACCATTTGGGAGACAAACCATTGCTATCCGGTCCTAAAGAAAGCTGATTCTAGAACCCACAGATTTTATTTTCTGCTCTTCCCACTGGGCAGTGCTTATTATGTCTCCAAGTTTCGCTCCAACTGTTGTGCTAGCATCTTTTATTCTGCTTATAAATTGGTGGACAGATAGCTTAACCCACTTCTTGTTCTAAGCCCACAAGTAAAAGCTGTGATATCTTATGACCAAATAGTTCTCCCATATTAAGCAGAGGAAAGCAGTGAATATCTTTTCATCTTAAAGGACAAAGAAGATACAGTGAAATGTACAGTTATCTGACCTGGGACATCTGAGGTCTATATCTCACTAATTGCCTGTTTGATGGGGAGGCAGAATAGCCTTCCTGAAATATTAACGGAGAGTTTGCTTTCCCTTGTGGCTTTAATTCTTAAAATGTAAAAGATGCTGTAACCTTTCTGGCCATCGATGTGGCTCAGGAGAGAAGTCCACCTGCCTGCATTGATCACCGGGAAGAAATGGAAATGACCATGGCTGAAATAGTCCAGGGCAGAAGGGAACATCCATGCTCTGCATTGCAATAGGGTGCCACACTTATTTAAATTTAAACCAAGGGCTTCGCTGGATAGCCAGCTCTTTCCAGCCTCAGAAACATGGCATTAGTGAAATGTCAGCTTGCGTTAAGATCACCAGTGGCCTTTTCTGTGCACATTCTTCCATGTTTCTGCACAAAGATAGCAGAGCACGGCTATGGCTCTGCTCTGGAGATCGATCCGCCTTCATGTCTGATATTACCTTACATCGCCAGGGCCAGGCAGGTGTGAGAGAGGGGGCATGGGGACCGTGTTTACTCACTGAACCTTGAGGTAGAGCTTTAGCGAGTGGCCGGGCGGCTGTGAGTTGCTGAACTGACTGCAGTTTGGGCCCTTTTTTAGGGTTTGCAGTGATAAGAGCAGATCTCCGAGGAGTTGAATGTCTGCGTGATCTAAAACCAGGGCAGTCAAGCTGAAGAGGATGTGTGCACTAACCTGTTTGCACTGAATACTCTCCATAAATAATTTACAGCCATGACTGCTAGCTATTATTACAAAAATACCAGATTGCATTTTGACACATGCATCCAGCTTGTAAGTCAATAGATACGTTTCACCTAGTGTGTGCAGACCTGGTGGAAGTCACCCATCCAAGTGTTTTCTAACAATGTAATTTAGCACTCGCCAACCAGGGGGAGGAGAGCTTTCCGGGGAAGCCTACACCCTCAACCAAACAATAGACTGTCCTTCTACGTCCTTATTTGATTACTCCTTCATAGGCTGCTGATTTTCTCCTTTTGCCCAGTGTAACATCCTTGTAAATTTCAAGTCATTGGCATCTAACGATAAAGGGAAATTGTTTGGATGAGAAATATTCTTCTGCTTTACTTATTCAGGAACATCTCCTAGGGTTCAGCCTGGGGTTTCCTTTGAGATGTACTCGAATCACCAAAAAGCATTTTACTACTGGTCCATTTTAGCACTCACCAAACCCTCACCCTAAGTAGCGTGGCTTTCTTCAGACTGGCATTTTCCTCAAAGACAAGCATGTTGCCCCACGAAGACAAAAATCACGATTCTGTAATTCTCTTCAGGAAGCAGGAAAGCAGTTTCTGTTTTCTGCAGTCTCGAAAATATGTAATAAAGCCGCCTGATGAATATGTAAGGAAGGAATCACATTAGAACTCCTTATGATGGTTGCTAAAGTTACATGACTCTTTCAGGTATTCTTTTTTTTCTTTTTTTTTTTTTAAGAGAAAGCCCAAGAACACCATTCAGATATTACCCTGTCTTTATGACCAATCGATAGCAGAGTTGCAGGGTCTCCCTTATTCTTTGATGAGGTACATTTATATGCAACGAGGGATTGCATGTATATTTAATAAGAAACTCCATTATGTGTATACATGGCGGGAGAAAAGGAAAAGAAGATATTTGTGCTGGCTGGGGTAATGCTATAATAAGAAGTGCGTCTAAAAATTATTTGCTACAGATTTAAAAGGATAATCTTAGGTGAAGGAAAAGGCAGGTAGGAAGTGGTGGTTCTAGGCAGAAATGGCTTTTAAATATTCACATGCCATAAGTACAAAGCGTCTGACAGTGAGCTGTTGATAATGTACACTATTCTCTCAATAGAAATAAACTGAGAAATATTAGCAGCACCTTTTGTTCAAGGCTTATTTTTCATTAGCAATAGTCCTGGGTCGGATGAGGCGTACATACCTAAAGTTCATCTGAAAGAAGTAATTTGGGGTTGCATAACATCTTAAATTACCCTAAATGAGCTAGAACATCTGAGTAATCAATCTATAAACTCCTGCAAAGCTGAAATTTAAAAATCATTGTCAACAAATATCTTACAATAGCATTAATACAATTGTAAGAAATATTTTAAAATGAAGAAGTATGTATTTACTAAGGTTTGCTTGGCCTAATATGCCAATTAAAGAGAATTGTGGCATATAGATAATAGAAGAGAATATCTTCAAATTATTTTAAAAATAAGGGAATACTAACTCTGGGATCTTTATGTTTATAGATCTGTATCTCTAAGTTCTATTTCTTCTTGGTATCTTACCTTCATCTTTACACTTGATTTCCATCTCCATCTAGCAAAATGGGCTCTCTTCACCTTAGTGACTGCACAGCTTTCTGGATACTGCCTTGACTCAGATCACCCCATCCACCTTGGGCGGGCAAACACCCCCTCCAGCAACCTTGTCCACGTGGCCTTAGCTAGTCTCATCGTGCAGACAATCCCAGACTCTTCGCCGCCTTCCAGCTCTGACTTGTCTTCTGCCAGTGGGAGCATCTTGCCGGCAGCTTGCTCTTTCACCTGGCTTCAGGGGCGTCGGTCTCCGTCCAGGGGCCCCAAAAGTCGCCAGCCCACACAGCGGCGGCCTCTGTATCCTGCCCTCATGTAACGCCCTTCCTTCCTACAAATCCAGCCCCTGGGCATCTTCAACACTTGCCCAGGTCACCTTCTTCATGAGGACTCTCCTGCTAATTGATCTCACCTCCGTTACTACCTAATATACACAAGTTTTTTTATGTTTAGTTTCTGAGCCTTTCCGCTATTATTTCATCTGCCTGGAATAAACCCCTTCCCTCTAGTTCTCCCCACGTGGCAGCTCCTCATCTGTCCCCTCAGATTCAGGCTTCAAGGTCTCCCTAGGAGAGGGGGCATTCAAACGCTAAGTGCCTGGGGCCAGGGTCTGAAAATTCTTCTCAGGCAATCACATGTGATCAGTTAAAAGGA
Organism: Proteles cristata cristata; assembly: GCA_017311185.1. Classification (NCBI taxonomy): domain Eukaryota; kingdom Metazoa; phylum Chordata; class Mammalia; order Carnivora; family Hyaenidae; genus Proteles; species Proteles cristata. The sequence goes on along the minus strand of JAESUZ010003161.1, from coordinate 1,026,635 downwards.
TTGTTCTTTATTCCAAAAGTATAAACTTAATCTTTTGGGGTAGTAACCTTTATGAAGTGAAGGTGATAGTAAAACCCTTTTCTTTTTCAAGTGCTAATTTGAGATAATAAAAACTGGGCCGCTCCTATCACTCGGTATTCTTTTGTAAATTTTTGCTCCATATAAAAAATTTGCCGGGTGGTGGGAAAGGCTACCAGAGGAGGGGCCACATAAGCCGGGCTTGAAGAATAAACGGTTTATGATGCAGCACATGAAAGAGTGGCAACGGATATTCTAACGATCCAAACAGAAGTCCAAACTGAGCAAAAGCAAGAAGAAAAACTGCTAAATGTGCATACAGGCATCGAGGCCATGCAAATACACCCGCAGGCCCACAACTCCTTTCTTCATCCCTAATAGCTAGTCATACTGCTTCTATTCCACGAGACGTGGGATGTGACAGACTACGGAAAAGGCGTGCCATGACGTAATAACAAACTTAGGTCATCAAAAACACTTTTAAGTGTAAGGACGATGTAAGTGCTTCTTATATTCTTTCAAGCTGGTTGAAATTAAGAGCTGTCCTGGATTTGAGGCCCATTCTTACAAACGGCGAGGAAGAGCTAGGTGCTTAGAAAGGCAGGAGGGTATCAAGAAGGATGGGGGATGGATTTGGCCCCTCAGCTGGTATGTGCAGACGCTGCTATGCACAGGGTGGCCGACAGTCCATCTGGTGGCTTTGTGCAAAACAGAGGGGGCGTCTCTTCCTCTGAGTGGGTTCAGCATCTGGCCAGGGCACAGGGCTCAGTGAGCAAAATGAGGGCTGGATTCTAACCCCCACCCACCTCTCCATTGGGTGCCCCTTTTTAAAAAAATTTTTTTTAATGTTTTATTTATTTCTGAGAGAGAGAGACAGTGTGAGCAGGGGAGGGTCAGAGAGAAAGGGAGATACACAATATGAAGCAGGCTCCAGGCTCTGAGCTAGCTGTCAGCACAGAGCCCATGTGGGGCTCAAACCCACGAACCGTGAGATCATGACCCGAGCCGAAGTCAGATGCTCAACCTACTAAGCCACCCAGGCGCCCCTCCATTGGGTGCCCTTAATCCTCAAATCCTATGGGTGGGACAGAGACACCACGAATGATTCATCTAACCTAACTTTAGCATATGTTTAGCTGCTCAGTGTGGAGCTTGTGTTGGGACAGTAAAAAGCTAGAGGAAACCCCTCAAACTTTCTCCTTCCTCTCAGGTAAAGTGAGTGTGCAAAGCTCGGAGCAGCAACAGCAACGTCAACTCCAAGAATTGCTGCCGAATCTAGAAAGATACCGTCAAGGCTGAGTCATCAAATCTTACACATTCTTGCAGGCACAATACATTGTGAAGAGGATGAAAAGAAAAATCATTTGGTCTGTCCACTATTTGGAAGGAAAATCTCAGGGTGAACAGCAGACTATGGATTTCCAATGAGCACAGCATTATATTGGATGAAACACAGTAGTACCTGTGTTCATATTGTAACACTGTTGCTTTTCTTCCTAGCTTTTCCACCATCTCCTCTAATGAGGCTCAGTAAAATACAGAGAACTCTAAAGCACACAGGACTTTGATGAGTTCAATGTAGAACATATATTTAATGTATAATATATAAAATTTATATAAATTATAAAACCAGATTAAAATACAGTTCCTTTATGATTCAGCACTGAGCAACTAAATAGCAAGAGTATAAGTCTCTCAAAAATATCTCCCTGACTTACTTCATGTAGGTCCCTCCATAGCTTTGTGGTCTCTCCTCTGGGAATGTACTGTGGGAACACAGGCCATGCAACTGTCTCCAGGAGTCACCCCAAACAGCTCCAACTACAAATGGGACAGGAAGCTTGCCCGTTGTTCTTTGTAATCCAATGTTGACGTAGATCAGCTTATTGTGTGTTCTGTTTGCCTCCCTAGAAGACAGGAAGTTCCCAGCTTAGAGAATTAGAAGAAGGCATAAGTCAGTATTATTGCAAAAGGAAAAGAAAATGAGGATCAGGAGCCTGATGTTCTTCCACAGACTATCTGCTCCTTGAATGCGGGGTCTTATACTTGTGCCCAAGCAGGAAGTGCTCAGTTAGTATTTGCTGAACGACTATCTTGGAAGAAGAGAGGGAAAGGCTTGCAGGACATGATGACTTGTGTTCGTCTTGAAGAATTTCCTGGTCCATTTGAAAGACAAGCACAGTTGTCATATGCTAAGTTTTTTAGATACATAATTTTGTCAGTGTTTATTTATTTAGAGAGAGACTGAGCAAGAGAGAGCAGGGGAGGGGCAGAGAGAGAGGGAGAGAGAGAATCCCAAGCAGGCTCCATTGTCAGCTGTCAGTGACAGCTGTCAGTGACAGACTGACTCGGGTCTCAATCTAATGAACTGTGAGATCATGACCTGTGCCGAAATCAAGAGTTGGATGCTTAACCCACTGAGCCTCCTAGGCACCCCTTCTATGTTAAATTAATATCTGTTTTTGTTTAGTTTTGCTTTTTTTTTTTTTTTAACCACTGTTCCTTTTTCTGTTTTTAAATGGGTCTTAAGTGATTAGAGGTAGAAATCTGAACACTTATTCTCAAAGAGTTCTTAATCCAGGGTTGCATATTGTATTCATGGTATCTCTAAAGTTCACCAGTGAATCAGTAACCATGTCTGCTTAATGAATGCTGAAAGAATGACTTGCAAAACAAAAACAAAACAAAAATCCAAACAAACAAACAAACAAACAAACCCAAATCTCTGTATCAGGAGTCAGATCCTCCTGTGATGTTTATTAAACTTTCAGCACAGCTTGGTTTTCAATATTGGAGGATCATCAAGTAACCCAATTTCCCTTATCTGTGAGCAGCCATCCACCTCTGACTCCCAGATAATGTGCCTAATTCGGCACATCTAACTCCTTTGACCTACAAAGTCATTACTGTTTGTACACTAGGCCTTAGCACACACAGCAGACTGCTTCCCACAAAATCGGTGAGCTCAAAGACTCACTGGATTCACCACCTAAGTTCCTCAGTATTTTTATTCAGCGTTTCATTTCCTTTTCATCTCATCTTCATGTCCACTTTTCCATCTCAGTAGGTGAGCAGTGAGCAGTGCTCTGAAATAAGTAGAAAACCTTTCAGGTTCCCTGATTCTCTGTGGGTGGCACAAGAGGGCTGTGTTGCTGGATGCGACCCACACTTAATTGCTGCCAAATTCGGAGCCACAGACATAGCCTTGAACATCCATAGGCAGATGTGATGGATAGCTAGTCCAGCGGTCTGCTCGCTCATCCATCTCTGTAGGAAAACGACAGTGATCACTGAAGAGTGGAGCTGACATCAGCAGAAATGACCACACGATTCAGATGAAAAGGCAGCAGAAGAGGGGAATTGGTCTTCAATCTGCTCTCTGAGGCCTTTTGTGAATGAAGGCAATTCTAGTCACTTTGGTCCAGACACTTTGCAGGTTTCTCAGTGCAAAGAAAATGGCACATCTCTAGGGGTAGGTGGCCATAAAAGTTTAGTGGAGCCGAGAGGTCAAGGATATTGATTATCTAACTTTCCTCACATTCTGAAAGATGGAAATTTAAACTGAGGCAAACCGTATCCACACCAATCCATTGGATGCTTGGGTCTATTTTATGGATTGGAACATTATTATTGAATAAAGCTTCCACTGTGCCTACAGCAAAGCCAATTAAAATGACACAGTTCTTACCCGCTGGAAGATACAACCTTGATATAATTTTGCTTTGAACACAAAATTAAAGTACAAATGCGGGTAGCAGACTCAGGTAATTTGTGCGATTAAAAGAGTAACCTTGTAGATAATGGGTTGTCTCAATGTGATTCTATGATGAATGCAATTCTATACGAGTGTGATAACATCAAGCAAACAGGGTCTTGTAGTGCCACATATCATCAATTAACAGTAGAGGTAATAACACTATTACATACATCTTATACTATTGCGGTAGGTTGAATAGTGTCCCCCAAAATATGTCTACCTGGAACCTCAAAATGTGACCTTATGTGGAATACAGATCTTTGCAGGTGTAATTAATATAAAGACCTTTAGAGGAGATCATCCTGGATTTGAAAATGTCCTAAATATCTCATATATTTATAAATATATTTATTTTAAAGGAACTGGTTCATAAGATCATGGGGGCTGGCAAGTTCAAAGTCCATAGGCCAAGCCATCAGACTAAAATTGCAGGTAAGAGTTGGTACTGTAGTCTTGAATCCGCAGGCTAGAAACTCAGAAGAATTTCTGTGCTATAGTCTCGAAGTCAAAATCCTTCTTCTTCAGGAAACGTCAGTTTTTCCCCCAAAGCCTTCAGCTGACTGGATGAGGCCCACTCTTATTATGGAGGATCATCTGCTTTATTGAAAGCCAACTGATTGTAAATGTTAATCACGTCTTGAAAAAAAAAAAAAGAAAAAAAAGAACCTTCATAGCAACAATTGCAGTAGTGCTTGACCAAACAGCTGGTCACCATCGTCTAGCCGAATTGACAGATAAAATTCACCATTGCAGATTTCTGACAGACACCTTGAACTTAACAGAACCCCTGTCAGTCCTCTAAAACAAGCTTTCCCTCAACACTTCCTAATATCTGTTAAAAATATTGAAAAAAATAGTCAAGTCATCTTAGATTTCATTCTTCCTTCATCATTATAAATATTCAACCTAGCAGCAAGTCTGCTACCTGTAAGATATTGAGGATCTGACCTCTGCTCACTACCTTCTTGCTATCACATTAGACAAATCTTCTCTCACTTGGATTTCTTCAGTAGCCTCCTAACTAATCCCTCATGATCCATTATTGTCACAGAGGTAACAAATCTATATCAATTAGAAATGATAGGGCCTGACCTACTAGGCCCTACATTATCTAACTGACTCTTGCCTACTTTTCAAACAGTTTATATACAGTGTTCTCCTCCAGTCCGGTTGCCCATGCTCTTGGTCTCCCATTCTTTTATTCTCTTTCCTAAACATGTTCTCCACTCTTCATACTTAGTCTTCCCCATTCCTGGAATGCTTTTTCCTCAAATAATACTGTTTCTTTCCAAGATTTTTGTTTATTCCTTTGGGTAAATAGTTATCAGACCAAACTTTCTACAGAACAAGTATATGAAAGCCAAGAGTGTGTTTGGGGGGTGGGGGGGCACGTGGAGGAGGACTCAATAATTGAAGGAATAAGAAAACAGCCAAGGCAACCAGGATTTTAGGAGCCAAGACCACAGAGAGAAGGAGAATGCATGGAAAGAGTGTGTATTAGATTGCTCTGGCTGCTATAACAAACTATTATAGACTGAGAGTCTTAAACAATAGAAATTTATTTCTCACTGTTCTGGAGGTAAAGTCTAAGATCAAGGTGTGGACTGATTTTTGTTCCTGGCAGGACTCTTTCTGGTTTGCAGGTGGCCACCTTCTCGCTGTGTCCTCACATGGTAGAAATTGGCAGTGAGAAAAGGAGAGAGAGGAATCTTTTTGTAAAGCCACAAATCCTATTAGATTAAGGGCCCATCCTTATGACATCATTTAATGTTGCTTACATCATGAAAGTCCTATCTTCATATACAGTCACTTTGGGGGTTAGAGCTTCAACATATGAATTTGGAGAGGACGATTCAGACCATAGCAGAGGGCAGTAATTTCTAGTGCTTTCCCCTTGAGATATTTGCTCACTTGTGGCAAGAGTTCAAAAGTCTGGGTAAAAAGCAGTGCTTGAAGCATTCAGCAGCTCTCATGGGAATTGGGAAACAAACACTATAGTTCAGAGCTGCTAAGACTGGCAGAGACAAGGGGTTCAGGTCTTGGAGATGAGAAACTTCAGAGATGTGAGCTCAACTTGCCAAGGTGGCAGATCCCTATTAAACACCTCATTCTTTCAACGGAAGCCCTTCGAAGGCTAGGCCCAAAAAGTGAAGGCAAAGCAAAACCAGACCAGCCCCATAAAGCCTGAAACTCTGGCCTCAATCGTCTCAACCCTTCATTGGATCAAGGTGGCCTGCTTTTACTGTAAACACTTCCCAGATTTTTTAAAATTGTAGAATTCCAGAAGACTTATAATGGAAAATATCCTCTGCTATATTTTTAGCCATGCACAAGACATAGTCCAAGAGGCCACCGCTGTTAACTCTTTAAGGTGTTTAATATTTACCCTTATATATCGGCAAGGAACATGCTCATATTGCTAATTCTTAATCAAACATCATCTACTTAACTTTATGTTGTGGTAGATGAAGAGTTTTGGGAATTCTTCTCACAGATTTGTAACATTTCAGTTAAAATCTACAGGCAATGTTTACAGTATTATGAAAGGTGAATACTGCTCTTTTCCAAGTCAAGGAGTATACCTGGATAATGTTTTTTTCTAGTTCAACTTTTCCTTTTCCTTAAGTAATAGGTGCATCATATTTTTTTCAGTTCTCTGTAAATACAACACATTTATTTTGACCAGATCACCTAACATATCTTTCTAATATGTATTAATATATTCTCAGAATAGACAAAAGACTATGTATCATTTCCATTCTTCCCTTTGGAGACCTCATTCCCACAGCCCTGTGGTTTCCTCTCACTGCTCTCTGGCCTTGGGGCAAAGCTGTTGCCTTATTCTGCAAAATTCTGATGAGCATCTGAATGTTTGATACTGATGTACTTCTTCACTTTCCTGGAGCACATGCTTAGTATTTTATTACGAAAATCCTGTTACATCTAAAATCATCTTTGGATCACTCTCAGACATAACTGGTTTGAAAATTCTAATACAGTAATCATTTTCCATCAGAATCCTGAAGGCATTGTACTCTGGTCTCTTAGCTTCCTGTGTTGCTATTGAGAAGTTGATGCAGCATTGTTCCTGATCCTTTTTATATAATTTTCATCATCTCTGTCTGTCTCTGTCTGTCTGTCTCTCTCCCTCCCTACTTGAAATATCATTTTTAGTCCAGGGTTCTAAAGTTCCATAGCACTGGGCCTCGGTTAAGTTTGTGATTGTTGATTTTCTTTTTCACTTTTTGTGTTGGGAGAACTGGTAGACTCTTTCAATTTAGAAATTCATGTTTAACAGTAGGGGGGAAATTTTTTCTTTATTATTTAATTGACCGTTTCTTTCTTCTGTGTTTTTGATTTTGCTTATCCTGGACCTCCTCTCTATAACCTGTTATTACTCTTTTAGTTTCTTAATTTTCTTAGCTATTTTCTCACAGTTTTGGTATATTTGGCTTCTTTATGCACTTTGAGTGATAGCCTTGTATTTATCTTCTTTTTTTTTTTATTATTTTTATTTTTTTATTTTTATTTTTTGTTGTTGTTGTTTTATTTTATTTCTAGGAGAGAGAGAGAGACAGCGTGAGCAGGGGAGGGTCAGAGAGAGAGGGAGTCACAGACTGAAACAGGCTCCAGGCTCTGAGCTGGCAGTCAGCACAGAGCCCGACGCGGGGCTCGAACCCACGAACCACGAGATCATGACCTAAGCGTAAGTCGGACGCTTAACCGACTAAGCTACCCAGGCGCCCCTATCTTCTAACTCTTAAGGTCCACTTGCCACTTGGGCTACTTGATTTTAAATTTCCATGAGCTCTTTATGGATATCTAGGAGTTTTATTTCATGAGAGTAATATATTCTTATCCCTGTGAGGACATTAACTTAAGTTTCTTATCTTGATAAGCATTGCCCAGATTTCCTTGTTCTAGTTATTTGTTATTATGTTGTCTTTGTTCATTGTTTGCCTTTTGATTTTGGAGGAGTTTGTTGGTAGCCATTTGTTCATACTGCACAGGCAGAACTGCAGAGCTGGCTGGGAGCTCTGCTTGCATGAGTGAGTCTCGTCAACGTCACCCTCTGGTGACTATGCTGTAGCTTTCTTTTACTAGGCTGGTGACTTTCTCATGTTGAGAATTCTCCCTCATCAGTATCTGGAAGCACTATCTTTGTGGAATTTCTAGCTCTCCAGGAAACATCCAAGAATGAGGCGGGGGAGGGAGAAAACGGTGTATGCCTGGCCACGGGGGCTCTGGAAACAGGACTTGGGAACAGGGTGTGGAAGTGGGGAAATCTGCCCTCGACTGTATGGACTTCCACTTTGCCTCTTTTTAGTTCCCAGCTTCACTCTCCGTGTATCTGTGCCCCAAGTCTAAACTGGTTTGTCAGTTGGATCTGTTCAGGAACTAAACTTTCGGTTCGTGTCTTGAGATGGTGAGGAGAAGTAGTGCTGTGGGTCCGTGCGGCAGGCGTGGGCAGCCAGAGAAGCAAGTCCTCTGTCTAGAGGCGTGTAGTCAACCTTGTTTTTTTCCATCTGCTTCACTCACCTACTTTCCTAAGACTTGGTATCCCCAGGGCCCGTTCTGTGGGGCATGTTGGTTTTGTTTCCTTTGTTTTCTTCTTTCCTTTCTATTCTGTTCTATTCTATATTTGTAAAATCTCTCCTAGCCACTAATCGTGGATTTTTAACAGGTTTTCTTGTAAAAACCTGCATGCACTATGGATATTTGCCTCATTTTATCTTTCAAGTCTCTTGAAATCTCCTGTCTTCCACTGCCTTTCTTCTCATTCTCTTTGTCTTTGTGGCTCTGTTCCTTCTTAAAATAATACTAGTACTGTCATGTTCGGTCGATTCTACAAAGGGGAGGAAATGAAACTGTATCATCAACTCCTCATTTCTCCCATTCACCATCTCCTTATAGTATCTGTGAAACATCGAGAGGCAACTATGTTCAAAGGAAAGATCTTAAGTGTAGGGTTAAACCTCTGTTTCAAATTCCAGCTCTGTTACTTAGTGAGTATGTGGCTTTTCCACTCCCGCACTCAACTCTCCTGCCAAGTCAAACCACGAGGCCTAGGACACTGGCTGAAAAGCATCCATCAAGTTGGTAACTAGAAGGTCATTGGTGACCTTGACCAGAGTAGTTTCCAAAGGGTCGCAAGTGCAGAAGCCAGGCTTCACTGGGATTTACCCATGAACTATGCTTCCGTCTGCCGTGCATGGCTTCTCAGGCACAGCTTCTAGTAAAGCTGTGAGTTACCTGCACCTTTTGGTTTCTGCTTACTTTGCCAGCTGCTTTAGCACTTTAAATGTGCTGCCACGTGTATGCATGCTTTTCCTTCAAGGCTCATATAAGCCAGCTGTTGCAACAAGCTTCAAATGCTCCCTGCAAACTGGCAGGAGTCTGAATGCCCTCGGAGCTCCAAAGGGACCAGGTACAAGCAGCGTAGCAGGAAAATTGCTTTGGGAAGGCAACGTAGAAGAGAAGGTCTGAGGACGGAGCATCTCAGCATAGAAAAAAAATGGCCCCTTGCCAATAATATAACTTGGAGAAAAAATATGGCAGCAAGAGAGAAGAGGAAGAAGCCCCCCTTCATCTTTTTGGCAAGCGAGGCTGCCGAGCCCCATGTAATGAGCGCTGGTCTTCAGTCAGCACTCTCACCCTAGCTGAGAAGTTGATGGTGAAAGAGATGTGTGGCCAATGGAGGGCAGAAACCAGGAAAGTGGATGGCTTAGGATTTCCTGCAACTAACTCTTCTGTAGCAGGAGATCTCTTCTTAGACCAAAGCGCGCTTCTGACCTTCAGAGAAAGAAATTCTGTAAGGGACCGTTTCCGGAAGGCTTAGATTGCAAAGTTTTACAAACAGTCCCACAGCTCCTTCCTGGGGCCCTAAGTTCTCGACAGTGTTTTGTTACCTCAATTGCAATGTTGTTTGTTTGTTTGGTGGTTTTACTACACAACCCATTTTCATAAACTGCGGCCCAGCTGCACACACTGGTGGAAAACTAGCTGAAACAAAAATGCCATTACTTATTCTATTCGGAAGAAAACTGAAAATTCTGGAGACCAGGGAACAGTAAAATGAGACGCTAAAAAAAATACTTTTTAAGCATAGAAGTTCAATGCCAATTTTGGGATCTTTGTACCTGAGGAATAATTCCTATAAATCTTTGTTTCTTACAGAGCATGGACTCTCGTATATAATGTGATCTAATTGAAGTTTATTCTACTGACTTTTAAAAATAATTCTTAATATTGCTTATACAATTCTCCTAGAATGTGCTCATTTTAATCATCCGTCAGCATTTTATTATATTATAATCCTTAATTGATTGACGTTTAATCACAGTCTTTGTATTTTACTATCCCTTGTCTCATAAGAGGCAATTTTCTCTTTACTGTAGTTTAACAGCTGATGAAAAAGATTTAAGGAAACCTATAAACTTAAGATTGGTTAATGGTCCCTTATAAAAGAATATTACACTTCGAGGATCCATTGCACAGATGTGATACTCAATTGTAGAAATGTGCATGGGGTTTATTAAATTACAGCACAAATCTTCGGTCTTCTGAGTTATTGTCCATGTTGGTATTGTTAGGCAAATGGGGAGACACATTATTGCTTCCAGTTGTTCACATTACTGCGGTGTCGTGCCGGCGGGGACAGCTGGCGCAGCGCCGTGGGCGGACGCAGAGAGCCGCCCCAGCTGCCGAGCACCCGGGGTAAAGGTCCAGGGCCGCTGAGTCAGGGCTGGGTGGCTCCTCGAAGGTGGCCAGCACATGGAAAATAAATACTCATTCAAAGCTGGCTGCCAGAGAGGGAGGGGGAAGAGGGGAGTTGGGGGAGGAGGGAGAGAGTACTTTATAGGTGAACTTCTCTTTCCCGGTTGTGTCTGGATTTTAAGACTCCTTGGACACCCCGAATACCTTGGAGAACTCATTGCTTAAAAATGGCCTCTGGACTTCTTTAATGGGCAGGCCCTTAGCTGTTGTGGGTTTGTTTGTTTGGTTGGTTTTTTGTTTGTTTTTTTACCCAAGTTAAGGTGGCCTTGGATTTTGTTTTGGTTTTGTTTGCTTTTACTACTTGTGGTAGTGCTGTATTTGAAGATAAGGGAAGATGACAGGGTAAGTGGAAACGGCTTCTTCCAGGTCTGAAATCCACCTCTCCCCTCCCCCCACCAATTATCTCTGTGATATTGGGTAACCTATCCACCTTCCCAGAGCCTCATTTTTTTCCTCCTCCGAGATGTGGGTAATGATATCTATCTTTCAAGGATTCAAAGTAATAGATGTAAGTGCTTAGCACAGTGTGTTGGAGTCAGTAAGTTCACAGTAACTGATAGCTATTTTATTAGTGCTGGAATTGTGATTTTTAGATAAAACCAAAGTTCATCACAGTTTACATAGAGATTCAGTGAAGATTTCCCACACCCACGTCACTAAAAATCCTGTCTCAATTCCACCTAGAAGCAGAAGAGCTTGGTGGCTGAAGATCAGTTTCTTGAGTCAAATGATGATTAAATCTATAGGATCTCTAGCAAGTTTAAATTTTCTTCAGACCTTAGTTTTCGCATCTGTAGAATGGGAATATAATTTTACTTACCTAATAAGATTGTTCTGAAAATTAAGCAAGTTCACGTAAGTATATTATTTAGCATAGTATGTACCAAACAATTAACATTTAATAAACATTAGCGTCTATTCTTATGGTGAAGAAAGTCAGTTTATGAACTGCATTCCTAACAGTAAGATATCTAAACTTAGAAACCCCATTATGTCTATTATTAATCCCATTGTCTAAGGCCTGTTTCTATGGGAAGTCTTTCTGGATGCCCTCTGCTTAGTCTATTCTCCAGGTGGCCTGAAAATTTTAGCTGGTTAAAAAAACACGAGGCATGATTGTTGTTACCTAATAAATACTCATTCATGTAATATTTATTGTCTGAATGACTAAAAACAGGGCTGGGGCCACAGTGCACAAAAATTAATGTGACAAAACCCCTTCCCTCAAGGAATATATGGCCCGGTAGGGGGAGATACCCATGTTTGTAATTAAAAGTGCAAAATGTCATTGCCATGTAAGATGCTTATATAGGATACGATAGGGTCTAGGAATAAAATTGAAATCCACATAGGCTGGGGTAGACAAACAGGAAATTCATGTATTCAGTTATTCTTTGTTAAGTGCCTACTATGTGCCAGACACTAGAGGGTATGAAGGACCCCCTTCCAGGACGGTCTGTCTGTTCCCATCATCCCATTGAGATCATCTAACTAAGATCCCTCTTGATACCTCCTTGCCCAACATAACGGGAAGCATGCATTTGATAAAATTGGGCACCCCTTCCTTTGGGAAACTTTCTTTTCTAGAATGCTCTTGCCTGATGGGTAGTGCTTTTTTTTTTTTTTAAGGTTTATTTATATTTGAGAGAGAGAGGAAAAGAGAGAGAGAGTGCAAGCGGGGGAGGGACAGAGAGGAGGACAGAGGATCCAAAGCAGGCTCCCAGCTGTCAACACAGAGCCTGATAAGGGGCTAGAACTCACAAAGTGTGAAACCATGACCTGAGCCCAAGACCCGAGCCCAAGTCAGACGCACAGGCGGCTGAGCCCCCTGGGTGCCCCGGGGTGGGTAGTAGTTTTCAGTACGAATCTTCTGCTCCATCTCTAAATGACTGACGACTGAGGCATAGACCTGTTGCTATTGGACATGATCAGTGCTTGTGTTTACTTACTTGTTGAGCACTCCCTGCCTTTACCCTTGCTTTCCTTGTCCTTAGAATATTGCCAGGCATGTAACAGCTCAATAAATATTGGTTGACTTTATTTAAAGAGAGAGAGAGAGAGAGAGACAGCTCACTGTTTGAGGAGTCAGTTACATATGTAGGTAATTATAATACAATAATCGTAGTAAATTGCAACTACTCAGGGGAACGTTCCCTGAGCCGAGGCTAAACGGCGGCGTCCGTGCGGAGCCCGGTAAGGATTTCCAGTCCAAGGGAGCGTGCGGAGAGCAGGACCCACATGGCCCATCGGGAGCGAAAGCACAGGAAGGTAGGCGGGCAGCCGCGCAGGCCATGTCGGTTCTGATTCAAAATTTTTATTTTCGTCTTATATTCTTCTCGAATCACTTCTGGTGAGGTCCATCGACATCAACTGTAGACGCCAGCAGGAGAAGGTGCCAGGCGCGCCTCTGGAGCACAAGCGCTCTGAGCTGAGGGCGTGCAAATCTCCAGGGCCCGCGTGTGTCCAGACGCGTGCACACCGCACGCGCCGGCTGCCGCAGCCCCCCGCTGCTCTCCCCGCGAGGACTTCCACTCCTCTCCGTCGCCAGCCAACGTTTCACCTCTAAACGGCTCTCTGTCTCAGCGATTTAAGGATGAGGAACTAAAAAGAAAGAGAAGGGACCAACGTGGCCTCTCTAGTCATTTTGTTTGAAAGATCAATCAGTTCCCTATGAGAAATTTTCCGGGATGGGAACCAGAGTAGCTGACATCCAAAAGCAGCGTCTCCACCGCGGGCTCTAACGGCGAGGCTCCATTAGCTGTCAGCAGTAATCACCCTTACATCCTCTTCCCAGGCCTCCAGCTATGAGGGGACGCCATTACTGCTCCCTGTCTCGTTGCAAAGCACTCGACGACAGACACACAAACAGACTGAGCCGAGTGGCGCGGTGAACACGTCCCTGGCACAGCGGCCTCTCCAGCAGCTGTACAGTAACCCACCTGTACACTAACCCACCTGTACACTAACCCACCTGTACACTAACCCACCTGTACACTAACTCACCTGTACACTAACTCACCTGTACACTAACCCACCTATACACTAACCCACCTGTACACTAAATCACCTGTACACTAACCCACCTGTACACTAACTCACCTGTACACTAACCCACCTGTACACTAACCCACCTGTACCTCACCTGTACACTAACCCACCTATCTAACCCACCTGTACACTAAATCACCTGTACACTAACCCACCTGTACACTAACCCACCTGTACACTAACTCACCTGTACACTAAATCACCTGTACACTAACCCACCTGTACACTAACCCACCTGTACACTAACTCACCTGTACACTAACCCACCTGTACATTAACTCACCTGTACACTAACCCACCTGTACACTAACTCACCTGTACACTAACCCACCTGTACACTAACCCACCTGTACACTAACTCACCAGCACTTGGCACCGGCCATCGAGACCTATACCTGGGCACCTCCTTGAGGAATTTGTCTCCACCTGGATCTGAACAGCACCCCGCCCCCCGGCCTCAGGGCAGCAAGCTGCTGCTCCAACGACTAGGGTCTCTCAATTCGCTAATGGCAGGAGTATCTGCTACCTCTGCTCCTGTTTAGGAGGCCAGCCAGCGTTCTGAAGGAAGGCCACCCTGCCCTAGCCTTTCTCAGGAATGCCCTGGTTCGGAGAACACACATATATGTGCACACGAGGCTCGATTCTGATGCTTTTTGCTTCTTGCCTTTAAATATTTCAGTGACCTAGCAAAGTATTCATTCATAATGAACCCCCTCAAGGAAGCACAGAAAAGCTCAGAACATATGGGGTTAACTATTTTTCCTCAGGCTTTTGATTTATGGAATGTATCTCCACTCATCATTTTCAAATGAGAGTGGCTATGGCTCTGCACTGAGCCTTGAGCATTAACTCCTTATTAAAAAGGACTTGCAGGTACCCCTGGGCTCAAGGAGGGCCTCAGGCCAGGGTAATTAAAACATAGCCTTGAACAACATGGCCATATACTATGTGTCCCCATGATGAGAGATCATCAATTTCTTTTAATTAAGAATAAGGTGCATACTTCTCAAATAAGAAATCGCCTCAGACCCCACATTTTATCAAAAGGATGACTGTCAAAGGGGTTGATTTTCATCTGGAAAACTCCTATTCATTCTTCAATGCCCTTTTCTGTTTGCAAAGAAATAGGTCTCATTCGTGAAGTCTTTCCAGGACAGAGTTTGTCGCTTTCTTTTACTCCTATTAAGTCCTGCTCATAAATTTCTTTGCAGTTATTACCAACTGTGTAGACATATTCTCCCGCTCTCTCCAAGTACTCTTTCCCATTTGTTTTGAAAGAGGCAACCCTTCTACTCCTTCTTGCATGTCTCGTCTTTGAAACACGAAAACAGAACAAGACCGTCTAAGGGAGATGATTACAGGAGCCATGAAAGGGAGGGGCGGGGCTGGGAAGGACTGGAGAAAGCGTCACCCAATAAACCCTTGAGTTTCCAGCAGCTGTTTCCAGCACCAGCGAATTGTTGCTGTGTAGATGTGGGTGAAAAAAGGACAATCATTCATTTCTTTAATGAAAAGCCAAAAATAAAGATCTTTTGTAACGTTGAAACTACGTATGCTGAAACGTTGGCCCAAGGTCATGTTTGCAATGCTGCGCCGACCATAGCCCACGAGCGAGCACAGTCTGGCTCACAAGTTGCCATGTGAAGGCGCTAACTTTCACTGTGCCAGCTTCACCCTCATTCAGCCCCTTGACTGCCAGCGCCACATGTGGGTACCACAGAGCAGAGAGGAGGAAGGTGCCTGGGAAAGAGTGTGCCCTGCCACCCAAGGCCACCCAGCTGCTGTCAGCCTTGGAATCTGTCCGATCTTCCCTATCTCCCCGCCCTGTTTCTCTGGGTGGAAATATCTTCCCAGCCTCATCCAAACTCCTGCTTATGAGACAAGGTCCAAATGTTCCAGACAGCTCTTTATCTTCTGTGTTCCTCTAGTACCTTTGTTAAGATTCACTGACATCAGTTGATGGCCTGGGTGGCTCAGTGAGTTAAGCACCGACTTGATTTCGGCTCTGGTCATGATCTTGGGGTTTGTGGGTTTGAGCCCTTGCATGGGGTTCTGAGCTGACAGTGTGGAGCCTGCTTGGGATTCTCTCTCTCCCTCTGCCCCTCCCCTACTTGCACTTGCTCACTCTCTCTCTTTCTCAAAATAAATAAATAAACATTAAAAAAAAGATTCACTGACATCAGTATCGCAATATCGGCATGCATCCAGACCACCCAGAGGGTGTGTTAAAATAGACTTCTCGGCACCATCTCTAGAGTTTCTGGTTCAGTTGGTCTGCAGTGGGGCCCCCAAGTTTGCATTCTAACCAGTTTCCAGGTGTTGCTGGTCTGGGGACCGCAGGCTCATACTTGGCCCTGTATATAGCTTATCTGTGGATCTCCAGAGCAGGCACAGTCAATAACCCTTTTCTTAACGATAGTAATAGCAGTCACCTCGACTTCCTTCCCAAGCTGATCTAATGAAAACTGCCTGATGTCAATGGGAAGTTGTGGCTTTTCCACACACCCCCTCACATAAAACTTTCATAAACTTATAGAACTAAAGAGCTTGAAGTGTCCTTCAAGACTGTCTAGTTTAATCTGAACATTTTAGAAATGAAGACACTGAGACCGTCTGTCTTAGCTCAGCTCTTCCTTTTCCAGTTACCCTCTAGTTTCCAAGGTCTGCCTTCTTATCCCTAGCTAAAAATAGATAAATCTCTATTTTTCCCTCTAAAACACAGAAGAGTCATGATAAATTTAGGAGATTTCCTGTTGGGATATGTGGAGTGGATTAAAATGATAAACATTACATAGAGCAAAATATTTTTGTGACATTTGTTGCATCAGCTATATATTTACATTTTTTCCCCTGTCTCTAATTTCACATGCCTAGGAACCATTCCACATCTGGACCACAGAAAGTGAAAAATATACCTAATTACTTCTGCTTAAGCTACTTACATTTATCTTTTAACAGCGCAGCCTTCTCCTTGCAAAACTGAGGATGACACAAAAGATACTTGCAAATCCTATTAACGGGTTCCGTTAACCTCCAACTCTAAAATAAAACAGATGGCATTTTTTTTTTAATATTTTTTTACTTATTTCTAGGAGAGAGAGAGAGAGAGAGAGAGACAGCGTGAGCAGGGGAGGGTCAGAGAGAGAGGGAGTCACAGACTGAAACAGGCTCCAGGCTCCGAGCTGGCAGTCAGCACAGAGCCCGACGCGGGGCCCGAACCCACGAACCGCAAGATCATGAGCTAAGCGAAAGTCGGACGCTTAACCGACTAAGCCACCCAGGCGCCCCCAGATGGCATATTTTAATATAGATTTCTTATGAAAAATTTTTAAGTGCAACAACAACTCTTAGTGTGTTCATAGTTCAGGCAATCTCCCCCAAATTGTCTTGTGATACTGATCCCTATCCTCACTCTGACTCTCACCATTAACTTTAATGCTGATAACGCAACAGATCTGACAACTATTTATCCAGTGTCTGTTGCATGCTGGTCTCTGTTTTGTGTGTTACAGATCTAGTAGCCAAACAAGATAGTTTTAAGGTCTTGCCTTTGAGAAGCTCTGGCCTTGTGTGGGCTGGTCTAGTGTAATAAGCCCTCTGAAAAAACCAAGCAGGGCATAGGCAGAAATGGTAATAAAGGGGGCAGGCCATTTTACATAGAGGGTCAAAGAGGCTACATTTGAGCCTGGCCTGGCCTGACCTGTATGAGATGGAGAAGGTGTGCGGAAACCTTGGCTGAGGGAATAAGAGCAAGTACAAGAACCGCGAGGTGGGAATTAACCTATGATTTTAAGGAAATGACAAGAAAGCCCGTGTGGATGAAGAGGGAAGGAGGAGGGGAAAGAAGACACCTCTGTGGAAGGGCCAGACAGGGTCAGGTCACTGGGTAAAATAAAGTAGGCCAGAGTCTTCATGGAAATGGCAAGTCTTTGAAGGGTTCTAGCAGGAAAGTCATGAAAACTAACTTGTTTTATAAAGTTCCCTCTGGTGGCTGTGTGGAGCATCGACTATATGAGATACCAGTCATGGTCCAGCGTGTCGAGAGGGAGGCTAGTCGGGAGGCTGCCGTGATGACCCTGGAGGGAGAAGATGGTGATATGACCTAAGTGCCAGAGTGGGACTGTGACCGGGGTGGTGACCGGTTGGTGATATATTTTGAAGGCATTTCAGCTGGAAAGAAAGGTCAGAGCACTGGATTGAGCTACAGTGGAGGGAAGTTGTTTTAGGACAGGTGTGAAGAAGGAAATGGGGTGTGAGTTTTGTGGGTGCCACGGAAGAGAAGTTGAAATGAAAGGTCAGCGTTTCAAGTTGAGAGCAAATCACGAGCTGCCAGCTGGGCTGATTGATAGAGAACGACGCAGGAGTCAACCGTGGGATTTACGTAAGTGATGAAGATGAACAGCAAATATAATAACAGTAAAGGATAACAGATTATAGCCAGAGAGTAGACTATTACCGTTTGATGTTAGAGGTGCGACAGTTCTGAGTAGCTGGTTCTGTCTTTATTTGTAAATGTCTACCCCCCAGTCTATACAGTAGCTTATGTAGAAAGAAAGGTCAGCTAGATCCCTGTTGGTGTCAAGTTTGTGCCTCCTGACCTGTGCTTCACTTCTCACTCCCCAGTTTTAAACTCCCGACCTGATCTACTAGTCTTTTGACTCATCACCCATGTATGCCTCTGTCCAAGCACCTTCAGTGTGGTGGCAGATGAATTTCTTTCTAGCCTGGGAACTTAAGTCTCCTTGTTAACTGCTATGCTCTTTCGTCTATGGTGCTGTGATTCTCTGAGTAACCTTGAGAGTGACCTGTCTCTGGCTTGACCTGATTCCCAGTGCCCCTTATCCTCAGGTTATTTCCCATAGTCCTGCCTCTGATGGGACTCCTATGCAAATAACCACAGGGTACAGTGTGTGACTATGGTCATGGACTGTAGATGTGAATTGTGGGAAAAAGCCACTAGAGAACAAGAAGGTAAGAAATTCTGGAGCCAGGAGCATGGATGAGTGTGATTTGCAGGTTAGCACCACTACTACGGTGGGTGTTCCTCACTGCCTCTCAACCCTACAATCTTTCCCTGCAAAGTTGCTTTCTCTTAGAAAGATGATTATGGAACATTTCTCTTCTTCAATATTCAAGAATTCCTACTTCTTCTGATTCTCAGCTGATAACTTCACATATTATGTAATGGGAGGAAATAGAAAATCAGAGAGAACTACCTCATCTTGTCAACAGCAAATCTATGAATAGACCTTAATCTTTGGGCACATATTCTATCCTCCTTCCTCTGATACACCACTCATACTACTCTTGTGCTCACCTTCCTTCACAAGCAAACTAGACAGTCCACACCCATCCCCCTTTCTCCACCCCCACTCACCCCTTTTCCACCCCCCATTCACTCCTCATTCACCCCTCACTCCACTGCAGTCCTGTTTCTGGCCCCACAGGACACTGAATGTGCATAAACCTCAAATATAGAGCCAGATTGAATAAATACTTTTTAGGCTCTTAATTTTATGCATGGTTTCTCTTAGTGTTTAAGTCACTCCTTGAAACTTCTGGTGCAGCCGAGATGGAGGAAGCCCACTAGTCTGTCTTTCCTACTGTCTATGACTAGAGCCTCCATTCCAAATACAAAATGCAACTGTATAAAGACTCTGAAAAATAAACACAAGTAGATAGACTGGGGAGAGGAGTCAGAACAAACAACAATGATCCATATGGGCAGTGTGTGTGTCTTTTATATTATTTCCTCTCTCCCTTCACGGACTTGAGCCAAAGACAGTCCTCCAGTGGACCTGACACAGCAGCACCATGGATATCTCATATTCTGAGGTAAATTTTGTCTTTCTGGACAAAACACTGAGATTTAGTCCTTTATGAGCCAAAAACTATGAGAGGAAGTTATTAATTTTTTTCCGTTTCATGGTTTCACGAGACTGGGCTCTGGTGGAGCCCATGTGTGGGCAGCATATATGCTTAAACTCTGATAGAAACCATGTCCTCTAGATTGAGGAATTGGGTGCAGGGCCCCTGCAATCAGAAGAATATTGAGGGGAACTCTGTTTCCTTTCTCTTTTTCTCCCCAATTTGTCTGGGGCAGCTACAGTCATGGGAATTATGTAATGATAGCACAGGCAGCTAAAACTCCAAGATAAACTCCACCTTTGTGGCCAGAGAAGCAGGGTAAGGGTTACCTTCCAGATGGAGAGAGTGAGGGCAATTCTGGGGATGACTGATTTGGAGAGGGTTTCTCCTAATCCTGTGAACGAATAGGATCGTTGCAGTCTTGTTGTTGAGCTGTCTTTAGGAGAGACCCAAAATAGCACAGCAGAAGCTCTGGGAACTGAGCTTTGATGGAAACCATCACCCAAATCTCAGACTAACCCCTGGGTGGCACACGCTCACAGCAGACCCAAAGTAGCATATCAAGGGCTTTGACAACTTAGCTGATATTAGAACCGTCACTCAGAAGGTGCCAACAAAATTGCAATCTGAAAATAACTGGCTTGAATGCCTTCTAAAACAAACAGGTAATAAACATTCCTCAACAAGTCTTAAAGGATTTTAATAGGATCTAGAATCTAAACAACATCATCTTAAAAGTCTTTAGGATGTAATTAAAGATATTTAATTTCCAAAGAACTAGGAAAATGTGAGTAATTCCAAAGGGAATCAACAAGTCCCAACTTCGATGACCCAGATGTCAGAATTATCAGATAAAGATTTTCAAGAAGTTATTCAATGTATGTTCCACAAAGTCAGGACAAAGACTCTTGAAATAAATGAAAAGATGGAGTTCTCAGAAGAGCAATAGGAGCTGCGAATTAAAAACTTGGAAATGAAAATTATATCTGAAATAAATTTTTATTACTTACTTGTTGTAAAAATCCTCTCTGCTTGCCTTCTACATGCAACCCCTTTCACATTTTCAGTCTAATCTGAGAAATCTTTCTCTGTGTCCCTCACTGTCTTCTTTTCTTCCACCATCTTTGACTTGTATCCTTGGCTTTCTCCACTTTTCACTACATATTTTCATACATGTAAATTTCATACAAGCATTTTCAAAAGCTTGTGCGCAGCTTTTCTATCCTTAGGATTCCTTCCTCTTTGCCCATCACCCATTCTTTCTACTCTTGTTTTCAGGCTTCTGCTTTCAACATTCCACAGAAATTGATCCTATTTAGGTCATCAGTGAAACTCATAGCTAAACATAATGGACAATTTTCAGTCTGCTGTATTGACACTCTTGTCTGAATATGGGCCACATTGCTGGGCAGAGTAGATGCTTAATATATTTGTTGTTCAAATTAGTGAATGACTAGTTCCTTAGCTCTCATACGAATAGACTTTGCTATTTTTAAAAATCTCTTTGGCCATTTTTCCAAGTTTCCTATATGTGTTCCTCTTCCTTTTCCCACCCCTTGGTTGCTAGGATTCACCAGAGTTTCACCCTCAGCCTCTGATCTTTCCTCTTGACACATGTTCCTGGAGACCACCTACTCTCTTAATTAACACACCAATTATTTATCTGTAACTCTAAGCTTCTCCCAGGCTCCAACTGACTGTTTTCACTTCTTAGTCTCACAAAGATAGCACCACCCTGCCCCAATAATCGAATTTTTCTCCTGGTTTATATCACTATAACCTATAGTTTGTAGCACTATCATCCTCCTGGAACCCAAGGAGGAAAGCTGAGAGAACACGCTCTCTCTTGCCCTGGCCCTATCTAATCACAATATTTGCAACTTTTATGTTCTAAGTTTTTCTTGAGTCCATTCATTCTGCTCTATACTCATTATTATTGCTTAATTCAGTCTTAATCCATTTTTGACCTCCAAAATTGCAATATACCCTTAATGAGTGCCTTGGCTCCATTCTTTCTCCCTACAGTTCCAAACAGCTGCTAGAAAGAGGCCTTAACAACATAAATATGATCATCCTTTCTTTTCCTAAAACCCATAAATAGATGTTTTTCCTGTAGAGCAGTCCCCCATCTGGTGGCCTTTCCAGTTTCTGCCTTAACCTCTCTCTGACTCACACCTTAAGTCTACTTAATAGCCAACTGCTTATAGCTATCAAAATAACCTATTGTTATGATTTCATAAACAAATGTTTTCCTCTGTCTATTGTATGTAATAGGCTTCTCCCATCACATCTTTGCAAATAATAAATGTAACAATAATAATAGTAATGCTTATTGAGCACTTGCTATATGTTTGGACTTCTACCTGACTGCATTTAACCCTCAGAATTACCTTGAATGGGTATTGCTAAATTATTATTATCATCATTTTAGAGATTAGAAAACCAAGGAATAGAGAGGTTTCAGTGACTTGCTCAAGAAAATAGTTGACCCAGGATCTCGATCCAGGAATTATAAATACAGTTGTAATTCCATGCTTAACTACGCCCAAAATGCTTCTGTCCAACTTCCTACACTCAGCTAAGGCTCACCTACAAGAAGACTTTCTTGAATAATGAACACCAGCACCATTCTAACCTTTGTTAGAAGCCTCTTTGCTAGTCTCTCAGATCACTCTACACAACTCTTATAATAGTGACCCTCTTCCAGAGCGATCATTTGATATGTCTTTTGTTCCTACTAGAATTAACTCCTCAGTGGCAAGGATTATGTTTTATATTTGTATCCATATTGCAAAGTACTCCATATAGTAGACCCTCGATAGGTAGTTGCTCAACTAATTGTGAATAGTTGTATTAATCCAGCCCTCCATGTTTAAGTATTGACTAGACTTCTCAGCTTCAATCTCCTCAGTATCCAAGGACAACTTGGATCAACTGGAATTCATGCATTTTCTCTACTCTTGCCCAAAATTGTCCTGAACGCTGTGACCTTTTTCTTGATTAATGTACCAATATCTATCCAGATAACCAAATCAGAAACCTGGAAAGCATCTAAGATTTGTCTTTCATGTCCAATAACTAATCAATCACAATTGCTTTCATTTGTATCTTCTCTATGTCTCTTAATCCTTTCCCTTTCCCTTGATCTCATTGCTTCTGTGCATCTCTCCATTCTGGCAATTATTACAAAATATTGTGATTATTTCTGTGCCTATCACCATCTCCCTCCCTGCCACTGGTCTGCAAACTTCTTGAGGAAAAAGATAATCTTTTCATTTTCATACCCCTAAGTTCTGCCTCCTCTTGAGTGATAAGTTGGGGCATGGATCAAATAGCCCTGTGGGTATTAGCTTATACTTTGTAGTAACCTAAAGAGGACATTTCTCTCACCAGGGGCTATGCTTATCATAGCCATTAAAACTGTTCGTAAGTATTCCAGCTCTCCTTTTAGGTAGACTGTAGGGTTGCACATCCCTGCCCGTTTTGAAGTTAGATGAGCATGACTAGCTTTAGCCAGTGAAATAGAAGTGACAGGATAGTCTCTGGACAGAAGCTTTAAGAGATAGCACATGATTCACCACTTCCTCTTCCCTTCTCCACAGTGAGCAGGGAAGTACATAAGAATGCAAAAGTTGTCACATGAAATGTAAGAAATAAATTTTTGCTATATTAAGCCATGGAGGCTTAAGGATTATTTGTTATTGCAACATAACTTAGCCTATCCTGACCAACATGGTATCCTTAGGTGCGAGCATTTTTCTCTTCTGGAAGAGTGGCGTTCAGGGAAAATCGTGCTGCTGTCCCTTTCTTGTCTCATAGATGTTTTTATCCAGATGAATTCAGGTTAAAATTAGCATCAAGGGAAACCTTGCAATGGAAAGCAAGTCCCCACTTGGCAATATTCAACCTAAGAATTATGTGTGGAATGAAAAGGGTAATCGTATTTGCTTTGAAGGATAATTATGAGCTAATTGTATGTAAGATTGTAGTAACCACTTCTTTTCTTAGAAGTCTTCCTTTCTGTCTCCTGAGTGTGCTGCACACAGGCAGATCCAGTCAGGGATAATATGCCTCCTGGAGCACTGCTGTGACCAAAGAATTAATGCCACAAATATTTGATTGGGATTACTTAATTAGGACATTAAGTGAAAAGTTTGTCCCCAAAATAGCTCAACATGGGAAACAGGATAACATTATAACCACATTTATTAAGCATTTCGAGTTTGCAGTGCGGCATTAGTTATGAATAGTCCACATCCTAAGAGAAAACTCTGTAGGTATTAATATTTTCAATCACCAGCTCCTCCTTGCTGGAAGCACATAGCCTGGTCTGAGAAACTATTCATTTCCCATATTGTCCACCTTTCCTCTGCAGGGGACCAAATGTTCAGATAATCCCAGAGGGTTTTTTTTCTTTTCCTGTTTATTTATTTTGAGAGAGCAAGAGCAGGGGAGGGTTAGAGAAAGAGGGAGAGAGAGAATCCCAAGCAGGCTCTGCATTGACAGTGAGCTGATGTGGGGCTTGAACTCACCAACGGCGAGATGATGACCTGAGCTGAAATCAAGAGTTGGTTGCTTAACTGTCTGAGCCCCCCAGGAGCCCTACGATAATCACAGAATTTTAAGGCATTTCTGAAAGTCATTATGAACTCGCTTCTCATTTTACTGAATTTCTTCTGATGTAGACATTCTGTTTCCCACAGCTTCTCATCCTTTCAAACTTTTTAAAACTGTCTTTCATTTTTATTTCAGTCCTCTAAACATGGTCCATTTATGTTCTTTATTCACTGTTTATTTGGTTTTGCTTCCGTTTTTTCAGGATGGACCTGGTTTTCACTCCAATGAAAATGATCATGGACCAGAAAAGGCTTGACTTTGTGGTTCAGTTCAAATGACCTCTTGCCCTTGGAAAACAAACCAAACTCTACAGCACTTCTTCTTTGGGAATCCCAGAACACACCCAAATCTAGTGCCACCTTCTCCATGAAGCCTTCCTTGATTTCCTTCAAACAAAGCTACCTCTTGTATAAAGTAACACTTCTCTCTGTTCTCTATAACACTGCATCATTGTATTTGTACTTACCTTCTCTGTCTCCTGCACCACACATGAACCTCCCGAGGGGCAGAGAACTTGTTTTATTTACCTTTACATCTCTGGTCTGGACACCTTATTTTTAGGATAGAGACCATTTAGTCTCACCTGATGCAATAGGACAGAAGTCTCAAAATTGCAACTTTTGGACTGGACGAGACCCACATGCATGTTCTGTTTGGTTCACAAAGAGTTGCCCATCACAAGTCTTAAATATTTTTAATTAATTGCCAATCTTAAGAATAGAGAAACGTATCGTTTTAAAAATCTACATTGCCAGGCCAATCTTTAAAAACAACAGCAACAAGAGATTGGGCAATGCCAAGCTCGGATTCCAATGTGGGAGCAACCACTGTAGCTGAGCGGCCACTACCCTCTTTGGAGGACACCATGACTCTGGTCTCCAGGTGACCACCACTCGCCAAGAATGTCAGAGGCAGCCCAGAAGCCATCAGAATAGCACCACAATGATAGGCTCCACAGGGACAATTTTTAGGTCAGTCATTTCAGGACAGAGCACTCTCCCGATCGTCAAACCAGACATGAGGAAGTAATGTTGACACAGGTGGGGACCCCTGGCCCGGGAAGTCCTTGCACTGGCTCTCTGTCGCCCTCGGGGTGATGCTGCTTTGGTAATGACTGCTTCAAACCAGAGCACGCTTTCTGTTCGGCTGCTCTGGAAAACCTACTCAGAGTTCAGCCTCCAGTTTTAAGATGTAAGAATTTACATAATGTGAAGGCAAAATCGTAACCCAGTCACTTTTTATCCAGATGCCTCTGAAACCTAGGGCCTCCGTGAATTTGGGGGTATGACCCGGGGTTCTCACTCTTGTCGAAGCATGTATGTCTATTTGTCTTTTTAAATTCCTTTCTTGGCTCTTCTCTTCTGCCTGTCACACTTAATGAGTGAATGCATGTCTGTCCTTCTCAGACTAGTGCTCTCCAGTAATGTCCCCACCGTCCTAATATTTTAATCTTATTTGTCTTTATTTTGTTGTCTGTACCTATATTTTATATCATAAAGTGTGTGGAGATACAAAAAGTAGAAAAAGTAAGACCACGAAAAATTAATACCTTTTTAGGTTATGAAAATAGGACATGACTTTCTGTAGACTTTTTAGAAAATAAAGCAAAGCATACGAAAGACAGCACGGTCCAATCATCTCTCTTTTCATTGTGACAGGTGCCTCATAATGGAAGTGTGTTGCAAATATAACTTAAAGTTCTGCTGTTTTCACTTATCTTATAATCTTTTCTCCAAAAATGATCTGAAAACACTATTTTTAGTGGGAAGGTAGTTTCCATTAAGAGATGTACAAAAGCTATTTAGCCCTTTCCCAACATGCATCCACATTATATCTGATTTATTTTTCACTTTATAAAAAAATGTTACCCTATATTTAGCTAGTTCCTTGGAGGAGATTTTCCAAAGTGAAATGTCTGGTTCAAAAATTAAGAGTGGTGGGGCACCTGGGTGGATCAGTCGGTGAAGTGTCAGACTTCAGCTCAGGTCAAGCCCCATGTCAGGCTCTGTGCTGACAGCTCACAGCCTGGAGCCTGCTTCGGATTCTGTGTCTCCCTCTCTCTCTCTGCCCCGACCCGGCTCACACTCTGTCTCTCTCTGTCGCTCAAATATAAATAAATGCTAAAATTTTTTTTTTAAAAATTAAGAATGGTTAAAAAAAAAACAAAACACCTGATGAAACATATTGCCAAATTGTTTCTAGAAAGTCCACCCTTTTACAGTGTTGCCTGCTGCCCATCAGAACACATGGCTATCTTACCAATATTTTTAAATTATGAAATTAAAAAAATTTAATAACCAGACAGTTGTAAAAATGTTTTAATTTGTATCTGATTTTGTGGAGTATGAATATTTCTAAATATTTATTGTCCACTGTATTAAGTCTTTTGTTTCTTCATTGTTAATATTCTCTGCCTGCTTTTCTGTTGGCTCATTGAGAATTTTTCTAATCTCAGAAACTTCTTACACACTTAGGATAGTAGTTCTATGTCTGTTATATGTACTGCAAATATTCCTGCCAGTGTGCCAAGGGTCTTTTTATTTTTTGTGTCAATTTTGCATCCGTACGTTAACTTTTTTTAACCTAGTATGTCCCACCAATGTTCCTTTTCCTTCCTTTTATGCCTCAAAGTCCTTTAGATATAAAAAAGTGGTATTACAAAGGTATTACAAAGTGGTAAATTACATGAGGGGAGAGAGGTGTTATCATGATGGTCATGTCTCAATATCCCTGGGTATCAAATAATCACGACATACTTAAACTTACATATATCATATGTCCAGATCTCAATACACCTGGAGGGCAAAAAGAAAGTAATTTTTAAAAAGCCCTTTATATCCCTGAGATCAATTAAACAGTCACGTGTATCTTCTAGCTTTTTGGTTTTAGGTTTTAAGTTTAATTCGACCAATCTGCTTCATTTGTATTACGGGCCATAGCACCACTGAGTAGTAACTAAAATGACCAGCTGCCAAAGGCGAACCTGAGAGCGAACTCCAGGCTGTGCCTCACGTAGGAGAGTGAGTCACAGAGGGAGGCTCTGGCTCTTCCCCTGCGAGGAGAGAAGCTCTACCCGTCAGGTAGAACTTGCTTGGTATGTAGCAAGTGACAAAAAAAGGCCAGCAAAATACTTCCAAATAGTTATTTTTATTGATTTTTCTTTTTTGAATGTTTATTTATTTTTGAGAGAGAGAGTCAGAGTGTGAGCAGGGAAGAAACAGAAAGAGAGGGAGACACAGAATTCCCAAGCAGGCTCCAGGCTCTGAGCTGTCAGCACAGAGCCTGACATGGGGCTCAAACTCACAAACCGTGAGATCATAACCTGAGCCAAAATTAAGAGTCGAAGGCTTAACTGACTGAGCCACCCAGGCACGCCCCCAAACAGTTATTTTTAAACAGCATTTGGCATGCGATGCTTCCTTATTGTGAAAGAAGCTGTACTAGGTCTGTTGAAAGACTGCATATGAACTTTGCTGATTTTTCTATAATTCTTCCTTTACTGCTGTTGCTTTATTAGTCTTGCTTTATAACAAGTCAAAAAGCTCTCTGAATCATATTTTGGGAAAGGTTCTTAATTAGTTTTTTATTCTTTCAGATTAACTCAATAATTTTACTAATTTCTCTCCACCCCAAATCCCACTGGAGTCTTTGTTGTAATTTTGTTAAGTCTAAAAATTAATTTGTTATTTAAAAAATTAATTTGTAAAGATATGACATCTTTATAATCCTGATTTGCCCATAAGGGAAAAATATAAGAGCTAACCTCTGTGAGGGCTTTACCTTATGCCACTGGCCAATCTGGGGTATTTTCACCTGTCAGCCCATAGCAACTACACAGTGGTTTTCAGAGGAAGGTGCACTCTTACAGGTGAGGGGACTCAAGCACAGGCTCGAAAGCAATCCTTAAAAAAAAATAATTGCTGATACAAAAAAAAAAGTAAAAAGTAAAAAAATTAAAAAGTCGCTGGTGGTAATGGGTAACTAAATTTATCCTGGCGATCCTTTCACAATATATACCTATATCAAGTTGTTACGCTGCACACTAAAAGTATTACACAGTTATATGCCAGTTATATGCCAGTAAAACAGAGAAAAATAAGGCATCAGAAAGGTTTTTTAAATGTTTAAATGTTTACAAAACCACCAGCCAGGTTTTTCTCCAGGGCAATGATCCCCAGGCACTCTCTCCATCTCTTTCCTGCCTTCTTATCCTTACATTTTCCCCATTTCCCATTCCATTCCGAACTCTTTCTCTACCTGCTCTACTTCTTCCCTTTACTGCTCTATAAGTGGTAGTATTATGCTATTCAGAAGTCTAAATTTAGTTGATTTGAATTGTCACGCTTCCTTAAGGAAACAGTATGAGACCTCAGTTGACCTTTGTTGTGAGCCAGGGCCTCATACCCCACCTCCACCCGCAAGGGGGATAGAGGGGACTTCGGAGGTAGACACTGGAGATAAGTAGAAAGCCAGAATCTCTAAGATATGGGGAAGGGAAGAGAGGGCGCAGAAGAGAAGTTCAAGGATGAAATTCCACCTCCACATTTAACTTCAAGAACCTGAGAATACCTTTACTTTGAAATTATTGAGCACCTACTGTATGCCAGGAAATGAATCCTGAAACTTTACCCTTCATCCACTATGGGTGATATATCTATTGGGGTTATACAAGTTTGCGGAAGAAAACTTCCAAGATCCTAAAGAGCCCCAGGCCCTGCCAAGGAGGAGTGGGGAATTGTCCCCACTTTGTCCCTACAGAAGAAAATAGTATTCACTTCACTGCTTATCCTAGGGCAGAAAGGGACTTTAATTCATGATCGATCTGACAGGATGACAATGCAGTTCAATTAATGTAGATTCTTGGAACATTTCTAGGTTGATGTAACTATTTACAGCCTCCCATGGATTGGACTTTCATCCCCAGAGGGCTTCTTACAATTCAGTTTTGACTCTTGAGACCAACACCAGATCTAAGGCTGGCTGGGGGTACCTGAGGCGCCAGCATGGCCCAGTGTAACATGCGGGCTCTTGGCCATATGGCATCTCCTGAGTCTGCCATTCTCTGATCTGTGCCAAAACAGGCATATGCTGGGGTATTCCACGGCTTGAAGGGACACTCAAAATGTCAGAGAGCCAGTATGAGGTTAAGCTTTTATTTCTCTTCTTTATGGCACAAGTAGAAATGGAACCAAGAGGAAGCAAAAAATGCCATTAAAAATTTTTTTAATGTTTTTTATTTTATTTTTGAGAGAGAGAGAGACAGAGCATGAGCAAGGGAGGGGCAGAGAGAGAGGGAGAGACAGGATGCAAAGCAGGCTCCAGGCTCTGAGCTGTCAACACAGAGCCCAAAATGGGGCTCGAACTCACGAGCCATGAGATCATGACCTGAGGAGAAGGAGGCATTCAACCAACTGAGCCACCCAGGCACCTCTCCATTATATTTTTTAAATGTGTATTTATTTTTGAGAGAGAGAGCACAAGCAAGAGAGGTGTAGAGAGAGAAGAGTACAAAGGACGGAGGATCTGAAGTGGGCTCACACTGGCAGCAGAGAGCCCAGATGACAGGCTTTAACTCAGGAACCGTGAGATCATGACCTGAGCCGAAGTCAGATGCTCAACCAGCACAGCCACCCAGGCACCCCATGAAAATGCCATTATTGATTTTAAGGCATGGCAGGTTGAGGTTAGGACAGATAATATAAAACTTTCGGGCTCTCTGAGGCGAGGCCTGTTTATAGGTATTAAAAAGGTTTTTTAAAATGTCCCCAAATGAGACAGCTGCTATAGTTACAGATTTCACCCACTTGGCCTCACGTCAGCCTATTTTCTCCGTATTTTGAAGAGAGAAATATCTAGAATCTGCCTGATTGGTGATTTTTTTGTTTTTTTGAGGGAGCGTTTGGTTGGATGGTCAGATGGGATGCAGACACGAACAAGTTATTTATTGCTTCTGGATTTGTGCTATTACCAAATATATATATTCTTTTCCCTGTGTTGCTATTTGGACTCTACAAGACTGAATGACAGTTTGGCTCAATTAATTTTAGATGCTGCCTGTTATATAAGGGCAAAGTAAGCTTCTCAGAAAGAGCCACACCTTCCAATAAGCATCCTGACAGGCATATTAGGAAGAAGAAGGGAGAAATCGCATAGGGGTGTAGGGGCGGGAGACTGCCAGATGGTGGGGGCAGAAGGAGGCAATGCCTAGAAGGCCAAGTTAAAGGAAGAGCTTAGAGAGAAATTCCCATCTGTGGGGCGGGGGCGGGAGGGGCAGCACAGAGGAGTAATAAGAAAAGAGAGCTTACAGAAGACTATCAGAAAGCAGGAGGTCATTTTCAATCTGGACCTCCCACCTAAGGAGCTAAGAGAGAAACCATCAACATGAGAATGTACATTAAGGAAACGTACATTTGTTTCATTCACGAATGAGGGGTGACTAACCTCTGAGTTCACTTAGCTTGCCTTGAGAAGGGAACTTTTTTAGCATCAAAATTGTGCCCATTTGCCAGCATTCATGCTTGCTGCGAAATGCTGACAACTTGTGTAAACATTATTTGTTTTTCACTATTAAAGCCTCTGATGCATTTTAATGGAATCCGTTTCATAAAACACAAAGGCATGTCTCTTTTCTCTTACTGAAAGAAAAATACCAGTGATTTTCTTGGCCAAGTTCTTTCCCTATAATGGAATCTGAGATATAAATGCAATATTTGACACATCTGAAATTTAGAATGTCCTTTTTAAATATATGCATGCACGTCACTCCATGTGCATTCCTCATTTTGCTAATTTTGACCAAAGAATTAATTACCGGTTGAACCGAAGACCTGATGAACGAACATACAATTAAGATCTTCCTTATATGATGAAAATTGTTACAAATAAGACATAAGCACGAGGCTCCATTTAGATTTTATTAACCAAATGCTTCTAATAGGAAGATAAGGAAAGAGGAATATTCAAGTCTTCTAATGCATAAGACAAAATAGTATTAATTTAAAAGCGGAGGGGATACAAAGAAAACGGAAACCAGCAAAGAGTTCTGTCTCGAGGCATGGAAGGGGTTTCTGTGTACGCAGTGTGGGCAGACACAAATGCGTAAACGAACGCACACAGCGCACGAAGCACTTATCTTCACAAATACATTTGCTTGGATTCAGCAGTGGAGCTGAGAACCCTTGGTCAATGTTGAGACCGCGCCACCTTCTGGTTGCCATGTTCGCGACAGGCACTCATATTGTTCACAGACAGGCGTTTCTGTTTCATGCAAAACTTTTATCGAAGGGAGGCGGCAGATATGTTACTTGTGCTGTGCACTCTGTCCCCTGGGAACTGTATCGGAATGAGAACACGATCCATAAATGTACTCCAGTGACTGCCTCGCTTGAAAATCGGAGTTTGCCTTTTAAGCCTGATCGGCTGTAATGGTACATGATAGGCCAGACGCGAGCACAGGCGCGCGAGCAGGAGCCTTCGGTTGCCGTCTTTTCCCTGGGTGACACTTTGGGAACTTCTTAGAGTCGCAGACATGGAGCCCCGGCAAAGGAGGCAAGGCGTCTGTCGGTCAGGGAGAGCAGATGGGGGCTATGCCGCGGTGCCTGCGAAGCTGCAAAACAGCCAGCAAACGTGCAAGCTAATTTCCGGACAACTGCTGACGCACCGTTGTGGCCGGATGGTGATGTGGGGAATTACGTCCTGCCGCAACTCCTTCGTAGTTTTAGTTGGATCAGTTACGGTGTCATGGCCTTGGGAGTCTTGGCTGGAGAGGGGAGCTCAGCAATGACATACCTTTGCCACCGCCCCGGGGCATCCTGACTAGAGAACTTTGGGAAGATCCGTGACCACCCATTTTATGCGTGTATCTGCCATGGCCGCATATGAAGCTCTAGGGCTGGAGAAGAGTCACAAAGGAAAGGTGGTGGTGTTCCCACGTGCTTTAATTAAGGAGTTTATATGCCTTCAACAAAATGAGCCCTGAAACCTTAAATGGTTGAGGTTAAATGCTTTAATTCTAGGAACCCTGTGAATGCTTCTACAGAGGCAAATATGTTTATATAGACAAAATAAGCCTAGGTGAATAATTGTTCTTTACACTTTTATCAATGTAGACTCCTAAGATTCCTGGCAACCCTATGCCACGCCACCTCCCACCCTCTTCCATCTTCCGCTCGCTCACCACTCTGCACCTACCCCCACTCTCTTAGCCCCAAGAATAAAACGGAGAGGTAGTAATACTTCTACCAACAGAAAGAAGTAAAGTTTGGAATGATCCGGATGACCTCTTCAACTTTCTATTTCACATCACCTATGTTGACAGAAACTGTAGTATTTCTGCAAATTGAGCTACTTCCGAATCTGCAAGTAAAATGATCCAGAAAGGAGCCGTTAGAAAAAAAAAAAGAAAATGCAGGTTTAATTTTTAAAAAACTGGATTCAGCTGCTGTGGTGGTAACTCTTGGTCCTAAATTAATATTGGGATTTACTCTGTTTAAAGTTTGATTATGAAGATTAAAATCTTCTGAGATAGGTTTTTTAAAGGGTAACCCAACAAAAATAATGGTGAGGGTAAAGTGTGAGATTGAACAGATGATGCAGACAGAGCCCCTTGGAAGTCATGAAATTAGAAGCTCGCCATTTGGCAGCTGTCAGCATAGTAACTGATTCAGGGAAGTGTCATAACGGACACTGAATGAAAGTGGTGTGCGAAAGTATGAGGATGATTATTATATAATCTTATAGGATCTCTCTACAGAATTCATTAGAAAGGATGAAATAGGAACTTTAAAGTGCAGGAACATGGTAAATCTCCCCTTTGCCAAGTGATCAAAGCTAACACCACCAGCAAACACACAGATCTAGTCTGTGCTTCCTGATATGAAGCACCGAGGGGAATTTAGCACCCCTTCCATGATATTGCCGCAAAAGCTTGAAATCCAAAACTAAATTCAGGACGAAACAGCAAGGCAACCCTCAATAAGGGACGTTCTGTATGATACTTGGCTTCACTCACAAAACATCAGTGCTATGAAGTACAAAGAAAGACTCAAATGCTATTCCAGGTTTAAGAAGACTGGAGACAGGGTGGCTCGAACAAAGCACGTGGCTTTGGATTCTCTCTCTTACGAAAGGGGTTGAGTCAACTGGCAAATCTGACTAACTATCTGTAGACGAGCTAATAGCACTGTCTTGGTGTTAGTCTGTCTCCTGATCTTGTTAGTGGTACTGTGGTTACCTAAGACAACTTCTTGCTTTTAGGAAATACAAATTGAAATATTTAGAGGTAAAGGGGCTTCATCTCTGCAATTTCTCTTAACTTACTCAGTTAAAAATTAGTAAATGCTAATATCCAGACAATTGTGCATATGAGAAGTCTTTGTATTTTCCTTGCAGTCGTTCCGGAAGTCCTACATTTTCAAAGGAAAAAGCCTCCAAAAGGCAACCAACTATTGACAAAACTGCCATTTCTCTCAGCTCCTGCAGTGCCAAATAGCAAGTAACTCTAACTTTATAACCAAACAGCAAGTTGTTTCAGTCTCAAGTATACTCAACTTCAGGTGCTGAGCATGGAATGTAGAAAGCAGGTCTTTTCAGAGGACCCTCTTTGCACAGCCAGCTGCAAATCTGCTCCCTGGCCTATTTGAGCTCTGCACTGTCTCTTCTCTTCTTGCCAACACTCTGTTCCATCTTTCATTCAAAGAACTTTTATGGCACATCCTGATGCCATGAACTGCTGGGTATTCAGAGATGAGCTAGACTCAGCTTCCAGTCCAGGCCCACAGAGAGAATTCCAGTGGACTCTATTTCAAAGTGTCACCACAGTGGAAAAATAAAGGGGACAAAATGGTACCATGGACAGCTTCAAGGAAGCGTCTTGCAGGCCCCAGTCAGAGGGAGATTGAAGATATTGAGGGGGAGCAGGGGTGCAGTTGTAGAGGGGTCTTTCCAGGACCCGTTATTGTGGGACGCCGGCTCAGTGGTGAGGGCTGTGACTGCCCACCGGGCAGGGGCTGGAGCACACCACGTTTGTCCCGCTAGAGCATTTGAGTTCTAAATCTTGGTGATGGAAAACCACTAAGAGATCATGCTTAGATTTATATGTTAGAAATTCCCTTGTAACTCTTTCATCAGTCGCTTGACTTTCCTCACTGAATGACTATTTTAAGTCAGATGCCGTACCGGTTTGAGGCACACATGACCAGAAAAATTTGATTTTTGCTCTAAGAAAGGGTCTCCATTCTGCAGTCTCTGTGGCTTTTTTCTTTCTGCTTTCTGTCATTTAATTTTGAGCCATGTTAAAGACCACTGTAAGCTGTAGGTAGTCTGCCTGGTATTTATTTGTGCTTCTTAACCTCTCCCTGGAACTCCTAAGCCTGCTGTCCTTATTAAGCTAGAAGGAGAAAGTACTCAAAATACACCACAGTGCAATGGAAAGCAAACTTTGCTTTTCCCTAACCAAAGTAGCCAGTTTAAACTATACTCAAGGCTTTATGCCCAATTCCCAATTCTAGCAGGTAATATTAAAATTATAGGATTTCCTGAAACTCATCTTTTTAATCCATTTACTTAACAATATTCCTGTCATCTTAACATTTATAAGATAAAATAATTGTATCATTTGTATAATTCTGAAATGTCGTTAGCCATTATTTTCAATTATTTTTTTCACAATATAGTATGATCATTTATATTTCATGCTTAGTACACTAATTAGGTTAATAGCCTCTAGTGCTAAGTACTGTAGTATTTTATTTCATGGTGTTTGAAAGCTATCTTGTATGGAATATAATTTTCACTGTTTAAATTCACATATTATCATTATTTTTTGAAGTATATTTTTATTGTTAAGAATCAGCAAGAGGAAAATAATCAAGGTAGTTTAGATTTTTCTCAAAGAAAATAATGTGCCATTCAACCAAAGCACCTACTGTGTACATAGCATTTGGTTGGGCGCTCTCAGAGGACACTGAGGAAAGAAAAATGGACAGGGAGAGTGAGAACAGAGGGGACTTCTCTAGAAAAATTCATTTGGTAGTTAAATAAAGAGCAAGATTCTCTAAAACATACTTCCATAAGCTTCACAAGCAAAATTTGAATTTCAGTCCTCAAGCTGCTACTTTCTAGTGACACAAATATAGGCAAGGTGACCATGTTAAGGCTCAGTGTCCTTGCAGTAAAATGCAGGTAATAGTGACACATCGGTACCTCTCTCTCTTCTTCCCTTTACTCTTAGAGTCCAACACACTGCCCTCCTTAAGGTGTAAGCAGTACTTCTGCGTCCATGTTGTGGTCAACATGGCGGCGCCTGCTGGCGCCTTGGACATTACACTATGAAACATGTCAAATCCACCCCACAGTTCTTTGAGCCTCAGTTCCTTCTGGAAAGAGAGACTAAGGAGTGGAAAAGCAAATTCATGGATTGATTTGAAATGTAGGGGTATTTATGGATCTTGTAATGAACTAAATAAATAATGATTTGGGTTTTTAATTTTTTTTTTATTTTATTTTTAAGTAAGCCCTACACCCAATATGGGGCTTGAGCTTACAACCCTGAGACTAAGAGTCATTGCTCTACCAACTGAACCACCCAGGCCCCCCTGACCTGACTTGCATGTTTTTAATAATTAGAACATTTGTGCTGCTATTCCTCCTTTTCCTTGTCCTGCCTTCCACCCAATTAGTTACCTTTTTAAGTAGACAGCCATAATTTTTATTCCTTTATTCCTTGCATTTACACCGCTACTAGCTTTCCCTAGGCCCCACTGCCGCCCTTCCTTTCCTGACTGTTGGCAAATGTTCTCTCCTGTGGCTGGCACCCCCTCTCTGGTCGTTCTGTCTATGGCAGCCCAGACTTTTCTGCTTAAGACTCTACCTCTCGGGGCACCTGGGTGGCTTAGTCGGTTGAGTGTCCGACTTTCGCTTAGGTCATGATCTCGCAGTTCGTGGGTTCGAGCCCCGCGTCGGGCTCTGTGCTGACTGCCAGCTCAGAGCCTGGAGCCTGTTTCAGAGTCTGTGACTCCCTCTCTCTCTGATCCTCCCCTGTTCACGCTGTCCCTCTCTATCCTAGAAATAAATAAAAATATTAAAAAAAAAAAAAGATTAAGACTCTACCTCTCTTGTGCTCCAAAAATGCCCTATCATTTAAAGCGCTCTCTAATCTAAAACCAGTTTACCCCTCATATTCTTTACATTTCAGCAAAAACAAACAGCTTGCTCGGTTGTCCTTATATAATTTCTTGTATGATTTCCACCCATGTTGTGTCCTCAACCTGCTAAAATCTTCCTTCGCTATCCCACCCATTCCAGCTCGGCACTGACAAATCCAACGTCTCCCAAGCCTCAACTCAGATATTACCTCCTCTCTGAGGCCTTAATAATTGTCCCTAATCTGACATAATCTTAGCCCTTTTACTTCCCATACACTTTATTTTGAAGAATCTGCTCCTGCATAAAAATGATAAAAATTCCAACGTACCGCACCTCTTTTTGGAAACTGTCACTTCTTCCCCTGCAAATGGGTGTTAATGCAGATGAAATCACTACTGTATGAGCTATAGGTCTAAACAGCTTTGTATTTTCAAAGTATTTAGCATAATGTCTTTGTGCTAACATTCATTCAATGAGTAAATGACTTTTAATCAGAGCATTTATTCATTTATTTATTCAATAAATATTTTTTGAACCCCTGCTACGAATGAAGTATTGTCATAAGTGTGGGCTTCACTGATAAGCCAAACAGACTCAAATCCCTGTCCACAAGGAGCGTGAAGTTTAGTGTATAAGAAGGATGAGGGAGGGGACAGTAGATCATGAAATAAGTAAGAAAAACATATAGCATTTTAGAAAGTGACAAGTGCTGTTAAAAGGAAGTCAGAGGAGTTTCATAGGCCCCAGAAGTGCCGGGTGGGTGGTGGTGAGGATAGTGGTTTAAATAGGCTTGTCAGGGAGAAAAGTGAGCAGAAACTGGAAGGAAAGAAGTCGGTGAGTCTTTCAGATTCGGAGAGGAGGAGCATCCCGGCCGAGGGAAAAGCTAGTGGAAAACCCTAGGAGGGGAGCCTCTCTGCGAGGGCAGTGAGAAGGGGACAGGAGCAGGGGCTGAGTTTGGAGAGGGAGTGTGGCAGGGAGTGTAGGTCATGTAAGGACTCGGGCCTCCTCCCCTCCCCCCACCCCCTGGGAGAAATCTGAAGCCACTGAAGGGCTTCAAGCCAAGGAGCGGTGCAGTCTAGTCCTGCCTTTATCATATTTTACTCTCATTACTTTTTCATCTTTTGTGCATAAAGATATTGACCTAAGATAGATGCACGTAACAGAGTCCCACTGTTATAAGCATGTGCGATCAGTGGGCCCCAGAGAGTGGGAACGAGTCCTTCTTCTCCACCATGCCGGCTCAGAGACCACGGAGATGAAGAGGTGGCAGGAAAGGGGGCTCAGTGACCTAACTGCACTCTGGCTTCTTCTGATCGTCAGTTGGAGGACTGCTGCTTTCCCCTTAGTCCACATACACCAGCCAGAAGCCGTTAGTCTTACTGAAATTTTATTCAAAATTTCAGGTATTCTACACCTGAATAACTTTGTCAGTGCATAAAGCAACAGTAATGATTAAGTTACTAAGTCTTCCACGCAATTGTCAAATAAGCCATTGGTTTTAAGTCCAGTTTTAGACTTATCACTTTCATTTTGCTTTACTAGAAAATAGGGCAAATTTAAATTGGGCCCCTGAGGGGTACCTGGGAGACTCCATCAGTTAAGTGCCCAATTTTGGCTCGGGTCATGAACTCACATTTAGTGGGTTTGAGGCCCTCATCAGGCTCTGTGCTGACAGCTCAGAGCCTGAAGCCTGCTTCAGATTCTGTGTCTCCCTCTCTGCCCCTGCCTCGCTCATACTCTGTATTTCTCTCTCTATTAAAAATAAACATTAAAAAAATAGTCTAAATAAATAAACTGAGCCTACTGAATGTGTCTTGCTTTCCCACAGTATGCTCTCATGTACGTACTAATGAAGAGTGGATTGACTAAAACTTGGCCATCCCAAGGAGAGAGTAGGGAAGGGGTGACCGTGCCCCATACACTGGGTCCAGAGTGGCAGATGTGGGGCCAGGACTCATCTGTCCCTTGCCAGCAGGTCACAAGTCACTCCCGAGGTGCTGAGGAAAGGGTTCTGCTGAGGCCTCCTCATGAAGAACCCAAAGTGTCTCGGCATCTTGTTCATTTTGTGTCCCAGTGACCCTGTAGACTGTGTCGTGGGTGCCCTACTATATCACGGAGGAAATGGTGGTGGCTGATTTGGGACTGGTGCCACCTTACCATCGGACTTACTGTACTCATGGTCACTAAGGACTTGTGGGTTCGGGCCTCTAAATTAGGTAGGAAAGGTCCAACCTTAATACAGAGTTTACTCAATCTCAGGGGAGAAATGGGATTCAGCGGTGCAGGTCGAGAGACAGACCATCAGCATCTGGTGTAGCCCAGTACACTGGGCCCTCTGCTCTTCCCTTTCTGTGCTGTGTGACTTGGGAAAGTCATCCAGCCTCCCTGAGCTTCTGCTTCTATATTTTGTCAGTTGGTTGACAAAACTGACTTGGTAATATTGTTGTCAGAGCTTTAGTAATAATCTGTGATCAAGGACCAGAGAATAGCAGCTCTACAATAAATGCCAATTCATAATCTCAAATGAATCTAACCTTATATTGAAGATAACTCTTCCTATTCAGGTATTTTAGCAATTTGCCTTTAATCCATAGAGGAAACTAATGACTTTTCCTGATTTTCAATGTGAGCGGCACTATTGAGTCCACGTACATTTTAGAAAACTTGATTTTCAAGGTAATTCTTCTACTGGGCTGTTAACAATGAAAGTGGAAATTGCTGTTTGTTTAGTTATAAAGAATATTCCCAGAGGGAGTATTGTGAAATACCAAATGGGCAGAAAGAATTGGCGAGTGAATTTTAAAGTTCTTTTCTCCCCCAAAGATTTTCTAAGAGAGATACATTTTGTACACTGACTGTTTTAGTCCATCCCTGTACGGATATTTTGGGGAGATGTGTTTTAGGTCGGGCTTGCGGATAACAAGTGACTAGGCTTCAGCAACTAGCCTGGAAAAAGTTTCCAGTGTAGGAGAGAAAACAATTTATATTGTAGCATGTTACAACGTGATGAGTTCCAGCAGGGTGTAGCCATACCTGAGGGCAGAAGGATGATTTTGACGAGCTCTTACTCTCTAGTCCAGCTGAACGTTTTGGGGATGAGAAATTGGGGACCAGGATACTGTGATTTTAGGAGGCCATTCCCTGCTAAGACAGGACTGGGTGCTGCGTGCTAACGGCGAAGGGTAACTGGGCTACAATTGTCAGGCACTTCCATTTTTCCCAGTGGTGAGTGGTACTAGCATTTCCATTTTTTGGTAGATTGTTTGCTCCTTAAGGATTATGAAAAGTGACCATTCTCCATAGGCTCCTTTCCCTTCGACTGTTGAAATTATGACTGTCCATTCCCATCTGCGTGCACAAAAGGAACGCAGGCAGGTAACCCAGAACAGCAACGCTCTGATATTTCTGTGTCCTCCCTGTTGGAAACAGGGCTCGGGCTGCCATGCAGACTGAATCTAAGGGACTTAAAACCAAAGGGGGTGGGGGAAGCCACCACCCAAGGCTGCTCTCACACAGGGATGGGAATTTCCGTCCTGCCCAAACTGGAGCCGCTCTCAAGCCGTTTAACTGGTGGTTCTTTTCTCCGGCTGCCTTTTCTTTGAAAACTAATTGTAGATGTGAAATGGCCATGTTTAAATAATTCATTAAAAAATAATAAATCCAAAGGAAAGTGGCAGAGGTGCAGGGGAACCTGGCGAAGTACAAAGGAGGGGTCGAGCCCGGCGCAGTTTTCCAAGGGGCTCCCCTCAACCCGGAGTGCCTAATGAGGCCGGCTTGTGGGGCCCGGGGTGGGTTTTGTTCTTTTAGGGGTGCTGTTGACCTCCTCCATTAGAACGCACGCAGTAGTTGCTTCCCACGATTCTGAAAACATTTGTAAACGCTGTTATTTGGGCATGGGCGGGGGGGGGATCGGTACCTTCTGACTGAAGGAAACTCATACATTTATAATTGTGTTTTTTAATGTCGAGGAACAGCCTTTTAGCCCCAGCAATTATGCAAACCAGTTAGACAACATTGTTTAATGTAGGCAACTAAATGCCCAGAAGATCCTTCACTAGAAAAACAAGAGCTTCTGCAAGTTTTGGAGATTCTTCGAGCCAGACAATTAAGGGAACTAACTCGACGGTGCCTTTGTAAGGTTTATAGCTCCTGAACTACGGCTGTGCCTACAGAAGTTATTTTAAATGTTACATCCTTGAAAATTCTAGATCAATTAGTTTGTGGTAGAAGGCGATCTCTAGGTCTAAAATTACTGTTTTCTGCTGATGTCTCATTTTCATAGTAAGCTTTTTCTTTTTTCTTATCTTTTTCTTTTCCTTTTTCCTTTTTTTTTTTTCCTGCAGAACTAATTAGTAACTCCTGCTAATATGAGTTAGATTTTCACCCCCAAACTCTGAGGGAACGTCTACCATGTTCTTCTTAGCCCCTCCTCAAATGGGGAGGGTGGGGAGGGCATAGCTAGAACAGTAGGGAAAAAAGTGGCTCACTAGTGCTCCAAGGAGGTGACTCTGGTCTCTCTGTTCTATTGCACCTGCTAAACACGTCAAGGGTTTAGAAGCAGTGCTGTTCCAATATGCACTGCATCAACTATATGCCCATTGTAGTTTCTCTTTTGAAAGTACCATGGCATTTCCTCTGTCACATAATGCCAA
Organism: Proteles cristata cristata; assembly: GCA_017311185.1. Classification (NCBI taxonomy): domain Eukaryota; kingdom Metazoa; phylum Chordata; class Mammalia; order Carnivora; family Hyaenidae; genus Proteles; species Proteles cristata. The sequence goes on along the minus strand of JAESUZ010003161.1, from coordinate 985,754 downwards.
ATATGCTTCTGCCCGATGCCTTGTTTTCGAAAAAGTGGTCTTGAAAGTTGCCACTCAAAAATATCCATCTGGCTCCTTAAATCCTACCGCGCCTCTTTTGTTTTCCCAAGTCTCTGCTGAGGAAGTGTTTGTCGATTAATTGCTGCTAAGGATCACAGATGATGGTTTATAGGTTTAGGCAAATAGTGGGCAGCACTTTGTTAACCAACGGAAGAGCACACTGGTACTTGGTAATTATCCTACGGAGCTCAACTGGCCCTTAACAGCACCTACCCCCCCACCAGCATTGGGAAGCCTGTTTCAGAACAAAAGCTCCTTCTTGTTAATTAACCTGTGTGCACTTGTAACAAATGAAACCTATTTGTTTCCAGCTAATACATTTGCCGCTACTTTAAATATTCATTTATTATTATGCTTGTTAAGTGAAAGGTGGAGAAGAATGGTTTGGATGACTTCCATCAGCATGCACTGAGCTTTAAGAGATCAGCAAATAGACTAATATGTCAATTATGCTGCTATGTGCTCTGTGAGCCCCCAAATCTGCTTGAGAAAGATGAGTTTCTTTCAACCATGAAAACAAGATAGGGGCAATTGAGAAGCAAGGCACCCACACCAGTAATCCGTGAATTTTCATTAGAGGAGAATTTTCCTAAATGTTACATGCCATTCGTGTGAAGCTTGGTTCCATCTCTCAGTCTGTCATGACTGTTTTGTGTCTGGATGGACCAAAAAAACTGGACGCATGCAAGCAGATATGTCTTGATTTTCCCTTCAGTCAAATGAAGCCATGCACCAAAATTATGAGGAATTTGCTTAGTTACTTTTAAGCAAAAGTAATTTGAGAATCATGAAGAATGTAAGGCATATGCCATAATATGTCAGAAGTGTGGTAACTGAAAATGCAGTAGAAACAAACATGCATTCATTTAGCATATTTTGTATAAAATCTAGAATAAAATAGTGATTCTTAGCAAGCCTGCCCAATGATCACTTAAAATGTGAGCGATCCTATAATTGTTTTTAGGTATTTGTTATCGTTCTCCAAAACTCATGTTGGGAATTTTCTAAAACACTAATTCTCAAAGTAAGAGTAACCTACCTTACAAATTATTTAAAGAAATGAAGTAAATAATATTTTACGCCAGTGTCAGGAAGGAGTTTTAATTTTGATTTGGATGAAATAGTGACGTATCGTGGCTTTCAGATTTGCCCTTCAGAGTATTTTCTTTCTGTTTTTGGTGCATTAAAACTCATGCTTATGTGACTTCAATTGGGTTCTCTTAACTGCATACAGAGTTCAAAATACACTTGAATATTGATGGAAGCAACATTCCCACAGCCACCAATCAATTACTTTGATTCTTCTGTTTTAAAATTGGTCCAATAATGCATTTTAGAATAGGTCAATACTGCCTGCTACATAGAGTAATATGTCTAATTTGTTTCTATTCATCATGATCATGTAGTTAAGAACAATATGCTTAAAATCCCCAGTTGTCACTGGGAAGAGTGATATGTAAAATTGACAAAAGAATTTATAAAATTGCTATAGGAATATAATGTTTTTAAGAGATGTGGGGCACCAGGGTGGCTCAGTCATTTAAGCATCTGACTCATGATTTCAGCTCAGGTTATGATCTCATGGTTTGTGGGACTGAGTCCCATGTTGGGCTCTATACTGACACAGCGGAGCCTACTTGGGATTTTCTCTCTCTCTCTCCTTCTGCCCCTACCCTGCTCACACACACACTGTCTCTCTCAAATAAAATAAAGTTTAAAAAGGAGAAAGAGAGAGAGAGAGAGAGAGAGAGAGAGATGTAACATATCCCTGCATTGTCTTTTTCCCATCGCCAGGTAATTCTCTGGATATATAGTTCATTTGCATTAGCTTGACGGGCCAGCGCACGGGCACACCCACGTTCTCTGTTTACTGACTCAACTGAGACCACTTCTCTACACGCTGAAGCAATGTTTCTTGCTGCTTCCCGCAGCAACATTCAGAAAAATTTGAGAAGACACGCCTTTCACTCTCACCTTACCAAGTCACTTTTCTTAATGTGTTTTTTTTTTTTCCCTAGGAGAGAGAGAGAGAGACAGCATGAGTGGGGAGGGTCAGAGAGAGAGGGAGACACAGACTCTGAAATAGGCTCCAGGCTCCGAGCTGGCAGTCAGCACAGAGCCCGACGCGGGGCTCGAACCCACGTACCGCGAGATCACGACCTAAGTGAAAGTCGGACGCTCAACCGACTAAGCCACCCAGGCGCCCCACCAAGTCACTTTTCTACTCAATACGAGTTCTTCAGCAGCAGCCCAAGCAAATATTTACGAGCACCTGTATGTGGCAAGTGATGAGGAGATGATCCCAGGACGGTTGTGATACCATCCACTACCACCATACTATACTTTAAGTTCTGCTATCACCAAATAGGGGTGGTTATCAGGGGACAACAAGAAGGGGAAACATGGAATTTCATCCCTTGGCTAATGGCCTCTGTGTATCTCACTCACTAAAAGAATATAAATTCAGGGCACCTGGGTGGCTCAGTTAGTTCAGCATCCAACTCTTAATGTCGCCTCAGGTCACAATCTCAAGGTTCTGTGAGTTCGAGCCCCGCATCGGGCTCTGCGCTAAGTTGAGTATGGAGTCTGCTTGGGATCCTCTCCTCCTCCCTCTCTCTATGCCCCTCCCCATGCATCCTCTCTTCCTCTCTCGCTCTTTCTCAAAATAAATAAATAGACATCTTTAAAAAAAAAAAAAAGATTGTAATTTCATCAGGTAACACACTGAAGGGAAAAACACTGCCCTGGGACTTGGGAAACCTCTGCATGTGGCCTTCGTGAAATAACAAGCACCCTCATCCCTGAGTTGAATATTCCTTCTTACTTATAACTGGAGAACCAAAGGAAAAAAACCAGCAAGCTACTTTCGTTTGCATCCTGGTATATGTTGGACTCACATGGGGGATCTTAACTCTTAGAACACTGGGGCTGTGTTTAGTGCACTATAATCAATATAAAATACCTCATCCTTAGATCATTAAGTGGATATTTGGAAAAAGTCATTTCATCCTTAGGCATGGCTTTAGTGCTAGGAAAGAACTTAAAAAATCATAGTGATCACTTACCTGGACTCTTATGTCACCTATTGTCTACATCATTCTGATTAACCACACAGATGCTGCCTTGAACTGCTATGCACAATTGTATTTATCTACTCTCATAAAAAGTGTTGCAAATATAAATTCCTTATGCACATGTCTGGCTAGTCATTAATAGAAAGAAACTATATCAGTCCAGTGCTCACTATAAACAAAACCATCATATACTAGTATTTATAAGACAACTATAACACATAAGTCCTCATGCCTTTTATTAATACTCTTGTTACTGATCTAAGCCTATTTGAGCATTCACAATTATTCGGTTCTTTTGGGTAGATACACATAGCTTCTAATAGTTACAAGTAGGTGATAGCTCGATTTCTTTCCCCCCTCAAAACTTTGCTACCTAATGGTTTTTTACAATAATAGTAACTGTGAGAGTTAATTCTGCAACATACACATCTATCAGTAAGCAGGGTCAAGAAAAAGACATACAATCTGCTCTGTAAAAAAACTCTTAAATAATTTATTATGGAGATAAATGTGTGCCTACCAATTTGGGTCACACATACTGTGCCTTTTACCCAATGCAACAGACAAAATGTGTTGCAGGATTCAGGTGGAAGAGATATGGACAGTGGTAGAGAAATGCAACATAAAAGAAGATAAACTTGACCAGGACTCCCAAGACAAGGCAGGTCTGGAAGGAATGGAATGGGACCAAGGACCTCCTAAGCAGGAAATAACCAACAAAAGTTCAAAGGTGGAAACCCTGTAGTCAGGCTTACATATTTATGGAATTGCACTTTTCCTAATTCCAGCCGTCAAAGTTGAAACAACATTTTGAACATGAGGAACATTATCATCAAATTATAGGTATCTTAGCAGCCATACCACCAGAATTAATCTATTCTAATAGGCCACTCAGGCATAAAGATTGTGGATTTTCTACTTTTTATAGGCAACTTGACTTTCAGTTAGAATATTTTATAACCTATTCCCTAAAACATGAAGGGCTGTGAAAACACTACCTGTAATCTCATTAGCAGTGCAGTGCATTATTGCTGTTAACAAAGCCAAGAAAGCAACAGTCTTCCCCATGTTTATGCATTCATACGTTCACTCATTCATTCAGTCAGTCATTCAGCAATCTGGATTAAGCACCTACCAAGTATCAAGCACTGCGCTACATTGTAAGCACTGACAGTGAGTTGAGAGAAATGCTGCTTAGTATTCTTTCTCACCTAGTAACTGACGACTACGTTGACTAAGGCAACTGTCAAGGCTCTGAGCAGGGAGTGGGGGGTGATGGTGGCAGGAAGGAGGAGAGAGCAGAGAGCATAACTGACTGAAGAACTACCGCCCCCCCGCCCCCGTCCCCGAGACCCTCACCTGCAAAGATTCTTAGCTGTTTTTCCATTTCCCATCTGGAAGGCTAAGACTGCTTTTAAGGGCGCCTAGAGTCCAGGCTTGTTTTGATAATTTCTAAAGGGTAGGCTTACCTAGGACTCTTCAGTTGGTTTTAAAGTGGGATTCTGATGTACATAGTAGGAGGCCTCTGAGGTGACTCCATTTGCACATGTTATTTGCTCTCATTTTCCAAGGCATCCAGAGAATTGGCAAGAATTTCCAGCTGTTCTCCTGTCTGCTTCATAAGGAAAGTTGAGCGTCCAGGCCTCCAGGTTCTTTGCCGGGACCCCTATAAGCCCAGATTTGCCTGTGACACTCCAGGTTCTGTCAGCTTTCCAAGTGTGTAGCTATTAATAGCACCTAATTTTCTTCTTTAAAATGTCCCAGCAACATGATAAATTATGTGGTCATTTTTAATACCAGCTGACTTCAACCTTGAATCATAGGTCTCTAAATTCACCAACAATTTGGGAAAGAAGACTTCTGATGGGTTAAAATACTTCCAGTCAAGGGAAACTGCTATAGGGTTTTCCTGAGCTAGTTACAAGATACTAAAAAAGTTTGGTCAATAGAGCCGGGTGGTTGACAAATCAGGGAGACAAACTGCTGTAACCTGGTGGTCAAGGGCACAGACTCTTTTAAAAAATATTTTTATTTATTTCTAGGAGAGAGAGAGAGAGACAGCGTGAGCAGGGGAGGGTCAGAGAGAGAGGGAGTCACAGACTCTGAAACAGGGTCCAGGCTCTGGGCTGGCAGTCAGCACAGAGCCTGACGCGGGGCTCAAACCCACGAACCGCGAGATCATGACCTAAGCGAAAGTCGGACGCTCAACCGACTAAGCCACCCAGGCGCCCCTCAAGGGCACAGACTTGAACCAGCCATTTCCTGTCGAGGTGACGTTATCCTCACTGGTTTCAGTTTCCTCACTGTAGAGTGGGGATGTTAACAGTATCCATTTCATAGGACTGCAGTGAGGATTACGTTAATATATGAAAAGTGCCTAGAACAATGCCTGGCACACTGTCAGTCATATATAATAAAGGTTTACTCTCATTAGTACCTCATCCAAAAAGGTAGGCACGGGCATGCAGATATCTCTTCAAGATCCTGATTCCACTTCCTTCGGATGTGCCTAGAATATGGGATTGCTGGGTCATAAGGTAGTTCCATTTTTAATTTCTCGAGGACCCCCTCACACCGCGTTGCACAATGGCTACGTCAATTTCCCTTCCCATCAGCAGCACACAGGGGTTCCCTCTTCTTTACATCCTCATCAACGTTTGTGATCCTTTCTCTTTTTTTTCCGTGCTGTCTTGTCTTTAAGCAAAGTGTAAAGACTTCCGATCACATCGCCTTAAAGGCCATTTTTGCCCCTCCCTGCTTGGCCGCCAGCCTCTCTCTGCAGCCGTGGTGAGGCAGTACCGTTTCCGTGGGGAAGAGAAATCCATGGTTTGTTGCCTTTGCCAACAGCAAAAACGTTGGACAGCCCGGTGGCCAAGGGGTCGCCATTGGCATCTTTCAGGTGAACTACGTCAAAAGAAGCAGGGTGTCTCTCTGACGGTGATCACACCGATTCTTCCCAGGTTAGGACCCCCGGTCATCATGCACAGGCACAGATAGCAGTGTCAAAATTGATGAAATCGGCAATCTTTCCAGCCTCCAAATCAACGTGAGTGGCGTCATTCGCCTTGATGAGGAGATCAGGATAGCAGATGGTATGAGCATCATGGGTCACCGGATTCCTTCTGTCCCCACAAAAATATCTCTCCTTTGCACTATTTATACTTGAATGGCAAAACCAACCCTCGGTGTCACAGATCACATGGAAATTCTCCCCAGTCTTGTCAATGCTGATGATGTCCATAAAACCAGCAGGGTAGGTTATATCAGTTCGGACCTTGCCATCGATCATAATAAATCATAATAAAATGCTGCATACAGATCTTCTTTACTTCGCCTCCTGTTAGCGTATACTTAAGTCTATTCCCTAGGAAAATGATGAGAGGGAGACATTCCTTCAGCTTATGGGACCAGTAGATAGACAAGGGGCAAGCACATTGGTCAGTTTATCCAGCATCCAATGCTTTGGAGCTGCTACACACTTCAGGTGCTTCTTGGGACCAGGAGCCAGAGCTGCACTAGGCATGAAAGAGCTGTTATTATTTGTCTTTTTGATCATAACCATTCAAACAGGTGTGAAATGATCTCTTTTTGTGGTTTTTTATTTGCATTTCCGTGATGATTAGTGATGTTGAGCACCTTTTCATATACGTGTTGGCCATTTATGTCTTCTTTCAAGAAATGTCTATTCAGGTCCTTTGCCCATTCTTCAATCAGATTATTTGTTTTTGGTTTTGTTTTGCTATTACGGTTGTACATTCATTGCAGAATTATACACAATAGCCAAAATACGGAAACAACTTAAATGTCCATTGACAGATGAACAGATAAAGAAAATGTGGTACATACGTACAGGGGAACATTGTTGAGCCTTAGACAGTCAAGAAATCCTGTCATTTGCCACAACATGGTTGGAATAGGAAGACATTATGCAAAGTGAAATAAGCCAGACATAGAAAGACAAATACTGCATGATCTGACTTAAATGTGGTCAAGGTCATGGAAGCAGAGAGTACAATGGTGGTTGCCAGGGGCAGAAGGGAGGGAGAAATGGGGAGATTTTGATCAAAGAGTACAAATTTCAGGTACACAAGATGAATAAGTTCTGGAGATCTGCTATACAGCATAGTTATTATAGTTAAAAAAATGTATCATGGGGTGCCTGGGTGGCTTAGTCGGTTGAGCGTCCGACTTTCGCTTAGGTCATGATCTCGCGGTTTGTGGGTTCGAGCCCCGCGTCGGGCTCTGTGCTGACTGCCAGGTCAGAGCCTAGAGCCTGTTTCAGTCTGTGAGTCCCTCTCTCTCTGACCCTCCCCTGCTCACACTGTCTCTCTGTCTCCTAGAAATAAATTTAAAAAAAAAAACATTTAAAAAAATGTATCATATACTTGAATTTTGCTAACAGGTGTGAGATGAATTTTGCTAAAGAGGATAGATCTTAAGAGTTCTCTGCACATACATGCACAAGAAAAGAAAGCAAGAAAAGAAAATAGTAGCTATGTGAAGTGATAGATATGTTAATCAGCTTGATTGTGGTAATCATTTCACAATGCAAATGTTTGTCAAAACACCAGATTGTACACCTTAAATATATACAATGTTTGTTTGTCAAGTCTACCTTAGTAAAAGTTTAACAAAAGGCATAGATGAGTTAACCGCCCTTGTATGGATGAGGCCTTCATTGAGAAATGTCAACCACTAACTCAATAGACTATAAAGCAAACTTAATCATCTTTGAAACCTATAGCAAGTTGCTATAAAACTTTAATGAATATATTTGGGATATATATTAAAATAAAGAGACAATTTTTATTTACAATAACACTTTGAGCTTGCCTGAAGCGAAACTGTCTTTTATCTCACTGGCCCTACAGAAATTTACTATGTTCTATCTTATTACTGTCAAGATATGAAGCATTCTGGTATCAATATAGTATTTGAAAACTTTTTATCTTCTTATATTATAATATTGTAAGCCCTCATTGAACATAAACTCTGTTTATGTCTCCTCAGCTCTGTGTAAAAGGAATCATATATATTTTTTGATTCGGATATGCCTCTAAATCAGATAAATTTCATTGTATACATTAGAGGCAATATACATTTAAGTTGGAAAAGAATCACTGATAATAATAGGACACATTAAATGGCAATACTTGACTATTGCCCTATTGAACTGGGATTAAGCTATCAGACAGTTCCCCAAAGTAAATACCTTGATAGAATGATCACAATGGAACTTAGAAATTAAATACAAAAGACTATGTTAATGTAGTATAAATGGGAACATGAGAAAATATCAAAGTTGAAGTTTTTGTTGGAAGATGAATTTGAAATGATCTCTTATGCATATGCAACTTTTAATACATACTCTCTGAGGTACATTTACACTCACATTTAGAAGTCTAATTAGTAATAAAAAGCGAAGAGTTCGTAATGATAGCACCCTGCTCTTAGGGTCCCTATTATAGATTCTGAAAACAAATTCATAAATATCTTAACATATGTGATGGCATTTTCTACACTTCCATGCTTTCAGCCCCCAAGATGTAAGCTTCCCCCCCTCTTTTTTTTTTTTTTTCTTTACATTGAATTTGTAAATTTGAAGCCTGGGAAATCTTGTCACTTTCAAAGTCAGACTTTTGACATTTTTCTCCTGCAAAACAAAAGATTTGGGGGAAAAGGTAGCCATCCTGCCTTGACACATGTGCTTTTCCTAATGTGTGCTGTTCCTTGGAAAGGCTAACAGGCGTTTGGATAGTGAACCATCAAAAAAACACCACTTCTAAGCCTCCTCTTTTAGGCTATTACGGGTAGAATGCCTCTTAACCCTTGAGGCAACTCGACAATTGAGTTAAGGAGATTTTCCTGTATCGGTTTTGCCTGTCACATGGTTGACTTAACTTCAGGATATACTTTGCAGCTGAAGGTTCATTTCCCTCCATTTGTTAAGTGGCTAATTATAAAGGTTCACAAAAGAATTGACACAAGGGAAAGAGAGGGGCCTGGCTTCCCTCGGCAGCCCCAAGAGGCCTGTACAAGTGTCATTTGTAAAAACAGAACACAAATTAAGCAATGGCCATAATAAGCTGCCGGTAGCTGGGGTATAATGAAAGGGGAATTCTTATGTTGATGCAAAGCAGGCACTAAACTGTTGGGATTTTTGTTTATTTTTTTACATTGACAACTAAGTCCAAATATGAGTTATCCCCTTCAAGCTTTTACTGGAAAAATAAAATTTTAAAGCCAAGTTGACCCTAACAAGCTAAATAAAAAGACAATTTTATCCCTGCGGCTTGGATTTACAGGTTTGTTTTCTCTCTATGATGTATTGAGAATACTTCTGAGTTCCGGTAAAAATTGCTTTTATTTCCTGAATAAGCGCATATTTTAAATAAAGTTATTAGAAATAATAACCAGAAATAGGAGCGTGACATGACACGTCTGTATTAAGAAACATTCTCCATTGAATAACAATCGGCTTTCCTGTTTACACCCAATACCATGAATTCTAAACACCAGGCTTTTTAACGTTTGAAAAAGCATAAACAACAAAGAAAACTCCCTTTACTTAGGCATATGAGAGCTAATGAAACAGACTGGAAATTGCTGCATTGTTTCTACCTTTCATCAAAACATCCCTATGCATAGTATTCGCATCATTATGTAAGACATTTGCAAATATGTATAATGCTTTTGCCTATGGGAAAACTCTCCTGCTCTAATGTATTCCTGAAAGATGAATGAACAATTCTTTAGGTATGATAAAAAGATTCAGAGGGCTGGATAGAGCAGTGATATTAAAGCCACAAGCTCATCATTAAAATTTTTTTTTTAATGTCAGCTGCTAACACTGCAGGTCTCTGTTTTACTTAATTTTTCTCCTCGGCAAACTCACCACTTCTTTTCCAGTTCCTTCTCTGATTCAAGATCAGTAACCCCCAATTTGCTGGAGGCTGCCTGCTTTGATACTTCAGCAGGGATCCTGTGAAGCTAGAAGTATTCTCTGGCTTCAGATCTCTGATCCGGATTTTCGCCTGATTTGGGATTTTCAGTAGCATCTGAAACAATTGTGAAAACTGGGGCACCAATAGAGATCCATCTCATTACCAGCTGAATTTAGAAATCAGACCAGGAACTGATTCTTAGGGCGTATGGAGGTTCCACTTAGAGTGAAATTGTAAAAATGTGAAAAGTTTTCATCAGATTTTTGAAAGGAGGCGGGCGGGCAGTAATGGGACCAACAGACAAGAGGAAATTGGAACATAAATACGAGCAGAGGTGGAGCCCCAACTCAGGAGAGAGCTCGTGAGAGTTTCTGCACTTGGAGACATCAGGTGTCTGGTGGGTGCAAAGCCAAGAAGAGATGATTGGGGTAAAGGTCTGTGCACAGTCGTTAATTTTCCCAAGACTAGAGTTTTATTTTCTGAGAGAAGCTGAGGGAAAAGTCTCCATATTCAGGTACAACAGTCCAAAAGTGTTCAGGCTCAAGGTGTGGGACTAAAAACAGGGTGTCTTGATTAAGAGAAGCAGGTTAGGAGAGTCCTTACCACCAATCAGATAAAAAAAAAAAAAGAAAAATGAAAGGACTCTTCTTTGGGGAAACTGAACTGACGTTAAAGAGAGCTTTTCATAAAAAAGTCACTTTACTTCCTGATGAGTCCGCAGTGAAATCCTTTAGTGGAAAAGTCCCATCCAAATACAGAGCCTCTGATTTGCTTTTAGTGCTTCACTCATAAACATTGACCAACAATAAAGGATCATCAGGTATCTGAGTAAAACCTCCAATATGAGAAAGAAGGGGAAAAAAATCATACAAAGGAATGCAACGCTGACAGACAATGCAGATTACAGAAGAAACTTACAAATAAGAGTAATATCCTTAGAGAGTCAAGGAAAGATATTATGTTCATAAAACAAGAACTGGGTGTTTTGAAAAAGAACAAAGAACAAGAAAGAACTCTTCAACATGAAGACTAGAAAAGCCAAAATAACAATGTAATAGAAAGGCTGGTGAAGAAAATTTCCCAGAATATATGTCAAAAAGACAAAAATGGAAAATGGTAGAATAAAAAATAGTCAATTGAGAAGATATCATCTTTTATTAAGAAAAGGTTGAGAGGGGCTCCTGGGTGGCTCTGTTGGTTAAGCGGTCGACTTCAGCTCACAGTTCATGAGTTCAAGCCCCGTGTCGGGCTCTGTGCTGACAGCCAGCTCAGAGCCTGTAGCCTGTTTCAGATTCTGTATCTCCCTCTCCTTCTGACCCTCTCCTACTCATGCTCTCTCTCTCAGAAATAAATAAAAACATTAAAAAGAAATTTTTTTAGAAAAGAAAAGGTCGAGAGAGAATTGAGGGAATGAAGGAAAGGAAATTATCTGAGAAATAACATAAGAAAAGCGTTCAGAACTGAGGGCATTTATCCTCAGGTTGTAAGAATATTGTAAGTACTCAGCCCAATAAATGAGACAACAAAACAAAACAATGACAACAACAACAAAATAAACCAAGGCAAATCAGCATGAATTTTCACAACATTAAGGATAAACACAAAATCTGAAACAACTCAAGAAAGAAAGAAGGAAAGGAGAAAGGAGAAACAGATTAAGAAAAAGACAAAACAATCACATATAAAAAAACAGAATTAGAATGGCATCAGATTTCTCAAAACCAACATTGAAAAGTAGAAGTAGAAAAATTGCTTTCAAAACTCTAAGGCAAATGACTTTAAACCCCAAATTTCACATTATGAATATTCCTAAGTGGCTCTGAGAATAGAATAAGTAAATATTTAGGCACACCAGAAAATTGTACCCGTCCCCAGCTGTTTTTAGGAACCTACTGCCAGTTATAATCCAGAAAAAGTAAGAAATGAATCAAGAGAGGAGATCCAGAATATAAACACTCTTAACACTAGGGTAAAAAAAAGTCCTGTTTTGTTTGGAATAGTCTTGGTTAAGTCCAATTGTTTTGGCATAATTATTAATAGTGCTCCTTTTATTCTCAAAGGTGTCCTAGCTATTTCTAAAGCGTGAATATCTATTTTCATATTTTGTGACACTGAAGACTTTTAACCAAAATTTTTCCATTTTGATTCAATGTCAAAAACCATGATGAAATCAGTGGATTAATTTATATACAATCTGAAAAAAAAAGATCAGAAAATATACATGATTATCTTGAAGCTATGAAATAATTATGTTATGAGTAAACCTCTCATTAACAGATGCAACTTTCCTCCAGGTAATGTTAGTAATTAAACAAAAGAAGAATATGTAAAAACAAGATTCCAATACTCATAAATTTGATTCAGATGTTTTACCTATTTTTGCTACTCATATAGGTCAGTAGAAAATGCTTAACAGAGGCTGCTTTCATCATAAAGGGCATCTGTAAGGGTGATCATGAAATGCTAGCATATGAATCCCAATGATATAATCTTCAAGTTCTCCGATTTACTGTCGGTTGTCTCTATAGTTGAAATACGGACCTTGGGTACCCAGGTGGCTCAGTCAGCTAAATGTCTGACTTTTGATGTCGGCTCAGGTTGTAACTCCTGGTCCTAACGTCAAGCCCTGCATCCGGCTCTGTGCTGGTCGGAACCTGCCTGGGATTCTCTTCCTCTCCTTCCGCCCCTCCCAGGCTTGTGTCCGCACTTTGTCTAGCTCCAAATAAATGAACAAACATTTGAAAACCAATACAGATCTCGTTATTTCAAGCCTAAAATGAAAATGTCTAGTATATACATTTTTTAAAGATGATCTAAACATAAAAATGAACTAGTTCAGCGACTGCACTACACGGGGCCTTGTGCTAAGCGCTACCCATGCACACCCAGAGATGGTTATATTCACAGGCTTCAGAACGTCCAATGCTCTGACTAGCTGTGTGGCTTTGGGGATAGTTACACAATCCTCCTATGCCTTAGTTTCCTCACCTATAGAATGGATGACACCTCACAATTTGGTGTGCTTCAGATCAAGTATTGTTTTGTTTATGTTTTGTTATATGGCTATTTTCCAAATATGGCTGCATTCATTACTAAGCCTTTGTCAGAGTTGTCTTAACAGTGTTAGTGAGTTAGGTCTTCTTTCCCCCAAACATTAGAGAAAGCTATACTATGTCGTTTAAAATATGAGTGCATAGTGTACCACCATCCTAACCAACAGAAATGAATATAGAAGGGAAGACACTCACCTATGGGACTGTCACCCACAACTCCCTTTTCTTTTTTGCCTGGAAGTAGGAACAGGAAAGCATAAACAGCTGGCCAAAGAGTTCACCAGGCTGCTTGGAGAAGCCATGGAGGTCAGGTCTTTTGATGGGGTTAAGTACAGCACCCAAGAAGCCAAATTTCTACCCAAGAAGGTAACAAACAGAAGGAGAAATATGTCACGTAGCACACTGTGACTATAGCTGGTACCTGTTGTTCCTGAAGCCATGACAACATGTAGCCAGATAACAGGTGAGTGCTGGCAAGTTTCTTTCTAGAGACGAAATGATAACTCACTTTCTAAATACTTACCAATGTCTTAAAAACATATAAGCTCTCTGATAATTTAAGCATAATTGCGTTGACATCCTTTCTTTTATGATCTAAGGATAAAAATATATGGTGTGTTGTTTTCTTTTTTTTTTTTTTTCCTTTCTTTTTATATACATGAAGCAAGTGATGAGTAAAGAATTGAACTTTTCTGGTGAATGAAGCAGCCAGACCACTTTTCATGACAAAGTTGGTAATTAGAAGGCCAATTTAATGGTGAATCAGGCAGAAATATTCAAACCATGACAAATGACTTTAATAATGCAGCTTGCAATGCTTGAACAGAAATAAATTTCACTTCCTCAAACTCTCGCCTTTTCTGCCTGCCTGGAAGATAGAACTGTCCAGGAGGTGTTTTGTACCCTTTATTCAGTAAAGCTTTTACTAGATTTTAAGCGACCAAATAGCTTGCAAATGCAAAACATCATTCAACTTCTTATGATTTTTTTTTCCTGGAGGTAGACCGTGTTCAGAATTCTGAGTAAGTCAAGATTTATTTTACTTCTGTTCTGCTTAGCCCTGCAATAGTGTTTTATTGTCGCCGCTCTGACTTGAGGTATTAAAGGGAGCTACATTGGCCTCAAAATTGAAAGCTAATTTTGGTGTTTGTCATAAGTTTGTTAAGACCACATGCATTCCACAGTTTGAAAAATTTCATTATTCTGTCCATGCTGGGGCTTCGTAATTGGATAGTAAGGATGTTCAAAGACTAATTTAGTGAATTGCACAATATTTTAAATGGAATTATGCAGGTTTATGGGTCCTCAGGGGATCCAGCGAGGAGCCTCTCGAGAAAATCTGTTTATCAGTAAATGATATTAGCAGCTTTCACCTAGCTTTTGTCTTCATTAAATTGCTGCTCTCCCAATTGAGGGTCACATCTGAGGCCTGCTTTGATAATTTGTCATTATTGTCTTGTTTATTGGAGCATAAAGTTGATACAGGCCAGGCTGTGCTGTTTATACACAATGTGCAAAGAAGTTTCTATTAACAATTCCACCAGTGCTAAATCAAAGTGGAATTTTTCAGGGTCCAAGAATGGGGATCATTTGTAGCATCCTAATTTCCTCTAAAACTCTCTGAGTACATGCCGTGCCCCTTCTCCACTATGTACAACACATGATGGCCTGGCTGGAACCAATCCTCTACAGACTTTGTAAAAAAAATCCATTCTTATCTTTAAAAATAAGTGTTGAACATTGAAAGTCTTTCTATAGTATTGAGCCATCATGCAAAACCCAATCCATGCCACAGGCATCACTTAAAATATGGCATTCACAGATAGCCACCATTAACTACCCATCTTAATAGACTTTCGATTATACTGAGATATTAAAATTGTTAAGAAACAAACTATTTATTGCAGCACGATCAGGCATACCTTCCACCGCACTTTTGAGTTCTAAGTCCGCCAATAGAAGGGGCAATCCTGGAAAGCTTTTTCAAGGCATATTAGAATGTATCACTGAGTACATTTAAAATCAGTTGGCTTCTGATTTTGCTTTATGTGTGGATTGCCATGAGGTATCCTTTGCCAGTGATGACATGGGGATCTGGAACTGGGGAACAGGGCAAGCCGACTCCATTTTCAGTCAGCTCTGTAATTTAAGACATTTTTTCCCCTGGGAAATTTGCATATATCAGGACCAGCTCTGCTTCTTAGTAAAATCATTTGGTAGATGTTGGTCTTCCTTCTGTATATGATCTGGGGTTGTTCTGCCCACTGGTGGCTCGGACATATCTCCCTCTCCCCCCCATCTCTATTCCTCCATCCTCTATTCTCAGTCCCTGCCCCTGAGAGCAATACTATTTATGTCTACACGAGAGACTAGGCCCCACAGGAAGGAGAACGGAAGTTTAGTGGCCAACACTCACCATACTTTTGTGGCTCAGCCGGGGAGAAGGGGACTCCCAGTGCCCTGCAACACGAAGGGCAAATTCTCTGTTGGAGTTCACCCAGGTTAGCAGCAGCTCCCGCAGGTTTTATCATACACATCCAGCATTCCTATTGCCTGGACCACCCTTGCCTGCTCTCCCTGGGAGGGAGGTTGGAGGGCCAGGGCTCATTCAGGGACCTAACTATATTTTAACATAAAGTGCACAGGGGTTTGAGGGATGGAAGGAAGGAAAAGACCAGCCTTTCAAGGGTAAGGACAAGTAGAAATAGTTCTACCTTCTTAAGGGCTCAGAATGATTGCTTAGGCCTTCCTTCTGGAAGTTCTCAGGCCAGGAGCCTAGCCAACCTCATTTTTATATACTATTACCTAGCACATCCACGGCTTTCAAAGATTTATGGTTATTATCGCCATCCACTCACCCACATAATCACCAGCCTTTCACTTTAAAATGGTTAAAAATTGTTTCATGGATTGCAGATCATTAATGTAAATTAGCCTATTTCTATATTTGATTTCTTAATTTTTAACAGGAAAGAACAGCTCTCACGCATACACTCTTCTTTTTTTCACTTGAAAATTTTAAATGGCTCTCCAGACACCTCTTTCAATAACTCTTACCCTCCAAAGCTAGGCTGCCTTTTAATTTCACTTTAAAATAGCTACATTGGGACCATAATATGATTAGAACTAATGAATATTGTGGAGAGAAGCAAGAAAAATTTTATTTCAAATCTTTAAAAAGTATAAATACTTCATGTGAGTTAAGGACCTGTGGTTTATCCCGGCTTGGTCAAGGACTTGGTTTGGACTCTGAAGATCAGTCATCTACGATCATCAGGTTTCACCTTCCTCATCCTCCAAGGGATGATGACTCCAAAAGCTTCCTCACTGGATGATAGGAAGCTATTGTGTTCCAATAAGTTAACATCTCATAATAACAATGATAACAGTAACGTTATCTAAGTGCAAAGGCAATAGAAACTACTTACGTATTTAGATCTAATAAAGTCTTGCTCATTTTCCTTTTAGGAGCTCCGGCCACAGAGAGCATTAGCAGGATGCCAGCAATTAGACATTGTATAAAAACATCAACATATTAATGCACATTCTAATTTTACATTCTTTAGAAGGAATTCTTTAGTCTTGACTAGTTTCTTTCCTCTAAACTGATTTCTCATGCTTAATGCAGGCATTTGGAATTTGCTTAGTAGTCTCTGAAATTTATGACTTGGATGTCAGAATCCGTACTGCTTAAGGAAGTCGAAATGAACTGTTCCCCCTTCCTAAGACCTTTGCAACCCTTAGCAACCCCTCCATCCACTGTAGCTTTCCCACCATGCGGGCTTTTTCTTAAGACTCAAACGCTGTTGCCACTCTATCGTGCCATCGCTGTGAGACAAGAGACACTTTTTCATAACCTAAGCAGGTTGAGTCTAGTTTCTCCATAGAACACTTGAAGAATGGTGGTGACTTATTCTGGACAGAGACAGCTAAAACTGTCCTCATAAAATCAGCATGGTTAGTCTCGCTTGAGAGACAATAACACGGAAGAGCCCAGAACACTACTGTTAACCAAGGACCTGAGGCTACTTTTGATTCTGCAACCTCAGGCAAGTGTCCTCACGACTTGGCTTTACTCCCCTCTCCTGTGAGTGATGGTGGGGAGAAGAGGCTTTGGTTTACTGAGCATGCGTCATGACAGCCTGTGGGCCACCGCAGGAGCTCAGAGAGCAGAGCCGATATTTTCCCCATTGTTCAGACTGGACAGATGTGCTCAGCTCCATCAGAGTCCAGGGATCAAAGCTGGGATTCCACTGTGATGGCCGGGGGCACGCAACTTTGTAGGGACACTCTGTCTTAGAGAGAAGACCAGAAGTAGGCTTGTCAGCAGAAACAAACTAAGCTGTGTTCATTTTTCTTCTTCTAGCTTCAGTATTCTTATTTTCTGCTTAGGCTTGAACTTATTTAATTCTGCTATGGAATTTTAAAAGCTAGGCATTTCTCTGGCAGTTCTCATATTTGGTGAGAAATGATGAATATATAAAATGCTTTTGGCTTTAAAAGCATTAGATATTTGGAAGTGGCAGTATATATTGATAGATAGAATCACAAACTGGGGGCAAAGAAGATCTAAAATTTCTATTCCTTGACCCATAAAACAGAAAACTAGTTCCAACCCCATTCTCTCAAGGCTCATTGCAACTGAAGGACTTCTCTGTCGCTGTATGGAATAGTCAACCAAAAAGTTTTGGAGAAAAGAGGTTTATGTTCAACTACTAAGCAAAAGCAAAACAACACTGTAATTTGATTTAGTTACAAAATTCTGAAATATAGTCATTTCTCCTTCAATGCAAATAAACACAACTTTGAAGAATTGCTTGCCCATTGATAGGATCATGTTTTGAAATGGAATTTTACTTCATTTAGGAAAGAAATGTGAATTTGCAGACATTGTTTTATGTATGTTTTTTTGTTGCAAATATGTATCCACTTGATTTTCAGGAAACTGACCATTGAAACATTTCTCTCCAAGTAAGTGCACATAAGCCCTGGAAGGTGGGGCCTTTATCCCCTGAAGAAGCAGAAAATGCCTCAGTGAATTCTTCTCTTCCCCTTTGAATCAGCTTGCACTTTAAAATGTTGTGCTTTTTTATGTTAGTTGGGAATCTATTATATTCTTGTTCAGGGGAAGATATTAGGGACTTTTGTTACAAAGCCATCGGTGCTGTGTGTCGGGGGCTAGAAGCAGGGGCAAGGAGATAAAGGGAAGGTGAGAAACAGAAAACACGGACAAGAAGAGCTGAAGATTATAAGATGGCTGATAATGTTACAGGAAGCTCAAAAAATAAGTAAAATAATAGATGGATAGGTAAATAACAAAGGCTCTATTGCTATATTAAGCATTTTGATTACGTAGCTTTTTAAGTTACTTATGTTAGCCTAAAATTGATAAGCAACTACAGTTAAAATGCATTTTTTTCTATACCCAGATAAACCATATTCACGAAAATTCTGATTGGCCATGGATGTATCTGGTCCTAGAGCAAGAGGAAGTCTCGTTAAGCCTTCCCCAGAGAGAAGAGGGCTCTCCAGGGCTACTGACACCCCCTCCTGCAGGGTAAAGTGCCATCTCAACTGATGCCCACACAGCCGCATTGCTTCCCTGGTGAGTTTCCTTTCTATGACAGCTCACAATTCCCAGGAACTGCTTTGTTACAAAAAGAATTCAAATTCCAAGACTGTCATGCTTCCCCAAACTTTCACGGTTGTGGGGACATTTCTTAAAATCATGTCATCCCTGAAAGCGGACCAGGAAATCTGTGGGAGGGAAGGGCAAAGGGAAGTCAGCATGCCTTTTCCCTCCCCTGAATTTCTATACACTTGTCTGGGACGTTTCCAAAACTACCCCATGGTGGCAGTTCGCCCCAAGGTTGTACTTTTGTGTATTACTGCCATCCAAATTACCCTTCTATTTCTATAGTAGGTTCCCTGTGCTAGGCATGGCAGATATCTTTCAGGACAGCAAGTATTTGGAATTGGGCTAATTAAGTGTTTGGCAAAGTTATGCTGCCACGAAGCCTACCTAGAACAAAGAAATATTTGGACAAATAATTTTGATAAATGCTGCATACTATCTATCCCTCTTGGTGAGCTACAATGCACATTAGTAAATCAAAGTTCTGAAAAGTCCTGTAAGGAGGATCCATTTCACTGTATTTATCCCAGTTTCCCAGTCAACTTAACATCCCTTTTTGGAGTAGCACCTGGGTATGTGGTATATAACGGGTTTGGGGAGGTATACCATTCGGCAAAGACTGGCTGAGGTATCCCAGAATTGAAAGGAACTAACATTTGATGAATGGGGCCAAGATCAAACAGGGATATTAAGAAGCATGATCATTCCACTTTTTTTAAAAAAAAATTAATGTTTATTTGCTTTTGAGAGACAGAGCACGAGGTGGGGAGATGCAGAGAGAGAGATGGAGACACAGAACCTGAAACAGGCTCCAGGCTCCGAGCTGTCTGCACAGAGCCTGACACGGGGCTCGAACTCACCAACTGTGAGATCATGACCTGATGCTGAAGTCGGATGGTTAGCCAACTGAGCCACCCAGACGCCCCTGATCATTCCATCTTCTAATCCCACTTAATAGCCCTCTCCCCATCTATTCAGAGTTGCCCAACAGAAAAAGTTGATATCTTTATCATTGGTGCCTAGAAACATTGGCACAAAATTAGCAACCAAAATTAAACTCAAATATGCTTTTGAACTGTCTGCCTGCGTAAGCTGAAACACCATTAGAATTTGCCTTGGCTACTTAACCCTTAGATCAGGCAGTAGAATTTATTATGCCATCATTTCTAACACCCAAATTACTATTCATGTTTTTAAAGCCAGTGATGAAAGATGTTTCTGAAGTTGTCAGGTTGACTAGTCATATAGTGTATTCCAAACTGACCTTCGTCTTAGGGTTCATACTCGATGCTTCAGTTTCTTCAGAGAACAAAATTATAAAAGTGCAACCTCCAAATCAATGAGATGACACATCAATTTAAAAAAATCAAGTCCTTCTGGCAAGGCAGACTTCTCTGGCAGCTGTTTTCTAAATGGTATAGAGATATTACACTAGTTCCACCTTCCATACCCCACATGCCCAGCAAGCTGGAGAGGTTGCCAGCAAACGTAGATACAGTTAGTCCTGCATCAGAGCTGAAGACCAGACCATGCAATGACTTTATACACTGTGGGACCAAATTTCCTTTCTTTTTACAAGCTACCTTGCCTAGTGAAATTGGACAATTTATCACACAAAGGCCTGCAGCAAGTTTAGTATATGCAAGTGATTAGTTTGTCTCTTCCCCAAGCAGCTTTGATGCAGTTGGGTTAAGAGTGACAGCAGAAACATAAGGTCACTTATAACACACATTCTCTAGGGAACCACTAATGGGCTATTGACCCTTTCCCACATCAGGTCGATGTGTCATATTCGATTCTGGTTCCTTGAGACGTAATTTCCAAGTGGTGATGGTTCAAAGTCCATGCAAGATGAGGTGTCCTATCAAGTTTTAAGCATGGCATTATTCATACTCATGAATGGCAGGTACCAGGTGATTGGACTGGAGATAATTTTACGATTTCCATCTAGCTCAAGGCAAAACAAAAACACGCTATTGACAATATTGGTTAAGTTAATAACCACGTGTGAATTATACCTTCACTCTTGGGTTACCTGGGTGGCTCAATCAGTTGAGCATCCAACTCTTGCTTTCTGCTCAGGTCATGATCTCATGGTTCACGGGTTCGAGCTCGATGTCAGGCTCCATTCTGACAGTGCAGAGCCTGCTTGGAATTCTCTCTCTCTCCCTCTCTCTGCCCTCCCCTGCTTGTGCTCTCTCTCTCTCTCTCAAAATAAACAAATAACTAAAAAAAATTATGTCTTCACTCTTGTATTTAACATCCTTCCCTCTTTCTCCCTTTAGCCTATTTCCATGAGGTTTGGGAAAGCAAGTCAAGATTTTTGGTAAGGCACGTCACTGGTCTATTATTTAAGGAAAATTTAATGAGTCTCTTTTTTGCCAACTAATGAATTTTATTGCACAGCCATCAAAAAAATTTTCTATGAAAGATTTAAAACTATTTCAGATAAAATATGAGGTTCAGTCAACAATCCCTAATGGAAGAGAAATGGTGCAGATAATCAGAAATGTCAAATGGACCAGTGGGCCTTACTTATTTTATTTAAAATGTGACTTTTCTTTTAATCCAGAATAGAATTGCCTCTGTGCATTCTAAGATCACATATTAAAATTGCTAGGTGTTTGAGAAGCGTAGTCAAACCACATTATCCATGTACATCTCTTTTCTCCAACGGTAGAGGAGAGGCCAGACAACACTCTGGGAGGTGGGGGGAAGCCAGCGTGGTGATGAGATGCTTTTATTGGCTCAACTACATGTTGGCAACTAAGGAAATGTTGTTGGGGAAGAGTGGGGGCTTTCTGAGGTGAAATAGTGGAGATGGGGGGGTGGAGAAAGAGCTGGAAAGCTACAGAAGACCACAAAGTGGGAAGAAGGAAGGGCTTGTCTGTCCAGAAAGGGTGTCATTTCTCCTTGATCACCACCCTGTGCTGTATGCAGAGGCAGATTTCTCTCCCACTCACCGTGTACCTTGTAGCCTGGACATGGGTCGCACAGACAGGAGGGTGTGGACGTGGTAAAACAGCAACAGGAGGTAGAAATCGAAAGTTTCCGTGAATATTCAACACCTCAGGCCACGGTAGTAGATTTGGAAAGCAGGTATATAACAAGCTCTCAATTTCTTGTGGCAGTAAACTTAGTTTGAAATCATCGATTTAGAAAGAGGGAGGTTTGAGCTCTCCAAGACCCACTAAATTACTGAGCCAGGCCAATTTATGATCTTCCATGTGTTGCTGCAAAGAAAATTTTCCCTGCAGGTAAACTGTCTATCTAGCGCCAGAGTTATTAGAAGCAATTTTATGAGTGGGATCATTAATTATGACCTATGAAATTTTAATAAGTGCCTTCTTCGGATCTTCTGTAGAAGCTGAGATCAAAGTGGCTCCAAACCATTGACACAAGCTTGGTCATCAGGAAGTCTGGAAGGTTGAGAGGATTTGGGATCTCTATGCCTTCTTCTATTTTCTTTGCCAATGTTTTGTTAAAGGCATATATACATACATACAGATGTACATACATATACGTGCATGCACACACACACACACACAACCCATATACACATGCATATATTGCAGCTTCCATAGATTTTTATTTACTTTCTCCTGGTGGTGGTAATGGACTCTATTCTTAAAATGTGTTTGTATTTCTTAAGGGTACTACTTTTCTTTTTTGATGATAACTAAGAGAAGGCATGGTGTAGTTGGAATACAAATGAACGTGAAATAACGTACACTTATCCCCAGTCTGTCAGATAACAGAAGTATGCCCTACTGACTTAACTGAACTGGACTTCTGTGTCATACTCGCATGAGCTGCTGGTATCGCATTCATTCTTACTCGTGTGAACAGCTCGTGTGGCATGAGAGCTAATGGGAAAACAGTGCTACATGTTTATTAACATGTTTGTCTTTCAGATCTAAAATTCAGTGGATACATGCTTCTCTAGATTCCAGGGAATAAGGGTAATAAAAGTACCTGCTTTATAGGCTTGCTGTGAAGACAGACTAGGATAATCCTTAGAAAGCATCTCAAGGGATACCTAGCACACAGTACACATCCCACAGGTGTTCATTTTTCTCTTATTATCTTTATTATCTCTGCTACATGGGAGGGAACAAAGGCATTTATAAGGAATATCTGGTTTAAAAATTCCCTAAACAGTGGAATAAGTAAACTGAAAAATCCATCATCTGGTGCATTGGGTGTTCCTAAAGCTGTTTAGTGACTGGTAGATGCTGCAAGTATTATAGGTGTGTAAGAGCTTGCTTCCATTTCTCCCAATTAATATTTTTTGTTGCACACATGGAGAATGAAAACCTTCAATTAAAGAGTAAGAAAAGGGAAGGAAAAGAAAGAAAAGAGAAAAGGAAAGGAAAGGAAAAGAAAGGAAAGGAAAGAAAAGAAAAGAAAAGAAAAGAAAAGAAAAGAAAAGAAAAAAGCAAAGAAAAGAAGAAAGAAAAGAAAACGGGTGCTCCTGGATGCCTCTCTTAGAGCCCTATTAAAATTGACTGTAGGATATAAGGTCTTAGGAGAGAAATCAAAATCATGGGACTCACCTGGCTAGTTCTCTATGAGACCAGGTTGGTCAGATCAACAGTCATACAGATCACATTCTTCTGTATATGATAGAAGTAAGCAGAAATGATTTTGCTGTTTATGTCGTTCCTGAGTCTAGCTTAGAAAATTGTACATTTCCTGCTGTGTATCTAGAAAAAGTTTTATATGCTTAACTCTTGCTAAAATTACAAGTTATTATCAAAACAAGTTGTCTGGTTAAAATAATTTTAGTTTTTAATGAACAGCTTACTTCAAAGTGTTGTTTTGTAATTAGCACTCATGTCTCAGTGGTATGTACAGTGGATAACTAGTAATATCCTATTAGGCTGGGCTTTCCTCAGCAGACTAGCTCAAATTCTAGCTGTACCGGTACCGTCCTGTTTGATCCCATCTTCTCTAGACTCTTCTGCTGGCATTACCAATGGCCCCCATCTGCGGGATAGAGTCCCTGTAGTTTCATAGTCATCTTGATCTGGTCAGAAGGTCAGCGCCAGTCGTCAGCCCACAGTGGCAGGGTAGGGGTCATGTGGACCCAAACCTCATTTCTCTTTTTCCTTCCCTGCTTCCCCTCACCCTTGGCCTAGACCAAAGACTGGATTTCTGCCTTAATTTCCCTCCAGTCGTCCAGTTGCAGCTGGAAGTGGAACTCTGTTCTATTCCCTGAGCTGCATGGATGAATCTCGTATTCTGGCCAGGAGTTGAGCTGATGCTGAGCGAACTCTTCAGCCACCTGGCAGGCAGTGATATCACCTGCACCCAGGTGCAAGTGCTTTATCCAGGTGTTCGTGTCTGGACTTACCCAGCTCCGGACCAGGCTCAAGAATGCCACTCTGTTTGCAACAATCAGTCTCTAAAACTGGTTTCATTTCTCCAAATTCTTTTCTTACCCTGCTCAGGCTCTCCCTCACCACCAGAGCTATTGACACTCTATAGGCTCTTGAGTCAGGTAAGTAAGGCTACTATATCTGTCAACGTTTCCTCCTTCTCCACACTACCTTAATTACCACCAGCAGGGATTAGGATGCCACTAAGCTGAGTTCTCTTTCCTTTCTGCAATGCTAACATGAAAGTTTTCAAGAACTCACTCTGGTATCCTTCTCACCCTCCACACCGACTTCAGTTATGAGCACAGTCACTCTGTGGTCCTACCAAGGGTCATTCCTACTCCTGATGATGTTTTCATGACCCTGTTCCATATCCATCACAGCCTCTTGGAAACACAGTCGGGAGAAGATGGGATGTAAAGTAGGTAACAAGTCGTGGCGTTTCACTGATTTCTTGGATGAATTGAATCAATGAATATTCCAGGGATGATATTTTATAGCTGTCTTTATTTTCATGTAAAGGAAGGGTCTTTGGCTCGCTTAGTTTGCAGGCTATTGAATGGACCAAATGAGATTAAGTACATAAAACCACTTGTCAACTCCCAAGTGCCATGTGGATGCAGTTACTCAATATAGTGGAGCAATATCCATTCATTACTAACTTTAGTTTCCAATATGGTATTGGATTTATTTATTCTGCTTATGTAGTAGACACAAATTTCTCAGAAGGAAGATGTCCATAAAAAGGGATTGTTACTTTCTAAAACTCAATCTAATCTCTGCTTTGAGCCTCATTCCACCAGGTAACAGAATACTCGATTTTTGTCAAACACCGTTAAATTGGTGTTTTCTGATGCTTCAGGGTTTCCCCTACTCTGTTCTCCCCAGGCTTTATTTACATTCTGGGAAACATATCACAGCTAGGATACAGGGAAAGAAGGTAGGAGAGAGATTCTTGGTTTTTGGCTGACATCACCCTTGTTTCGACATCCACTGCTGATGCCTGAGTTCCCATCAGCCTCCAGCGCCTCTTGCGTTCTCTACTTCCAGCCCACAGCCCCTCTCTTAAGCATTGGTTTCTTCTTTTGGAGTCATGAGAAGCATTTGATCCCCTCACTCAGCACTGCTAGAGATTTGAGAAACTGAGCCAGTATGCTGAAAAGCACCACATCGCTCTTCCCACCACCCTAGTCCTCCACAAGCCTGAAGCAAACAAGCTAAATCTTTGCTTTTCTGACTCACCTCCATCTCCACAGACAAAAGATACTTTTAGCAAGAGTAAGATGAGCTTACAGAAAGCTCACCCAGTATTCTTTCCAAGTCTATTTTTTGGCTAATCGAAACTTCGGCTCCCATATTCCAATGCTCAAGCTTTTGAGCCTAAAATTCCTCCCGTTAAAAGTTACAAAACCCTGTCTGAAGACTTTATGCTTCCTTGTTCCTTTTCTCAAAGCAGTTTGCTCCAGATGCTGCCTGCAAGGAGGTAACAAGTTTTTAGGTAAAAATAAAAGTTCTGTACCTGGATTCTATGGGGATAACCTAGGGGCATATATTGTCAAAACTCGTTGAACTCCGTACTTAACATACATGCATTTTCTTATATGTAAATTATACCTCAATCAAGTAAATTAAAAATATTTAGATACACAAGACAATATTGAAGTATTTCCCCCATTACATTGATCTGTTTTGCCTTCTTTCCTAATAAGCACCTCCTAACTACATTGTGGAGATTAAAATATGCCTTTTCAAATTTGAAGATTTTTCTCCTTATATGACATTCCTTCAGTTCTTGATCTTTCTTACTTTAGCATGTATCAGATTTACTCTCCATATTCTCCATTTTTCCCTTCCATAGTTTTTATTTTATTGGTTTATACCAGCGACTTTCTTTCTGCTCTGTAGATGAATGAAATACACATTGTTGTAGTTCATTTCATAGACGCTTGTGCTGAGCTAGGCGAATGAGCATGTACCCCAGGGACTACTTAGGTATTCTTAATGATTAAGATCCTTGGACTGAAGGGGCACCTGGGTGGCTCAGTTAGGTAAACATCCAACTTCAGCTCAGGTCACAGCTTGTGAGTTCAAGCTCCCCATCAGGCTCTGGGCTGACAGCTTACAGCCTGGAACCTGCTTCAGATTCTGTCTCCAGCTCCCTCTGCCCCTCCCCAACTCACACATTGTCTTTCACTCTCTCTCAAATATAAAAACTTAAAAAATTAGAAAAAGATTCTTGGACTGAGGATGCCTAACCATGTACAGGCATCAGACATTTTCTATAGCATGACAATTTCTTCACATTGATGCCTTCCCCCCCCAAAAAAAAATTATTAATAACCCACATTTTTGCAAGGGTCACTAACAAAATGTGAATTTTTTTATTCCCCAAATGACTTGACTGCTAAGAACATGAAACATTAAAGGTGTCTGTCTGTATTTCTGGTTTGTCATAAAAGTGTTCAACATCTCTGTGTGTTCATGATTGAAATGATGGATTTTTAGATTCTGCTTTAAAAAAAAAAAACATTCCTGAGACATTTTATTTGAATATTCATAAAATGGCACAAGTGTCACAGTCTCATGAGCCGTCTGCTTACCACCTATCAGGGCCCAAGCCCAAAATATGCCTTTTCTTTCCAGCACTTTTTTCCAATAAATAATTTGTCATGATGGTCTTGCTCTGTCTGGGGGGACTTTGTTTAAGTCTATTCAATGCTCCTACATTACTCTACATAACACCGTAAGAGGCATCAAGTTGGTTGAATATCTGTAAAGATCAAGACTATGAAATTTCTTGTGATTATTTGTATGCACTCAGTCATTAAGCATGTTGATTTCAAAGGCAATGGTAAAGAATCAATCCCAGATTCAATTCAGAACTATGGCTGGTGTTGTTTTGGGCTTCTTTTTTATGATACAAAAGAGACTTCCTCTAGAAGAATACACACATTTCAAAGAATCGATGCCCTTGTGCAAATATGATGCTACTGTTTGCATTTCCATATGGCTGGAGGCCTTTCCACACCATGCATAAGTTGGTTCTTTTGTGGAATGTTCCCATTGGTTTTTACAACCCAAACTCTTAGTCTTCTTTACGAAAGTATCTTTCCTTCTTTACATAGCATTTGCCATCGAGGCTGCTCTTTCCATTGCTCTGATCATTCAGCCATCTCTTGGGCTGCTACAATAATGACAATAAGTAGCTTCTCAGTTTTACCCCATTTTGTCATCATGAATATTAAACTCCCCATAGCTACTCCTTTTCCAGAAAACATGCTGCTTCTGTCAGACACTTATAAGAGATTATTACTGTTACAAGGTCATTATTGATTTCTAAAGTGATCAGAAGGAAATTTCCCTCAGTTTTTTTGAGAAATAATTGACCTGTATATACCACTACATACATTTAAGGCATATGACATGATGATTTGATTTGCATATATTGTGAAATGATGCTTACAGCAGGATCGGCGAATATCCAACATCTCCTGTAGATACAATATAAGGAAAAGAAAATAGAAAAGAAAAAAATCTCCATCTATTCTATTTTTTAATTCTACAGTTTTAAGTTGGGTAAAATTGTACCAATGTGTCATCACAAAAATGTGTGTTTCCTTTTCACATATAATTTTGTGAGTTCTTAATGCATCAATATTATGTAAATTATAGCATAAATATTTATTTAAGTAATTGACTCATTGAAAAGTCATTATATATCTTTTTCTTTGTTCCTAGTTTTTTTGCAATGACACTGGTTGCCAGTGAGTGTCAATCGTTCTCCACGGACCTGGAGGTAATTGATAACATCAGAAAACGTGAGTAGACAAATTGTATACCAAAGTTGACTTTTCAAATGGTGACATGTAAAACTGATATCATTATCACTAAAATCATGTATTTATTTATTTTTGATTTTTTAAAGTTTATTTATTTACTTTGAGAGAGTGTGAGTGCATGAGTAGAGATGGGGCAGAGAGAGAGGGGGAGAGAGAATCCCAAGCAGGCTCTGAGCTGTCAGAGCAGAGCCTGACTCAGGGCTTGAACTCACAAGTCGTGAGATGATGACCTGAGCCAAAATTAAGAGTCAGATGCTTAATCGACTGAGCTACCCAGATACCCCATCAAAATCTTTTATTAAACAGCCAATTGAGCATGACGTCTGGCTTTTATCCTCCAAAAGAAATTTTTGCCAATAAACAGCTGTTCACTTGATCACCTTCAATAATACAAGTCGCTGGTGATTACAGAGGAGTATCTGAATTTGATGAAGTGCATTTGGACTTCCAGCATTATATGTCATTGGCACATGCAATGTCAGTGGCTTTCTTTTGCCACTTTCAAGTCTAAATTACTTTTTATGAAGAATCAAATGATTTCTATTGAACTTGATCGATCACCTGGAAAAAATTACTCTCAAAATACAAGTATATTTGCTGTTTTATGTCATTATGGATAGTGATGTACATAATTGCTACTACCATATTATATTGAGGTCCTAGGTCAATCGGAATTAACTAATTCAACAGCATCACATGACCAGTATTTAATTTCCTTATTATATATAATTTTGGGAAAATGAGGGAAAGCACAAAACCCAGCTGGCATTGAGACATAGGGGTTGGTATCAATGGGTCAACAGAGCCAATCAATCAGTGGGTGGTATCCTGAGGGTCAACAGAGCCACAGCCAAATTCCATTTCTCTATGTACAATAAAACTGTATCTCTATAATAACCACATGATGATTTTGAAAAATCTTGAATTGTTTTCAATATAGCTTTGAAATATTCTCAAGCCAAGGTAATACAAAAATAGGCTTAGTTAGTAGGTTCACCTTATAATTAATCTAAATATTCCACATCCCAGAGAACCAAATATTATGATTGTCTTTCACTTCATACTAGCAAAGATACAGATTGAAGCAAAAAGAGTCATTATGTCACAGAATACAATTCCCCCTCTTCTATAATGTTTTAGATGTCCATCTCCATAGATAACCTTAAGTTAATCATATTTCTTGGCAGGATAGACCCTGAAGATTGCTTCAGGTCTTAAATTCTCAAGATTATTGATGAAAAATTACAAAAAAAATTTAATTCCAATTCATTTCAATAAATTTCAAATTATACATTATAAACAAAAAGAGTGTCTTGCAATATTCAACTATATGCAGAAATATTTGATCTGATTTCCATCATGAAATCCATTATCTTGGTTGAGTATTAAAATATATCTCCTCTACATGGGATTTCTATTCATTCTAATATCCTTCATTCTTTGGAGATTGATAGAAATCTTCTGAGGCTTTTTTTTCAGGTAGATATTTTTAAGGTAAAAAAGGAAAAAGACTTCAAATATAACGTTGGCTTGAAAGTAAAAACCTTACAGTTTTCATAGCCAAACAAACTTCAAAAATGGAAGTCCTAAAAGAAAGAAGAATTGAAATTTAGCCAGTCGGTTTAACTGTGAGATTGCAACCTTACTTTTAAGGCTCCCTGAAACACTGGATCATTCTGTGGTACTCCCAAAAAAGGAAAAGAGAAATTGACTGGTTTATGCATGGCCAATGCACTCCCAAACAGTTCAGTGCAAAGTAATGCATATTGAAAAAGACCATTTAAAGTTCCCACACACTAATGGGTCTGATGGGCTCTGAATTAGCTGGCACCTTTTGCGAAAAAGATCTGGGAGTCATTATGAACAGCTCAATTAAGATGTCTGTTCAATGGGCTACATTGGGCCAAAAAAGCAAATAGACTGCTGGATAAATTAATAAAGGGAGAGATAATGTGGAAATATTATAATGGCCTTGCATAAACCTTGATGAGTGGGGGTAGTTTCATTGCCTCCTGCCTAAATTTAGATGAGTAAATCAGCTTCTCCCATCATGGATCATTTGACTCATTTCCAGAGGAGCTCTCTGGGTACAGTTTTCCCGAATCTGGGAGGCAGTAGCCAGGTGCCTGCAACGTCAGAAACATCATTCTTACCACATCTGTTTGGCTGCTGATGCCTTTGGATGGGGTCTGCTTACCTTTTTTCTTCTGACTCAGCTTAGGCAAATTTCCTGCCTGTTTACAGGGTGCTATGAAAGTTGGGAAGAGGAAATGCGAAAGGACACAGAAGTCTAACATCCCAGGAGCAACATACTTATAAACGCTTCACGGATTTATAACCTTGTATTAGAAATGGGTTCAAAACGTTTTTGGATGCTTGAAAGTTTTCCCCAAATTTGATAAAACATATCCCATTGCAAGTTATAACCATCTCATTTCACCTAAGCCATACCTCTCCTTGCCAATGGTCCATGCCTCAGAATAAGGAAAAAAAACATAGATACACGTAATTAAGATCCTCAAGCCATTTCCTATGTGAGAAAATTCACCTTCGTTTGAAAAAGCCTACAAGAATTTAAAAGAAGACAAAGTCAATCTCATGTCCATTCAAGTTGCTTACTCTAATCCTCTCTTAGGGTCATACACATTTATAATGGCTGTTTTACTTCTGCGTGTGTGCGTCTGTGCCTGTGTGTGTGCGTGTGTGTGTGTGTGTGTGTGTGTTGTATGCGTGAGTATGTGAGTATTCTTAGTTTCATTAATGGCTCTTCTCAGCAGCTCAGTTAAGAAATGAATTTCTACAGGAGATGTTGAAAACAGATACACGGCAGTTGCCCCATTATCAAATGAGCTGGAAACAAATTCTCCCATCAGGTTATATACAGAGCTTGAAACCGATTAGCCCCTGAAATAAAATATTTTTATATTTTTGCTTGATAAAAACAAAGTCCTAGAAAAGTTAGATAATCTAACTGGTCACTTGAACATTTTGGCCTCTGAGGATTAGTACCAGTCTCTAAACTCTCACACAAATGTTTAATCCACTAGACCAATACTTCTCTGTTTGTTGCAGTTATAGAAATTGAGAATAAAGGCGTAAAAAGTCTTATAACAATTGGCATCGCCATGACAACCAAGAGCATGATTTTGTATTTTAGCAAAATATCAGTCTGTGATAGTCTGAGAATTAAAAACAAACAGATAAATTAAGAAACCGTCCTCCACCATGGATATTCTAAAGGCTGGGGTACTAGACTATGTTAAATCATGGCCACTGAAGGAGTGATTTAGCATTTCAGTCAGGATCTTCTCTGCACTTTCAGGTTTAGCCTCTGAAGCTCCAGGAAAGAGAGAAAATAAGCAAATCGACATGAAATCAAAGTACATCCACATGGGAATGCTGAGACTCACCTTCCACACTCTGACATATTAATACGTTTCAACTTCCTATTTCCCTCTAGTGGCTCTTGGTTCAGAAAATTGAGGAGGGCCTGAGAGACTGAACACAAGCAAAAAGCAAGATCAACTAAGTGCCGTCGCCTTCCTTTTAAGTCGGTGAATAAAAACCTTGAATTCTTTTTGGCATTCTTGTTTGAATTGGGGTTAGTTTCTGATTTTTCTTTTACTTGTAAATTACCTGTCTTATTTGAGAATCATCAGTAGTGTAGTTTAAACGACTGTAGTGTACTGTATTTGCATATTGATTTCTTAAGATTTACAATCATAACCATCAGGTTCACAAACAGGGGAGAGAGGGTAGAATATCATAGAGATTTAAGAAGTAAAATAATCATTTTTGTTGTTGACAGTTTATTATCATCTCTTTGAAGAAGGGCTGATGTGCTGCTGCTGGTTACTCCTATCAGATATCAAAGAGTTAATAGCCACTTTTTGGAGAAACGTTTACCAACGTGAACGCCGAGTCAGGGTCTAAGTGTGATCCTTCAGAGCGTATTGATAAAGGAAATGCAGAACAGCATTGATTTCGTGGCCGCCAAAGTGCCCAGGCTTCGATCTGCGACCATATTGACCCCATTCCCAGAACAAAATGTAACAAAATTTACAAAGAGCAGCATCCAATAGCCTCAGTTATGCTGTCTTGGATGATCAAGGAGAAGTCGATTTTCAAGTTGTATCAATATTTTTGGTGAAAATACTATGGTTCCTGTCAAAATGGGCAGGATAATACAGACGCATTTCATAAACAGCTTTTATTTTCTCTTCGGTAACGATGTCACACGTACCCGCCCAGTACAGTTAAAAGATTTTAATTGTTCCTGTGTGGGGAGGAAGGAATATAACGTTGAAACCAATTATAATTCTTAAACTAAGACTATATATTTCACATGTTGATATGCAGTGACCTGGAAAGATGTTTATAAAATGTTAATAAGAGACAGGTTGTGTAATGTGATTCTATTTTGCTACCATATATGTATTGGGGAAAACAATCCAGAAGATCTATCTTCCAGAAATTTAATAATGGTGTTACTTGAGTCACAGTGTTATTATTGTTTCTTTTCCTTTATACTTGTCTGTGTTTTCCCATCCAGGTTTCTCCCAGTATCTGAAAGTCGAGCACTCCTATGAAACCTTTGGTAAGCCAAAATGTCATAAAGCAAAGAAGCAATTGTCTATATATGGAAAAGTTTTTGAGCATCCCCATACCCCAAAAATAACCTCTCTTAAACTTCCCTGATACCTGAGGACACATCTTGCTAGCGGATACACACCATAAATTGAGGAAAAGCACGGATGCTCACAGACACAGCTCTGAGCTCTTTCTTGATGCTGAGATGCTAAGCGTGGTTCCCAGGAAAGGAGTTGAGGGTCTGCTTCCTGCTGCCTGGGGAGCGCACTGCCTCTGAGACAGCTCACTGAACAACAAACACCGAACGCTTTTTTAAAAAAAAGTATTTTTGCTTTTTTTTTTTTTGTAAAAGTGAAAATCCTCTTTGGATTTCTCATGGTTAGTGAAAATAGGTACTAAGAAAGTTTTTTCAAAAAGCAAAGTTGTGTCAAGAGGAGTTTTGAAAAGCGAATGATACCTGTATTTCTATCATAGGCATGAACTTCCTGTTTTCCTTTTGAAAAAAAAGGAAGAAAAGGAGATACTTTCATCCATTTGGGGGATGGAAGAATGATCTACATAACCAGCTCTTAACATTTCTGCAAGTAGGAGCTCATCCCAAATACTCAAAATTGTGTTAAGGCGTTATAATGAGGGCCTCTCCCTAAAATGGGAAACTTGCTTCCTTTCCTTTCCCAGGTCACAGAAACTTTGCAAAATCAGCAGAACCAAGTATAGGATTCAATAATTAAATTACTGGAAGAATATAAAACAAATTAAAATGTATGTGTAAAGTGTATAGAATTGTCTCAAAGTAAGTAGAAATCTCTATCCTCGAATGCATATGAAAAATAAAAATCTGGGGTGCCTGGTGGCACAGTCAGTTGAGCATCCGACTTCAGCTCAGGTCATGATCTCACGGTTCGTGGGTTCAAGCCCCTCATCGGGCTCTGTGCTGACAGCTAGCTCAGAGCCTGGAGCCTGCTTCTCATTCTGTGTCTCCCTCTTTCTCTGACCCTCCCCTGCTCACGCTGTCTCTCTCTCTCTCTTTCTCTCTCTCTCTCTCTCTCTCTCTCTCAGAATTAAATAAAAACATTTAAAATTTTTTTTAAAGATTAAACTTTGAAAAAAATTAAGAAATGAAAATCTGGAGAGCTGGAAGGAATATTTTTGGTCAACTGAGTAGCAGAGCTATAAGTTTTAGAATCTGACAGATCTGGGTGTCATTTCTGTCACCATCACTTCTGAACAGGTTTCTTAACATCTCAGTCTGTTTTCTCTTCTGTAAAATGACGATGATAGTAATAACCACCTCATAGAGACTTTAAATAACTATATCAGAATCTGTACTGGATGTTTACCACATTGCCTTGCACATGTTGAGCCTTCAGTAAATCATCTCCAAAAATATTATTATTATTAGAGGAAAGTTTACATCTTATCCCCTCCAGATTCTCTCAAGATCAACACTATGCTCATCCTTCTGTCTTGTCCTTCGCCTTCCTCCCATGTCGGACCATATAACAAGTTCTATCTCTGCACCATAGCATTTGCACAGACAGCAAAAGCCATTTCTCCCTCTCTACCAACATTTCCCTGAGGAAAATTGAAGACAGTATATTCCACATCCATTATAAGCACATGTCACTGGGCCCAGTATACTCAGAGGAAAGAAAGAGAGTACAATATCTGAATTTTTAATAAATTAAATATAAAGCCATGTTAATTGGGAACAGTAGAATGATCTGTATGATGTGCTCTAAACATTCCTGAAAAGTAAAATCTCCTCTACACATCAGAAGAAGTAATAAAAAGGCTATGATACAGAGTAAGCAAGAGCACTGTGAATTTTACTTAGGCCTATTTGGTCATGCATAGCTCTTAGATGCCTTGGTAGGCAGTAGGAGCCACCACAGAAATCTGAGGTGGGTGAGGAGCCCACTGCTGCACCAGCACACACAGCTTTATTGAGGAAAACTACTCCAAGCCCAGTTCTGCTGCACATACAGACATCTGTTACATGAGCGCTGATTAGCGAGGAAGCCTCAGTGTACTTCATGCAATCCGTTCTGTGACCTCAGTGCGCCTTCAGGCAATTGTGAAGTGTGACCGTGTTCTTGAGGTAGGTGCCCCTTACTCTTAGAGTTGGTCTCAGGTAAGCAGCAGTCCTGAACCAGCACCTCAGGGCCATTTGGGGAATCATGTCTTGTACCTAAAGGTCTTAGCTATAGACATGGCTGGATTCTTAACCCATGTTCACGCAAGAGGAACAAAGCAGGGGAAGGACATCTTATAAGTATTTTAACCATTTCGCATGTTTTGCATACTTCATGGTGAGAACCCATTTCTGACATCAAACATAGTAAATAACAAGCCATGAATTTCCTGTAAAGCAACCCAGTCTTGACATTCACTATGTTAATTAACATCACCACAAGTATCAGTTGGAATATGGGTCATTTTCTATGCATTTTAAGGTAGCCATCTCCCCTGTATGGCCCACCTGATAGAATATTAGCCCACCATCTTTGGCGAATGGATTATTGATCAAAGCAACTGCCCATTCCTGGAATTAAACATTAAACTGGTTGGTACATACATAATACTCCACTCTTTCTATACTGAAGTATTAGCATATTGCATTAAAGTCATGGTAATAAAATAAAATCTAATGCATTTGAATTAATTAGAAATGAGTAGCTCTTGAGCACCTATATATATAAAGTCTGCTAGACACTGGGGGAGAGTAAAAAAGGATAAACAAGACACTCTGGTGTCTAGCCATTTATAACACCATCTTCAACAACTTTGATTTATTAATCTAGAGATAAATATCATTGAATTGCTCATCGGTTGTCTCCAGTCTCCTCTTAAATAGTCTTTTTGTCTGGGTTCATTTTCTAGCATCTGATTTGTCATTTGGCCAGAATTCTCACTTTCCCAAGATACCAATAGATAAAGCCTATTTGTTAATTTATTGGTTGGTTGATATCACTTTACCTGTTACCTAGAAAAAGAAATCAACTGTCTTTCATTTCAATCTCAGGAGCCTATAGGAACTGAGACCTGTCCTTTAAAGAAAAAATACTGCTGGTATGTTCTGCCCCAAACAAGATCAATTTTCTGGTTCCACAGAGCTAAAAAAAACAAAAAACAAAAAAACAAAAAACCAACAACCAAAATGAACCCTCAGTGTGCTAGCAGAACAATGGCTTAGATTATATCTTTTTCTCAATGTGAAGACTTATGAGTTTTGTGTGCATTTACTGCTCCCATTGTTTTTATTGTTTGTGGACAGTTTAAAATTATAAAGTAAGTAAATAGGATGTAGCCTCTTCATTTCACACAGTGTTAACATGTGTGTTAGGCTATCAGACTTTTAGCTAGCTATAATTATCTACTATTTATTGACCACCTATCTTTTAAAAATTCTTAGAGAAGAAGAGGGGAGAGGGGCAGAGAGAGAGAGAGAGAAAATTTTGAGCAGGCTGCATGCTCAGCATGGTGCTGGACGTGGGGCTGTATCCGACAACCTAGGATCATCACCTGAGCTGAAATCAAGAGTTGGATGCTCAACCAACTGAACCATCCAGGTACCCTTCATTGACCACTTATTATAATCGAGACATTTCTAAGGCATGTCATTTGACCTCCATACCCTTTATGGAGACTTTTATTATCCCTATTTTATAGATAAGATACTGAGATATAGGAAGACGATGCCAGTCACCAAAGTTACACGCTAGTGGGCAATGGAAGTGGATTTTAATCCAGGTCCCTGACTCAACCAGCACCCTAACTACCTTATGCCACCCTGTAACCAGCCCTTCCCACATACTGCTGTAGGCCATTCACAGTCCTCTTAACTATTTTTAACTTAGGACAACATGAAGGCAGAAACCTTTTCTTTATACTCAGCTCCAGGTTCTAACTTAGTAAATTAGGAGTGAGTAAGGTTATGCTTCCTGAAAACATCATCTTTAAAATTATTCTTTTCCTGCTTTTGTTTTCACGACCATGTCAATAATCTCCCTTGTGGAAATTCCAGTTTCTTTGAGTCATCAAATAAGCAAAACTTAACATTGCAAACTCCAACCGGCCGCCCTGCCTCCAGAGGAGACCTCTCTGTGGCCCATTCACAGCAGTCTCTGCAGAGGGTGCAACCCCCTTCCAGAGATGCCAAAGCCAGAGCACTGTTATTGCCCTTAATTGCTTCAATACAAGAGTCAACCATGATGAGAAAGAAAGGGTATCTTCGCAGAAAAATAGAGCTGTGGAGAAAGTTTCCAAAGTTTTGGGGGTTTTGTTTTGTCTTATTGTTGGAGAACTCTAGATAAGTGTATCGTGACTTCTTGGATTAAATACAGAGCACACATCGTGCAACTCAGGGCTAACCCCAGGCAAAAACAGAAACTAGGCAAATACCTCCTTGGACTCTCAAAATCTTTCTCTCTTGACTTTCCCAGTTCTCCCTTTCCTAAAGCTCAAGTAATCCTCTGTATTTTTAAATTTAAAATTTTAAACATTTGTTATTAAGTTTAAAATCTTAATTCCAGTGTACTGAAGATACAGTGTTACGTAAGTGTGACATACACAATATAGTGACTCCACAATTCTGTAAGTTACTCAGTGCTCATCGTGGTAAGTGTATTCTTAGTCGCTTTCACCTATTTCACCTTATTTCAAGTAACCTCTCCCTAGTAAACCTTATTCTTCAAAAAAATCAAAGAGGCAATTAATAAATACTACTGTCTAGCATTACCAAAAATATAGGGACATAAAAAGCCTCATAGAAAGTTTGGTAAAATTTTATATTTTTGTACATCCTTTGTGGTTATCACTTATCAACTGCGTTTAAAATGTATATACCTATAAATTGAAATATTCTAGAACTTTATCTTAAACAAGTGTTAACTCATGTAAAATTCAAAACTATCAGAATATATCACAGAATTTTTTTTAAAAAAAAGCAAGCTCAGGGGCGCCTGGGTGGCTCAGTCGGTTAAGCGTCCGACTTCGGCTCAGGTCATGATCTCAGGGTTCGTGGGTTCGAGCCCCGCGTCGGGCTCTGTGATGACAGCCAGCTCAGAGCCTGGAGACTGTTTCCAATTCTGTGTCTCCCTCTCTCTCTGACCCTCTCCTGCTCATGCTGTCTCTCTCTCACACAAATAAATAAAACATTAAAAAAATCTTTTTTAAAAAAAGCAAGCTCAATGGACAAGAATATGAAATTGTTTAAATCAAATTATAGCTCAACTTTACATACTAAGTAACAATCACAATTATACTGGAGAAATGCTTTATTTCCAGTAAAATCTGATAAAAACAGATTAAAAGCTACATAGAAAAGTAAAATATTATCAGCATAAAATAGTGTACTCTCTCCTAGAATTTAAACATTAACCATCTTTAGGTAATAGGAATGCAGATGACTTATTTTGTTCTCCTTTGTTCATCTGTGGTTTGGAGTTCTTAAAGTGAAATGCACGTCTATTATGGCAAAATAAAAAAAAAAAAAGGAGGGAGGGTTCTTATTTTAAGAAGAAAAATCTGATATCCTGAGTGTTAATGTATGAGACTACATTACTTAGGTCCTTATTTGTGAAATGAAGGATTTTCTTTGTTTTTAATCTGAAAAAGGAAATCTTCAGCATTTGGGACTGTATGCAAAAGGATTTTCCCTAAGAAGACATCCTTTCAAGGACATAAACTAGCAGCTGCTCAGAGGCTCAGTCAGGCCTCACAGGAGTCTAAGACTTGTTTCAAGGGCCTCCTTGCATGTAGAAGTCCCTGTGAAGCCATTTATACCTGCAACTCCAAAACCCAGGATGCTATGGGTTTCCCCATTTGTACTCAATGATATATGGAATAGGTTTTCCTTCCCTGTAGATGATATCCTATCAAGGGGAGAAGATGAAATGATAGAGGATCTTTTGAAGGAAAAGAGCAGCTCCCCTCAAAGTGTGCCACGATTCCTTAAGGAGGCGCTCGCCATCAGTCATGCCAAATTCCCCACCTGAACCGGACGTGATTCCACACTCGTGTCTTCGCTCATGCTGGAACATCTTTCCCACCTTCTTCCCCTACAGTAGTTCAACTCCATCCAGGACCTAATCCGAATTTCTCCTCTCTCCTGGACACTACGTGCTTCATAGTCCTTTCTCATGTCCTTCACTGCTTCTAGAGAGCAGACACAGAATTATTTCCCCCTTCCATGAGCAGCTACAGTACTTTTTATCATATTGCCAATATAGAATGAATCAGAAAGCATTGTGATAGTGTCTTGCCATTTTATTTCTCTTGGTCCCATATTTTTAAAATCGACTCCTACCATCAGGAGCTTTT
The DNA here is from genome assembly GCA_017311185.1 of Proteles cristata cristata. NCBI lineage: Eukaryota > Metazoa > Chordata > Mammalia > Carnivora > Hyaenidae > Proteles > Proteles cristata. Next base: position 946,854 of record JAESUZ010003161.1, on the reverse strand, counting down.
AGCAGGACAGGAGAAAGGAGAACAGAGAAATAAAGCTAATATGTATTCAGTCCCTAATGTTCATCAGGTGATATCTCTAAGAGGTACTTTCCCTTGCACTACCCTATGTTATTATCAAGTCATCTAAAATGCATGCGGCATTATCTTTACTGTCTAATGGAGCAGGTAGGCTCTCAGAAAAGTTACAGACTTTGCTCAAAGTGGCACAGCCGCTGATATGGACCGAATAATCTCCCTCAACCTCCAAATCTGTGTGTCAGAGCGCTAACCCCCAGTGTGATGGTACTTGAAGATGGAGATCTTTGGGAGGTGATTAGGTTTAGGTGAGGTCATTAGAAGAGACACTGGAAAGCTTGCTCTGGCTCCTTTGTGTGAGATCACAGTAAGAAGGCAGCCGTCTGCAAGGCAGGAAGAGAGCTGTCACCAGAACCTGACCAAAGCAGCACTCTAATCTCTGAACCCAGACTTCCAGCCTCCAGAACTGTGAGAAAGTAGATTTCTCTTTTTTAAGGTACCCAGTCTAGAGTTTCTGTTATGGCAGCCCAAGCAGACGAATATGCTGTTGAATATCAAAGCCGGTGTTTAAATCCTGACTTATTTTTTCTATAATACTACAGTGCCTCTCCATTCGAACTGTTTGCAGCATGCTTTTATAACTCCAATATTCAGCAGAGTGACTGGAATACAGTAGACAGAAATCCAACGGATGGATATTGAATGAATGACTGAATAATTGAATGGTTATACGTAGAAAGATAAGCATTGACTGCTAAAATTTCACAATCTAGACATACACAGAGTTTTAGTTTGAGGCAAAGCATTTCTTTTATTTTTTTTTTTAATTTTTTTTTTTAATGTTTTTATTTATTTCTAGGAGAGAGAGAGAGACAGCGTGAGCAGGGGAGGGTCAGAGAGAGAGTCACAGACTGAAACAGGCTCCAGGCTGTGAGCTGAGAGTCAGCACAGAGCCCGACGCGGGGCTCGAACCCACAAACCGCGAGATCATGACCTGAGTGAAAGTCGGACGCTTAACCGACTAAGCCACCCAGGCGCCCCAGAGGCAAAGCATTTCTGATGGCCACACAGCAAGTCCGTACCACTTTCTTGGTTGCAGAGAATTTACTGGGGTGTTCTGGATTGCATACAGGATACTGTGGGCATTTGTTGATCTATTTTGCTAAAGAAGATGAAGGTGACTTAGGAATCTGTCAGAATTGCTGGAAGCCACATTTATCTTTTGAGGTTCCTGGATTTTTTTAAGTTTATTTATTGATTTTGAGAGAAGGTAGGGAAGGGCCAAGAGAGACAGAGACAAGGAATCCCAAGCAGGCTCCACAGTGCCAGCACAGCCAACACGGGGTTCGAACTCACAGCTTGAACTGATATTAAGAGTCAGACACTTAACCAACTGACACCTAGGTGCCCTGAGGTTCCTGTTTTCATTAAAGAAATTATGCCTTGAGAGTATAAATGCATGAGGGATGCATTATACATGGAGAATTAGAACTTGAATTGCACTGATGTAATCTAAACATTTTTTTAATGTTTATTTTTGAGAGAGAAAGAGAGATTGAGAGAGAGAGAGCAAGCAGGGGAGGGACAGAGAGAGGGGGATACACAGGATCCAAAGTAGGCTCTAGCTGTCATCACAGAGCCCGATGCAAGGCTTGAACCCACAAACTGGGAGCTCATGACCTGAGCCGCAGTTGGAGGCTTAACCGACTGAGCCACCCAGGCGCCCCTACCACTTTTAATTTGTATATGAAATGCAAACTGGGAATATTAGAAAGTTTGTTATCATTCATTGCATTAGTGACATATTTACAAACGTATTGTCCTATCCCCTATCTCACAGACAGGGAGAAGTAGTGCTTACCTTCACCTGTAAGCTGTGGGGGGTTAACAGCAGAGAAAGGATCCATAAAGTCCTTTCCTACTTTGACATTCAGCGATTCTACTGCTACGGTTGTTCACAGTCACGGTGAGAGGAGAGGGCTCTCTTCTCACCATTTTTAGTGTAATGAAATTCTACCCCATCTTCAAAACTCAATTCAAATATTTCTTTTTTCCTCACCATCATACAACACTCTCTCAGTCCTGTCCCTCAACACTATCCCCCTTGGGAAGGGTCAGAAGTAATTTCCCGTCTGTGAGCAGCCACAACACTTCATTCACATCGCTGATAAAGTTTGGGTTGGAGTGCGTTATGAGGAGCGGCACATAGCGGGACTATGAATGGTCCTCAGTCTGCTTTCTCAAACTGGAAAAGCACATAGTAGAATTTATCTCGTTTTTGTTTTTAATTTTTTAAAATATTTTTTATTTATTTCTGAGAGAGAGAGAGAGGGAGACAGCATGAGCAGAGGAGGGTCAGAGAGAGAGGGAGACACAGACTGAAACAGGCTCCAGGCTCTGAGCTGGCAGTCAGCACAGAGCCCGACGCGGGGCTCGAACCGCGAGATCATGACGTAGGCGAAAGTCAGACGCTTAACCGACTAAGCCACCCAGGCGCCCCTCTTATGTTTTAAAAATAAAAGTTGTCACAGCTTATGGTCTGTAAAGAATATTATTTTGAACTTTAGGCCATTCTTGATTATGAAATGGATAACTTTCTCTTCCCTGTTTAGCGTGATAAATCACACTGGTTTATTTTGTAATTACATCAAATCTTACTTCATTTTAATAGTGATTTTGACTCTGACACATTTATTATCAAGCTAGTCATGTAGCCATTAAGGAATCACAATTTCATAAACTTCTTCATGCCATTTTTTCAATGGCAGTAATATTCAAAATAGGGTCCTCAAAGAAAAATCCAGAAAAAAATTCAGAAGGTAACATGAGCTTTTCTGTCAGCTTCATAACCTGCAAAGTGAGAGTTAGCAATCCTCAATTCACCCTCAGTGGCCAATGGTTCAATAACAAACCATTAATGACTGTGACAGTGGTGAGAAAGAAACCCAGATCGCCTACATCTTTTGTTCTCTCCTTTAAAAGTTCACTACCTTTCATGACTGTTCATATAATTCTATCTTGCAAAACAGTAATACTTATGCTTCCCTCCTAAAATACAAATTACTTACATACCTCAATCTTGTTCTGAGTTCCATAAATGTATCAATGTGTGTGTGTGTGTTTGTACTGAAATCCTACTGTATTAGCCTATATTTTTAAAAAGATATGAATGTGAAAAAAAGATATAAAAAGTAAAGTAGATATGAATCTCATAAAAGAGCCATTAAGGGACATAGCTAAAAGATTAAGGTAAATATATATTATGAGACATGGTAATAAGGTGGTCAGGCACTCTTGAAATTAAGTTGAAATGTAATATACAGAGATGAAAGGAAATTAAATATGAAACCCTGAGATACTTATTAAGCCGTCAGTGGGAATCTGGTTGATGATGTCACAGCCAGGAGAGAAAAGACGATGCGTGCAAAGTTGGACCAGATCCAGTTTGCGCTGTAGATTTATGCAGTTAATTTTGTCCCCTGACTGCATTCAGATGAGCATTTCTCCTCGACATACACCAAGAAAATTGCTGCATTATAGCTGTGTTAATGGTAATCAGCATGCTAATGAGCACCAGAAGGTCGTTACAGCAAAGAGAGGTTCAAAGATGTATAACCTAGAGGAAACAAGAACGTAATTCTTCAGGGAATGCAAGTGTCTTGTTTGTAGGTCATAGATTATTTGTTTTGGTCACTGCATTGCACAGGGAGTTTAATTTAAGCAGGAAAAAAAAATGAAGCTTTGTGAATTGTGAGAGCAGCCCAACTTAATTAAGAAAAGTAACACCGGATGGCTTTGAATTTGTGGTAAAAATAGAATCTTCAGTAGACCGAAGACAGTACTAAATAGTGCTGTCCAATGTGAAAGTCTATCTGGGGTTATGCAAAATGTGAGATTTTATATGTATTTATTTACAAGCCAGAAGCTGCTTCATGGCTCTCTGGCAAGGACAGGGTCAAAATATCAGGGACGACAAAGGTAGTGTTCAGAAATTAAGTCACGGTATTGTGCAAACAGTGTCAGGGTCTAAACCTTCTGAGAGAATTTAGAGATATTTCATTGTTTACTTCAGTTGCACATTTTGGTTTCAAAAGGTTAAGTATTTATTGATACTGACAAGGGAGAGTATTCAATCAGGAATACTGCTGCCATAGCTTATTAAAAAGTTCAGGGACATAAATGATGTGCAAATTTTTAGGCTAAGCTAAATAGTTCCTCCCAAGACCTTCCTCCCACCAAAGATTTAAGGAATCACATTAGGTACCAATTCCTACATAGCAGAAACCGAATCATGATTATCACTTGCTTAAATCATTATAAAGGTTCTGTGTTTTTGTTTAATGTGTACTTTTGAATAGACTATTTTGCTAATATGCTCTTTAGGTAGGTTTATAGTCAAAGAATAAGGTCTTGGAAATGAACAATGGTAATAATTTGCATTTCTCTTGTTTGCCAGCACATGGAACTTGTCGCAGTATTCAAATGAACGTTTTTGCTGTCCCAAAAAGGACAATTAAAATGGCTTCTGATGACAGATAGATAGATAGATGATAGACACACACACATGTATAGGACTGATTATAATATAATGTAATCTACTCAACTATAAAATAATCATATACCATCATACTGTACTATACTAAACCACACTAAGGGCATTTTAAAATTTCTAACCTAACACCTCTCCGAATTAGAAGTTCCTACTTTTTACAGTTACCAGTTTCCTCAAACAAATACTTTCTTTTGTGAGATCAATTAACTACCTTTCTTCTGAATTCTCAAGGTGAAACATCAGGGGACCCAGTCACCAAACTTTTTCTCTGCAAAGAAAAGCATACTTTGGATTAAAACCAATGTTTTAATTGTTTGGGTCCACCCTGTCACTTAAAAAAAATCTGTGATACATATCCTCTCATAAAGGTACTATCCCATCTATACAAAATAATTATACTGGAGAAGAATAGGCTTACATGCCAATTGGGGAAAAAAAGGAAAAAAGAAAATAAGAAAAGATGAATAACAGCTGGGGAGGGAAGGGGGAAGAAGAAGGAGAATAGAGGGAAGGAAGGGAGGAAGAGAAGGAGGTAGAGATTATGGCAGTATAGAAATATAGGATGAATATGGAAGATACTTAAGTATTTATCAGAATGGTGTTGGGGAAATATAATTAAAAGACAAAAATCTGTTTCCAGCACAGAAAACCTCTCCACAAAAGTAGCAAAGAAATAAAACGCTTTTATTAAGCATTAGACCACAATGTGATGAGCATCACAGGTAATCTACTGCGAGATTGCAGAAATAGAAAACAAACTGCCGCCCTTACATAGCCAAGCAGCACAACCCATTACATACATGTTCTCGAGATAAATAGTAATGAGTCCTCAAGTCAGGACTTGACAGCAGCCGTTTGTCATAAGGAGTGCATCCTGACTTCAGCTGGTAGTTGGGGTGACCATCTGTGTTGGCTAACCGGCTTTATCCAGAGGAAAGAGAAATTTCTCATATCTCTAGGAGAGGAAGTAGTTTTGGAACTTGGAACAGAGCACCTGTGATCATCAGGCACAGATGCTGGGGGCTGGGGTGCTATCTTCCTTGATGTTTACATTTTAAAGAGAGGATTCCCTGGTCCTTAAGAAAGACATTCCCAGGTCAGAAAGCTGACAAAGTCCTATCTAGGTTTCAAAAAGGATTCCTATATATTTCAAACAGATGAGAAAGTATGTCCAATTAAAAGCTTTCTAAGGATACTGCTCTGAGAAAAAAGGAGAGGTGGGGAATGTCTTCACTTATTTTCAATAGGAGGAATTAATTGTCTTATCTTTAATTTGTATTATTTGTCCTTACCATGGGCACCGCTCATTTTAATTACATATCAGCCCACTGGCTTCACTCTGAGGTTTGGGTGACTTGTCCTGATAGAAGTGTGGGCAGGAGTTTGAACAGAAGCCATTTGGATCCCCTGGGTCTGAGCTCTCATCCACCCGAGTTTGGTTATGGGAGTTCCCTAAGCATCTAACTCAGCGCTTCTCCTACTCTCACGTGCACGTGGGTTTGGCCCTGGAAGCTCCGAGGCGGGTCAGGGTTCTGCCCTTCCTGCATGGTCCCTGGGGGGGAAAGCGGGGAGAGCTCGTAGTGCTGGCCCAAGGCCCATACTCTGAATGGCAAGCAACTCCATCCAGTTGTCCTCACAGGCATAAAACCCACCAAGTACCAGACGCACACCCTGGAATAAATAGTTTAGCACCTTTGCTTTCAGATAGAAAAGACCCACACTGAACAAATTCTTTACTGAGAAAGCTAAGAAATTGTTTCTTGGAGCAGCAGAGACTTGGAGGTTTAAACAGTCATGATGCACACACCTAGTTTCACCCTGCGAGACAGATCCGTCCTGTCCTTGAATACTTTCAGCTTCTGGTTTAGCACATTCCACTGTTAGGAAGCCCACAGTTTCGTGTGTGGAGATGCAGCCTGCTTACCTTTTGACTCGTCAGGTTGACCGTGTCCTCTGGAACTGCCTACAGTAAGATAAGACAGAAGGAGCTTAATCTCTCCATAACACTTTAGAACGTACAAAGCACATTTATGTTGATTATCTGATTTTATCAACATGCACACACACATGCACACACACACACACACACACACATGTAGCCAGCAGTTTTATTGTTGTTGTTATTTTTTTTTCTTTTTACTACCGCCTTATATTCTGCAGCAAAACTCCCCAGGGTTTCCAGTTCTTTCACCACTTTGATTTCCTTCATTTATACTCATTGTAGTTTTTAGTCCTATTTTAATTGGGAACAAATTAAAGGCAATTAAAAAATTAGGCCTTATCTCAGTAAATCCTTCCTAGTAAAGACTTTCTTAGCACAAATGTTTCCTTCAGCTAAGTTAATGTGCTCTTTTGGTGATCAGTATACCTTTTTACAAACAGGAATAAACAAAATATTCTTATAGAAAAGAGCAGGCATCATATGGGTTTGTTAAATGTTTGTCTCCTTCTTTTCCCAAGCAGATTTGTTGTATACATGTTTGTATCTCATATGTCATATGATAGTAGAGGACCCAAGACTTTAGGGAAGAAGAAAAACCATGTTTATGAAAACCCTAAGTGTCCCAGAGATCTGCTCCACGCCATAGACCATGTGGAAGCCTTGCAGTGTTTACTCATCCTTCATCTTGGTTCAGACTCTCAGATACTTTTCTCTACCAAATGCAACCTCCACAAATAAAAGGGAAGGGGAATGTGGCTTCATGACATTAGAGGAAGGTGGCAGCTGGCTAGTCCTTGGCTGGAACCCACATACCTCTGCTGTGTCCTGAATCCACCTGTTGGCTGGGAATCCTACAGCCCATGAACTTGTGATTTATTCTTTTGGCTCTTGGAAACTCTGCGTCTCCACCATGTCTACTATCCAGTGTCTTGTCTCATGTAGATACCTCTGTAGTGCTGTCCCCAAAACAGGCTATGTGTTGACTCAACTTCTACGAGGCACAGAAACTGAGAAAGCTGAAAAAGAGCTAGCTAGATCTTCGTTCTGGCTGACCACACTCCCTCTCCCTCTGTAGAGCTCTCTACCGGCTCCTCCCAGAATTCCAAATGGGCAGCGCAATACAGACGCCATATGCTCACCGCTTCTTGTCAGCTATTTAACGCCAGTGTGGCCCCCTCACACACCACAACACTCCTGTTGCTTCCCCAAACCAACCCAAGAAGGGAAATCAGGCCATCTCCAGTCTCACTCTCTTCTCCTTCTACCATAACCTCCTGGGGCCAAAAAAAACAAGACAAGACAATTTCCCCCGGCTTCTTTTTCCAGTCTGAACCTCATTTACATGGAACTATGATCAGACTTGCAAAACCTATCTAATGGCACACTTAAAAAAGCAGAGGAAGAAATTTAGGTAATTTGTTCGGATGACCAAGGCTGATCCTTGCTGCATAATCCTATTCTTTTAATGCAACGAGATGAATATAATGTTTTTCTCTTTGTATTCTGGATGAGCACTGTTAGTTGTCTCTTCAGTGCCTCCTTCCTTCTTCCTTACCGCAAGAACTTTGGTTTTCTATTTTGCAGCTAAGTTGAACTCTTCCCTTATCTGTCTGCTGATTTTGATTCCTGGGGCTGTGGCAGCCATTTTGAGACCCTGAGAACACCTAGCCGTAGGGCTTACAGGTGATACTGAGAAAAGTAGCACAGATAAATGGGATGAAATGATTCCTTGGTATTGTCGTTGAGCTCCTAAATTAACCTATTGTCATTGAGCTCCTATATTAACTAAACCTGGTAGTGCTTCAGCTCAAAAGTTCCTATGTGGGATAAGCCATTTCCATTTGGATTTTTGTTTTCTGGAACAGAATGTGTGCAAATTGATGTCCTGCCTTTCTGCAACATTCTCTTCCAAGGCAGATATATAACTTGGGCAAAATACTAAAGGAAAGGAAATAGTAAAAGAAACTAAGTAAGATTAGCCTGGGCACAGCAATATTTAGGTGTAGATTTCTCTCTCCATTCTATTCTCACCACCCTTGCCCTGGTCTGGGATGCCCCCATTATTTCTCAGAGCAAGTTGCAACAATTAGTCTGGCTGCTGCTCATCTCTACCACTACCTTGAATCCATCCTTGCTAATAATTCTGAGGTCTCTTACTAAAACAAAAATCTCATATGACTCTCCTACTTAAAACCTTTCTGTGGTTCCCCATGGTCTCCATGATAAAATCCAAACCACACTTCTACAAAGCTCTTATGACCTGGTTCCTGCCTACTTTCTCAGTAGTAGTTCTCTGGGAATCTCACTATTCCCATAATCACCTGCCTAAGAGCACTCAGAAATGGACCACTAGATTTGGCGTGCGAGCTGAACCTTGCCTGGACCCCTCCTGTGGCGACTGTCACATGAAAAGCACTTCATGTCTGTGTCTCCCCTATAGATTCTGGATTCACTAGGAAACAAAACCTTGGTGATTTTTCTATCTTCAGCACTTAGCATAGCTTCTAAGATACAGAGAGGAAGCAGAGCAGAGCCCACGTTTTGGATGGGTTCAGATCTTGTTTCCATCATGTCCTCGTTGTAAAACTTTGAGCAAATAATTAACCTCTCTGTGCTTTATTTTCCTTACCTCTTAAGTGGGGAAGATAATAATAGCTATAATCAACAGTAGTAATAATAGCAATAGCACTGTTGTGTGTATTGAGTTTATTCATATACAGTATTTAGAACAGAATCCAACTAATAGTACACCCCCAATAAGTATCATTTTTGTAATTAGTATTGGCACTTAATAAATATTTGTAGGCTGTACTGAAGGCCTGCAGCTACTCTTTAGCTCACCCTCCTCTCTGAAGCTAAACGGTTTTGGGAGTCACAGCTTATAAGGACAATGAATTCTGTTCCTAAATATGTTTATGCTACAGCCTATGATGCCCCTTGTCCCACACAAAGACTGTTTGCAAGGACTGTGGAGGCTGTGTCCACTACTGCTTCTCATTTGTATCCCACCATACACCATAAATGCAAACATTTAATCGGAGCCCCATTTCATCTCCTGCTTGATGCTTAGGGTTGAGATGATACGAGGGCCCCTGGAGAGCCCAGTAGGATTGAAAGGTGAGTTGACAGAAACACAGTAGTGGAATCCTGAGCTCTGCGTCCGAAAATAGTACCATGAGTGGTATAATCTTGTGAAGTCACTTAACCTAACTAAAGCTCAGTTTCATATGGAAAATGTGGGCAACAAAGACTGTCCCACCTACCTCACTGGGAAGATAGAAGAAATAGATGAAGTAAAGCATGTGGATATTCATTTGTCAAGCACCTGATAATTTATAAAAGCAAGAAATTTGCTAATTACCCCATCAAAAACACTTCTCTGAGCTCTACAGTCTATCTGATCCATGGGACCTTCCTATAATACCCTCAAGGTACACCCCCAAGTAGGAGACTTTGCATAGGACCTGACGTTAATATATTGTGCCTGAATGTGTGTGTGTGTGTGTGTGTGTGTGTGAATGACTGACATGCCCATCTACTCTTCATATTATACCTCACATCCTCAGAAATCAAATTACTTATTATATTCATATCAGGAATAAAAGAGAAGAATTTATTCTAATGACTACCAGACAGTAGAGTAAAATTAGCTTCAGATGACTATGAAAGAGCATAATGTTCTAGTTTACCAGAAACCAAGGAAACCTAGTATATCCAGGAGCAATTTTTCTTCTTTCTTATTCTTTCTTTGTGGTGAAGCTGAGAATAATGCCCTTAGGTTTTTCTCACTATATATGTAGATGGGGAGCAGAAAGGAGCTGCAGCGATACAGACTCAGAGATGGTGCAATTAAAAAGGCTGAGATAATTTGTTGGTCTTTTAACACAGCATTTCTTTACTATTGAAGTCACTTCAAATCAACAGTTTTAACATAATGTAATTCAACAAAAATATTATTTCAGGCATAAGAAAATTTTATAGGAGGAAACATATTGGATGAAGTATCGCTTGTGGTATAATTTTAATTCTGAAAGATCTTGCTAAGAGGGCTTATTTAAATAGGTTCTCCCTGAGATGAATATTTAGGGGGAAAATTCCTACAGGATGATTTATAGCAAAATTATATGAACAGAATGAAGGACAGAAGAATTTTATTAGAAAAGGGTCTCATTTCCACAAAATATAAATTATACCTTTTAGAAAATATATTGAATTTTATTAATATTCTGTAGACAGCCTGAAGTGTTAATCTCCACCCCTACCTATAAGACTTTCATTATGATGTACAAGGTGTATTTACCCTTTAACCAAATAATTTTTGAGCAACTCGGTGGAGCCTCCAGTTTACGTATCCTACAAAATATTTTCTTGGCAGTTACAAAATCCTGTACTTTGTATTGTTGGCAACGCTTAATGATAAATATGTGAGAGTGTAAATTTTATATACATGGGTGCATGCGTTTATGTTACCATGCAAGAACACATATTAATGATAAACTCATTGTATTTGGTATCTGAAAGACTATCCAATATCCACTGTTACTGTTGTTATTGTTTTACCCATTATTTTTAAGGAGAGATGCAATAAGTTTGAGTTTCTTCAGTGCTAGGATTAAAATTCTGCCCTGCTTCATCGTGAAATTTATAGTTACAGGAATTACTTAGGGTAGACCACTGAGTACTGTATTTCTTCCTGGCATTTGAAAGTGACCTCATTTAGACCTTGGTAACTAATATTTTTGATGAGGAAATTGACTTATTATTATTCAAAGAACTTGGTTATAAATCCTTTTCCAGTCCCTATCAGTCTCGAAAATTGAGCCTTTCTGGGATGTGACTTTGTTGTAGCAGACAAGAGTAAATTGACCATTGGTATGGTTTGAGGTTCAGCAAGGACAGCCAGAATTTAGATTTTATAGTCTTGAAAGTGAAGATTGATATCAAGAATGAGGACAAAGCCAGGAGATTAAAAAGACTAGCTTAATTCTGAGTTCTAAACAAACATTATTAAATGTATTTCCCTTACATAAAAACATACAAAATGTAGCAATTGATATATTTCAACCTCCTAGGGCATGTAAAAGAGAACACAAGATCCCCATCCTATTCAAAATACCTGTAAAATATACCATTGCAAAAATGATTGTTCTCCACTTATAAAATGGGAGAAACTTCCTTAAAAAGCTGCACCTACATCATAACTAGAAGCCAAGCTTTCCTTTACATCTTAAAAATATATATTTCACTTGTTCCTTCACTGCTTGCTAATTAAGGCCAGCTTCTATTCACATCTCCATGAAGAGGAAAATATTGAAGACAAGTCCCTTTAAAGTACCTGAGTATTTGAAATGATAACACTTGGGTGTTTCACCCAAGGTTTTACATAAATTGGAAGCCCCAGGGAACTGCACAGGAGGGAAATCTCTAGTATTCATTATTGGTCAAAATAGCAAACATCTCCAGCTAATAAGATGAGAGTACAAGGATATATTTTACCACAAGTATTTCTGGCTTACCTTCAGAATAAATGCTTCAATTCAAGAACCCATAGCCTCTTCTTATAGATAAAAAGAATTAAAATTAAACATTAGACTTATCAAGGTCTGTGATTAGACCATATCAAGATAAGCTTCTAAAAAATATTAATGGGATGGCAAAAAGGGAAAAGTATTTTAGAGTTGTCGTTATCAGTCTTTATGAAAATGCCAGCATCATTCTTTATGGAATTTTAGAGCTGTAAGAATTTTGGAAATGCTTTCTACTCACATTTGAGGATACAGACTCAAGAGTTGTTGTGGTGTGTCTAATGTCACACAGCCACCCAATGGCGAAGTCAGGACTTGAACAGGTCTACTTATATCCGTGTATATCTTAACTTCCGCTATTTTTCAGGACCACTGGGCTCAGGCAAAGTTCAACATTGTCAAAGATATAAAATGTAGCCTTTTATTTTAAGGGGGAAAAAAAAACAAATTAAATCTATCTCCAATCAGCAAAATGGATAATTCTTCAATATATTTAAATCATTAGTTTGTATTATGGCCTCTTATTTTTTATTGTAAATTTATTTTAATTGTATTCATTTATGTATTTACTTAACCCTCACCATATTCCAAAAATAAATGAAAATGGCACAGAAGTTATCTATGCATGGGTTCTGTGCTCCTTTTCCTTCTTAATCCATTTGATGACTTGTCTTGGTGATCTATCACTTCCACGATTATTCCAAGATCTGACCAAGACAACATGGAAAGATGAAGTCAGAGTTACCACATGATATGATTATTCAATAAATCAAACCAACTGCTGGTTTCATTGATATTGAAATTCATTGATATATTCATCTCTATAGAACTGACCCAATTAAGAAAATATGGATTATTCATTTCTAAAGTTTATTCCTAGGTATTACATAAAAATTACAGGCCTTTATTTAAGTAGCAAGATTTTCCCAAAGTCTGTAAGCAGTCGTAAGCCCTAAGATAACCAGTCCTCGAGAAGCTTCTTACTCTCAATTGCATGCTTTGGTCACTAAAGCTACTGTCAATGAAAATTTGGAATATCAATGGAAAACAGAAAGGGATGAAATATTCTCTTTGGCAGCATTTGGTGACTTTAAAATAAAAAGTCAGCATCCTTTATGCTATGTAAGCTCAAAGCATCACATTTGGTGGCATCATTTCAAATGGCCTGAGTTGGATTCCTCGCTTTCCTTGATTTATCCCCCTGATGGCCCCTGCAGGAGAGCATCATTTTTTTCCTCCTGCCTTCTGTCTTCTATATTTCATTTCAGGTGTCTATCGAGGCAACGAAAGATAAAGCTCTCTGCTTTCTCTTGTACTAAAGTTCTATATGGAATCAGTTCACCTGTCTGTCACTCCTCATTAAATTCTTACCCTCTTCATTCACATCCTGATCTTTGCAAATGAACATTTGCTTAATAAATGTTCCCAAGACTAACAGTGCAGAGTGAAAATCCCACACAGCAGTAAATTATTAACTCAGTCACAGAGGGAGTGCCATATATGACTTTTCAGAATGAGTTATTATGTGGATCATCATGTAATTATGAATTTTTCAAGCCATGATAGAGGAAAATTGAATATTTAATATTTTATGGACATATTCTACACTGAGGACATCTTTCAAAATTTTATGATAATTTTTAGAGTGAGCGAAGAGCAGAACAAAAGTTACAAAATAATTGCAAACTTGAATATTTAATCACTAGGGACATTGTTGGTTATTTCTCAAATTATATAATGTAACCAAGGCTGTGAACTTTTAATCATAGTGTATTCAAATGGGGAAAAAGTGCATTAAAATCAATCTATAAATATGTTTTGGTTGTTTAAGAAATAAGAATACAGAGCTTAATGTTGTCAAATTGAGACCTTAAGTTATAAATATTCATGTGGGAGGTAATCTTGAGTGACTTGTTCTAGATGAGCTATTGTTGAACAAAAACTTTGTTAAATGAGCCATTTCAAAATGTTCAAAATCAAAACCAAGGCATAAACATTAAAATATTTTAAAACTCTTAGCTGAAAATAAAATGGAAAAATCACTTTGGTGTTTATCAAAACATGAAAAAAAACTTCCAGAAATATATTAGAGCTTTGGTGAAAAAAATTAAAAGAAAAATTAAAATAACAAGATTTTGGTATGAATTACCTATTTATTTACACAAATTCATGCATTCATAATATACATAATATATAGCACTTCAATTATCACCTATGTTTTAACTTTGAAAATTAGAATATTTAGTAATTCCAAATTATTTCTTAATAGGTTCCTCTTGTTTCAGGAGAAGCTCATTTCCCAGTGCTAGAATACTAATAAACTTTGAGGACATTTGAACTCAGAAGTTCTCAATGCTGACTGCACATTAGCATTGCTTAGTACTACCTCTCAGAGATTGTAAAAGGTCCCAAAATGAGGCTGGACTCTGATGGTTTTGAAGCTTTTCAAATTATTTTAATCCATGTTTTAAAATCAATGATATCAATAGTGCCATCACCCAGTTTCCAGAGGCTAAAACTTCTTTTAAAATCCAATAGAATCACCTTTTGAGTTCATTGAGTAAATGAACACTAAGGATACAGAGATAACTAGTAAACATCTCTGGCCCTCAAATGGTATATTATCTAAGGAAACACACATACATAAGTGCAATGCCGTGCAATTGCTGCAATTAGAAATGTGTATGCCAGTTCATAGAGCAATGGAAAGAAAACCAACATTCAAGGCACTAAATTGACTTTTGTAAACCTGAAATTTGACTAAGAAAAAAGTATGACTATATTGTTCCTTGCATTCATGCATTCATTAACTTATTTAACACTTATATAATTCATTTATCCAACAAAAATTTATTAAATAACTACTATTTTTTATGTATTATCTTCTTCTCATGGACTATGGATACTTCTTGAAAATAAGGCGAATGTTTCAGCTAGCTATTGCTTCATAACAAACTATAACAAAATTTAAGTGACTTAAGACTATAACTATTTATTTGTTTATGTTTCTTCAGACTGGCAGTTTAGGTGAGGTTCAGCAGTTTAACGGGAAAAGCATATATGAGTTACTTCTTATGATCTTTAAAGAAAGTGAGATTTGACAACAATGCCTGCGCTTGCAGGAAAAATTGAATCTGTTTAGTGAAGTGAATTGATTCCTTAAAAAAAAAAAAAAAAGTCAAATCTATACATTGTGAAAGGCTTTAGGGAAAAAACACAAGTAGACAACCAAAGTTACGATACCAATTTTCTACTCACTCTTTATCTATTATTGTTTCCCAGCCCGGCAAATAAAAGGTAGGGGTCAATTATTTCTTTCTGCCTCCAACCTTGCCAATTGAAGATACTTTCTTTGCTCCCTAGGACAATAAACCAGAAGTGAGGTAAAAGAGTCTTGCCCACTGATATTGGTCTCCAATTTCTATTAAACAGAATATTAAAGAAGGAACAGGGGCCTGATGAGGTGTGGACTCTCACAGCTTTTCCACTCTCATATGGAGTCTTGACAGTTACACAAGTACACTGGAGATGGAGAAGCAGAAGACTTTTTAGTTCAATACTGGATTGCTGGAGACACAGTGCTGAAATTTAAAAAAAAAAAAATTTTATTTCTTTTTGAGAAATAAAGAGACAGAGAGAGATAGAGAGAGTGTTGGAGGGACAGAGAGAGAGGGAGACACAGAAACTGAAGCAGGCTCCAAAAAAGAGCTATCAGCACAGAGCTCAATGCGGGGCTCAAATCCACAAACTGTGAGATCATGACCTGAACCAAAGTTGGATGCTTCACCACTCAGGTGCCCCCACAATGCTGAGCTTTGAGGCCAGGCCAGTTTTGGTTTTGTTCGTTTTTTTTGGTTTTTAGTATTTACTCTTACTATCCTTTTTGTTTGTTTGTTTTACAGAGAAGAAAACTCAACTTAGAAAAATTTCGCTGTATCATAAACTCACTCGTATATTAGGAAGTTATTCAGAATAAGACAAGTACTAAGTACATTCCAGTAACTCTCCTAATCTTGACTTTCTCTTTAGTTGGTTGGTTGGTTGGTTGGTTGGTTGGTTGGTTGGTTCGTTGATTAGCTGTGAGTATGAGATTTGTGTTCTTTAATTTTTAAATGTACATTAAAGTATTGTTAGTCAAGGCCACAATATTGTACAGCAGATGCTAGAACTTGTTCATCTTGCATAAATGAAACTGTACAGCCATTGAATAGCAATTCCCCATTTCTCCCTTCTCCAGTCCCTGGTAACAACTATTCTGCCCTCTGCTTTTATGAGTTTGACCTCACATATGTGGAATCACACATATGTGAAATCAGCAGTATTTGTGTGATTTTAGATACCTCATATATGTGGAATCACACAGTATTTGTCCTGTTACTGGCATACCTCACTTAACATAATGTCCCCAAGCTTCATCCATGTTGTTACATATGGCAGGATTTCCTTCTTTTTTAATGCTGAATAATAATTCATTGCACATATATAACATATTTTCTTTATCCGTTCACCTATCAATGGACATTTAGGTCATTTCCGTATCTTGCCTACTGTCAATAACACTGCAGTGAACATGGGAATAAAGGTATCTCTTCAGAAGCCCAATTTCAATTCTTTTGAATAAATACCCCAAAGTGATATTACTATATCACATGGTAGTTCTATTTTTTATTTTTTGAGGAATCTTCATACTGCTTTCCATAGTGGCTGCACCAATTTGCACTTCCACCAGTAATGTGCAGGGGTTCCCTTCTCTCCTTGCCAACACTATTTTTAATCTGAACTCAAAACTATGGAAAACAATATACCTTGATATAATCTCAGTGAAGAAAACTCCCAAACATCTTGAAAGAAAAAAAAAGTCTTGTATAACTGGCATGAGAAATCATATGTCTAATGGGAAGACTAAAAAAAAAAAAAAAAACAGTAAACATGACAGTTCTCCCCAAATCTATTTTATACTTAATGCATTTCAGTCCCAGTGGGACTTTTTAGAAAAACAAATTTAGAAAAAACTG
Source organism: Proteles cristata cristata (assembly GCA_017311185.1). Classification (NCBI taxonomy): domain Eukaryota; kingdom Metazoa; phylum Chordata; class Mammalia; order Carnivora; family Hyaenidae; genus Proteles; species Proteles cristata. The sequence continues at coordinate 929,805 of JAESUZ010003161.1, read as the reverse complement.
TCCTGAAATTCTTCTGGTACAGTGTTTAAAATGCTGTTAAAAGAAAAAGAAAACTGGGAATAGGAATTTTTGTTTCCCTCTTCTCTGTTTTATGAAAGATTTGTGCTCTTTAAATACTTGTTATGATAAAAATTGTATTTTAATTTGTGAATATTTTATCATTAGATGTCCAAAACATTATTAAAGGCTTAATATATGTAGATGTACTGTTGAACTAAAAATAATAATGTCTCCTATTCATTAATCTTTTAAAAATGGATTCACTCAGTGCTAATCTTGAAACAAGGATTGTGTGAGGTTCAGAAGTTTCTGAAATTAATGAGATACAGCCCCTGCTGCCAAGGGAGTTCACAATCCTGTGAAAAGAGAGGGCTGTAAATATACAATTACCATGTGTGTCCTCTCCGCTGGGCTAGAGACGATCACAGGGTCCTGTGGAAGCATATAGGTGGGACCCCTGGAGACAGTAAGTGGAGAAGGACTTTACAGCTAAGGACGCAGGCTAAAGGAGGGGATAGTGACCAGTATGGCTGCGGAAGTAGGCGACTGCCACATCATACCAAGCACTTTGTACTTTTTCTCCATTTAAGCATCAGGCCTTGACTGAGGAGACTATCAGCCCAACAAGGTCCCTAATCCCCAACAGCTCTAGTTCCAGAATTACTCTGTCTACTCTAGTACCGATGTACAGGTGTGCATTCCGCAGGTGCATTTTCATCAAGCACAGTTAGAGTCTGATCCAAAATAACGTTTAACACTTAAGGCATCAATCGTTTTATTTTTGTGTGGGTTTTTTTTTTTTTTTTTGAAATCCGTATCTACAGGGGAAAATCTTATTTTATAAAAGTGCTGACCCATTTGTCCTTCTTTTAACCACCTGGTCACCACATTGAAGATACCAAACAGCCATCACGAGCCTGCACCGAGAAAGTGCCATAACAAGGTGAAACACTACAAGTGCCAGTCCAAACAGCACTTCCAAACTGCCCCAAAGCACTCCCTTGCTCACCTTGCCCAGGGCCACGAAGCATTCGAACTGCAATCACGCCGCCCCAACACCACAGCAGAGAACCGACCATGGCACCTGAGGTCGGGATGTTCTTTCTCACAGGGATGGCCAGCCCGCGGTGTACAGAGCAGCTACTCTTCAGTGTAACGGCTGAAGATCAGCAGTCGGATGGTAAGTGTTATAGAAGTGGGGGGTGCTGGTTTTGACAGGAAAGGAAACAAGAGAACAAAAGAAAGTGTGCAGCAGGCAGCGGAACTCCCTCACAGGGACCCAGGCCAGCAGGCATGGCTTGCATGGCCATGATGGCCCAGGTCGGCTCAGAGTAGCCACATAAAGCACCGAGGTCTCAAACTAGATCTCCCTATTTTGGTAAAATAGGCCTCTTCATCACATACCCATCACAGTGACTAACCTGCCTGGTCCCAGGCTATTCCTCTGGGGTCATTTTCAAGGTCTCTCTGAGTCCCCATAGTCAGTAAAAAATCTTCCTGTCCTTGCCCCTCACCTGGACCTACACAACTTTGTCACTAGGACTTTTCTGATTATTGGAGTAAGAGGGGGCTTCCTAAAACCCAGCTAAAGCCAAGAAGCCCTATGGAGACTGTTACTCTTATTGTTACTGCTGGTAGCATTGGATAGTAACTTTGTTTATTATGTGCTAGCCCTAAACGCAGACCCATCTTTCTCTTCAGTTTGTAAACTCAGCCTGAATTCTTGACCGTGACTTCAGAAAACATTATCTATATTTCTCCTGGAGGCAACTCTCCCGGAGATCCAGAGAACATACAAGGCAGAGTCCCTTCCTTAGCAGAGCATATAGATGCATGCAAAGGCAATAATTATGTTTTATAAGTCTCACATCACAGAGATATAAATAAGACTGTCTGAGGGCACCAGGAAGAGGCTCCTAATCTGTTCTGTGAGGTGAGGGGAGGTTTCCAAGCCGCTGAGCTAGATTAGCCAGGTGGAGAGAGGTGGAGGGGCCTTTGTGACATTTGCATAGCAAATGTAGTCTATTATGGGCAGAGCACATGGTCTGTCCAGAGAATCTGAAACAGGTCAAAATGGTTGAGTCACAAGGCATGAGAATGGGAGCAGTAAGACATAAGAATGGAGAGATCAAGACAAGACCATGATGCCATGTTAAGAAGGCTATATGATATCCTTACGCCAGAGGGAAATTGTCAGCGATTCGAGCGAAAGGAGTGATGTGACCCTCAAAACTTATGCTATGTCAGGGAACAGAAATAGCTGTCAGACATCTGGGCGTAAAGGTGGCTAAAATGGGTTAAGGTGGTCAAAAGGGACAAATTCCATTGTTAAGACAGATAAATCCTGGGGATATAATGTATAGTATGGTGACTACAGTTAATAATACTGTATTGTATATTTAAAGGTTGCTGGAAAAAATTGTAACTATGTCAGGTGGTAGACGGTAACTAAACTTAACATGGTAAGCATCTCTCCTCGTATACATGAACCAACCCATCATGTTGTGCTCCTAAAACTAATGTTATATGTTAATTATAACTCAATAAAAAGAACTTGTTATTCCAGCCAGAAGTTGGATCTGAAAAAATGATAAAACAAATTGGTTAAATCAATTATCTAACTAATTTCCAGAATTCTCTGAGCTCTACATGGTGAAACTACCCAACATTTTTTGTCTTCAGTGCACCTCAGACCTTTGAGTCTTAATTACTTAACTCTCTTAGAGCAGAATGCTTTTTAACAAATTAGCATATTAATCAAGGCCTCACTTAGGGAAATTAAAGCCTGGTGCTGGGGCTTCACCCTGAGCTCTGATACCACCAACTTCAGTGCACATTAAAGCCAAGCAATCCACTCCCTATTCATAATTGATCATGAACTTCAGCAACAGCTTTGGTCATTATAAGACCTATCTGATTGTAATAGGTACAATGCCCACTTCAATGATAGCCAGTAAATTCACAGAGTGAGTCTTCACCTCCCCCTTTTTAATTCGTAAAACTGTAAAAGAAAAATTATACCAGATATTTGTTATAAATAGCAAGGATAACTTTATTCAATACTATTGCAATAGAGGCCAAGACAATTGCAGTAGGGAAGAGAGACTGAACTCAACTCTACTGAACTAAAAGGTAGGAGGGTATTTTTAACCCTCTCAGACTCTGGGATTATAACACAGTGTGAGCTGTGATATAATCGCCAAGTCCTACACTGCTCCAAGTCCAAGTACTGCTCCAAGTGCTTTTTCCTCATAAGGAGCCTCGCCCCTGTCCTGGTTTCATATAAGGTATCCCAGGAAATGCAGAAAGCACAGGTGACATTGGCTGATGTGCATGTGGACAAAGTTCCACCCTTTAAAAGGAAATAGCCATTGACTTTTGCCTTGACAAATACAGACTATCTTGCCGGTAAAGCTTATTAAAGCATATTATGACAAAATGTCTTCTAATTGCCCCAAATCAGCTCCCTTCCTCCAAGATGTACTCATTTGTCCCTTTATTCATCAAACGTTTATGTGGCAGGACTTGTGCTAAGCAATTGATGAACCATGCACATTCTCCCGAAACAGACACAAACTGCACTATACCTGCAGAGCCTACTAACTTTCCATGATCATAGCTAGCATGACGTTAATATGATAATAATAAGTATTTATTAAATATTTCTGATGGGCCCTATGCAAAGTGCCATGCATCATTTGTACTATCTCATGCTCATAACAGCCTTATGAGCCCAGTGCTATTAGTATCAGATCCCTCTTTTACAGATGAGGAACCAGAGTCTCAGAGTGGTCACATGAATTGTCTGCAATTAAGTGGCTGTTAATGGGTAGAATAAGGACTTGAACACATGTCTATGTGCCTCTAAACCTGTGCTCCTGATCATTTATTATAATTCCCCACTGAATACTATACAGAGCATTGCATGCTTCCTTCCTGAATTCAACTGTAAATTCAGCAAGTACATATTAAGAATTTAGAATTCACATTGTTAGCGTAAATGCCTCTATCTCATGGCAGAGAGGGCAAGAGATGATCTCCGAGATGCCAGGAGCACACAAGGCTTGATGCCAAAGCTCAACAAAGTTCTCCCATTGCACCAGCATGGCACATAGTTTGGTGGAAAAGTAGAAGAAGACTACATTCATTAGTGCCACGTGTCCCCAACTTTAGGTCATATTCACAATTTTTGCTATATCTACACTTCCCTGCACTGTTACTTATTTAACATTTATCTTTAAATAGACCCGCTTGAAAACATTTACAGTGAATGGAGCGGGAAAAGACAAATTTAATTATTGCCATTAAAATAAATGTAGCACTTAGAGGAAGGTAAATACTCACCTGTGTTTTAAGTTCTTGTCAAGTGGCACTTTGAGAAGGACTCCCTGTCCTCCATCTTCCTTTGTTTTTCTCTTTCTCATCCCACTCTGGGTATCCTTCTATAGAATCCACGCCCAGCTTCACTGTGGGAAAATGCTCTCGAGTTTTCTTGCTCCTCTCTACCCTCTGGCCACCTGCCACCCCACTGCACAACCATGTGCCCTGTGAGTGTTAAGACCCCAGTTACTGAAGGCTTTCCTGGGTAACTCACGAGATAGTCTGCTAAAGTAACTCTGCCTGGAGGATGTTCATAGAGTAAGAGCCGTTAATAATCAGGAAATGGCGATGATAAGCACTGGACAAATGTGCTGCCTGGATTATGCTGTTCAGTCTTCACAACAGCATTGTGAGGAAGAGGCTATTAGCCTCTTTTTATATATGAAGAGACTGAATCCAGTCTATGCTTTCAGACTATGTGAAGGGAGGTACATGATTTGCCTGAGGCCCCATAGCTAGTATGTCACAGGCCCATGCACCTCCAAACTCTAAATACCCTTCCAAACTCTGAATACCCTTCCATAGTAAGGTGGTCAACTTCTCTATACTGCAGCTAATGGAAGTCCTATGCTTTGGCCTATGTTATATCTCACAGAAGGGATGGCCTTCCTCGTCCCATCCACCAACCCTCCCACTATCCTCCTCTGTGATCATCAGTCACATGGTTGGCGCACACACACACACATACACACACACATACACACACACACACACACACACACACACACACACACACTCACACACCACTTCAAACCCCCATGGCTGGTTTCCCATTGTCTACAGGATATAGGATAAAGTTCAGACTTCTTATAGCATTCAAGGCTTAGCACATCTGGCCATAACCTGACTAGCCTGAGCCCGTTCCCTCTCACCTCACAGCCATATTGGATCTCAGCCTTCCCCAACAGTCTACATTCCCTTACCGTTGTGCAGAAAGGCAGACATGAACGCTGCAAGGTCAAAGCAAGGACATGATCTTGCGAATAGATAAACCTGTTTGAATCCCAAAATTGGGCAAGCTCTTTAACCTCCTCTGTTTTTCCACAGTGACAATATGTCTCCTGTGTTAGAATTGGGCTAAATGATCTATCTAAAGCATGCCACACAGTGCTTGGTACTTTACACAGCAACTGGCACTTGGCAGGTTTTCAAATACAAGTCACTCTTGTACCTGTGCCCATGTTGTCCCCTTGAAAATTACCTAGAATTCCTTTTTCTTTCATCTTGGTAAATGCGTATCCATTCTTCAAGCTCAAATACCACTTCCGTTGTGAAAGCTTTCCTGAATTCTTCAGACAATGTTTATTCCTCCTTCCTCCAAATTTCCCTAGCACTCAGCACCCACCTCAACGATAATTCTTTCAATTGGCTTATAATTATCTATCACCTGTTTCTTTCTTCCATTAGATCATGAGTTCTTCAGGAGCCTGTATATCTACTGAGTGCAATACTCAGCACATAGTAAGCTGACAAATGCTTGTTGAATGGCTTAATATGTTTTCCCTTCCTAGACATCATTTGTATATGAGTAATGCTATAAAATTAGACTGGAATTTTAGGCACTGAAGCAAGAGCAGTGAGGTAGGTGGGTGAAAAGTGAGATATTTCTCCAAAATCCCCAAACACATCTACTCTCTATGCATAAAGCCATTTCATTTCCAGAATCATTGCTTGCAAATTATATTGGTCTTCCTTTAGAAGCATGAGGGAATTTTTGTGACAGGAAAAGATAATGCTTACAAAACCTTTTCATTGTAAACGTTGATTATTTATGAACTCTTATAGGAAAGGGACCCTCTGGATGCCGGCACATGGGAGAAGCCATTCCCCCTCCCCAATTTATAATAAATGAATGTTGGAGTAAATCTCTTCATTAACCAGATAGAGAAAGGAATTTACACTCCAAAGTAATCACTCGTCTCTTCAGCCACATAAACCCCAAAGACTGCGCTTCCTGAATGTTCCATCTAATGGGACAGACCTTTGGTGACCTGTTTAGCACAAGGATGACTTCAGCAGGTAGATTTGACAAAGCTAGCAGCCCAAAGCAAACACACAACAATGCTGCCTAGAAACCGGTGGGTGGCCTTGGCTGGTGAAAGCCAGTCCTTCAAGCAACTGAGGCAGGAGCCCATTAAAGGTGTTAATTTTACATGATGTGGCACGGCAAGTTTATAAATAAATAACAAATGAACATTCCCCACGGTTCCTCTCCTCTGAATTTCTCTGTACCTGCTATAGGCCTGGCAACCGCAGGAGCTGCTCAGACGCCAGATCCGGAGCTGCTCTCCAAAAAGTGAGGGGGGAGGCATTTCTGTCACCAAGACTTGATAAGTTTTGACGCTTACATCACTGGATCCAGACACCTTAAAAAAAATAGCCAACAAATCCGTCCTCTGTGGTTGGATGTGCTCAATTTAAGATTATTATCATGAGCTACAAGAACAAAACACAGATGTTAGAGTTTCAGAAAAATGTACTGTGGGGGACTATTAGTAAAAAATACTGTTTAAAATATATAACATACGTAACTATTAAATACATAAAAATCCCATGTACCAAGAGGCAAAACATGATGAAAGTTTTTGAATATTTTAAGTACCTATATTGCTGCATAAAATGGTTCTGTGCGGTAGAATTTTCTATTGCGGGAGATTTATGAAATTTTGTCAAAGTGGTAGATCATGCTGAAGTCAGGGGAAATACTAGCACACTTTAGGTTGCTTTCTATTTTTAATTAAGTTTGGAAGTGCATCTTTGCACTTGTGAGTGTGCATATAAATATATGTAAGTGCAGATGTGATTAACAATAATGCTGATCTATGCAGACATTCAAATTCACTCACAAAATGACCGCCTCCTACTACAGAGCAAATTATGTAATTGAGGCTGGGTCTGTGTGATCATAACAAACTGGAAGAAGAATGGCAAAATTTGACCAGCCTGGTTCACCCTCGCTCATTTTAGCAGCTGAGGAGGCAGGAATTAAACAAGCCCTATAGGGTCCTGATCTGAATTTCCAACCAGAGATGAGCCATGAAGACTAAATGTTATGTTACTTGTCATGTTTACCCATGTCAGTAAAGATGGAGGCTGACTGAGCTTGAGTGGTTGACTAAAGGCTATCTAATGCTTATTCTGAGGGATAATCTGGGGGAAAGTTTCAAAGGCACCCTTGAGAATGAAATGGGGTCCCAGTTATTCAAGGCCTAAAATACCAAGCAAGTATTAACAACAATTGAGTCAATAACCAGTTCAGGTGCACAGCAGTGAAAGTCTATGATGAAGAAAGCAGAGGAAAAAAAGAGGGTGTGTGTGGGGGGGGTACGGGTAACCAGAATGCAAGCAGTAAACTCTCTTGAGACATGACCCAGTTCACCTTAAACTCTCCTCTGCTTCTGCCCCACCTCTGTTCCTCTGGATCAACCTTTCCAAATTTCCATCTGCTCCTGCAGCCCATACCATAGAACCTAGCGTGTAATTATATATTCTTCTGTCCCATTCATGTTGCTTTATCTGTAGTTGTTTTCATCTTAACTAGGGTTAAATTCTATTTGGAGGTCAGTAATGACACCTCAAGATCTGCATTTTCTCCAATGCCTAGTGCAACTTTCTGCACATTAAAAATTTCAGCAACTGCTCATTGCTGAAATTTTTGCCCTTCAGCAAGGATTGATAACCAGTGCCATCCATTCTTCTCCCATCATGTCGCATTGACACCTGTTCTAATGTTCCTAAAAAACACACACGTATATACACTAAAACATGTGAATCCATTTTTCTATTTATTAGAAACCTTATTCTATAACTTTGTTTTTATGCAGTCATACCCAAAGATTCAACTCATGCTTTCTACTAGTTGGGTGACATTCCATCATGTGTTGTACCACAATTTATTCAGTAATTTCCCTTGCTGCCATTTCTTCCAACATGATAACCAATATCACAGCAAATAAATTTCTCCATGTTATTTTGTACTTATGTTTTTATTTCTTTGTAGATTCCCAGAGTATAACTGTGGAGTTAAAGATTATTTCTCACGACTGAATTACTGAAAGGTACCTCTGGTTTACTTTTCAAAAATATTTAGTGAGGCAGTCTCCTACCATTCGCATATTTGAATGTCTACTTCCCTGCACTCTTTTTTTTTTTTCTAGGAGAGAGAGAGAGAGACAGTGTGAGCAGGGGAGGGTCAGAGAGAGAGGGAGTCACAGACTGAAACAGGCTCCAGGCTCTGAGCTGGCAGTCAGCACAGAGCCCGACGCGGGGCTCGAACCCACGAACCGCGAGATCATGACCCAAGCGAAAGTCGGACGCTTAACCGACTAAGCCACCCAGGCGCCCCTTCCCTGCACTCTTGACAACACTGGATATTATCAACCTTTTTAATATTTACCAAGACAAAAGGGTTAGGATTAGGGTTAGAGAAAAAAATGGTATCTTACACTTTTGTTTTGCATTTATCTGACTGCCGGCGAAGGTCTCTTTATGGTCCATTTGCTTTTCTCCCTGCAAGAATTGCCTTTCATAGTTTCTACCCATTTTTATATTTAACATTCAGGAATTCTCTGTATGTTAGGGATATTTTTCATTAACAAATGTTATACTTGTTGTTCTCCCAGGTAAATCTTATATGATTATATTTTTGTGAACTCCTCAAGGATAATGACCATTATATTAGAGTCTATCTCCCACTCTTTTCCTGTTAGCAACCAGGCATAGTATATAATAACATGTCCATTGAGAGGATTCAGTAAGTACATTCAATACTTCAATCATCATCAATCAAAAGTGATTTGGTCATATGGTTAGACTGACCAGACAAATCCTCCTTACACGGTGAAGGGTTACACATTCCCGTAACCCTATAATATAAAAATGCATTTACTATCGTCTTGCCAAACCCCAAAAACAAGACTAAACACATATTCAATCATAAGGCCTGAATACAAATTTAAAATCACCATAACCCAGTAAACACTAAATCTAAACATCTGTATTATCATAGCTGTTCGTGGATTCTGTATCCTAACATGTCTACTAGATCAAGGAAGGCATTTCCATTTTAGACTAAACTTGGCCTCTAGGTCCATGCCTATCCTTAGCTCCAGTCTCACCCCTGCTTAGTTCCAACACAGAGAAGACTGCATATAATGCTTTAAGCCCAAAGATAACATGTGAAAATATAACTGTGGAGGATATGTGATTTAAACAAAGTTCAAGAAAGGGATTAAAAGGGAGCTTTACATGTGCATGCACATACACATGCACACAAACACCAGCTCACACCAGTGTGTTCATTCTAACATAAATTTACTCGCTGTATGGTCTGTAGGCTCTGTCTTTGCTGACGCAACAAAGGCAGAACATTAAGATGCACACGAACAAAGACACATTAGAAAAGTATCTAACTATGGTGTACATTTACATGGTGACTATCAAGAGGAAACTGATTTTGTGTGCTGGCAAGACAAGTTAAAAAATTTCCATTCAGGCAAAATTCATTGCTATTTCAGGGGTTTGGGGACTATCTAGATGAAGGAGGATGTGGGGAATTGGTGTAAATGAAGTAAAAATGTAAACCAGTAAACTGTGATATGGGTGTAGGGGATAGCCCATTAAGTTTCAAAAAGAAAAAGAACTGAGAGATAGATAATCTATTGCACCCTGAAGAAAGATTCCAAAGTTGGAGATGAGGCAGATAAGGTTTATACACCCCATCAGAGACAATTAAGGTTTGAATCAGCATTCTGGAGACTTAGTTATTTTCATCCCCAGCTGATGGAGCGACCCACATCTCTACCACGATTCCCCTCTGAATGGCTTTATAGGGAGCCCGTGAACCCTGCTACAGTAAACCAACACTTCAGTGAAGTAACCTTGTTCATTGGATGCCACTTATTAATCAAGATATTCTAAATGGAAGACTCCCTTTAACTGATAAGTTATATGTGCAGAAAACTGTTGAATTACAGAATTCCACAGAACAGAATAATCTATAGAAAATAAAAATCATCTTTTCCAGAAATGCTTAATGACACAGGGAAAATTCTCATGACCGGTGTACTGAAAAAAGCAAGACACAAAACCATATGTAGACACTGACTTTATTTCAGTAAAGGACACACATATATTTTGTATATAAAAGTGAAGAAAAAAGATGGAAAGAAAATACCACAAAATGTCAACAGTGCTTATCTCAATGGGACATTGCCAGTGGTTTTTATTTTCTTCTTTACACTTTTTTGTACTTTACAAATAATTTTAAGATGAGCATTGTTATTTTTAAATCATGAAAATGTATTTTAATATATTCTTTCACATTACTTTCTTAACTGATTTTAATGATTCTCAGTCATATTTTGCCCTTTAATTTCTTTCTGCTAATTAATCTGAAGTCAAGCTTCTCATCCCATTTTCCACTCCCTACAGTTTCCCTTCCTTCACAATCTTCTTCACTACCTGGGGGGAGTCAGCTTGGGGGACTGTGGGGGGTGGCATGCTCACAGCCCTTGCTCCCCACATTCCTGCACTGCCTCCCATGTGGCAAAGATAAAATGGAAGAGAAGAAAAAGATTATGAAAGTTGCCTTCGGATTCAAGTTTAACTACTGTACATCTGCCTTTTCCCATGAGAAAGTTTCATGCAAGAAAGGAAGTTTGCAAGATTTCTAAGCAGTAACTCACAAACTTGGTTCTGACAGTTTGGGGTTTTTTGGTTGTTTGTTTTGAGAGAGCGAGAGAGAGAGCACGCTACAAACTCAAGCATATTTCAAAATGCCCTTGGATGTCTTCCTACAGCATTGAATAAAAAACGTGAACAAAGGCTTTAAGAAGAAATCTATGGAGGGATTTCATCACATGTAAAATCTGTGCTGTGTGGATAGTCTCCATGTGATTTTATGGTACTTAATTTGTTATTATTGTTATTATTTAGGTTACGGATGACATGGTAAAATCCATCTCCTTAAACTCCAATACAATTGAGGTTCACTTCGTAGTGTTTCTCCTTATTGGTCATACTTGCAACATGGCACGGATTATTGGAAAAATGGACAGATTATTGACTCTAGCTCCCCCAACAGAAATGTTGAAGTTTTACATATACAGTTATAAATCAAAGACACTAGTGGGAAGGAGCAGAAGGGGGTGATAAAATTGTGGATTTTTCTTCATCTACAACAACAACAAACAAGGGTCTTGTGGCCATACATTTGGCTGAGGAGGAGGAATTTTCTCTTTTTTTATTTTAACTTCTTTTTCAGTTTATTTATTTTGAGAGAGTGAGAGAGGAGGAGAGAGGTGAAGAGGCAGAGAGAGGGAAAGAGAGTCCTGTATCAGCACTATCAGCACAGAGTCCAATGTGGGGCTTGAACCCACGAACTGCAAGATCGTGACCTGAGCCAAAACCAAGAGTGGGGCACTTACCTGAGGGAGCCACCCAGGTGCCCCTGGGAATTTTCAAACACAAGAGAACAAAGCTGGGTCTTCCTGGCTTTTTCTCAAAGGGTCAGCAAGATGTGTGTGTTTTGAAATACACACACACACACACACACACACACACACACAGAATGTCAGCCGGGCATTCTGACCTGAGCTCTCACACTGAAGCCCTACGCCACAGTGAGGAGCTACCTCCCAACAATCTGTGACACTTGCTACCAGGATTTGCATAGAACAGGATCCTGTCTTCACCACAGGAGCTGATTTTCAATGGTGAAATTTCCTCCACCATTAGAAGTGTTGATCCCAAATTGGAGAAAGTTAGAAATAGATTCTTGGTTTTCTTTGCCTTCAACTTTAACCTTTGGTTTGACTGAAAAGTGACAGAAAAAAAAAAAAAAAAAGTCAACAGGGAGTCGGGATACCTGTGTCTGGTCTCAGTTCTGCCCCTGGATAACTTAACTGCTTTTGCCCACTTCAGATCTCTCATAAACAGAATGACAGTCAGAACAGATGATTCCTTGTTTGATAAATCTACAGCTAGACCTCAGCCTTCCCTGCTCCCTCCCATTGTCCACAGCCAGTGGTCAAAACAACTAAGTATGTGTGTGAGTGTGCGTGTGCCAGTGCACATGTGCATCGTCCATAATTTATTCATGTAGTGTAAGATCTGCTCCAAAGGATGGGAAAAGTTGAAAATAAGTAGGTAAGCATTTAGAAAGCTATGTCCAGGCTTCCTGGAAAGGTAAAAGTGCTTCTTTCTTCTTTTCGATTGCTAAAATTACAGATAGAGATTCACTTAAACTCTGCCTTCGTCAATTTTAGTTTTTCTTTAAACTTCTGCTACCTATGACCTTAAATTGTATGTGACAGCACTAATTGGAGCCACAAAAACAAGGAGAAAGACTTTCCGAATTATCTCATGTCACAGAGGCGCCATTGCTTGTAACCCTCTACAGCTGCAGGTATAAAAACACACCAATTGCTGTCTGATTCAACCCTTAAAAACTGGGTTGATAAAATTGGCCCAATTTACTTCTGATTCTACAAATCTGAGATGTGTCTTTCTTTTACCAATCCTTGCAAAGTACAAAATTAGACTTCGATTTAGGGAAATAAGACCACAAAACACATGATTGCCTTGAAGCATAGTTTGTGCCCAGTAAGTATTTACGAATAAGGTATTTGACAGCAGTGGATCTTTGGCGTGACTAGTCCTGATACTACTTTAAACTTCTCTGTGCACATAGCTGTTAAAACATAAGAGGTACCATGAATTAAAGAGCGACACTTCAAAAAATGTAGGGTTGGCCTATGGCCAGGAATCAAGCCGTAGGTGGAAAATGTAGAAAAAAACCCTTGAAATTTGGCTCTCACAAGAAGTCATGTATGCTTTTTAGCTGACATAGAATCCCTCCACCCCAACGACATTTCTCCCCATCATGATAGCTAACATTTTTTCATCCTTTTTTCACTATAAATTGCCTATATGTGTCTGTTTAAGGCCACTCGACTTCACAGTCCATTCAAAATGTAGTTTAAAGACACTCACCTAATCCATTTCTTCTAAACAATGAGCCCAGTTTGACTGTAGAAAAAGAAATATTGAAGAATCTTCTAGGGAAGCTTTGAACACTCCCAGGGAAAGGGCACTTTCAGGGAATGGTTAAGTACTTTGAAAACTGTAAGGAGCTTTGTAGCTAGGGATAACCTTATAACCTCTCAACAGCTTTTTGCAAACAAAATCTTTCAAGCTGCATCTGAAAGACTGCGGAGCAACAATTTGAAGAATGAGGTTTTCTTTTGTGTCCGATTACAGAGCTCAGCAGTTCTAACCTTTTTGTTCTATTATATTTCTGATCTAAATAAGGAATTATTTATTACCAGAAAATGGTGGTATTCAGATCATAAGCCTCCTCGGAGCACTGACTTTGATCCTCAACCATATGTAGGGATTTAGGGAGGAGAAGAAGGCTACTTATTTGGAGAGAATCCTAAAATCCACTCTGAGAAACCCCCTCTCCCGACAGAAAGCACTCAGTGCTCTGGTCATTGAAAAATGAACCCATATTACAACTTCTTGTTTTCAGTTTCTTATTGCGGTGCACGTTTTCACAGCATGTTGAAGTTTTAATTTCCCGTGTATATGAAATTTCTTCTCCAAGCCAAGAAGTAAATGGATTTATTAAAGTAATTCAGTGTTAGTTTTTGTCAAAATTACCAAGAGATTAGTTCATATCCTCCATTAACGTTCCTTGGTAATAGTCTAGGGAATATTCACGATACAACAGAACACAGACCCCTGGGAATATACATGTTGCATAGTGTTTCGCTCTTCCCCACGTGAATTGGGGTGTCATTGCTAACACTGAACTCTGAGCTCTGAAGATGCTTAAAATCTGAAATAAGATAGCTGGGAAAAGTATCATTTAAAAGCAATATTTAATACTCTTTGACACTGTTTTGGGGGCAGACTATTCCTTGAGTTCTGGGAGAAGCATCCAAATAGTCTTTTCAGTTTTAGAACTGATATTAAGTAATATCAGGCAACCTGTACCTGTGGGCCCGAGGCTGAAGAAGAAACTACTTTCGGAAGAAAGCGTGAGACATGGAAATGTGGAAATGTTTTGAGTATCTGTTTTGGGAAGTGGGGACCCAAAGTCGTTATAATTTCCATATTAATGGAATGTGACCTCATTTAAATATGCCCCTACTTTATTCTCACAGGTTGATGAAATTTAGACATACACATTACATACCAAAAGAATAAAAGATTCCCATGTTACAAATCTTTTTACTAAATTAATATTTGACCTGTTTTAGTAGAGAATATGGAAGTTTTATATTAACATGCTGTAGGTAACATTTAGCCTGATATTTTAGTTGACTACATTAATCAGATTTTTAAGTGACAAAATATCTTTAAAAAATTGCTTGAGTGAAGGTTCTCAATACCTAATGATTATTCATAATTTGTGATTTATTTATAAAAAGGATATACTCTTATTGCAGTGACTCAAGCAGTTCAATAAGTATTTATTGATTCTCTGCTGTGTATCAGGAAACACCCCTAAGTCCTGCCTTGTAGAAGCCTAGAGCAGGTAGAAGTGTGTACAGATAATGGCAAGACAGAATGAAAAACACTGCAGTTGAGATAACCACATATGTTCAGAAAGTCCTGAGGAGGGCAATTTCACGTGGCCCTGGTGTCATCGGGAGCTTGGGTGGGGGTGAGAGGTCAGGGGAGATCTTCCAGAGCTAAGGACAGTGAATTAGCATTAACAAGGACAAGAAAGAGGCATAAGGGGTTCTAAGACAGAGAATCATGGCTGATGCATGGCATCATAAATATGCCAGGTACATGTGCAACTGCAAGTACCCAGCTCAACAAGGGCTTGCTGTTCAAAGTGGGAGCCAGTAGATGAGGAGGTAAGAGAGTTGAGCAGAGGCCAATCTGTCTGAAAACTTGGAACAAATTTGACCTGAGCCAAAATCAAGAGTCAGATGCTTTAACGAACTGCGCCACCCAGGCGCCTTAAGTTTTCTTTTTCTTTGCCACTTCTCAGTCAAACCCAACAACACCAAAGGTAACAATCAAAGGCAAAGAAAAGCAACGATTTATTTCTAATGTTCTCCAATTTGAGATCTCGGCAAGAACATTTTGGATAACTTTATAACAAAAGTTATAATTGTGCTATACTCCTTCCCTGCCCAAAGCCAAAAGAGTAATCAAAACATTAACAGGGAAGGAAAAAGAAGATAAAAATAGAGAAGAGAGGTAAACCATAAGAGACTCTTAAGTACAAAGAACAAACTGAGGGTTGCTGGAGGGGTGTTGGGTGGAGAGAAGGGCTAAACAGGTGATGGACACTACTAAGGAGGGCATTTATCGGGATGAGCACTGGGTATTATACTTAAGTGATAAATCACTGGGTTCTACTCCTGAAACCATTATTACGCTATATATTAACTAATTCAGACTTCAAAAAAATCATTATCAAGGTATACACACTGAGCACGAACTAATCAGAATGAATGCTAGCAGGAGCTAGGAGGGAAGTTGAGGCAGCCACTTCATTCCAGGTCTCCACCATTCCTTACCTCCTACCATGTTTGCTTTGTATTCCCCCTAGATGACCTCTAGAGGTCTGCACTGAGGTTGGAGCCACTTTGACGAAGACTCTGGAACCCTTTCCAAACTTCCCCAGCTCTCCCTGCCTATGGTATTGGAGCTGGCAGTCATTGGCCCAGACCTGCAATTTCTAGCATGGGTCTCATTCTATTCTAAACCGCTCATCACCCAGAACGACAGCCTAGCCTGACAACTGGCACGAGGACCCTGCTGAAGACTGCCTCATATCTCCTACTGAACTCCATCTTCCAACTTCACAGTAGTTACAAATCCACATGGAGACCTGTCCCCACCCCACCCCCACCCCCGCCACCCATATCCCTGTCAGGCCAAATCTCAGCCTTCCTCCAAGATCTGAAGTCCTGTCAGTGCATGAAGATTCCCTCGGCTCATATACTTTTATTCTCATTTGCCTCTGGGACATAAAGGGGTGGAGGTTTTATTTCATTTGGTGGTTATTTCTCACATGTTCTTTCTATATTTGTAATGTGACAAAGAGCTTTTAAAAAAACTGATGTTAACTAACTGGAATTTAAGTAAAACCTTTTTTAAAAACTAATTTTTTTAAAAAATCTAAGTATCTGTAACTAGTAGACTGGATAAACAGACTGGATCATGATGTATTCATTCCATGGAATAGTATTAGACGTTAGTAGTAATTGATAGTAATACTAGACAATCGTATGAGACACTAAGAATAAATGAGCTACCACTACTTTCACCAACAATTTCACAAACATCATGCTGAATTATGGTTCCATTTACATGAAGTTCAAAAGCAGCCTGAACTAATGTGTGGCTTGAGAAATCTAGGTAGTGGCTACCTGTGAGGAGGAGGAAGAGGAAAGGAATTTTAAGGTGGCTCCAGGGAATATTCTGGAAGCTGGCAATATTCTATTTCTTGCCCTGGGTGGTCATTACACAGGGGAGTTCACTTTGTGACAGTTTTTTGAACCATACACTTATTTCTGCATTATTCTATATATGTATTACACTCCAATAAAAAATGTGGAGAAATTTGTTTTCTAATAGACAGGAAATAAAAATAAAATAAATTATGTTCAGCATTCAGTGATAAAGACTGTTTCTCAAGTGTGAGATAGGTAATGAGTACCTTGACCTGATTTGAAGAACCTCATTGACAAGTCTAATTGTGCCAGAAATTTCACTATTAGCAATTCAGCCCTTGGGGTTAGGGCAGGATCTTGTTATGTGCAAATATTGGCAGAAGGGGTCGCACATATTCTTGGAGGTTTGCTCACCCTTATAGTGTGAGAGCTCTGGGTCTCACATACTGCATCTACCATTTCTAGCTGTTCCAAAAACTTTCATTTTATTAAAAAGTTCTTTAAAACTTAGACTGAAAACACCAATCATTTAATCTCACAGATTGTGTGGGTCAGGAATTTTTGGAAGTGTTCATCTCAGTGACACTTTTGCTCCCTGTAGCTTTGACTAAGATCACTCAGTGGTTCTCAGCTGGCAGATGAGCTGGTCTGGAGGGTTCCAGATGGTTTCATTCACAAGTTTGTTACTGGACATGAAATGACTCAAAGGCTCGGACTGCCAACCAGAGCATCCACACGTGACCTCTCTGTGTGGCTTAACTTCTTCACAGTAGGGAAGCCTCAGAGTAATCAGACCTCTCACAGGGAAGCTCAGGGCTCCCAGCACAAGGCAGAGGCCAGTGCTCAAGGCAGAGGCCACATTGCCCTTTTTGTTCCAGATGCAGAAGCCAAGTAGTGAGATATCAGCCATTCTCTGTTAGGTGACGTAGTCATAAGTGACATAAGATTTAAGGGGAAGAGACATAGGTTTGATTCCTCATGGGAGAAGTTGCAAGGTCATATTTTCAAAGAACCTGCAGGATCAGAGATATTGTTGCAGACACGTGTGGGAATAACCATCTACGATACTTACTTTGTGACCTTGGGCAAATCTTTTAAACTCACCAAGATTGTTACTGCATTTGTAAAATGATGGTAATAAAAATAGCCACCTCAGTGGATTACTTTGAGGACAGATGAGAAATACACATTAGGTGCTTAGCACAGTACCAGGGTCATGGTAAGAGATCAGGACACATTATTTATGTAGGTAGTTTTAAGGAAGCAGGAGCTAAGAAAGAGTAGATGGGGACAAAAAGATGGCTCCAGAAAAAACAGGCAGAATCTAGGCCTGGGTAGAAGTGCAGAGAGGAAAGGAACAGGCAGGTTGCACAATAAGGACTATTTTCCAAGAAGGCAGTGTGGCTCTGAAAGCAATGCTGGGCAAGAACACAAAAGCAAACTTTCTCAGCTTCCCAATTTTTCCTAGGATTGCTTGGTATTTTGACAAGCAGGCAGCGGGAGATGACTTGTTTATAAAAGTCACTTTCATTAGAAACATCAGATTGTCTTCATTCTTGGGGTTGCCAAGGAAAAATAAAAGAGGGACCCTGCTTTTGACACATTCTGACACTGATAGCAAAGAGTAATCTTTCTTGAGTCTCTAAACAAATGAACACCAACCTTTCTGGGCCAGGGTGGTGCCCTGGGACTTGCCACAGAAATGGAAGAATGTAACAAACTTTAAGTGAAATAAATGGATCTCTTCCAAACAACTCCCAGAAGAGCTAGGTGAAGGGAATCTGTATTACAGGATGTTTTATTAATACTTAATGGAAAGAACCAAAAACCCTTAGCCACTTGGCAGTTGTGAAATAAGCCTTCTTAGCCAATAATAAAAACAGGAAGCTATGTAAATTAACACTTTGCATGGAGTTAATGTAAGATTTTCCATCATAGGACTGACTTAGCAGGCATGATGCATCAGTTGACAACCAGTTAAATGGTGTTTTATGCCATTTTTAATTGAAAAATAAAAACCCAGAAATATATGAAAGAGTAGATAATATTATCTCAGGTTCTCTACATAGATTTAGAGCCACCCTTTCAGCTTGTCAATCAAGAATACTTTTAAAACTTTTTAATATTTTTATTTTTATTTTGAGAGAGAGAGAGAAAATGAGCAGGGGAGGGGCAGAGAGAGAGGGAGACACAGAATCCAAAGCAGGCTTCAGACTCTGAGCTGTCAGCACAGAGCCCAATGCAGAGCTCGAATTCATAAACGGTGAGATCATGATCTGAGCCGAAGACCACACTTAACCGACTGAGCCACCCACATGCTCTGTCCATCAAGAATACTTATCAAACCCCCACTGGATACTAAATTTGAGCTGTGTGGAAGCCATAGCTTCTATAGTCTCACAATGACTACACAAATTTGAGAATGACCAAGTCATGTTAATCGTGACTCTGCGCTGAAGGAGACGATTGCAATCTTAGACTTTGAGCTTCCTATCAAACAATCAAAAATTTTTAAAAACTACAAATATTTGCTCATCTCCTACCATGGACACAGGTCTTGCAATGTACAGGGAGATATACAGAACTGAGGAAGATCCAATTGCTATTGTCATGAGTGTCATAATCGAGTACAGGAGACAGGGGCATACATCAATAATGCTTTTATGAAGCTCATAAAGATCAAATATAATAGAAATAAAAACATCATTCTTTGGGGGATATTTGGAACAGAGTTATTCATTCTAACAGGGGTATATTGAACAGAGACAGCTCATTAAAGAAATTGGAATTTGAAAGAGAGCCTCAAAGAGTAGGTAGTGCTTTGGAGCAATGTCGATGGTCTAGGAATAGCCAAATAGAACAAGCAAATTAAGCAGGCTCTAGGAACAGGAACTTACAGGGAATGTTCCAGGAAGAGGGAGTTGAATGCACTGTGAAATCCTTAAAGTCAGAGACTGCTTTTGTTTATTTTCAACACATTGCTGGCACACTGTAGAAGCTCATGAAATGTTAAGTGAATAAGGCATGGAGGGATAGATGTAGAATTAAAAGGATAGATAGAGACAAAGAACAAATCCAAATAAAACAAGAAAAGGAAAAAAAAGAAATTCTTGAATGTCCAGTCCAAAAATTCAGACCTTAGTTTTTATGTAATGACATGATGGATTGATGCGACTGGACGATCCAACCATTTGGTACATAATGAATCAGAATAAGAGGGGAGAGCGGCAGAGGTGAACTTCTCTTCTGCTTATTTCCCACCAACCGGATTTATTCTCATGAGCATACAGAAGAGGTGCTTGCCTAATACATTAAAATGACCAGTGTGGCAGACTGAGAGCTAAGCTATCATGATTTTATTTCCAACTCTGTAGTTAGGCTTCCTCCACTATATTTTCAAAATTCTCATGACTTGTTCAAATCCATCTTTAAAATGAGATAACTGTGGGAATCAAAGACACAGCATAAGGTATATAGTCAATGATATTGTAATAGCATTATATGGTGACAGATGATAGTTATCCTGCCCTTGTGGTGAGCCCAGCATAACACAGCAATTCCTCAAAGCACTATGTTGTATTTCTGAAACAAATGTAACATCTTGTGTCAACGACACTCAAATTTTTAAAAACTTAAAGAGGGGCGCCTGGGTGGCTCAGTCAGTTAAGCGTCCGACTTCGGCTCAGGTCATGATCTCACGGTTCGTGAGTTGGAGCCCCGCATCGGGCTCTGTGCTGATAGCTCAGGGCCTGGAGACTGTTTCGGATTCTGTGTCTCCCTCTCTCTCTGACCCTCCCCTGCTCACGCTCTCTCTCTCTCTCTCTCTCTCTCAATCTCTCTCTCTCAGAAATAAATAAAACATTTAAAAAAATAAAGAAAAATGAGATAATTGTGTAATGTATTAAGCCTTGAAGATGCAAGAAAAAAAAAAAACCACTACAACAAGATCAATGCTTTTGACTGCATATCAGAAGTAGAACCTGGTACAAGTTAAAAAAAGGGCTAAAAGAAAAATACAAACAACAGAAAGTAAAAAAAATTGCAGTAAATAAGACAGATGAAAGTATAATATACTTGTATATACACAAAAAGATTATTGAGTTTGGTAAGAAAACTACTAAGAGATGAGTAGATAAATGGTAAAAAGACTAAAATAACTGAGACGTTATTCACAGAAAAAAGAGGTGTAAGTAAGAAGAGTTCAACCTGGACAGTAAGAAAAATAATGCCTGTTAAAACAGCTAGCCACCATTTTCTAGATGAAGAACAACTATGCTTTAATGTTAATAGTCAATTCTGCCAAGGTGCAATAAAATTGTTATATTTCTGCATTGTTACAGCAGCATTATTCATAGCGCAACTCTTAGAAGCCTACTTGACAAGACGTACCAATGGCCATAATAACTGTGAATCCCACTCATGGGACGTGGCCTAAAGAAAAATCCAAAAGAAGGGAAATTTATAGATTTGCAGACATTAATTTCAGTGTAATTGTAACTGTGAAAATCTGAGAAAGGCAAAGCAAACTTAATAAGAAGTTATTGAGTGACTCTACATTGTTCTCTGTGATAACAGTGAAGGAAGCCAGGAAGATATAGTTGCTGCCATGTTCAAAAATGAGACATTAAAATAATTTTAAACGGGAGCCTGCCATGAGTCGTACAGTCTTCTCACCTCTCAAAGCGGAGGTTCTGATTATAGGAAGCGCCTCAGAATTACTCGCAAAGCTTTTAAAATATATACCTATCTAAGCTCCACCATCAGGAGATTCTGACTCAGAATTTACAGATTTCAGTTGTAGGCGGTTTTTGTTTGGTCCAGTTTCCTACACTGAGAAGGTATAAAGGAAATACACTTGCATACAGATGTGTTTGACATTGCTGATCAGGTCATTATGTTTGTTAAATGCTCTATAAAAGAATAGTAATACACGATCATGAAAAATTAAATTGTTATAAAATATGGCTTCCATTCACAGGGTGCTGGTAACTCTAAATGGATGTTTTGTTTGCATGAATGTTAAACCTTTAAGTTACTGAGAAAGTATAAGTGGTAAGTGGTAAATTTTGAACTGGCCATGATAGAAAGAAAGGATTAAAGTCTAAGTTGATTTTATGGTTCTTCTTTGCTTTTACCACTTTAAAAAACTTAGTGTCTATTATTAAAGATATTCATAAAAATATGTCATTAATATGGAACTCACTAGCATCCCTATCTTTCTCTCTCTCTCTCTCTCTTTCTCTCTATGCCCATTACGTACTGTTCCCAAACAGAAATTCCACTTTGTCTATATTGTAGAAGAGTACCAACTTAACTGTTCCATTTCTTCATGCTGTGACTCTCACGTTGTTTCCAATGTGTGCGATATTAACAAATCCTAATTGGTTGCATAATAGGAGCAGACAGCCTGTACAGTATTAAGCCACTTCTACACCACCTATTTTCTGTATGCAAATCAGACAGAAACAAATGTTTGGCCCCAGCTGGGCAAAATGTCCCATTTAGAATTCTTTTCCTCTTCTTTGTTCTTTGATGTTCTGCAAATGAGCTTTAGAACTCCACTCTTCACACAATTCAATTTTACAGACCCATTATCTGAGATATAATGTGGAGGTTAAATATATCAGGGCAGCCATTATGTGAAAATAATTAACAGTAATGAATAATGCACTAATTCCACTGATGAGAGATGGTTATATGTGTAATGAAGTGTTGGGGCAGCCCTGACAAATGAAATTAAAATATTTAAACACTGTTTTATGATATTACTTTGCTCATATAATTTCCTTTACCTACAATGAGCCACTTGGATTATCGTCATTATCTTGACAGCTCTGAAGGATGAAATAGTGCGGGTTAATGTGACAGCGATTAGTCAGAGGGAAAATCCATCACCCAGGGCAGAACAGGCTGAGGCAGAACAGGCCTCTACACTGTCCTGTTTCCAACACGAGAAGAATGATACTATCAACATCACTTCAATATTAAATGGATAGAATTATCTTGTCATTCAGTTACAGCCTCTGAAGAACTACCTATTTGTACCTGCAAAGGAAAGGTCAGCCTTTCTTAATCACCCATAAAAATATGTTGATGGATTCTTTATATCAATAATAGTGACAGGAACAGAGGAAAGAAGCATGACAATTTAAAGGCAAGAAGTTTCTCCCTCAAGTCCTTACAGCTCTTGCCTTGTAATTTCTGCTTAAATTGAAATTGAATTGCAGAGTCCAATTTGTTGGGAAGGATCCGGATGCCGGCTTACTCTCCTTCCTCTGAGATTCTGACATCCGACTCCTCTTTTGAAAGTGAATCCTACCTCTGCTAAACTTGATTCCAGGAATACTCTTCAGAATAATTATTCCGAAGCCTGTGTGTAGCGGACTTTCAAGATGTGCAAGTTTGAATTTTTAAAACCTGGTGATGTGATAATCTATCTGCTCCTCATTAAAGTAGATGCTAAATTCACATTAAAATACGTGATGGGAAAGGAAGTCATTGGTCACACGGGCGGGAACTGTTACATCAACGATATCTACTCTGCTTGTCATCCTTCTGGTTTCTAACCTGACACAGGGGATATCGTTTCCAGAAGTCTCCTCTCTACATAAAATATGTAAAAAACTTAAAATCCTATGTTTCTACTTTATTTTTCTTTTGCTTCAAAACAGTTGTGAATGAGTGGAGAAATTGCTGCAATTAGAACAGATTTCCAGAGACTCGTGGTCTAGTTTTCTCTTTGCCTTTGGTTACAAGATGACTTGCTTTGATTCCGCTCCCGTGAGAGTAAGAAAGGACACACTCATTACAGAATAAGGTTTAAGTTCTGCTCCACTTTTCTTTAACTAGTTCCAGTGTACTGCAAATCCTCCTATGCAACAATGCCTCGTTATTCAGAGAGGGAAAACCAGCATGTTTCATTTGTTAATACTGAAAGTTAAGTTTGAAAGTCTGTGTCCTTTATTTCGAGCCGGAATCTATTTCCAGAATAACAAGGGCATCAGCTCTGCCAGGAAACCTCTGCTGGCCTGGCCCTGCTGGACATTAGGACACAATAGCACAACTAAGAAAGACTCATATACTCATGAACACTTCTCGAAATATAAAATAGATAATTCTGTATCTCCTCTAACGCATAGTTATAATAGTAGTATACCTACCCCGACGTCAATGGGATAAATGTACAAATACCAAGAAAATCTCATTTGGGATTGAAATGCTCATTACTATTTGGATGGACAATCAAAGTTTTTGGAGAATGAAAAGCACAACATGAAAGGACACTTTTAACATCAATACTGGGGGAATAAGATAATACTTATGTTAGGGGTAAGACTAATTCTATAATATCAGTCTATATGTAGAAGAATCTGAAGTTAAATCAAAATATCAAGGCCTGTTATGTAAGGGTTGTTATTGTAGTTACTTAATAATTTATGTAGATACCTAATTTCCAATGTCATTTTGAATGCTAATTTATTACCAGCTCCTATTGCTACCTCAGCCATACTTGAGGAAAAACCCAAAAAGGGAAAATTCATGCACCATTCAAATTTGCATATTTATGCAAATTTGAAAAGCGTATGACATCAGGTATGACATACGTCTCTATCTCAATAGGAAATAACCCTTGAAAATAATATCATCCCTTTCCCGTACCTCTTGCAATCGGTTTGAAAAAAAAACTATAGTTTGCTTCATTATCTGACAATGAAGTGCCCAGTAATAAATCTAACATTAAAAAATCATTTCCAGTAAATTACTCCCATAAAATCAATGAAGGTCAGGCTCAGCTGTAGCAACAAATAAATGATGTGCTATTGACAGACTAGATGGACTTAATTGTCATTTATAAAGGTTAAGGGGATAAAACAATCTAGTAGGAAGCAGATGTTTACCAAAGAAAAACAAAACAAAACAAAATAATGGAGACAAGTACGATAAAGTGAATAAGTTAGGCACGAACGGCCGCAACGTTCTTCCAGCCTGGTCCCTGGGCAAAATTACCAGTTATTCCAAGTCTCGGCAGCATGCCTTTTTGATTTGGTCAATATTTATCTGCTTTGGGGCTGCTTTGTGATCTTTCTACCTTTTATATATTGAAGTCATGAAACAGATTTTCTGTTAATAGAAAATGAAGAATTGATAAAATTGAATAAAAGTAGCCAGGTTAAAAGCAGATTGACCCACTTCCAAATTCCAGTGGCTACATCTTTGAGAATAGCAAGCATGGAAAGAAGACAGCTTGCCGTTGCTCTGATATGTAGCTTGCTAATTGTGACAGGTCTTAACCGGACAAAAACCTAGATTTTAAACTTTAATATTTTGTCCAAAAAATAATTTCAAAAAACAATATCCTGTTTGTAAAGACGGTGGAACATAACCAAACAAATGTGGAAGGATCTTTCTAGCTAATAATCTCTCCCTCCTATAAATTTTAGCAATGTTTACTATGGCATGATGGTCAAACTGCTTTGTCTGTGCTGATTTCTCAGAATTGACTCCAAATTTGTCTTACCTGGAAATGTCCAGGATCTTTCCTCTGAATCATACACGGGCTTTCAGCTACTGCTTTAATGGAAAAGGGAGCCTACTGAAAAGATCCAGTTCTCCCAAAACCATAGCTTCCAGAATCTTCAAAAGGGATAAAGGACCATAGATCATTGAACCCAATGGCTTCAAGTTTCCGAGGAAGAAACACAGAAGCAGAGGAAGTGAGAGAATCTTCCCCTTAGGACATCGGTCAGAACTAGCTCCAAGGGCAATGTTCTTACCATACTTAGCCTTGACCTAAAATGTTAAAAGGGCAGAAATATTGTCTGTGACCTAAAGACAACTGTTTATCAAAATATACCATCTGGAGCTCTCTAGTGTGTCATGATTACATTCCTCGTTGCTTAAAAGAGCAGAAACCAAGTTTCTCAAACAAAAAAGGTTCCTCTCCTCCCCACAGTAAGCAACTCCCAAAGCAACTCCCAAAACCTCTAGTCCTTCCTCACATGGACACACCAATCACTCTCAAGCCTTAAAATAAAAAAGAAAGAGGGGCGCCTGGGTGGCTTAGTCGGTTAAGCGTCCGACTTTCGCTTAGGTCATGATCTCGCGGTTCGTGGGTTCGAGCCCCGCGTCGGGCTCTGTGCTGACTGCCGGCTCAGAGCCTGGAGCCTGTTTCAGTCTGTGACTCCCTCTCTCTCTGACCCTCCCCTGCTCACGCTGTCTCTCTCTCTCTCTCTCTCTCCTAGAAATAAAACATTAAGAAAAAAATTTATAAAAAGAAAGAAAACAAGGAAGGAAGAAAGGGAGAAGGGAGGGAATGGATTGTTCCCTGGTGTTCTTTGTTTGTTTGTTTGTTTGTTTGTTTGTTTTAACATTGTGTTTATAAATGAAATAGTATATGAAATGGGGTCTACTAGCAAAATAATGTGGATTGAAAATTAATGCCTGAATTTTGAACAAATGCTCTTTTATTAACAACTGAAGGAATGCTTAGTGATTTGGGCTTCTCATCATTGAGGAACTCATTAAAAAGAGAATGAAATGGAATCCATGTTGTACCAATTAACTTATGACAGAGTCAAAATTTTCCATCTTATGTTTTTCTCTGGGAAATGTCTTAAAAGATAAGAATGGTTTCCAGGTATTACTAAAACATGTAAATTTCACATTTACTTCCCTTTTTTATGTGGAGATTTTTATTTGCTTTTTAGCTTTCTGCAAAGGATTTGAGATAGTTAGGTCCTTATCAGAGACTAAAGATAACTGAGATTTTCTTCCTCTCTCTCTGTCTCCCCCTGCCCTCTTCCTCCCGCTTTACACCTCCAATTCACACTCCACTCTCAGGTACACCCACCACGAAAACACACTGTACACACAGAGAGTACTTAACTGTCTTCAATTCAAGTGTAATATCAATATAAAAGATTTTTGAAACTACAACTCGAGCAGAGATGTCTCTCTCATGATCATCATCACCTTTCTTAATTTCTACCAAGATGGCTTCCAAATTAAGCTTAGAAACAGAAATCATCACCTTCTAGTGGTCACTCTCTACTGGAAAATTTGTTCTTTCTCCTAACGGCACTATCCACCTTACGTAAGCTTCTCCATCCTTGTCTCTTAGCCCCAGCCATCACATACCACCAATCCCTATTAAATGTTGCATGATCATTACCACATTTCCCTTTCTTTTTACTTCCACCACCCCAGTGTGGCTCAGCTCTCACTACTTTATACAGAAACAA
This sequence comes from Proteles cristata cristata, assembly GCA_017311185.1. Lineage (NCBI taxonomy): Eukaryota > Metazoa > Chordata > Mammalia > Carnivora > Hyaenidae > Proteles > Proteles cristata. Next base: position 902,762 of record JAESUZ010003161.1, on the reverse strand, counting down.
TATCCCAAGAGATTGGCCTCCCATGTTTTCTCCACCTCCAAGGATCAAGTTTCTCAAATGAAGAAAACTGCACGATCTGATCCTGACTACAGAACCCAAACACTTCAGCCTCCTTTCCAAACCTCACAATCTGATCTCCATCTTTTCCAACTAATATGGAACACTTTCCTAGTCTTATCCATGGGACCCCTACCCCTCATCATGTACCAGTCCCCAGATGCACCTTGCAAGTTCTCTCCTCAGCACTCGGCCCACACGATGGACGGAGATTCCTGCACTGTGCACCTCCATCAGTCCTGAAATGCCCCATCTCCATCTCTCCCATCCAAATCCCACCCATTCCGCAAGGCCACTAGTCTCCCTGTTCTCTGCTCAGCGATGATTATTTATCCTTGCATTCATTCGTGTCTACCATGCAAATGATGCTTTAAGCATCAAGAGAAGATGAAACAGAAGAACTTGTAAAAGACTCTTAAGGTCACCAAGCTGTGAAGTAAACAAGGCTTATTCTTAAAGATCTCTCTAGCATAAGGTGGAAAGTAAGAAGCATCAGAGGAAAGAGCTGCTAAGTGCCACAGAGGCCCAGGAAGGAGAGAGCTAGATGGAGAGGTAGTGACATGTGTACTGAAAATGAGGTATAGGTGGTGTTTGAATGGGTGGAGATGGAGGGGAAAGATGCTTTCTGTGGAGGAAACTGGACACAAGAGTGCTCCCATGAAGGGAGGGCAGTGGTTTTCTATAATCACCTTGGCACTGGGCCTCTGATATTGGTTTCTCTGTAAAGGCAACAGCCGCCAGAAAGTTCTTAGGAGGGAGTTCCTTCATACCTAATAACGGTAGGCTTTGCAGTCACAATTTAAAAAGAAACACCTGACAATCAACTTTATGAGCCTGCTCTATATGAACCAACTATAAACATCTGTGCAAACCTGTATAATTTTCAAATCTGACTGGTGGAGATATTAATATAAACAGTGTGTTCAAATTTCAAGTTCCTTCAGACATGCAAGATGTAGAAAATATGACAAAATTTTCAAAGAACATGCTGTCCCCTGTACCTGATGCTTTTTGACTGATGCAGAAACAGCTTAAGGTAAGGCAAGCACGCTTACAGTAACTTGCCCAGAGGAAGGAGGACTGAGTCACTACTTGATAACTGTCATGGAGCGCAACATGCCATGAAATATGTGGCATGAGATGACACAAGTAATCTAAGACATAACCCTGAATTCCACTAAAGCCATGGTTTTTATTTATTTTTCATTTATTTTATTTTAGGTGGGAGGAGGAGAGAGGGGTAGAGACAGTGAGGAGCAAGAAAGAGGGAAAGAGAGAGAGAAAGAGAGAGAATATCAAGCAGGCTCCACCCTATCAGTGCAAAGACCCATGTGGGACTTGATCCCACAACCCTGGGATCATGAGCTGAGCCCAAGAGTTGGATGCTCAACCAACTTGACCACCCAGGCTCCCCAGGTTTTTTAAAATATTAACTCTGGAGGCACAGGGATCCTGGTAGCTATAAGTATAGTCCAGGTTATACAAATGTCATTCCAGTTTTCTTTGTTTTCAAGTTCAGTCTTCAGCAAAACCTGACCCGGTGATTGGCAGTTTGAGCCAGCTGAAAGAAATAGGTATCAGACAATCACAATTGCTCAACTCTATAATCAGGTTTCTTGGAGGGAGGTGTTTGTTCCACATAGATTTAAACGACCAGGCTTACTGCCTCGAAGACAAACTGATATTGACTGTATCTTCCCCACACCATAACTTGATTGGAGTCCTGGCTCTGGAGCCATTCTCTGTGTATTTCAACACATTTTTATACTTACAATTAAAAAAAAAATAGTAGGGAGGTTTGAGAAAAAATTAATCTGTAACTGAAATTTACAGTTTTTTTTTTCCAATTTATTCTGAGCCAAATAATTCATTCAAGGTCCTCAATGCACTCCGGAAATTCAATATGATTATCCTACTTGATAAAAAGGCTATGGTACAACGATGGCTTGTTTCACTCTACCAACTACCAGGTGAATAGAGGAGTCAGCGTTGCTCATCAACTTTTGCCGATGCCCAGACCAATACATACATCAGAAAGTGAATTGAAACAAAGAAAGTAATAATGCACTCAGAAGGCCCCAAAAAGTGCACATAAATGTATTCAATGATAAAATTAGGATTTTCCACATACAGTGTGTTTAAAATTGATGGGCATGGAGGAGGGCACTTGTTGGGATGAGCACTGGGTGTTATATGGAAACCAACTTGACAATAAACTATTTAAGAAAAAAAGAAATAAACATAAAAATAATAGAGACTAAAAAAATTAAAAAATAAAGATGCATTTGTCTACAAATTTCAAAAAGCTCAGCTGACAGAGGCTAAAGTAATGAAAGACGTTTAGTTATCTCACATAGCAATCAGTCTGCAGTAGGTCCAGAACAGGCTCAAGAGCTCAAAGAGCTGGGTCAGTGTCAATATCACTAAAGCTTTTGCACATGTAGTCGAAGAAGAGCTACTGGAGTTCCAAGTATCTTAAATGCACAGAGCAGTGATCTGAACAGGACAGCAGTCTGGGATCATCAACAAGGCTACACAAGTAAACCTGGAATTCTGCCAGTAAGACAGAGGAGCGGACAGCTATTACATCATAGGACTCACAGGGGCCGGGGATACTTCATCTTCTAAGAGTGTTCTCACAAATTTATACTCGCAATCAATAAACTCCTCATGTCTGACACTACAGTTCCCCAATCCACACAGCTCTTTGAAAAATCACAGCAGAATCTCTCCATTCATCTACCTAGTTCCTTCTTTCTAGAAGAGAAAGAAAAAATAAACTCTCAATGTGAAGTTTTTCTTTGTCAGACATAATGTCAGGAGATGACAGCAGGTTCAAAACAAGCAACAGGTAGTGTGACCTGGGAGAGGCTGAGACTGGTATTCGCTGTGGAGGAAGGATAACGTGGCTTTGCTAAGATTAGGGAGGTAATTTTGGCAAAACCGGTAGCTGAGCCGAAATAGCTAGAATGGCCACTCTACACTCATGCTGCTGTCAGTCATCAATGCATGTATTTCTACTCACACTTTATCATCAATTCAAGCATCAGAAATAACTTGTTAAAATTTCCACAATTTTGAAAATGGTAAATAGTGATAAACCTGCAATTCTGCATGCCTTTGCTTTATTTTTCTTGCAGTTGTGAAACTGTCAGGCAACATTTGTTTATTGAGGATATTTCCAATAGGGAGAACACTAAGAACACAGAGAATATAAGTTATGATTTAGTGCTCAGAAAATTACCTATGAAAATTGTAAGTGTTTTTTTGGCATCTGAAAATGTTTGAGGGCCTAAGCTTTGAAGACATTCTGAACTAAAATAGATTACATTTGAAAAATGCCAGTCAAGTTTCTAAAAGATATATAAACAGAAATAAGAATATTCAATAAAATGACAATATTGCTAAAAGAATGTAAAGGTGACAGTGACAACAAACTGATATTACTTTGAAAAAGCTATAGAAAAGGTCATGAGTTGATCTAATACTAACCAATTTTCCTGATTTATCAATCAGAGATACTGTATTTTTTTAAGCCCCCCTTTGTTAGTTAAGAAACAGAGCTGTCTAAAATAACAAATCTTGTCTTCATATCAGGGTTTTTTTTTTTAATGTTTATGATTTATTTTGAGAGAGAGTGTGAGCAAGCAAGAGGAAGGAGTAGACAGAAAGGGAGAAAGAGAAAATCCCAAGTAGGCGCTGTGCTGTCAGTACAGAGCCCGACATGGGGCTTTATCCCACAAACCATGAGATCATGACCTGAGACTAAATCAAGAGTCAGACGCTTAACCAACTGAGCCACCCTCGTTTTTTGGTTTTGGTTGTTGTTGTTGTTTGTTTGTTTTTTATTCAGAGCTTAACATTCATTCCCATGAAGCAGCTTTAGAATTGTATTGGTGAAAATATAGCAAGGATTTAAGAGTGGATGAGGTGTGCTGCTGGGCTGCATAGAGAATGCATAAGGCATGAACTTTGGATTCAGAAAGAACTGGATTTGGATGCCTACTTTACCACTTACTAGATGTTTCACTTATAGCCAGGTACTTAAGTATTTTGAGCCACTCCTTTTTTTAATGTTTATTTATTTATTTTGAGAGAGAGCTAGAAAGCAGGGGAGTGGCAGACAGAGAAAGGGAGAGAGAATCCCAAGCAAGCTCCACACTCAGCACAGAGCGGAGCATGAGGCTTGAACACATGATCATGAGATCATGACCTGAGCCGAAATCATGAGGCGGACACTTAAACAACTGAGCCATTCAGTCACTTTTTTAAATTGGAAAGTAAAGATGAATAAAGTAGTTATTTTGTTGAGATATTATAGTGATTGAATTTGACAGTGTATATCAATCACTTCCACAAGGTAGGTACTCAAAAAACAGTAGCCATTCATAATAATAAGAGAAGACTAGATTTTTAAAAAGAGAGTTTCACACTTCCTACGGTTGTAAATAAATGTCTGCAAAATTGGAGACCTTTTAAATAGGAAAACTACTGGGGCGCCTGGGTGGCTCAGTCGGTTAAGCATCCAACTTCAGCTCAGGTCATGATCTCAGTTCGTGGGTTCAAGCCCTGCATTGGGCTCTGTGCTGGCAGCTAGCTCAGAGCCTGGAGCTTGCTTCGGATTCTATGTCCCCTTCTCTCTCTGACCCTCCCCTGCTCACGCTGTCTCTCTCTGTCTCAGGAAAAAAAACCCATTAAAAAACAAATAAAATAAATAGGAAAAGTACTTTGGAGAACCAGACTTTAGTATCTTTTGAATCTTTACCATATGAGATAGATATTACCTTTCTGAAATATTCTCTCCCTCCCCTTCACTTCCATAGGAGGCATATGTTCCTCATTTCATTGATCTTGGGCCTGACCATGTTTCTTGTTTTGGACAATGGGATGTTAATGGACATGAGGCAAATAGAGGCTTAAAATACTCGTGAGCAGTTGGCCTGCTCTCCTTCCCTCCACCACTGACCTTGAAAGAACATGGCTGGATTAGCCCACTGACCCTAACAGCTCCAAGAGAGATACTTGGAGGAGAGCCAAGTTGTCATCAGCAGGTGAATCCTAGATTTTCAATGCTCTCCATACAGACACACATGAGTCCAGCTGGACCTAGCCTACTGGAGCCAAACCACACAGTAAGAGCAAAGGATTAGTCTTTTAAATGACTGAGTTGTAGGGACAGTTCTTACATAGCATTTCTCTGGTATTAGCAAACTTAGATCACATTTTTGCTGTTGTACTTGGAGAGTTACTGCGGGCGCATTCATCTGATCATACCATGAAATTTATCTAAGACCTAGGACATGAGTACTTGCCATATGGTAGGACTGTGCTAGGCATGGAGGTCCAGTGTACTCAACTGAGCACGATCCTGAGTTGAGGCCAGTATTTAGGATCATTGGCTTAAGCCAGAAAACAGATTCTCCAAATGATCTTGCAGCTAAATATTGCCAACGATTTTAAACACCCATTAAAAAACAAGAAAACAAATATAAAAGGCATTACATATTCTCTCCTTCTCTTTGAATGGAATATAATGTAACAGCAAATACCTCTCAATTAGGTCCTTTGTGCTACCAAGGACAATAAATATTTTTTTATCTTTCAAGTTAATGTGAGGATGGTAGTTGTTCTAAATGGACAAAAGCAAACAACTTGAGCAAATACTGAGAGCAAGACAAATTGCTGGTAAAAAGAAAAAGAACAACAACAAAATGGAATCAAAAATAAATCGCTGGAATCTTACTTCTTTTTTTAACATGTTTTTACTAAAATATATTTACATAATCTATTTTATTTTCTTTTAAAGACTAGTTTAATTTCAGTGTTGGCATCATGGCAGATCTAGTTCATAGGCAATCCTCTCTAAAACACCCATAGATGCAATAATATTTACCATGCTAGATTAAAGATTCTAAAATTATGTTTGAACACACAGTCAAGCTAAAAAAGAAAAGCAAAGCTAAGTCCTCCTGACATAAGAATGAAAGGAAAACTCAAAGTCAGGGCAGCAGTTTTATCAAAAGCTCAACTACCAAGATACTTTTTAAGGCCATATATAATTTTAGGAGTTGTGGGGTTTTTTAAAATGCCAATGTAGGAAGGAGCAAGGTTATATTGGGATAGAAGCTTAGACAAAGCCCTTTCAGAAAGCCAAGATCTTTCAAGTCCCACCCAGTTAGTGAAGAGGACTGGAACAATTCTCATTTGTTGCTAGACATAGTACGGAATATTGCTTATATGACTTTGTCTCTTGGAAGGAAAAAAATTTGCTTATAAAAATGAAAATTCCTATCTTGTACCTTGTGCGTATATGGAGGGATACATTTATATTGTTCTTATATTGTGAGAGTCTGAATCTGAAAAATTAAAGTCCCTTGGGTCCTGGCAAAAAAATGTACAATTGCCACATAGAAAAAATATCCTCAACCCAAGGTACATGGAACCTTTCAAGAAAACAAACAAACAAAATCCCATGTCAAACATGAGCTCATGATAAAAAGCTACGGGAATAAACTACTTTGAGGGAGCATCAGAAGATATAACAAGTGAGAAATGGCGCTACCAGTAAGATAACTTGAAGGGGAAAACGGATGAAATCTATCTAAAATAAGAATAAAACAAAGAGAAACCACAATGAATTAGGATAAAAAGTGAACAAAAAATAGCCAGACATAAATAACAAAAAAATTAGAACTTACAGAAGCAAACTGCACAGATAATGCAGCGGGGGTGGGGGGAGGGAAGGGGGGAGTGGGGAAGATGACCCATAAAAAAAGCCAAGAAAAAACCATAGTGATAGAAACTAAAAGACATAGAAATACCTTCAAACAGTTCATGAAAATAACTGTCAACTTAGAATTCTATGGAAAGCAAAACCATAATTTTCAAATGAGTAAAAATGAAAACATTCTAAGAAACACTGAAAATTCTACCATTTACAGAAGACTTAATATTAAATAACAAACCAAAAAAAATGTGCTTCTATTAAAAATAAATTAACAGTTAATTTCCTTAGTATACAAGAAAAATGGTTTGCAAAAAATTGTAAAAATGTAAGTGAATATAAAGAAAAAATTTTTAATTTAAATTTTTTAATTTAAAATTCAAGAATATTAATTATAATAATAATCACATATCCTGAAAGCATTATAAACAAGGTGGAAGTAAAATATTGAACAACAATAACATAAAATATTCAGTTGACTGGAATTAAAATATTCTAAGAACCTTATTGCTTAATAGGAGTATAGATATACTGATTTATTCTTAAAATTATTAAGTCAGCTATGCTTGGGAAAAATTTAAGGGTGATTGCAAGAATAGGTATTGAATATATAACTTCCAAATTAAGAGAGAGATAAATACAAATAAAAACGACAACAAAAAAATCAATAAATTAAAAGGACAAAAAAGAAACAATGAAAAGTATGGTAAATATAAACCACAAAATAATGTGTTATAAGTTAGTTCCCCCAAAATCCATAATCATACCTAAAATAAAGGGACTAAACTTCTTTGTTGAAATATAGAGATGTTCAAATTAGAATTAAATAAGAAAAAATAAAAAATCTTTTGTCTGTTTACAAAAGAAATGCCAAACAGCAATGAAACAAAAATGTTAAATTTAAAGTAATAAAATATATGTGTGTAGAAAGTAAAATTAACCAAAATAAAGCTGGTCAGGCAATATGAATATAAAACAGAATAAACATTAAGGTAAAACCAATTTTCATGGTTAAGCCATACATTTCCCAAAGATAAAAGAAAAATTGACCAGATATATAGAGGAATCCTAGAGACTTATACATTGGACAATGGAGCCTCAAAATACATAAAACTGAAATTTCCTGATTATAAGGAGCAGTAGTCAAATCTACCATCAGACTGGTTTTTTAAAAAATTTCCCAGAAATATATAGATCAGGAATTCAAGAAACAGATGATGGAATTTTGACATTAAAAATCTCAAACTAATAAAAATATATAGAACCCTAAATCTGACAATTAGTGAACACATTTCTTTTTAAAAAGGCATACCTGGAGCATTTGTAGCAATTGCCCATGTTGAAGGGCAAAAAGCAAGTATCAATAAACAAAAAAGAATTCATTTCCCTGATGACATACAATGTGGACCATCTTGTAACCCTAGGATTGGTTTGTTAATATCCACAAAATAATTTGTTGGAAATTGACTGGGATTTCACTGAATTCTTAGACCAACTATTGCTTTAATTTGAATTTCCCCTATATTTCTTTTATTCTAAAGTTTACCTGAGAAGCAAAAGACCTAGAATAACCAATACAATATTGAAGGAGAAGAATAGAGTCAGAAGACTGACACTATCTGACTTGAAAACTTACTATAAAGATACAGTAATGAAGACAGGGTAGTGTTTGCAAAAGAACAGACAAAAAGTTTGATGGAATAGAAAAGAGAGCCCAATGAGCTAAAGACCTGAATAGACACTCAGCAAAGAAGATATACAGATGACAAATAAGCATATGAAAAATAAGTTTGACATAAGTCATTAGGGAACTGAAAATTAAAACAAGATATCATTGCGCATCTATCAGAATAACCAAACCCCAAACACTGGCAACATCAAATCCTGACAAGGATCTAAAGCAACAGGGACACTTAGTCATTGCTGATAGAACAGCCATTTGGAAGACAGATTTGCAGTTTCTTACAGAACTAAACACTCGCTTCCCATACAATCCAGCAATCACATTCCTTGGTATTTACCCAAAGGAGTTGAAAACTTATGTCCACACACAAAACATACACACAGATGTTTACAGCAGCTTTACTTAATAACTGCTGAAACTTGGAAACAACCAAGTTCAATTCAGTAGGTGAATGGGCAAGCAAACCAGTATATTCAGAAAATGGAATATTATTCAGCAGTGCGGAGAAAAGAGCTATCAGGCCATAAAAAGACATAGAGGAAATTTAAACATACATTACTAAGTGAAAGAGGCTTCAACTATGTGATTCCAATTATATGATATTCTGAAAAAGGTAAAACTATGGAACAGTAAAAAGATTAGTGGTAGACAAGGGTCAGCAGGGAGATGGAGATGAATAGGTGAAACATGGAGGATTTTTAGGGCAATGAAACTACCTGTGTGACACTATAATGGTGGATCTATGTCATTTTACATTTGTCCAAACCCATGGAATGTACAATGCCAAGAGTGACCTCTAAAGTAAATTAAGAATTTTGGGTGATAATGATATGTTAATATAGGTTCATCAATTGTGAGGAATGGACCACTGTGTTGGGAGATGTAGATGATGGGGGAGGTTATGTATATGTGGGGCCAGGGTCATATGGGAAATCCCTGTACCTTGCATTCAATTTTGCTGTGAGCCTAAAAGTGCTCTTTAAAAAGAAAGGTTTATTTTTTGAAAGTTTTCTATGATAAAAAAAAAGTTCTAATTTAGTTCTATTAAAAGAAGAATCACATGGATGATATTCTCCAACAGCAACATCACTAGTGATATCGATAAAAAAACGATAGTTTTTTTAAAAAATAATATTTATTTTAGGGGCTCCTGGGTTGCTCAGTTAAGTGGTTAAGTGCCTGAAGAGCCTGAAATTAAGGCCTCCATTAAGAGCAACCTCGGGCTGCACGTGGCCCCAGTTCCAGGAAAAGCCTCAGATTGCTAAAGGCTAAAGCCATCCTCGGACCACCCTCAGTTCAGCTAATCAAAAAAAACATTCCTATGGTCTGAGTCAAGGCTGGGAACTGTAGACAGTTATTTTATACAAACTAGCCAATTTCTCACACTTGCCTGAACCCCCCATGGGCCCTTTGAACTCACCTCATAATAGGTCATTTTCAAAGGATTCTCAAAGGTTATGATTGGGTCCCACCAAAAGTAATGAACACCTCACAGATACTGAATGGTCAAAGCTGTTACCATGGGTGCTGTATAATTGTAATTGGTGCTTACGTGATGATGCTATATGTACAACATGTGCATTGTAACACCCCCATCCCTGACCCCATAAAAACCCTGCTCGCTATTGTTCGGGGCTTCACCTTGCTGCCACGACACCGGTAGGTGGGTGGGCCCCTTCTCAAGCTTGTAATAAAGACCCTTTTGTATTTGCATTGGTGCCGGCTCCTTGGAGGTCTCTGGGACTCGCGATTCGGGCACAGCATGCCCAGCTCCTGGTTTCACTCAAGTCATGATCTCCCCAGTTGGTGAGATCGAGCTCCCCATCCAGCTCTACCCTGACAGCAAGGAGCCTGCTTGGGATTCTCTGTCTCATTCTGCTCTTCCTCCACTAGTGTACTCTCTCTCTCTCTCTCTCTCTCAAAATAAACATTTTTTAAATCTGTCTATAAATAAATAAATAAATATACAATGTTTGTTTATTCTTGAGAGAGAGAGCACGAGCAGGGGAGGGGCAGAGAGGATCCCCAGCAGGCTCTGCGTTGACAGCACAGAGCCCAACACAGGGCTCAAATCTATGAACTGCAAGATCATGACCTGAGCCGAAGTTAGTCGCTTAACTGTCCGAGCCACCCCGACACCCCAACAAAAGATAGTTTAAAAGAAAAATAATTTGTTGAATAAACTAGATATTCTAAATAATGCATTAGTTACAAACACTAATAGAAATAGAAAGGAAAATTCTCAGAAGTGAATATTATAATCAACCATACTTGGCTTCCACGGATGACAGAGACCAAGGGAACCCAGTGAAGATGCTTCTAAGCAAAACCCTCTGAAAATTTATGTCATAAGGTCTAGAATTTAATTTTCATGACTAAAAATTATTGTAAAATAAATTGGCTAACCAGAGAAAGTTTTCATCACTATATGCAGATAATACATACCAAAGGAGAGGAGACTAAGCAAATCTAAGACAGAAAGTCTGGCAAAAACTTCTTAAGTCTTTGTAATCAAAATGCAATTGTCCCTTTTAAGTAAAGCCTGCTTAAAAACAAATGGAGGGGGTACCTGGGTGGCTCAATCAGTTGAGCGTCCGACTTTGGCCCAAGTCATGATCTCATGGTTCATGGGTTCAAGCCCCACATTGGGCTCTGTGCTGACAGCTCAGAGCCTGGAGCCTGTTTTGGATTCTGTATCTCCCTCTCTCTCTGACCCTCCCCTGCTCATACTCACTCTCTCTCTCTCTCAGAAATAAATAAAACATTTAAAAAAATTTTTAAAAATAAAACAAATGGAGGCAAATGTAGTTACCTCCACCTTCTGCACCCCATTTAGTTTCTGTTAAACCAACACTTTTTAAGGGCCTCTGATGTATAAGACATCAAAAAGGGGCACACTGATGAATCTGACACATTCCTCACACCCATGAACCCTGTTCTCAAGAGCTTCCAGACCACTAAGAGAGACAAGAGCAAAAAGCTATCCATTGGATAATATGTGATAAGTGAACAGAGGGTTTTCCTGTGTGTTATGTGACCACAGAGGATGGACACATAGCCCAATTTCTGGTTCAAGAATGGCTTTTGAAAGACAAGGCATCAAGTTGTTTTTTGTATGCACAATGTAGCCCTCACAATATAAGCAAAATGTACTAGAGAATTTAAATGTCTCTGAATTTTCCTGAAATATCTAAAACAGGCTCACAAGTAATTCATCAGCTTCTCAATTGCATTGCCTGAGGTAACGCAAAAGAAGGAAAGGAAAAACAACAACAACGGTTACTTATTACTAGCCCTGAGCAGATAGAGGGACTGAACCGGGACCCCCCCTTGCAAGGTCCTTGCTAAAACTGAGTAGAGCTTTCGGAAACAGTTCCTTAGGGTAAGCAAAGCACTGGCATATGACAGCACAATATTACTTTTTTGTATTCCCGTGTAAACATTAACATTGAACCATCAGACTGGAAAGAAGACAGGGATACAGGTTACCATTATCATGTCTGTTTCCAAGTAATTGGGAAGGACAAACAGAAAGTGACCAGAAAACACAGCTCAGCCCCATAAGATTGACTGTTACAAGGCAAAAAAAAAAAAAAAGTGACTAAATCATTTGAAATTTTTTATTTAATCACACATAATTTTTAAAGCAAATCTGATTAATTAAACTCACTCAAGTAAATTTCACTGTCTTCTGTCATTCACATCCGCCCGTAACACAAGGTTTTTTGAACATCGCCCTGGCTCCAAAACCAGAATGAAAAATTATGAATGAGGAAAGCAGCAGAATAGGACTTTGTTTACCAGATCTCAGTCACCTGGCTGCCACATGGTTCTCCTGGGACATCCCAGTTCTGAAAATGAATGTGGCGCATCGGGACAAATATCACCTAACCCACAGTCTTTCCAGGGTCCAAGCCTCACTCAGCTGAGCCATACTGGTGCAGTGTGAGTTTCAACAGCTGCCACTCCATACAGGGTGCCTCCGTTTCCCATTCCTGCCAGAGCTGCTGGCTCTCTCGACTTTATTTCCTCTCAGGCTTTTCTTCTTTGAAGACTAGCATTTGTGCCAATCTAGTACTGAGTTCATTGTATTTATTTTATGTATTTTCTACTTTGTATGCGTCAGGCTGGCTTGAGAGAGACTATACTGCTTTGCGAGGCTAACCACAAGATTTTCAAAGTAGATTATCATGCTTTGAAATGTGTGTATGTAGGGGTGGGTGGGGGTGGGTGCAGGCAGGGAGGGCAAATGTGCTCACACAAGATGATTTGGAATTTGACTGTTGCAAATAGTTGCAAATAGTAAATAGTCTCTCCTAGTGCGTTTTGTTTGTTCCCCAGAGCAATCAGGGCTTTCCCAGTTTGATTAATTTCCTTGGCAAGGGCTCTGAGCACTCAAGAGGCAGCGTGTCCTCTGGGAAGCCAGGGGAGTTCTCTCTAGGGAGGCTCAGAGCAAGAGGAAATTTTAAAAAAATGTAGAGTGCACTGAAATTCACCAGCACCCTGCCAAACCAGACTCAGCAACTTGCCGCTTGTTGCTTAGAATTCGGATGATACTGGGCTTTGGGGGCTCTCTGATTCTTTGCCTAGACTTTCTTTTGCAATTATTGAAAATTAAATCTGATTTTACTTGGCTTCCCTTGGTTTTCAAGCACAGTCACTGTTATTATCTTAAACAAAGGTCAGTTCTCCCACTGGCTAGGGAAAAGTGAGAAGCATCCAATGCTCTGATGCCAATATGATGCTTGGCTTAATTTCTGTACTTAGTGTGGAGGAGTAGGAAAATTGCAGGCAAAAAGACACATTTAAATATGTGTCATGTGAACTTAATGTTAGAGTATGTGTCTTTAACTGTAATATAGACATTTGAGTGAGGATTCTTATCCTATGGCCAAGCTTTGATTTCTTCTTAAAGGAAAACTTTCCAGGAGATGTCATGGAGTCAGAACCACAACATACACACACACACACACACACACACACACACACACACAGGGTCCTAGTTAACAAAACTCGTAAGATATATGTGTCTGTGTGTATACATACATATATATACATATACACATATACATAGTGAGAGATATGTGTGTGTGTGTCTATATCTATATCTATATCGCCCAAGGAAAGAAAACATAAAATGCCTTCTCTTTTTTGCTTGGCTAATAACTTCCTTTTTACAAAATTTTTTAATGTTTACTTATTTTTGAGAGAGAGACAGAGTACAAGTGGGAGAGGGGCAGAGAGAGGAGGAGACACAGAATCTGAAACAGGCTCCAGGGTCTGAGCTGTAAGCACAGAACCTGATGTGGGGCTCAAACTCAGGGACCATGAGATCATGACCTGAGCCGAAGTCAGTCGCTTCACTAACTGAGCCACCCAGGTGCCCCTAGCTTGGCTAATAACCTCCATTCAAACCAGTTTTCAAATAAACGAGAGGACTTCACTAATCTTGACTCGATAATTAGAGGCTCTAGAGTCACAAATTACTTTTAAAAATTAAATTCTAATAGTTAAGCCAGTTAGAAAAGAACTGTTAGAATTTAATTGAAATGGTAGATAACATGATGCAAGAAAGATTCTATGCTGAAGAGTATGTCATAATACGAAGTTCACCATTACTCCATCTAGGTCTAACAGAATTTCCATGTGTGGAGAGAGACGTGAGGTGAGGGAAGGATCATGAAAGGTCTAGAGTAGTAAAGCAAAAAGAAAAGAAGCTAGGTTAAGGGTTTGGAGACCTTGCAGGGGTGAGAAGGGGATGGGAATGTTTATGTAATCAGTTGGAGATAGATGTAACAAATGCATGTGGTTGTAGAGGCCCCAGTATTCGAGAGAATGTACAGTGCTCTCACTTGATCTTTGAAACAGAAAAGCCAGAAGTCTGGACTGAGACTCAGTCATTTACCAGCGTCGAAGCTGGGCCAGTCCTGTAACCCCTAGGAGCCCGCATTCCCTCATGGGAGACACACAAGACAAACCTGTCTTCCTTGAAGCTCTGTCATAAAGATGAACTAAAAGAACTAGCAAACAGGTTAGCACAGTGCCCAGCACAAGGTAGGTAGTCACTGCATATTAAAGTTCTTCCTTTCTGCTTTCTCTGCCCCGCTCCCCATCATCAATCACCACTTGGACCAAACGTGAGTGTTTGGGAATGTCATCATCTGAAATAAAGAGTCCATAAAGATGGGTGCATTTTTACAGCAAGCTATGCAGTTGCTCAGCCATCCCTGTCATCACCTGTTTAATAAAACAATTTTGAATCGACCCCTTGCTAAGAATTTTGTAAGTGAGCTGTCGTGCCTTTAATCAGTGTTCCTGCTTAGACAAGATCACTGGAAGGCTCAGGCACCGGTGAACACAGGGCCCGGGTTGGTTCGGCTCAGTGGAAGAACAACTGTGACATCTAACGGCGGTCGGCCAGCTGAAACGCAGTGTTGTTTCAGAAACATGAAAAAAGCTGTCATGCAAATGGCAAATGCCACTGCTGTGTTTTGAAATAGAGACTAAATACTCTTTGCTGCTATTTCTTTGAATGTACCTTCCTATTCGGTCCAGATCCTTTTTGCAATAAAACCACGAAGCCTTTCTGAAAAGTAAATATCTCCTTTCATTAATCATCACTTTCCATGCGCTTTTTTCGATGTGCTGGCTGAGAAGTCTGCAGAACTACAAACCTTCAACTAGCATGCTACCTTGATTAAGGCACAAAACGTTAAAAGCAAATTACTATGAAAGTATGAAACAATTTGCACTTAATGTTTCAGTCATATCTGTAAAAAATATGACTTAAATATAGTTTTATTAATAATACATATTTTAATTAAACGGCTGGAGGTGCATCTAGCAGGAAAAATTGAATCTTCTCTGGATTTCACATACTGGTATGATTCATGGGCAGTAAATATGCAAAGCTTTATGCCCATAAGGCAATCAAACTCCAAAGCTGATATGCATGTTTTTATCTAGAAGAATGAAACCTAGTAAGGGCTAGAAATAATAATAACAGACTGCCAGAGCAGTGTAATGAATTGGCTCCAGCCAATAGTATCCTTTACTGTGTAATAAAATCATCCTTTCAGTCACAATTACATCCACTCCAGCATTTATTATTACCTCCATTATTCTCATTACACAAGGAAATCCTGTATATGTACTTATGCATATTGAAAAACTTCACAAATATTAACAATCCAATCCTGGGGTAGGAGCGGCTGCCTTCATGACACAGGAAGGTTTTCCTCTGCAGACGGGGTAGGGGCTGGTTCGTTTCAGAAGGATTACACTTCACTCTTGCGGCTCCCCTAACATTTCCCTAGATTATTAGTTTGCTAGCGCCTGTCATACTAAAGTACCAAAGACCTGTTGTTAAAGTCATTTAACAGCAGAAATGTATTTGCTCAGAGCTCTGGAGCCGAGAAGTCTGAGATCAAGGTGTCAGTAAGGTTAGTTTTTTGTCGGAAGCCTCTCTCCTTGGCTTGTAGATAGCTGGCTGTCTTCCTGGATATCCATACGGTCTGCTCTCCCTGTGTGTCTGTGTCCCAATTTCCTCTTATAAAGAGAGCAGTTGTATTGGATTAGGGCCTACTCTAGTGATATCATTTTAAACTTAATTACCTCTTTAAAGATTATCTTGATCTTCAAATACCCACTTTCTGAGATAACATGGGTTAGGACATCAACATGCGAATCTTGGGAGATCACAATTCAGTCCATAAGGCCTGGGCATTATTTTTCAGCTGCAAAATGTCATATCACCTGCTTCTATGCCACCAGGCACTATATTTTGCTAAAAAGAAGAGCATAGCCAGGTAAATTTATAAGATAATGCAGAAGAGACTCAAATAAAAGCTAAGGTTTTCATTTCTTTAATATCTTTACGTAGACTTTCTCTGAAAAATCTCTTCGTTCTGTTTGTAGTCATCACTGTAATACACTTCCAAAATTGCAAATAGAAAGTTGACTACCTCTTACTAGCTTTCCATTTGTTCTCTTCCTGGCAAGAAAAGATGATCTCCTGGAAGTGATTTATGTCTAGCAACTAACGGTGCTTTGTATAGATAACGTGTTTTAGTTGTGCTCGGTGGATGGGACTGACCATCGTGGCTTTACCTTACCATAGTGAAACAGAACTTGTTTACTTATCTGGAAGTCCCCTTTGGGACACAGCAAGGGAGACAAGATGTGAGGTCTCTTCCTATGTAGCTACCTTCACTCTGCGTGTGTCATGAGAAATCCAGGACTTACCTACAATCAGGTGTGGACATGGAGCAAGGTTGCCCAAGAGCCTGGCATTCACTCAGAGTGAGGCCATCATGCAGTTTTCAGATCAGATTTGGGAGTAGTTGGTTCCCAGTGGCTTACTTTAATGGCCCAGATGTATGCATTCAAATAAATTTTTGATATTGTGGATCTAAATTTCCTACTCTGATATCCAGGCTAATGTTTGAAATTTTTTTAAGGTTTATTTATTTTTGAGAGAAATAGAGCATGAGTGGGGGAGGGGCAGAGAGAGAGACAGACAGACAGACAGAATCTGAAGTAGGCTCTAGGCTCTGACTGTCAGCACAGACTCTAATGCAGGGCTTGAACCCACAAACCACGAGATCATGACCTGAGCCAGTCGGACACCTAACCAACTGAACCACCCAAATGCCCTTCCAGGCTAATTTTAAACAAATCTACCTAGCAAACAAACAAACAAAAGTAAATAAAGAACACAAAAACCAAGCACCCTGAGGAATAACACTTATTCCCAAGCAGCAAGCCACACACAGCCCAAAATAGGGTTCAAAACTCAGGAGTGCATTTCTATGAGACCATTATTACTCCAAGGAAGTAATTGTAATTATTAATTTGTAGAGTCATGGAATGAGTATTGACAGGGTCTGAAAATTCATTCATTCATTCACCAAGTATTTATTAAGCAGCCAAATATGCCAGGCACTGTTCTGGGCATCAAAATTTTCTTGAGAGAAAAGCAAATTGAAGACACTGAAATGTGTTGCCAACTTCTGAATGAGGCACAATTCTCTCCCTCTTTTCTCATCCAGGTACATGATTACTTCTATAATTCGTCTTTTGATTTATGGCAATGTGGTTTTCTGATTTGATTAATGCACTTTAGATGAGGCAGCAGTGCAGTTATAAATAGTCCAAAGAGTGTAGAAAGTCACTGATTTGATGTCAGGGTGATGGCTGGGTACATGGACAGCTCTTCAATGCATGTTACTACCATGTGACAGCTAGTAGTAATTAAAAATACAGTGAATATATACAGAAGACATTTATTTTATTTTTTTTTAAATGTTTTATTTATTTCTAGGAGAGAGAGAGAGACAGTGTGAGCAGGGGAGGGTCAGAGAGAGAGGGAGTCACAGACTGAAACAGGCTCCAGGCTCTGAGCTGGCAGTCAGCACAGAGCCCGACGCGGGGCCCGAACCCACGAACCGCGAGATCATGACCTAAGCGAAAGTCGGACGCTTAACCGACTAAGCCACCCAGGCGCCCCTATACAGAAGACTTTTAAAAAGCAGTGGAGCCAAGCCATCATTCCTTCTACCAAAACCAAAAGGGAAACAGGATGCATTCAACTCCTCCCCCTCAGCAGTGTTCCCCCTTTCCGACCGCCTAGAGTGCAGGAGAGGTTGGATACTGCTGTGTGTCCGGGCATCAGCTCATGCGAGCCCCTTTCCAAGATCAGCAATCTGATCAACAATCCTGCTCTCCCCACTCAAGGGATGGAGCTGGATTTTCGAGGTTTCGAGAAACTGCCCTGCATATACACTGCTGGGAACGGACAGGGACCCAGCCATTCTCCTGAGCATTCCACTAAACCTGAACATTTGACTATGCACAACTTGCCGGGAAAGCGGAGGGCCAATGCGGATGCTCAGTGATTCATAACCGCTGTACTGGCCCTCCTGCCTGGTGGCATTTGTCTGTCTCCATCCTTTCCAAGGTCCCCACTTGCTACTGATAACCTTACCTCTTACATGAGTTCTTGGTTTTGAGCCATTCAAAAATAGTCTCAGCTGGCATCATTCTTTCAGTAAACATGTCCCGCAGACTAGTCTTGTGTCAGGCACTGTGCCAGGCCTGGGGATAAAGAACAGAATGACATGAAAATCCCAGCACTCAATGCTGATGCATAGGAGCACATGTACATGTTCATAGCAGCACTCTCAACAATAGCCAAAACATGGAAAGAGCCTAAGTGTCCATCAACGGACGAGTGGATCAAGAAGATGTGGTTTATCTATACCATGGAATACTACATGGCAATGAGAAAGAATGAAATCTGGCCATGTGTAGCGACATGGATGGACCTGGAGGGTGTTATGCTGAGCGAAATAAGTCAGACAGAGAAGGACAAATATCATATTTGTGCACGTATAGGAGGATTAGGAGGAACTTAACAGAGGACCAAGGGGGAGAAGAAGGGTGGAAATGGTGGGGAAAAGGGAGAGAGGCAAACCATGAGAGACTCTTGAATGCTGAGAACAAACTGAGGACTGATGGTGTGGGGTAGTAGGGGGATGGGCATGGAGGAGGGCACTTGTGGGGATGAGAACTGGGTGTTATATGGAAACCAACTTGACTATTAGTTAAACTATTTGTGAAAGAGAGAAAGAAAGAGAAAGGAAGGAAGGAAGGAAGGAAGGAAGGAAGGAAGGAAGGAAGGAAGGAAGGAAGGAAGGAAAGAAGGAAGGAAGAAAGAAAGAAAGAAAGAAAGAAAGAAAGAAAGAAAGAAAGAAAGAAAGAAAGAAAGAAAGAGAAAGAAAGGAAGGAAGGAAGGAAGAAAGAAAGAAAGAAAGAAAGGAAAGAAAGAAAGAAAGAAAGAAAGAAAGAAAGAAAGAAAGAAAGAAAGAAAGAAAGAAAGAAAATCCCAGCACTCAAGATTCTCCCACCCCCACCCCCAGTTCACCAACAGCGCTGGTGGGCCCCTGGATCTTTTATGCTCCCTTTTCTCCATAGGACTTCCATCCCCTGAGGATGTTGTGGGGGGACCTATTTGTGTCTGACTCACAACCCTGTCCTTCCTGCCACCCTCCTCTGCCTCAGGAAGCAGAGACTCATGCTGAGTCCTGCCAAAATTTCTTCTTGTCACTATGTTCATTAAAAAGATATTAAGTCCAAGACTCAATTCCTTCTCCTTCAAAGCCTAGAGCATAACAAAAAGCTTATTCTACAGAAATTAAAAGCACAGAAGTTACAAAAGTACTAAGTTCAGATATTTCATGTTTTCCTAGATCAATGAAAGGAAGATACTCTCCCCATGGAAATTAATTCAATTTTAATTTTATTTGTATTAATAGTCTATTTTTCTCGGGGAAGGAAGATAACATTTTGGAGGACAAGTGTCTAAAAACCATCTCCCTTCCCCCCTCCTTGGCCCCCAAAGAATTTACTGAGTTAATCTCTGCTGATGGACCATGAGATTCTTCTAGCTTATGTGGACCCTGCTAACTAGGGCACCAGACCCTGTGCCGGACATACCACCATGTCCCTCTCCTCCTTAACACAGCTGATATGTAGCTCTCATTTGGTGAGTTTTCATGAATGTCTGATTCCCCTCCAAGTCTATACATCCTGTGAGGCCAGAGCTGCAATTTTTTTTCTTTTCCTTTGTTTTTTTTTTCTTTTCCTCCCCATAACCATTCCTTCTCCAGTGCCAAGCACAGTGATGGTACATTATAGATGCTTATTAAGTTATACAGCAATTATCTGTAAAAGAACTAACCAGTTAATGTCCACGTCTCCACCTTGAGGACACATTAGATGACCGATAGTGGCACAGGCACGCTCTCCAGTAGTACGGACAGCAAGGAAAACTTTTGTGTGCCTTTTAGAGCTGCGCAGACTACTGGATACACTAGATGGTCAATTAATGCTTAAGGAGCTATTGAATGATTCACGGATTAATTGATTGGTTAACCTGGGCTGTCAGGGAAAATGTCACAGTCTCTGAAAACCTCCTTTGATGTTTAATTGCAGGAAATAAAGGCCTGGACTTGTTGATCTCAGCAGCTTTCTCTAAACTGGAAACAACTCTCAATCTCTGAGATCCTGAGGAGAAGATGAAGCCCTGGGATGAGCAGGGGTGAGGCTCAGGAGCCAGGGTAATCCCAGTGCTTCTGTGTTACATAGGAGAGTCCTGAACTCTCTTAGTACATCCTCAGAGCACCTCTAAACCTCCAGGACCAGCTTGGATTTAGGAGATTGTGTGCAACCTTCAAAAGTCATGTCACTCCTAGATATTATAAAGTCTTACAGATACTTTAAGTCAGAAACCAAATGTCAGTTCAGTAGCGAAAACTGGCCAGTCCCACACAGCAATGAGGACTATGACCTTGATTCTGAATTTAAATTTTTCTTTCTTGTTCTCTCTTTCTCCTAACTGAAGCTCATTGCACACAGGCTACCTGCCCCCCTTGAAATGGAATGTGTAGCTCCTGTCTCTCTCTCCTTAGCTCCTCCTCTTCTTCTCCCTGTCTTACTTCTCTCCTTCCCTCTTCCTCCCCTCTCTCTTGCTCATCTCCTCCACTTGCCAGACCTGTTTTTGAGAGAAAGAAGAAATGCATGGGGACAGGATGGTTATTACCTGACTGGGACCACCAATGATGGCTTCTCAGTATCTAGGCTGGAGAAGTATTTAAAGAGGACTCTTCCCAATGGGGGCACATGCACATATCTAACGGGTTCCCAAGCATTGGACACCTCTCCCAAAGTTCTGTTGACACGAACAATGTATTCTACCCCTCCATCAACTGGGCTCCCTCAGTCCCCAGTTTGCTGGGTGGGATGTATGTTCCAAAGAGACTTTCTCTTCTGGAATCCCATTGCCTTTCCATACAGGTCCTTGAGCCGAATTTTTTAACGTTGTGGTATGGACATTTGTAAGCATTCCCAAAGTAGAGAGAACGATACGATGAACCCTCATGTACCGATTGTCCAGTTCCAACAATTAGCAGCATTTTTCAACCTACGCCTGGGGGATATTTTAAGGCAATACCCAGATAATCTGTACTTCTCTGAGTAGAATTTAAAATGGTTCTGGGCCAGTCTTTTATTCTGGCTGACCCTCATCTTGCCCAAAGGAAACGTTCATTTACCCTGTGTCCTGATCAACTCTGGAGACAGATCAACTCTGTCCAGCAGACATGCTCCTTCACTCTGCTGCCAAAACAATTCTGTGATCTATTTCTGCTACCATCTGGGCTTCCTGGGGAATATGTCAGAGTGCACACCCAACTACAAGAACTACGCAGTAAGCTTTATGGGTGGACCTACGGAAGTCCCTGTCCCCAGGCTTGGGTACAAGAAATAGTGGTCATCTATGTCCGTCTCTTCTACAGAGGTCAGGATGCACAGAGCAGCGCTCTCCCTCCATCCTCACAAACAGCTCTATCTCTACTCTCTCAATATTTTAGATCTTTAGTGGATGAGGTAGTTCAAGAGACTTTTTTAAAATTTTTTTAAGGTTTATTTATTTTTGAGACAGAGAGAGGCAGAGTGCGAGAAAAGGAGGGACAGAGAGAGAGGGAGACACAGAATCCGAAACAGGCTCCAGGCTCTGAGCTCTCAGCACAGAACCCTATGCGGGACTTGAGCCCATGAATCATGAGATCATGACCTGAGCCAAAGTCGGACGTTTAACCGACTGAGCCACCCAGGCACTCCTCAAGAGTCTTTTTTGAGGTGCCTCGGTGGCTCAGTCGGTTAAGCGTCCAACTTCGGTTCAGGTCATGATCTCATGGTTTTTGGGTTCGAGCCCCGCATCTGGTTCTGTGCTGACAGCTCAGAGCTTGGAGCCTGCTTCGGATTCTGTGTCTCCCTCTCTCTCTGCCCCTCCCCTGCTCACTCTCTGTCTCGGTCTCTCGATCTTTCTCTCTCAAAAATAAATAAACATTTCTTAAAACTTTTTTTAAAAAGAAACTTCTAATCAATGTTCTGCTGTCTCCTTGGTAAAGTCTGCATATGGTCCAACGTATCCATTAGAATGTAGCAATTACTGTAACTTTCTGTCTTGTCCAAAACTTCAATTTGATATTCTGATTTAACTCATTTCCAAAGGAGTTTCACAAAGTACATGTCTAGTTGTATATGTTTCAGTGATGTCAAAGAGACCAAAATTTTATCTTCTGGTATTTTTATTATCTTCAATTGCAGGTATTTATAATTTTTTCCCCTGATAGCTACAACAAAGTCACTGTATCCTGACACTAATCTGACCACAGTAAACTATTATTGGTTTCCCGTTTAATTCTATTCTTGATTTTGAAATTAAACTATGATTATCTGCAGAAAGGACTATGCTCATTGACATTAAATATTATTAGTTTGAGAAAGTGATTAGTTACAGTTTTGTTCTACTGCCATCATTCCATGGAGATTTTCGACTTATTAACTCATGATACAGCTAAAACTAACTGAATCATTGTACGATAATGAGTAAATTCACATGCCATCAGTTCATCTCCTTCATGTATAGAGGAGCATGATATGCTGATGTAGGAGGCATAAAAGACCACCTTAGCCTTCTACCTACTTTTTACCCCCATACAAACTTAGACTAAGGCGGCTAGTCATTGAAGCCATTTTTCCCACAGGCAACATTGCCAAAGTTCTGCCGGGGACTTGAGGAGAGATTTCGGCAATCACCGTCTCCTTGCCAAAGGTTCTCTGACCCACACAAGGTGACAGGCTTCCCTGGACCAGAAGCTGCAGTCATCTTGCTCACTTCTATCCTGTCAGCCTAGCTTGGTGCCCAGGATTTGACTGGTCCTCAGAAAATACATGTTGGATGGATATGCGTATTGAACGATCAGGACTTGTGGAATTTAATCATAATGCAAATTAATTTTGTCTCCACATAACACAGAAAGAAACAATGCAGAGTCATCATCGGGATTTTTTGTGAACACTCTGGTGGAAAAAAAGCTACCATCTTACATTGAATTAAATGGAGCCACTCTCTACCTCTGTTCATACTCCCTGCTCCTTTATGACTAATGTCCCGTGGTCGACAGAAGATCACAGCCTTTGGCAACAGTCAAAACGTTTACTCCTAGTCCTGCTATGCACTTATGTGACCTTAGGCAAGTTCCTCTATCTCTTTGTGCCCCTTTTCCTTCATCTATAAAGTGGGAGTAATGCCTAAATTTCAGGCATTAGGTGGGAAGGTTAAGTGGCACATTGCATATATCGTAGAAAGTGCCAAAGTGCTTGTTAGGTATAAAGAATTGAAAGCTGTTACCCTCACTGTTACCACCAGTATAATCTCACACCACCATGTGACTGGTAGGGAGAAAGAAGCAGATGTTTCTATTAAGTGCTTTTCATAAACATGGCTTAATATAAACTTGAAGGTTGATCAAAGCATCTTTGTAGTTCTGTGAATTTTAAAAACCTCAAGTATAAGATAGATGATAGATAGGTAGATAGATAGATAGACTAAGTTATTAGTTACTAATGCAGACTCTATAAAAATCCTGCTATATTTATATGTTCATACCCTGAGTACCTGAACTAATAAAATGGCATTAATGGTTATTTACATAAATTCACAATTCTAAATTAGACCTTTAATTTCTGTAATAAAAAAGAAAGTGGCTTATACAATTTCCCATTTTTATTTTCCTACATGGAATATAGTAGCTCTAACATAATGTATGACTTTGTAAATATTTCCAGGACTGCTAATATTTTATCTAATATTAAATCTTACGTTTTCTGATCTCTGACCCTCGTTCATACTCCCAGAACCCTCATGAGCAATGCTCACTTGCTAACCCTTGGTAGAAGAAGCAGGATTAAATCGAAGTTAAATCATCCATGGCTAGAATCTTTTAAAGAGGCCTCTCAGGGTCAGTAGTTATTTTTTCCATGTATATTTCTCCACTTAAAGAATGTTTCTTAAATATTTGATTCATCAGGACTGAAATATATGTTTTATTTTGAAATAGATCACTAGTAAATGCTATAGAGTATGAATACGACCCTAAATTCTTCTTAGGTTTTTTTTTTTTATTTCTACATTGTTCATTATATCCATATATATTCTTACATCCTCTGGGGAACAACAAAATGGAACAACAAGAACACAGGAAAAAAATATGAGACAATACAGCTTTGAAAGAAGACAAAGGTAATTTATTGACAGAAGAAATAGAAAAACATTATTTTTAAATTAAATTGAATCGTTGCCTTAATATTTACCAAAGGTGATGAGCGTTTGAAACCAAAAATGGATATACTTTCCTCAAGGGAAGAAAAAGAAATATTAGAGAGAATCAGGTGAAGACCAGATTATAAAGAATTATAACATATTAGGAGCAAACATAGGATGGTTATGATAGAAATGGTAGATGGGAGAAAGGATTTAAACAGTCAGGGGAAGCAAATAAGGAAAAGGCATTACTTAGCAAAAGGAAACTTCAATATCTTAGCACAAAGAAGACCATAAAATCACTTGGGTAAGTTTTGATTTAGAAGAAAAAGCAACTAGGGTCGCTTCTCAGTGATGACTTTAAAATACGAAATGTACCAACTTTCTTCTGTGTCCACTACCCAAATCAAATGATTGAGTAAGTCTAATAATGTAGGATCCCCCACTTACCTGCCAATGGAAAAGTGGCCTCAGCATCCATCTCACGGCAAGGTCTTCCTGCACCCCAAGTCTCCATTCTTTCTCTCACCCCCAATATCTACCTTTGATCTATTTTCCTCTTCAATATCCATGCACCATTTCTAAAATGCGAATTCAACCCTAAGAGTCTCCTGCTTAAAGTTCTTTGTTAGTTCTCCAGGCTAGTTCTCCAGGCAAAGTCCAGGTAAAGCCAAATCCCCCTGACTCAAGATTCTCCTCGATTCTATCTCTATTCGTCTTTCCGCTCTCCTGTGCTTTCACTTCCGCAATGGCCCCAGCCCCCCCGCCACACTGGAACAGGGACAGCCTCTAAATGCACAGACCTGCCTGCTGGTGGCCTTGGGACCTGCTTTTCAGTCTACCTGGAATGCTCTTCCTTCTCTTGTCCACCTGAGAACCTTCTCACGCTTCATGATCCAGAATCCCCTGAAAGACAGAAAGCTTGTTTCTCTCTTCTTTTTATGCCCCTAGGACACAGCACAGCATAGTGCCCAGCACAGAAAAAAGATTCTGTAAACGCACATTAGATGCATAGTGATAGGCAATGTTCAAAGGTTTTATTAACAGGTTTCTCATTGTCTGCTGCCACCTCAGAGTAATTCTGTTCTCCTTCTCCTAAGGAACTGGGCTGTCCTGGCTCGAGGCATCCTGCCACAAACATTTCAAAACTGAGACAGTGACAACGAATAATGGACTGACGTGGAGGAGAAGGGAGAAAATGGTAAAGCAGGAGTGGCAGCTTCTTACTAGTTATATCATTTGGCTCAAATCACTTAAAATTTCTCAGCCTCCATGTCCTTATCAGCACGATGGTGATACTCTCAGAGGGAACTGTTATGATTACAAAATGTGATTGTGAAAACGCTTGTTTGCTTCTTTGCTTGCTTGTTTGTTTCTAAAGACCTCGCCTCTCCTCTATTACTGATTAATTCTGGCCAATGAGTTCCCTCATTTGTGGCCTATTTTTATCCCTTCAAATAGGTCAGGGTTAGTACATTATCCTCCCCAGGATTCGGGTATTGCAGTAGCCCTTGAGATCAGAGTCATAGGTAACTGGCAGCATTAAAAGGTTAAGAATTTGTTCTTAATCAAACAGTAAGACAGTAATGGCACTACAAATAGAACCACATTTTTTATATTCTCATTTCCTTCCATGGAAATGAGGATACTTTTCATTTGCTAATGAACTACACGAAGGTCAGAGCCATCGTCATGTTGAAATAGACACTCATCAGGTGATGTACTACAGAAGTGTTTATAGGTGGAATAATTATTCAATCAATCAACTCGCTATTAAGTGAGTACCTACTCTGCACAAGGCATTTTGCTTAATCATGTGACAGGCACGAAAAAGTATAGGACACCTTCCCCCATTTCAGAGCCCACAATAAATAACACACACTTTGAATAAACAAACAATTCTCTTTCGTAATACTGTACCTGAAGGATGGCTAAGTAGAATTGCTCATGAAAATAGAAATGTTTTTACTAGATGCGGTTTATCAATATATTCAAAGATCCAGTCTCAAAGGAAGTTTTGTGGGATGGCTTAAAATCACATAAAGTAGGTCTAAGCTCAAATCGTCAGCCTGGACTTATTCACTCCTTCCTTCCTTCCTTCCTTCCTTCCTTCCTTCCTTCCTTCCTTCTTCTTCCTTTCTTCTTTCTTCTTTCTTTCTTTCTTCCTTCCTTCCTTCCTTCCTTCCTTCCTCCTTCCTCCCTTCCTCCCTTCCTCCCTTCCTTCCTTCCTTCCACTGTAATGGAATGGCAAAATATTTGACAAAATTCCAGAAAGTCATAAAAAGTCATACCTAGCTGGATGTTGAATTCGGCAGGGAGAGTCATGGGTTGGGGATTCGAGATGGCACAGCATAAGAGGGAAACCAGAAAGAAAGAGGATGGGAGGGGCTGTGAGTGAGTAGCATGATCCCTCCTTAGAAATCCTCAAGACTTTAGTAAAATTAACAAACTCATGACACTATAAGTGTTTTTGAGAGAAAAAAGCTAAAGATAGGACTTAGGGTTAACAAAGATGGCAAGCTACAACACAGAAGTAGAGAGAAGGAACCATGAGGAAATAGGACTAGAATTAGAAAACTTTGGAGGAGGGATGCTAGGCCTCCAAAGACTATGAATAGCCAAAGAACAGTGAAGCCCTAAGACATTTCAGTTATATGTCAATATTCATTAAACACCTGCTCTGTGGCGGTCACTGTGGTCAATACTGGAAATACAAGGACAAACAGTCCCTGATTTTAAAACCATTACAAACTAGTTGGGGACACAGAGAATGTTACAAATGATTACACTACGTATGGTAAGTGTATCCAACTAGTTCTATGGTCTTAATGTTTATGTCACCCCTAAAATGTATATGTTGAAATCCTAATTCCCAAGGTGACAGTATCAGGAGGTGGGGCCTTAGTAGGTAATTAGGCCATGGAAGCTCTCATGAATGGGACTATTGCCCTTATAGAAAAGACCTCACAGAGGTCCCCAGCTCCTTCAGCTATGTGAAGCCACAGATAGACAGCCATCTATGAATCAGGAAGCCCTTACCAAATCTGCCAATGGCATGATCTTGGATGTCCTAGACTCCAGAACTATGAGAAATAAATGTTGTTTCTAACCCACCCAGTCTGGGGTATTTATGGCAGCCCAGATGGACTAAGACAAACAGAGACAGTGTGGTGTGTACATGGACATGAAGGAGAAATCACCAGTCCTTACTAGACAGTATCTAAAGAGAAAGGCTCTGGAGGGAGGGAGTAAGAGAGACCTAGGCTGAAAACCTAACTCCTCCGTATACAGGCTCCATCACTTTGGGGAAATTATTTAAACTCTTTAGCCCCAGATTCTTCAGGTGTGAGAATGGGAAGCCTCCACAGAGCTGTAAGTGAAGAAGGATGATGTCTTTGAAACATTTATCATAGTGCCTGGCACATGGTAAGCAAACACTAACTGTTCGCTATCATGATCACTGTCTCCACTGATACTATTGTTGGTGTTACTTTCGTGAAGCAGAGACCCGAGGAATAAAGAACAGTAAGCTAGTCAACAAATAAGAAGAAAGTATTCCAGCTAGGAATTCCAGTACGCAAAAACACAGAACCAAGAAAGAACATGGTGTGTTGAGGTAACTAAAAGAAGTTCATTACGTCTGGAATAAAAAGTGCGAGCGTTGAGGCAAAATGATTCTAAGGTAGCAAGCTTGAAGCATCCGATTTCCATTTTCAAAAAATGTGTCTCATCACTAAGAGGGAGGTCCCGTTAATGCTTTCCAAAACTAAAGAGATGTCACTGCAGGTGGAGAGTGATGGATGGTTTTGAAGAATATTTTAGAACTTGCAAATTAGAGATTGGGTGGGGAGAGAGGGTGGAGCAGTCAAGGGGAATTCCAAATTTCTGGTTTGAACAAGGATAGTAGCATCATTCCTGGAGAGAGGTAACCCTGGAGGATGAGAAGCTCAGGGGGCATCTTAGGAGAGATGGTGGGTTCATTCTGGTTCTATTGCGATGACGGTGTCTGTGGGATCTCCGGGTGGGAACATGTAGTCAGCAGGTAGATATATAGGCTGGAAGCTCAGGAGAGAGAGCTGTTTGAGAGTCGTCAGCAAACAGATGATAATTAAAGCCAAGAGAGTGCTTGAAACCACTCAGAGAATATGTACAGAGCAGGAAAAGCATCCTAAGTAGACAATGAAAAGTAACAGCATTTAAGAAACAGGTAGATTTTTTAAAAAACAAACAAGGATTATGTGAAGAAAGACACTTTCTAGGATACCATAATATCATAAGAGTAATTTTCTTTTGTATACAAACCACATCTTAAAAGTAAATGAAGAGTACTCTTTCTGACAACTTTGTGGAGTTTCCACTCCCGTGAAATTACTCGCGAATATTTACAGAGGGCTTATCATGTGCCAAACACTGTGCTAAATACCTTACATAGGTCTTTTCATTTGATCCTCACTGTTAGAAAAATGAAGAAATTAGGCTTAGTAAAGATATGTAAATTGCCACAACTAGTAAGTCGTAGAGCTCAAACCCAAATCCAGGAATCTGACTGCAGAGGCCCCACTCCTAACGAGTTATATAATTCGGTAGCTGTCATTGTTAGGGTTGGATGGGGCCTTACAAGTCAGCTCAAATCTCCAAGTCAGAGGAATATTGCCCCTACTATAAATTCAGATAATTCAATTTATGGTACAAACACAAGACTTCAAAAGACATCTCCCTTGTTGTTAAAGAAATCAGTTCCCTTGTCTAGAGACAAAATTGCTGTCCATTTATAGCTTCTACTCTTTGGAACTAGAGAACAAAGGAAATTAGGCACGAAAAAATGAAGAAAACAATGGAAAAAGCCACTATCAGGATATCAAAGCTTAATAAAATAGTACAAAAGGATATACAGATAAATACTTGACTTGTGATACAAATAAAAATTTTAAATAAAATACTTATTATCCGGATCCATAGAACTATGACAAGTAGGGTTAACTCCAGGAATACACAAATGATTCAACAACATAATCTCATCAAAAAATTAAGTGAGGGGGTGTCTGAGTGGCTCAGTCCATCAAGTGTCCGACTCTCAATTTAGGCTCAGGTCATGATCTCACGGTTTGTGAGATCAAGCCCCCACAGTGGACTCTGCTGACAACACAGCATCTGTTTGCATTTTTCTCTCTCTCTCTGCCCCAACTCCACACACACATGGACTCTCTCTCTCAAAATAAATGAACTTAAAAAAAATTAAACAAGAAAACCCATATGATTATATTGGTAGATTTTGAATAGACACTTGGAAAAAGCAGCAATTATTTCATTAAGAATTTTAAATATAAAAGAACTACAAGGTAGCTATTTGCAACAATGTGGGTGGAGCTAGAGTGGGTGGAGCTTATTATGCTTCGCAAAATAAGTCAGTCAGAGAAAGACAAATACCGTAAGATTTCACACATATGTGTAATTTAAGAAGCCACCCAGGCGCCCCAAGAAATGAAACAGATAAACATAGTAGGGTGTGGGAAGAGACAGACAAACCACAAAACAGATTCTTAACTATCAAGAACGAACTGAAGGTTGTTGGAAGGAGGTTGCCAGGGAGATGGGTTAAGTGGGGTAACGGGTAATAAGGAGGGGGCCTATTGTGATGAGCACTCAGTGTTGTATGTAAGTGATGAATCACTAAATTCTACTCCTGAAACTAATATTACATTATATGTTAACTAACTAGAATTTAAATAAAAATTTAAAAAGGAAAAGAAGAAAATAGAAGCATATACATTGAACTTCCAATGATATTAAAACTAGGTGAATTTGACAATATATGGAAAACATTATTAAAGCATGATATTTAAAACTTTAAAAACACTTGCATATTAAAAAACAGTAATAAGAGTGCCTGAGTGGCTCAGTATATTAAGCGTCCAACTCTTGATTTCCACTCAGGTTATGGTCTTGCAGTTTGTGGGTTCAAGCCCCACGTAGGGCTCTGCGCTGACAGTGTGGGGACTGCTTGGGACTCTCTCTCTCCCTCTCTGTTTGCCCCTCCCCTGCTTGTGCTCCCTCTCTCAAAATAAATAAATGAACATTAAAATATTTTAGAAATAATAATAAAACAAATAGAAGGAAATTACTTAAATGTGATACAGACTATTATAAAACCCAGTACAAAAGTCATAATAAATGGCTATATATTTAAATCATTTTTACCATAAGTAACAATAAGACAGAGATGATACCAACCTCTACCAAATTTTATATTGTTTTGAAGGTTTTTCACTTCCTCGACAAAATTAAAAATATCAAATAATTAGTATAAATATTAGAAAAAACAAAAATTTCATTACTGGACTCATGAAACTATGGTATCAAGCTATAATAATAAGAGAATTTGGGAATCTGTTTTGATCCAGGATAAAGTAAAATCAACTGCTTTTTTCTATACTACCAGTCACTAATTGCCATTTGAAATAGTAGAGTATTTCTTTCACAATAGCAATAAAAAATACAGGGGTGCCTGGGTGGCTCAGTTGGTTAAGCACCTGATTTCAGCTCAGGTCAAGATCTCTTGGTTCATGGGTTTGAGCCCCATGTTGAGCTCTGTGGTGACAGCTCAGAGCCTGGAGCCTGCTTCAGATTCTGTGTCTCCCTCTCTCTGCCCTTTCCCTGCTGGCTCTCTCTCTCTCTCTGTCTCTCTCTCTCTCTCTCTCTGTCTCTCTCAAAAATAAAAACAAATTTTTAAATAGCAATAAAAAATATAGCTTATGTAAGAATTAAACAAGAAAGAAAAATGACCTAAATGAAGAAAGCTGCAAAATACCTTAATAAAAGGTATAAGAAAACAACTGAGTAGAAAGACAGACCATGTTCTTCGGTGGAAAGACTTGGTCTCATAATATGGTCAGTCCTTACCAAATTTAATGCAACTTTGATCAGAATTGCAATTTGTTTTCTAAACACTGAGCAAAATTATTTTATACAAAACATAAATGATATAGCAATAAAAAGCAATAAAATCTCTACTATAAAATCATTATTAAAATAAAATATGCTATGACTATCAAAACTATAAAATGTATTAAAAACTATTATAACCAAAAAAGTATAAATTTGCACAAGGATAAAATTGAAAAGTGAAAGAAAGTAGAGAGTCAAGAAATATATCTAAGTTCACTTTAAGAATTTAATGTAATATAAAATTGGCATTTTCATTCAACGGGGAAAAGGGCAAGGGATTTTTGGTGCTAATGTTAACCTGAAACTAAGAGTCCAATTCATATACAAATAAATTTCATATGAATTAAGATCATGTAAAAAGTAAAATTATACTAAGTTAAAACAAATTTTTGTGTAACTTTGGAATGGTAGAGAATGTCTTAAGTAAGGCAAAACCTAGAAGCCATAAAGGAAGAGAAACATAATTTGCTTATATCTTTTTTTTGGTAATTATATGACCAGATATATCACAAACAAAAAGCCAAAATACAGACTAGAAAAAATATTTGTAATTAGTAAGACAGATAAAGGGTGCAGCGGGCATCTATCATTTGTGGTGCCCAAATTCTCTTGAATATTTACCTTACATTTTGATAGCTTGCCGTATTCTAATCCGTCTTCAGAAGCCCTGCTTTCCTAGCCCTAGGGCAGTGGGCCACTGCCATATCACCTGCTGCAGCTTGCCTGAGTCTTGAGGTCCCAAACCAAACCACCTGCGAGTTTAAGTGATTTTGTGGGAAATGGCTGCAGGAGTCGTAATCAATGTTGTCCTCAGGCCAGTTCTTTAATGCCTTGTCTGCATGTAGTGCCTGAGAATTCGGGCTCCAGCCTGTTTTTCAAGCCCTTCCACCGATTCTGGGAGCTTACTCAACATCCCCCAACAAATTACTGACTGCTGGCTCTAGCCAGTTTCCACTGTTACCAGCTGAAAGCTCTAACTAATGTAAAGGTTAATATCCCTGATAGAGCAAAAAGTTTCTACAAATTAATTAAAAAGAAAAGACAACTCAGAGATAAACGAGAGAAGGACATAAATAGGAAACTTGTATAGGAAATATATAGATACATCCATAACACAGCACACGTCCTCATGAATTGCTGAGGAAATTCAAATTTAAACAATGGAAGAGACACCTCCTTTTTACCCATTATATTAGCAAAAATCACAAAGAACAATAGGCTCCTGCGTCGATGAAGTCACCCTCATACGTTGCTGATAAATATTTCCATATCCTTGAGACAGTCTGGCCATTGCTATAAAGATCTCCTAGACAGGGGGATTTATTCTTGAGAAATAAAAGCTGTAGTACATAGGACATATATATATGACATATGTAGAAAGAAGTTTGTTGCAAGACTTTCTTGTAAGGTCACAAAGCAACTAGATTGCCTACTGATAAATAGTTGAATGAACTTGATTTTATCCATTACAGAGTTTTATGTTACTTCTATCATCAAATTTTCATAATATTTACAACAAAGACAAAAATCTACTAATGTGTTTGAATACCTATGTTAGGATGCATAATAAATTGATTAGTATGAGCACAGATAAGTGCAATTCAGAATGACCAAAATGCAGGCCAGGTGGGCAAGGTGAGGAGGAAGGGGTGGAAAAGGGGTAGAGAAGGTGAGAACAGGTATATTCCATTCAGCGGAATTCACATGCTATAATACTGATCATGTAAGAAAAAGACAGAAACAAGAAACTGAAAACATTAGCAATCTGTGTTGGGGGTTTCTAATATTGTAATGAGATCTCATAAAGTTGTCAAAGAAAAAGCAAGTTATATAATAATATGTATAGTGTGATCTCACTTTTGGAAAATAGTATATGTAATATCACCTTCTCTATCATTATCTGGAGTGCATACTGAAGAGTTTATTTTTTCAGTATTTGATCATAGTTGACACACAATTGTTACATTAGTGTCAAGTGTACAACATAGTGAATCAACAACACTACATGCTATGCCATGTGCCCCACAGGGGTGGTTACCATCTGTCACCAGACAATTACAATACCATTGACTATGTTCCTTATGCTGTACCTTTTATCCTCATGGTTTATTTGTTCCATAACTGGAAGCCTCTGTCCCCTACTCCCCTTCACCTATTTTGCCCATCCCCTCCCCCCTCCCCTCTGGCAACCATCAGTTTGTTCTCCATAATTATAGGTCTGAATCTCCTTTTTTTGTTCACCTATTCGTTTATTTTATCTTTTAGATTCCATATACAAGTGGAATCATATGGTATTTGTCTTTTTTTTAAACTTACTTAGCATCATACCCTCTAGGTCCATCCAAGCTGTCTCAGATAGCAAGATCCCATCCTTTTTTACGGCTGAGTGATATTCCCTTGCATATATATACCTATTCCATCTTCTTTATCCATTCATCTATCAATGAACGCTTGGGTTGGTTCCATATCTTGGCTATTGTAAGTAATGCTGCAATAAGCATGAGGCTGCATATATATTTTCAAATTCGTGTTTTCGTTTTCTCTGGGTAAATACTGAGGAATGATATATTGGTTCATATGGTATTTCTGTTTTTGATTTTTTGAGGAACTTCCATACTGCCTTTCACCATAGCTGTTCCAGTTTACATGCCTACTAACAGGACATGAAGGTGGAAATGAGGAGCTTATTCATCTTTGCTTCCTCCATCTCTGCATTGTTAGGTTACAAAAATCAAATAATGCTTCTGTAATTTTTTAAAATATAGAAAAAGGAAAAGGGAAGAAATAAGGAGGCCAGAAAAGATGTAAGGAAGGAAAGATAGGATGGAAGGTGAAGGGAAAGATTCTAAACAGAAGATGGAATCTTCACACTAGTGTTACTTTGTCGCATAGCCCTCCCTAACTGAGGTGGACCAGATAACTCTCCTGTGTGTTCCTATAACGCTCTGTACTCAAGTAGAACATTACATGAGAAGGGCTTGCCCACTTCTCTATATTCCCTTGAATGCATAGAGCACTACCTTATGCACCCCCACATCTCCTCAACTAACCACGGTTCCTGTCACAAAAATAAATGCTGAATTAATATTGTTAGGAGAGCGGGTAATATGTTTAAATTACTAGAGGCAAACAAAAAGCAGCTAATAAACGTTCATTGCCCTTTTTTCTCTAAATGGTCTCTCATATTTATAAAGACGGCTCTTTTTATAAAATACAATATTTTTACTGCTCAGAATAACTTTCATTTCACTTTCAATTTTACCTGAATGAAAATAAGATTTATTAAAAACCAAATGCTAAGAGGCTAATCAAAGCAGCTGAGTAAAATTATATTCAAATGGACAAAAACTGATTCTATTTTCCAAGTGCTTAGAAAGAATGCAATGTGGACATGAAATGAGTAGAGCAGAATTTGACTTCTTATAGGCACTCAGCAAGTGTTTTTATCTGAATATAAAACACAGCAGATTGCCATGTGTAGTTTAACTTGAGCCATGCACATGGTGGACACACTTTGGGGGTCTCCTGATTAGGGTTGGCAACGTTAATGCAGCATAAATAGCACTCAAACACTAAAGGGATGTCAGAGAAGTTGAGGACTTTTAAAAACCAAAAGAATTTCTATGACTTTGACTTTGGAATATAATTAAAACAATAAAATTTTCCAAGTATGGATTTTAAAGGTCTGTGGAAACTCGAGTAAATTGCAGAGAGGAGGGACATCTAACAGTTCCCTACCAAAAGAATTCTCTCTTTTGCACTGAAATGAGCTGCTGGTGAACAAAAGAAATTAAAACAAATCTGCTTTTGAAAGAACATAAGCCTAACAATTATTAATAGAGTAAAATAACAATAATAGTAATAATAATATGAGCTATAATTTCAAGACACCAAGATTTTAAGAAGATGCCAAGTGCTTTGCAAGCCTTCAAACCAATCTTATCCCAGTACAAGCTGCCTTTGAAACTCACAACTTATGAGTTAGGACTGAATGCAGGGATTTGGTTCAATGGGAAATAGCAGGTGGGTGAATGGATAGATGTGACTGAACACTTCCTAACTTCTGTGTCATGTGAGGAAACAGAAGAGGAAAGTCCAGTTACAGGTGGAAGAAGCGGGGTAGATAAAAGGCAGCCCCTTGTGTAACACTGGACACAATGATCATTTATCACACCTACTTCTACCTGAGAAGGTTATGAACATTGTTCATGGCCAGGTCGTGCCACATTTCCTTGTCAGTAATACATTAAAACCAGACAAGATTTCTTTTGCAAAATTTCAGTATGATACTATCTTTAGGTAATCTAATATACACTGAGTTTTGTCACAGCTTGCTCACCATCTTGATCAAACACAAGACTTAAATAAGGTATAATATAATGATTAAGATGAAGGTAGCGAATGAATGCTGTTGATTTCCTTCATCCCAAAATTGGATCCATAAACTTAATGCTTTTCCCCATCAAACTGTACCATGTTGAAAGTCAAAGTGAGATGGAATCAGTACCCACATGGCTTCTAAGTGCTCTGATAAGGCTTTATCAATGCCATTTATTTTTCTTAGAATAAAGCCATTACTTTAGCAATACAGAAAGCACCATTCCATTGTGGTATCATACACACACACGTGGAAATAAAACTTGGTTCCTCTTCTTCCAGAATTTGCAAACATAAGATGGTCCAACGGGAGGAGGCAGCTACCCTCGTTCAGGAGTCGCAACTCTTCCGTGCTCAGGCGGGTCATGTGACGTCTCCCATTTATTTATGCTTTTCCCTAATGAAAGGAGGCCTCTTTCTGCTGCAATAGATAGTTTAGATTTTTTAATATTGTTAGTGTTGAGAGATAAACACTTTGGTACATATTGGAGAGTAATAAATTGTGTTGAACATTGATAAACTAACGCAATTACCAGCAAGGTCAGAGAGTCAGCTAATTTAGAAATATCAGTCCTAGGATTTGGAGTTGTCCCCTGGAGAGCTGCAGCCACTTTATTACAGCAGGGGGATGAGGAGAAAATGGTACATTAGGATTGATCTTTTTATCTAATTGTGGAACTCTGCCATTCCTTGTTTGACCAAAAATGCTTACCTAGCAAGAGAAAACATAGCACAACTAATTGAGGACTATCCCTTATACACCAGACAAAGTAACAGAATTCTGGGAAATAAGGGACAAATCGTATTATTGGCATGAGCTTGTTGTCACTGACATGTACATTTGTGTCTCTTTTTTGCAATGTCTTTTAAATCATAATTCCAAATCCAATTCGATAGTTTCAACCAGTTTAAGGGAAAAAAATCATTTTCACATTCATCACCTGTACTGGTAAAATTGTAACAAAACTTAGATGAATGAAGTGTTTGGTACCCTTCTTTCAATACGGGACTTAAATCAGCCATAGACGTACTTAGTTTTCAAAAGATTTTTAGTCTCAGGAAAAGTTTGATTACACTTATACATTCATCAATATTTCACACTTTGTCTATCAGTAACACAAAGAATGTGTGCTGCCTAACATACCTAAAGATAATTTATTCTAGAATATCTAAATTCATTCTAGAACAGTAAGTCTAATTTCCTGTTTTCATTAATATTGTTACTCTTAGCATGATTTGGTTTGGCTCATCCAGTATCTATTAGGTCCTGGGCCTTTAGGAATAGGGCAATTTGACTTATTGTGTTAAAGTCAAACTGTGAATATCCTGATTCGAGGGCCTAAATAGAGTTCAATTGAAACAAGATTCCTGTTTCGCTGGCAGGCACATTGTAGATACCATCAAATTTTATTATTTGGGAAAGCTATTTCAAATGTAGTCCCTTTTAATATGTGGTCCCAAGGAATTTCCTGGGAAGCACTAAAACTGAAAAATTATTAAAGCGTGTATATGCAGCACCCTGGGAAAGCAGACAATCGGGCAGCATTTTGGAAGCTGACATTCTTCAACAGGGCAGTAACCAAAGTATCTTAAAACACTGCCCTAGTGTTCGCACGCAAGCCTATAAATGATTTTCAACTTGTGAATTCTAATAATATAATTAAGTTGGATTATATCTGAAAACTTTCCCCTTGGGTATTGTATTTCCCAAGCAAAAGCCCCTTAACACATGACTTTCTCTTCAAATGGTTATAAGACAACCAGAAATACAAGTAAAAGTAGAGACATTGTTTACTGAAATTCCAATTTCAAATGGAATCAAGTTTTCTGAATGGTAAGGTTATTAACAGGAAGGAAAAATTTCTTCAGAAGCTAAGCAATGGGAAAAGGCATCACTGTTAAGTGATCATAAATGATACTTTCAGTTCTTTGCCAACGTTCAACTCCGTGCCTGTGCTTTTCAAACCCTCAAACATATCTTGCAAACTCCAGAGCCTTTCCAGCTTCACTAAGTTCCTTTTCTACACCTTCCGTTGCTGTAAATTTAACTCTATTCTTGAAAACCCACCGAAGGATGTTGGTATTTTAAAAACAGGGTCGTGAGAATACAGCTCGAATGTTTACAGTTCTGTTCTATGGCAGCAGATTGTACTAATGTACGTAGCAAATAACCGATGTCAAATTGATGCAGGCGGCCCAGCTGTCCGCCCTTTGTCTGTAGGTTTAATTCCCAGAAAGGGACTGGGGTAATCCCTTTGTGATACAATCAGCTCTAGGGTTTTAGCAACTTATATTACATTATTGAAAAGATGAGGAGCTGATGATGGGCTGATAACATGGAGATTGCATTAGGCAGAATATTAGCCCAAACACCCCTGAGCTGCTGAGCCACTTCCAATGCTGGAACATAATACACAGTTTTTTGTTTTTCAAAAACAAGTTGAAACTCTCTTTGGACAAGTTTTAAGTAGCTTGGCTAGGAAGGAAGTCCATAGTTAGACTCTGTGACGATGAGTTATCTTCCATAAAGAAGGTAATTTGGATAACAGAAAAAAATTGGAATAGAGAGTACATTTATATATTACATATTACATAAATTACATGTATCATATATATATATTATATATACATACCATAATAACAATACAATATTATTTTGTAAAGTAGTCACAAAACCAATAGATTTCCCATAAATGATATCACGATTTAAAATATACATTGTGGGGGTACCTGGGTGGTTCAGTTGGTTGAGCATTGGACACAGGCTCAGGTCATAATCTCATGGTTGGTAAATTGAAACCCCATGTTGGACCTTGTACTGACAGCTCAGAACCTGGAGCCTGCTTTGGATTCTGTGTCTCTCTCTGCTCCTCCACCACTTACATTCTTTCTCTTAAAAATAAATAAACATAAAAAAATTTTAAGATACACATTGTGAAAGGATTTCCACCAAGTTACAACTTTGTCAATTATACTTCAGTAAAGCTAGAATAAAGTAAATTGCTGGCTGCCATCATTTTCATAAATTTGAAACAAATTTCACTTCTTTTGAGACTGGCATCATGAGATAATGTGTCTTTTCTCTAACAGACTTCTCACCAGCAAAGACATTTCTGCCTTGGTTTTTCAAGGGAAGCTATGGAACATTCTTTGAGTTAGTTAAGCAGTGTTATATGTGCTCTTAGATCTTATAAAGAGTGGGCGCTTCAGAATTTCTGGAAGCAATGTCTTTCCAAACAGGCCAATACTACTTTTCTGCAAAACAGAATTCTCTCAAATAGATTGTTTAGTTGGCTTTAAAAATTATTTAGGACATATTTATCATTAAAAAATTACTGTAAACTGGTTTTTGAAAAATTGATGAGTTTTGATGATTATCAATGTGTTCATCTATTCAGAGATACCTCCAGGTGAACTGCTCAGAATGAAAATAGCCCAGAAACATTATCAGTCACTTCTGGGAGTGACGTAATGTTTATTTTGGGAATTTGTTCTAGAGAAGGCAAGGAGAGAAAAGAAGTGAACGCGACCTCTGGCCCCAAATCACTGCCTAATGGCCCGTCCAGTGCTGCTAAATGGGTAGAAATCCAATGTGGGTTTATTTTGCTGTCCCAAAGCTTTGCATTTTTTATTCTCTTCTTCCTTGAAGATGAGACATCATCCCTTCAATCATATCAAATCAGATCCAATCATATATGCATATATGCAAATAAAAAACTGTCACACCTTTCCTCCATTTTCTCATCCAAAACCTGATATCACATCCTTCAGTTAGAATGAAAAAAATAGCTGACTACTGTTAATAATTTACACAACCATTTCTAAGTTAGGCCCTTATGACGTAGATATTTTGTGATTCATAAGTAAAAGCAAGCATTCCTTTGCTTTTTGTTTTTGCTTTGAGTATTTTTATTAACTTATTTTTTTAAGTAGATTTTATTTTTTGGAGCAGTTTTTGATTCACAGCAAAACTGAGCAGAAAGTTCACGTTCCCATATACTCCTGCCCTTTCATACACACAGTCTCCCCACCCTTTAACTTGCTGCACCAGAGTGATATGCTTGTTACGGTCTATTAACCTACACCGACTCATTATTATTGCCCGAAGTCCATACTTACACTAGGTTCACTCGTGAAATTGTACATTCTGAGTTTTCACGAATGTATACTGAGTTTTCACGAATGTATAACGACATTTATCCATCATGTGGTATCATACAGAATAGTTGCACAGCTCCAAAAACCCTCTGGGATGTGCCTATTTATCCTTCTCTCCCTATTAACCCCTGAAAACCACTAATGTTTTTACTGTCTCCCTAGTTTTGCTTTTCCCAGAATGTCATCAAGTTGGAATAATACAGTATGTAGCCTTTTTAGACTGCTTCTTTCACACAATGATAATGCTTTTAAGGTCCATGTCTTTTCATGGCTTAATAGATCATTTCTTTTTAGCACTGACTAATATTTCATTCTCTGGATGTCCCACAAATCATTTATCCATTCATCTACTGAACAGCATTTTGCCTGCTTCCAAATTTTAACAATTATGAATAAAGCTGCCACAAGCATCCATGTGAAAATTTTTGTGTAGATATACGTTTTCATATCCGTTGCATGAACACCTGGACGTATGATTGCTGGATTGTATGGTAAGAGTACATTTAATTTTTTTTTTCTTTTAATGTGTATTTAGCTTTGAGAGAGACAGAGAAAGTGTGAGAGGGGGTGGGGCAGAGAGAGAGGAAGACACAGAATCCAAAGCAGGCTCCAGGCTCTGAGCTGTCAGCACGGAGCCCAATGTGGGGCTCAAACTCATGAACTGTGAGATCATGACCGGAGCTGAAGTCGGACTCTCAACCAACTGAGCCAGCCAGGTGCCCCAAGTATGTTTAGTTTTTAAGAAACTAGCAAATGTCTT
Organism: Proteles cristata cristata; assembly: GCA_017311185.1. Taxonomy (NCBI): domain Eukaryota; kingdom Metazoa; phylum Chordata; class Mammalia; order Carnivora; family Hyaenidae; genus Proteles; species Proteles cristata. The sequence goes on along the minus strand of JAESUZ010003161.1, from coordinate 861,889 downwards.
CCAAAGTGGCCATACCATTTTACATTCCCGCTAGCAATGACTGAAAGTTCCAGTCACTTCACATCCTTACCAGTGTTTGGTGTTGCCGGTGTTCTGGACTTGGGCCGTTCTAATAGGCACGGAGTGGGATCTCACTGTTCCCTTAATGACAGATGATGAGAGCATCTCTTCATATGTTCATTTTCTATCTGTATACCTTCTTTGGTGAAGTGTCTGCTAACGTCTAGACCATTTTCATTTGAGCTGTTTTTTTCTTATTTTTGTGTTTTGAAGAGTCCTTTGTACATTTTAGATAATAGTCCTTTACCAGATATGCCCTTCTGCTATTATTTTCTTGCAGTCTGTGACTGTCTTCTCATCTTCTTGACATTGTTTTTCATAGAACATAATTTTTTACTTTTAGTGAAGTCCAGCTTATCAATTGTTTCATGGATTGTGCCTTTGGTTTTGTATCTAAACAGTCATAGCCATACACTCCCATGTTATCATTTAGAAGTTAAATAATTATTTTTCATTTTACATTTCCATTTTGAATTAATTTTTGTGAAGGTCTTTGTCTAGATTCATTTTTACATTTTCATTATGTGGATGTCCATCATCATTTGTTGAAAAGATTATCTTTTCTCAATTGTATTTTCCTTGCTCCTTTGTAAAAGATCAATTGACTATATTTGTGTTGGTCTATTTGTAGGCTCTTTATTCTGTTCCATCAATCTATTTTTTCACTAATATCAATACCACCAAGACACAATGTCTTGATTAATAACTTTATAGTAATCCTTAAAATTGGATACTGTCAGTCCTCTGACTTTTTCTCCTTCAATACTGTATAGGCTATTCCAAATCTTTTACCTCCTCATATAAACTTTTGAATCAGCTTAATAATGTCCATAATATAGCTTATTGGGATTTTGATTTGTACTGCAGTGGATCTATAGATGATCAATTAGCTTTTACTACGTGACAAACTATGTCAAAATTTAGTGGCATAAAACAACAACCATTTTATTTAGTTCATAATTTTTTGGGCTGGCTAGGCCAGTTCTGATTAGACAGCCCTCTATCATGACTGGAACTGGCTGGAAAATTAATTGGGAGTTGGGTGATCTAGAATGGGCTCTCCTCATTTCTGTCATTTTGCTGTCTGTCAGTGGAGTGATGGCTGGTTAACGGGGCTATGTGTTTCACTATTCAGTGCAAGAGCTTAAGTTTCTTCACATAGTTCTGCTTGCAGGGTTCCAAAAGCAGGGAGTCCCAATGTAAGTCCCAATGCAAGAGCACTTTCCCAAGCCCCTGCCTATGATGTATTTATTAATGTCCCTTTGAATTAAGTCATTTTACATGCTCAGATTCAAGGAGTAAAGAAATAAACATTACCTTTTGATAGGAACCTATGTAAAGTGACCCTGGAAAGAGGTGTGCATATAAGAATGGGAAGAGTTTATGGCCATATATATCATATACTTCTAGGACTTATGACAAACTGAAACAACATTGTAATTGTTGACTCTAGTGGATATGCATTAGTGTTTGTGTCTACACAATATCTAATCCCCCTTCCTAGTTTTAGAGAACTCTCAATTGTGCCAATCACACAGTCTTGGTAGTCCTGGTATCCAATTTATGTTATAGGACTTAAGTGATCAAAAGGTACAGAGTTCCAGTTACAAGATAAGTAAGTCCTGGGAGGCAAAGTACTAATGGTGACTATAGTTAACAATATCATATTGTATATTTGAAAGTTGCTAAGAGAGTAGATCTTAAAGTTCTCATCATAAGAAAAAAGCCTACAACTATGTAAGGTGGTGAAAGCTAACTAAATTATTGTAGTGATCACTTCACAAAATATACATCTATCAAATCATTATGCTGTATACTTCAAATATATACAGTGATATATTTCAATTATATCTCCATAAAGCTAGAAAAGAAGTAAATAAATGCCAAGGTCTTTAGAGTGGGTTTCTAGGTCCTACATAACCTAACCCTTCACCCCACCCCAGTGTCACTGACCTTGTCACCTCCCATTCTCCCCTCGCTAACTGTCCCAACCACATTGGCCTGCATGCTCTTCCCCAAATTCTTTTGCATCTCAGAGACTTTACATTTTCCATTTCCTCAGTTTGAAACACTCTTCCTCCACATATCTAGAAAATTTTCCACTACTTTTTCTTCAGTTCTCTGTGAAAAATGTCACATAAAGCCTTGAATGTCCTATATCAAGTTGCAGCTAGGTCTCCAACTCCTGGAAGCTCAGGGGATAGAACAAACTGTTCCCATAGCATCTATCATCATCTGACATATATTTACTTTTTTATTACCTAGAAACAGAATCTAGCATGTAGTAGGTTCTCAATAAATATCTGCTGATTAAACATATGAAAAAACGAGTGTCTGGATTCTCTGTGGCAGTGGCAGTGGCAGTGGCATATGGAAGCACTATCCTTAGCATATTGGCTCTGCCAGATGATAGCTTTGTACCTTCCACATCCTGCTTCTTCACACCTCTGACACTGCCCGGTTTTCAGGCATAGTCCTCTAACATTCTATTGATTCTGTGATTCTTGATATCTTTCCAATCAATTGCTCTCTTTGTCCCCTAGAATAGCCAGTTGGTTTCTGTTGCTTGAAGCCAGGACTCCTAATTGGCTCTGTGCTCTCTGTCACTGCATGCCCCCAATTTTGTTGCACAACACCCATCTCTCTGAACCCTCTCAATTCATCAAATGCAATCAAATAATAGCTATATACGACATTAAACTGGTTTTTATCTTGACTATGGAATGAGAATAAAAAGTTTCTTTTTTCTAAGTTCAGGAAAGGAAGGACATGACTAACTAACTGTTCTTTGGCTATAGTCAAGCCATAAACCAGTAGCCACAATTTTTATTATTATGATTATTTATTTCTAGGAGAGAGAGACAGCGTGAGCAGGGGAGGGTCAGAGAGAGAGGGAGTCACAGACTGAAACAGGCTCCAAGCTCTGAGCTGGCAGTCAGCACAGAGCCCGACGCGGGGCTCGAACCCACGAACCGCGAGATCATGACCTAAGTGAAAGTCGGACGCTTAACCGACTAAGCCACCCAGGCACCCCTGTAGCCACAATTTTAAAGCCATCAAAGCCTAACCATCTTAGGTTATCTTTAGTACTCCTGAATGTCAGCAATCTCTAAACTCCACACTTCCTCAAACACACTATAAGTTCACTCTTTGCTTTGTTCAGAGATTTTGCATTCTAAAAATACTGTTCCCTCTTGAATAGTAGCTAATAATAAATTACAATAAATTTAGCTTTCTTTCATATGTATTTGAGTAGTGCTCTCTTCCTTTTAACAGATGGCACTGGACAATAAAATACTGCCAGTGGAATTCAAACTGTTCATAAGCTATCAACTTTTGTTCCTCTTCTCTACTGAAAATATTTTGTGGCAAAATAATAGTTAATTCAGAAGGTTGTCATCATGTTTTCTACCTTCTTCTCTATAAGAATTAATCAGAAGTTTGGGTAAAATACCCATGGTGTCTTCCAAGCCACCTTAAAGGCAAATGTTATAAACTTGTCAAAAGTCAAAGGGACTTTCAGCTTTGGTCCAGAAGATAAAAAGTAGAGAAGTTTTCTCCCAACCTAACAACAAGAGAATCCAGATAACCACCAAAATCATACCTTTTCTTAAGTCCATCAGAGAACAGAAGCTGCAGAGTCAACAGTCTAAGATCCAAAGGAAGATAGGTGTGTCCTGGAGAGATGGGACACTAGACCTGGCTCACTTGTAGCAACCTGAATCGACTGCCACAAAAGGGCGAGAAAAAGAGGACAGAATGGACAGAATAAATGTTTGAAGCAATAACAGTTCAGAATTTTCCATAAATAATAAAACACATGAAATCACAGATCATAGAATCTCTCAGGAACAAGAATACTCACAAAAACAAATTTAAAAAAACCCATAAGTGGGGCGCCTGGGTGGCTTAGTCGGTTAAGCGACCGACTTTTGCTTAGGTCATGATCTCGCGGTTCGTGGGTTCGAGCCCCGCGTCGGGCTCTGTGCTGACTGTCAGCTCGGAGCCTGGAGCCTGTTTCGGAGTCTGTGACTCCCTCTCTCTTTGACCCTCCCCTGCTCGTGCTCTCTCTCTCTCTCTCCTAGAAATAAACAAAACATTAAAAAATTTAAAAAAAAAAACCCATAAGTATGCTCTATTAAAACTGCTGAAAAGAAAAAGAGAAAATCTTGAAATAAATCAGAGAAAGAAGACAAAGTATAAACCAAGAACAAAGGAAAGAATTACACCACACTTCTTGTGGGAAATTATGCAATCCAAAAGAAGATAGAGTGACATCTTTAAAGACCTAAGAGAAAATAATGCAAATACCTTATTTCATTATGAAAATTCTGCCAAAAATTTCCAATAGCTATTTATAATATATGGCTTTTCAGACATCATTTCTGAGACTGTTTTGTATTACAACTGTTGTATTCAAGAATTAATAGATTGAAATCTTCCAAGCTTAAAAAAATTATGTGAAGAGCATATTATGATCCTTGGGCAAATTTAAAACAATGCAGACTACTTACTTAGATGATTATTTGACAACTCAAATCAGGCAGCAGAACTGGCTGGCTTTCTCATCGACTCACTTAACAGTTATAGGAGTCATCGTACTGAATACCATAAGGTTATCAAGTTCATTGGTCTTAGTGATTAAAAGCCCAGACTTTGGAGTCAAAAAGATGGGGGTTCAAACTCTGGCTCCTCCACTTAATAGCTCTGTCTGTTTGAGCAGAACATTAAACTCTGACTCTGTAAAAGAGGATTAAAAAAACCACCTTAAGTGGTTGTTGTTGGGATTAAGTGAGGTGTGTGTAAAGTGCTGAACAATAAGATTTCAAAATAATGGGAATTCTGATGACTACTAGGCTGTTATTCTAAGACTTGACCAATGATTCATGTAGACTTGACTCAGAATACCAAAAAAAATTTTTTTCAGAATACCAAAATTAAATAAAAGTGTATTTTACATGCTGATTTTCTAGCAGCTACTCTTGTTAACTTTGCCCACCGAAGTTAGCCTTTGGTAGGAATTGTGGTGTAAAGCTAGAGTGATTTTTATTTCTCTGTAATTGAAATCAGGGAGCCCACCTGAGTCTCATAAGATCTCGGGTACAAGGGGCTTGGTGGGTACTACATATGGATCCATTACTAATGTGTCATTTCTCACTGGTGCTTAAAATAATATTCAATGTTTGCAAAGTGTTTGAAGTCCTTCCATACAAATCACATACAGAGCTCAGGTGTTAGGATTTAATAAAATAATCCAAAAGATAATGATAAATTTCATTTAAAAAGTAAACATTTGGAGTAACATTAGCTCCGCCGCTGGGTCTTGTTTTCATGAGGGAGTGAAGAAGCACACCACAGACCCCGCAGCTGAGAACAGACTCCAGGGAAATCCACACCCTAGGGAAGCGCGCTAGGCTCGCGAACCCCGGCTCGAGGATCGTCGGGAGCGCGCACGTCTGGACGACGCCACGGAGAATGCTGCTGTTCCTGCAACTGTTGTGGCTAGTGCGGGAGCTCACCGCAGCAGTGCTCATAGAAACAGAGAGCATAACAGGTCTTTAAAACCAACAAGAGCCGGAAAGCTAACTAAAATGACGAAACGAAAGAGCTCTCCTCCAAAGAAACTCCAAGAAGAAATGACAGCTAATGAACTGCTCAAAACAGATATCAGCAGCATAAGTGAACAAGATTTTAGAATAATAATGGTGAAATTAATAGCAGGGCTTGAAAAAAACATAGGCGACATCAAAGAAACTATGGCTACAGACAGAATGGAAAATAAAAATAGGCATGAAGAATTTAAAAATGCGATAAATGAGATCCATAATAAATTAGAGGCCTCCAATGCACGGCTTGAAGAGACAGAAAGGAGAATAAGTGATTTAGAAGACACCATTCTAGAAAAACAAGAAGCTGACAAAAAAAGAGACAAACTGATCCAGGAACAGGAAAGAAGAATTCGAGAGCTCAGCGACACGGTCAAACGCAACAATATCCGTATCATAGGAATCCCAGAAGAGGAAGAGAGAGGGAAAGGTGCTGAAGGAGTCCTGGAACAAATTATAGCAGAGAACTTCCCCGACCTGGGGAAGGAAGTAAATGTGGAAATACAAGAGGCTCAGAGGACTCCCCTCAGACGTAACTTGAATCGATCTTCTGCACGACATATCATCGTAAAAATGGCAAAATACAAGGACAAAGAGAGAATTTTGAAAGCAGCTAGGGAGAAAAGGGCCCTCACATACAAAGGGAAACCCATCAGAGTGGTGACAGACCTATCTACTGAAACGTGGCAGGCCAGAAAGGAATGGCAAGAGATCTTCAATGTGATGAACAGTAAAAATATGCAGCCAAGAATCCTCTATCCAGCAAGCCTGTCATTCAAAATAGAAGGAGAGATAAAAACCTTTCCAAACAAACAGAAATTGAAAGAATTTGTCACCACGAAGCCAGCCCTACAAGAAATCCTGAGGGGGATGCTCTGAAGGAAAGGTTGCAAGGAACAAAGATTCCAGAGACACCACCACAAACATGAACCCTACAAAAGATACAAAGACTCTAAACCCACATATTTCAATAATAACACTGAATGTAAATGGGCTGAATGCTCCAATCAAAAGACATAGGGTAGCAGAATGGATTAAAAACAAAATCCATCTATATGCTGTCTACAAGAAACTCATTTTAGACTGGAAGATACCTTCAGATTAAAAGTAAGGGGATGGAGAAATATATATCATGCTACAGGAAATCAAAAGAAAGCCGGAGTAGCGATACTTATATCAGACAAACTGGACTTTTTAAAGACAATCACAAGAGATGAAGAAGGGCACTACATAATAATTACAGGGTCCATCCATCAGGAAGAACTAACAATCATAAATGTCTACGCACCGAATATGGGAGCACCTAAATATCTAAAACAATTAATCACAAACAGAAACAAGCTTATAGATAAGAATGTGCTAATAGCAGGGGACTTTAATACTCCGCTTACAGCAATGGATAGGTCAACCAGACAGAAAATCACTAAAGAAATAATGGACTTGAAAGACACATTGGACCAGATGGACCTGACGGATATATTTAGAACTTTACATCCTGAGGCCAGGGAATTTACTTTCTTCTCAAGTGCGCATGGCACATTCTCCAAGATAGATCACATACTGGGACATAAAGCAGCCCTCAATAAATACAAAAGAATAGAGATCATACCATGCACACTGTCAGATCACAATGCTTTGAAACTTGAAATCCATTACAGGAAGAAGTCTGGAAAACTTCCAAAAACATGGAGGTTAAAGAACACCCTTCTAAAGAATGAATGGGCCAATCAGGCAATTAGAGATGAAATTAAAAAATATATGGAAACAAATGAAAATGAAAACACAACAATTCAAAATCTACGGGATGCGGCAAAGGCAGTCCTAAGAGGAAAGTACATTGCTCTCCAGGCCTATTTCAAGAGATTAGAAAAAGCGCAAGTCCAAAATCTAACAGCACACCTAAATGAACTAGAGGCAGAGCAACAAGAACGCCCTAAACCCAGTAGAAGAAGAGAAATAGTAAAAATTAGAGCAGAAATAAACAACATAGAGACCAAAGAAACAATTGAACAGATCAATGAAACCAAGAGTTGGTTTTTTGAAAAAGTAAACAAAATTGACAAACCTCTAGCCAGACTTATCCAAAAGAAAAGAGAGAGCACACAAATAGACAAAATTATGAATGAAAATGGACTTATTACAACCAACCCCTCAAAAATACAAGCAATTATCAGGGAATACTATGAAAAATTATATGCCAACAAATTGGACAACTTAGAAGAAATGGACAAATTCCTAAACACACACTCACTACCAAAATTCACACGGGAAGAAATAGAAAACCTGAACAGACCCATAACGAGTGAAGAAATTGAATCAGTGATCAAAAATCTCCCAACAAATAAGAGCCCTGGACCTGATGGCTTCCCTGGGGAATTCTACCAGACATTTAAAACAGAATTAATCCCAATTCTTCTCAAGCTATTCCAAAAAATAGAAAGCGAAGGAAAACTCCGGATTCATTTTATGAAGCCAGCATCACACTGATTCCCAAGCCAGACAGAGATCCAGCAAAAAAAGAGAACTACAGGCCAATATCCTTGATGAATACGGATGCAAAAATTCTCAACAAGATCCTTGCAAATCGAATCCAGCAGCATATAAAAAGAATCATCCACCAAGATCAAGTGGGATTCATTCCTGGGTTACAGGGCTGGTTCAACATTCGCAAATCAATCAATGTGATACATCATATCAATAAAAGAAAAGATAAAAACCATATGATCCTTCCAATAGATGCAGAAAAAGCATTTGACAAAATACAGCATCCCTTCTTAATAAAGACTCTCAAGAAAGTTGGGATAGAAGGAACCTACTTAAACATCATCAAAGCCATCTATGAGAAGCCTTCAGCTAACATCATCCTCAACGGGGAAAAACTCAGAGCTTTCCCCCTGAGATCAGGAACACGACAGGGATGCCCACTCTCACCACTGTTGTTTAACATAGTGCTGGAAGTCCTAGCATCAGCCATCAGACACCAAAAGGAAATCAAAGGCATCAGAATTGGCAAAGAGGAAGTCAAACTTTCACTCTTCGCAGATGACATGATACTCTACATCGAAAACCCGACAGACTCCACCAGAAGCCTACTAGAACTGATCCAAGAATTCAGCCAAGTTGCAGGGTACAAAATCAACGTACAGAAATCGGTTGCATTTTTATACACCAACAATGAAGCAACAGAAGAGAAATCAAGAAACTGATCCCATTCACAATTGCACAAAAAACCATAAAATACCTCGGAATAAACCTAACCAAGGATACAAGAGATCTGTATGATGAAAACTATAGAAAACTTATGAAGGAAATTGAAGAAGACACAAAGAAATGGAAAAACATTCCATGCTCATGGATAGGAAGAATAAATATAGTTAAGATGTCATTACTACCTAAGGCACTCTACACATTCAATGCAATTCCAATCAAAATTGCACCAGCATACTTCTCAAAACTAGAACAAACTATCCAAAAATTTGTATGGAACCACAAAAGACCCCGAATAGCCAAAGTAATCCTGAAAAATAAAACCAAAACGGGAGGGATCACCATCCCAGACTTTAGCCTCTACTACAAAGCTGTCATCATCAAGACAGTATGCTATTGGCACAAAAACAGACACATAGACCAATGGAACAGAATTGAGAACTCAGAAGTGGACCCAAAAGTATACAGCCAACTGATCTTTGACAAAGCAGGAAAGAATATCCAATGGAAAAAAGACAGCCTTTTTAACAGATGGTGTTGGGAGAACTGGACAGCAACATGCAGAAGAATGAAACTAGATCATTTTCTCACACCATGCACAAAAATAAACTCAAAATGGATAAAGGACCTGAACGTGAGACAGGAAACTATCAACACCCTAGAGGGGAAAGCAGGAAACAACCTCCTTGACCTCCACCGCAGCAACTTCTTACTTGACACATCCCCAAAAGCAAGGAATCAAGAGCAAAAATAAACTGTTGGGACCTCCTCAAGATTAAAAGCTTCTGCACAGCCAAGGAAACAACCCAGAAAATTAATAGGCAACCAACGGAATGGGAAAAGATAGTTGCAAATGACATATCAGATAAAGGGTTGATATCCAGAATCTACAAGGAACTCACCAAACTACACGCCCGAAAAACAAACAACCCAGTGAAGAAATGGGCAGAAGATATGAACAAACACTTCTCCAAAGAGGACATCCAGATGGCCAACAGACACATGAAACGATGCTCAGCATCCCTCCTCATCAGGGAAATACACATCAAAACCACACTGAGATACCACCCCAGGCCAGCCAGAGTGGCTAAAATGAGCAAATCAGAGAACTCTAGATGCTGGCGAGGATGTGGAGAAACGGGCACCCTCCTCCACTGTTGGTGGGAATGTAAACTGGTACAGCCCCTCTGGAAAACAGTGTGGGGGTTCCTCAGGAAACTAACAATAGAACTCCCCTAGGACCCAGCAATAGCACTGCTAGGAATTTACCCAAAGGGTACAGAAATGCTGATGCATAGGAGCACATGTACCCCAATGTTCATAGCAGCACTCTCCACAATAGCTAAAACATGGAAAGAGGCTAAGTGTCCATCAACAGATGAATGGATCAGAAGATGTGGTTTATCTATACCATGGAATACTACATGGCAATGAGAAACAATGAAATCTGGCCATGTGTAGCAACATGGATGGACCTTGAGGGTGTTATGCTGAGCGAAATAAGTCAGGCAGAGAAAGACAAATATCATATGTGTGCACGTATAGGAGGATTAGGAGGAGCCTAACAGAGGACCAAGGGGGAGAAGAAGGGCGGAAATGGTGGGGGAAAGGGGGAGAGGCAAACCATGAGAGACTCTTGAATGCTGACAAAAACTGAGGACTGGTGGATGTGGGGGAGGAGGGGTGGGCATGGAGGAGGGCACTTGTGGGGATGAGCACTGGGTGTTATGTGGAAACTAATTTGACAATAAACTATTTGTAAAAAAATAAAATAAAATAAAATAAAATAATAAAATAATAAAATAAAATAAAATCTTTTAACTAGAAATAAAAAAAAAAGTAAACATTTGTAGTTGTATTTATAATTACGTTGTTAATAGCTTTGTTGGCATACACAGGCAATATTAATATAAATAACTTCTAATTTTATACTACAATACATAGTTTTAATTTACTAAGTTATAGAGATCTGTAGCATACTATTAGGAAAATACAAATATTTTAAAGCAACTTTTATTTTTTCTTTATGTGTAAAATATCAGTATGAAACTATATACAGTTGTATTTTGTCCCTGATTATACCTCCATAAGTATAACTTTCAGAAATCAAGTTAATTCAGTATCCTGTAAATGCCATATAAATAAACTACCATATTATTTTCTGTTTTTCTCTTCTTTAGCATTATTCAACAAACTTCTAAGAATGTTGGGCATCTGCTCTGTGCAAGACATTTTGTTCCATGCCAAGTAAAACTAGAAGCACATTATTAAAATGGTCTAAATATAGGCTACTTTTTGAACTGCAATAAGACAAAATGTTATCACATTAAATAAGAACTTCATCTAATAGTTACAAAGAAAACTCATTTCAAAGTCATTTTTTAGCTCTTATTTACTTTTTTAATGAAGCAGAGTCTCTCCTTTGTGAGCAAAATGGTGATTTGCAGCAAATGGTAACTCAAATGACTAAATAATAAAGGAGATGGGCTATGTCGTGCATTATATTACACTGAAGTGCTGGCTGATACAAGATGATTTGCTGGAGGTCATGTTTTGCAAGAATAATATATTCTGTGATTTCATTGTGTTACTACTTTTCTTATGATTGAACTGACTGGTGCCCACACTACAAAGAAATGTGAAAGCTCTTTTACTGAGGTGACAAAGTCACTTTTTAAAGAAAAAAGATGCATGGATACTGCATTAGGTCACTGCCTATCTGCTTTTCTCAAGGATGTTAATCACAGGTCATCAACTTTAGTTATCATCAGATCCCAACACTTTATTTTGTAGATAAAGTTCTTGAATGATAGAGAGGCTGTGACTCAACTATGGTCAAACAGACATTTCTGAGATCCACAGAATCCCAATATTCTTGGCCAGGGTTTCTGCATCTGCATTTGTGCAGCTTTACTGTTGATCATGATCATCAAGGAGAGATGAAAACAATAAGTCTGGCAGGAAATGCTGTACCCACGTGAGTCTGCATTCAGACAGACGCAAGTTCCATATCCATCTATCACTTACTATATTGTGATCTTGGTAAGTTCTTTGTCTCTAAAAATCCTGGTATTCATATATAAAATGAGAATGAGATCTGCTGTATGGTTTTATGTAAGGATTAAAAGCAATGTGTATGTTAAATGTGTTGTACAGTGCTTGGTACATGACAAGTGCTTACAACTGGGAGCTTTAGACTGTTTAATCCTTCTGCACCTTCTATGAGCTGTTACCTTCTTCTACTCCTCTTAATCATGAAGTATCTCCTCTCCTGGTCTCTAGGATGGGATTCTTTCCTCATTATCCACCTGACCCTTCCTGATTTTTCTCCTCTGGTCTCTTCCTCTACTCCCATAAAATGTGAGCATTCTCCAGGATTCAGTCCTCCATTTTCTTTGAATTTTTCTAAATCTCTCTTTTCTCCATGATGTCAAGTAACATGTATTTGACAAACACCCTTAAATTCCTGTCTTTAGTTCTGCCATATCTTGAGTTCAGAAGAACATTTCAAACTGTAATTAAGAGTGTTTGGGGCACCTAGGTGGCTTAGTCAGTTGAGCATCTGACTCGGTTTGTTTGTTTGTTTGTTTCTTCCTTAAATAGTTTATTCTCAATTTGGTTTACATATAACACCCAGTGCTCATCCCAACAAATGCCTTCCTCCATGCCCATCCCTCCCCTCCACTCCCCTCCCACTCCCATCAGCCCTCAGTTTGTTCTCAACATTCAAGAGTCTCTCATGGTTTGCCTCTCTCCCTCTCCCCAACTATTTTTCCCTTTTTTCTCCCACATGGTCCTCCATTAACTTCCTCCTAATCCACTTATACGTGCAAACATATGGTTTTTGTGCTTCTCTGCCTGACTTATTTCGCTCAGCATAACACCCTCAAGTTCCATCCATGTTGCTACACATGGCCAGATTTCATTCTTTCTCATTGCCATGGAGTATTCTATGGAATAGATAAACCACATCTTCTTGATCCATTCATCAGTTGATGGACACTTAGGCTCTTTCCATGTTTTGGCTATTGTTGAGAGTGCGGCTATGAACATTGGGGTATATATGCCCCTATGCATCAGCACTCCTGTATCCCTTGGGTAAATTCCTAGCAGTGCTACTGTTGGGTCATAGGGGAGTTCTATTGTTAATTTTTTGAGGAAACTCCATACTGTTTTCCAGACAGGTTGCACCAGCTTATATTCCCACCAACAGCGTAGGAGGGTGCCTGTTTCTCCACATCCTCGCCGGCATCTAAAGTCTCCTGATCTGTTCATTTTAGCCACTCTGACTGGCATGAGGTGGTATCTCAGTGTGGTTTTGATTTGTATTTCACTGATGAGGAGGGACTTTGAGAATCATTTCATGTGTCTGTTGGCCATCTGGATGTCCTCTTTGGAGAAGTGTCTGTTCATGTCTTCTGCCCATTTCCTCACTGGATTATTTGTTTTTCGGGTGTGGAGTTTGAGGAGTTCCTTATAGATATTGAATACTAGCCCTTTATCCGATATGTCATTTGCAACTATGTTTTCCCATTCTGTCAGTTGCCTATTAGTTTTATGGATTGTTTCCTTTGCCGTGCAGAAGCTTTTTATCTTGATGAGGTCCCAATAGTTCATTTTTGCTCTTGATTCCCTTGTCTTTGGGGGTGTGTCAAGTAAGAAATTGCTGCGGTTGAGGTCAGGGAGGTTGTTTCCTGCTTTCTCTTCTAGGATTTTGATGGTTTCCTGTCTCACATTCAGGTCCTTTATCCATTTAGAGTTTATTTTTCTGTATCATGTGAGAAAATGATCTAGTTTCATTCTTCTGCATGTTGCTGTCCAGGTCTCCCAGCACCATTTGTTAAAGAGGCTGTCTTTTTTTCCATTGGATACTCTTTCCTGCTTTGTCAAAGATTAGTTGGCCATACATTTGTGAGTCCAATTCTGAGTTCTCTATTCTATTCCATTAGTCTATGTATCTGTTTTTGTGCCAATACCATGCTGTCTTGATGATTACAGCTTTGTAGTAGAAGCTAAAGTCCGGAATGGTGATGCCTCCCATTTTGGTTTTCTTCTTCAATATTACTTTGGCTATTTGGGGTTTTTTGTGGTTCTATACAAATTTTAGGACAGTTTGTTCTAGTTTTGAGAAGAATGCTGGTGCAATTTTGATTGAGATTCCATTGAATGTGTAGATTGCTTTGGGTAGTAATGACATTTTAACAATATCTATTCTTCCAACCCATGTAACTCTCGATTTTGACTCAAGTCATGATCTCACAGTCATGGGATTGAGCCCCACTTTGGGCTCTGTGCTAACAATGCAGAACCTGCCAGGGACTCTCTCTTTCACTCTCTCTCTCTCTTTCTCTCTCAATAAATAAATAAATAAACATTTGTAAAAAAAAAATTTAAAAGAGCGTTCAGCTTTCAGTATCCTGTAGACACATCAGATTCATCCTTAACAGACACACACATGTGTATACACACACCCCTCCTCAATTCTGCACCTAAGAGTATTGTATGACTCTTTCTTATCTTTTATTATCATATTGTCTGTACTTAAAATGTTGATATTTTGTCCATCATGAACTGTAGCATTGATTCATTGATATTGATTTTTTTTAATATCCTATTATTAAAATGTTATTTATCTTGATTACTGAGCTTTGGGTCATCTTCTTAAATTTTGAGTCTAAGGCAAGTCCTGCATGTGCTTCATCCTAGTCCTCACTATCAGCGGTGGTTCTGACTGCATAACATCTCTTTTTCTCTAAGCATTCTCTAAGTCTCGCTCTCCACCTTCATAGAAAATTTATGTGATCCTACTTAATGTCTGTCAACTGATGAATGGATAAAGGAGATAGCATTTATACATACGGTGGAATACTACTTGGCAATGAGAAAGAATGAAATCCTGCCATTTCTCTGCACTCACACAGTGGAGTCTGCTTGGGATTCTCTCTGCCTTTCTCTCTCTCTCTCTCTTTCTCTCTCTCTCTCTCAAAAATAAATATACATGGGGCGCCTGGGTGGCTTAGTCGGTTAAGCGTCCGACTTTCGCTTAGGTCATGATCTCGCGGTTCGTGGGTTCGAGCCCCGCGTCGGGCTCTGTGCTGACTGCCAGCTCAGAGCCTGGAGCCTGTTTCAGTCTGTGACTCCCTCTCTCTCTGACCCTCCCCTGCTCACGCTGTCTCTCTCTCTCCTAGAAATAAATAAAACATTAAAAAAAAACTTAAGAAAATAAATAAATATATAATGTTTTCACTCATATGTGGAAATTGAGAATCTTGACAGAAGACTATGGGCGAAGGGAAAGAAAAAAATACATATAGTTATAAATTAATACAGAGAACAAACTGAGGGTGGAAGGGAGTGGGGGGGAGCAGGAGAGCAGGGAAAATGAGTGATGTGCATTGAGGAGGGAACTTTTTAGGATGAGCACTGGGTGTTTTGTGTAAGTGATGGATCACAGAAATCTACTCCTGAAGCCAAGAGCACACCATATACACTATATATTAGCTAACTTGACAATAAATTATTCTATGTCTATGGCCATACCACCCTGAACGCGCCTGATCTCATCTGATCTCGGAAGCTAAGCAGGGTCAGACCTGGTTAGTACTTGGATGGGAGACAATAAATTATACCAAAAATAAATAAATAAATAAATAAATAAATGAAATCTTGCCATTTGCAGCAACGTGAATGAAACTGGAGGATGTTATGCTAAATGAAATAAGTCAGTCAGAGAAAGATATCATATATTTTCACTCATATGCGGAACTTGAGAAACTTAATAAAAGACCATGGGGGAAAGGAAGAGGAAAAAATAGTTACAAACAGAGAAGTAGGGAAGCAAACCATGAGAGACTCTTAAATACAGAGAACAAATTGAGAGTTGATGGGGGAGGGTGCGGGGGAGAGGGGAAAATGGGTGATGGGCATTAATGAGGGCACTTGTTGGGATGAGCACTGGGTGTTGTATGTAAGCGATGAATCATAGGAATCTACCCCCAAACCCAAAAGCACACCGTATACACTGTATGTTAGCCAACTTGACAATAAATTATATTTTTAAAAATCCATGCATTCTCAATAACTTTTTAATAAATGCCTGTTCTATTTAAGTCAGCCAGGGTCCCTTTCTACACTTTGAATCTATGAAGGATGAATAAATGGAAAAAGGAGAAAGAATATTCAAAATTATACTACTGAGAAGTCATCCACACTCTGAAAGCCTCATATGTAAGTACTCAAATTTCAGACAAAGTAACAAGTCCAAGTATTTGTTGGCTGGAAAATTTCATGGTTCAAACTTCAATGCAGGCCACTGGGACTTGTTTAGCGCACCATGGTGGTATCATGGTATATAGTATGTATTACAAGCACCTGCTTCTCTGTCAGGGAAACCAGAGTTAGTTCTAATTTCTACAACATTATCAACTGTATTGCCTTGAAAACGTTAGTTACCTGTTAAAGCTCAATTTCCTCATAAGATTTTATTTTGAGGAATAAATAAGAAAAATGTAAATTACTTAGCATAGTGTCAGGCACACATTACATGCTCAATTAATATGTGTGAAAGTAGAGATGGTAATGGTAAGTTTTGTCTGCTTGTTATACAGAACAGCTAATCCCAAAAAACGGGTTTTCCCAGTTTAAATATATATCTATTTAATAGAAAACATCTCTACAATCTTTCCTGGGAAGCATCTTATTGAAACCAATAAGTTCTGTCTAGAACTCCAGTTCAGGTACCATCTTGTTCAAATTCAGGGAGCCCTAGAGTTGTGTAGTACACAGCCTACACACCTGTGTACAGCAGCTCTGTTTCAACTTCTGATTTTAGCAAATAATACAGTCATGAGCTACAACTCCTTATTCTTTAATCGTCTATCTTAAAACAAGCAATAATGAATATCAGAATTAGCAAATATAGATTCACCATTTGGTTGCTTGTGTTTTTGTCTTAATTAGAGGCATCAAATAAGTATTTTCATTTTCAGAACGTTGGGAGAATACTTGTTAATAAAGCATTTTTTTCCCCTTCAGATTGAGTAGGACTTGCAATCTTAATTGTATGCCTCTTTATCCGGAGTGGATATTAAGTCTACAGGTAGGTGATTGAACACCTAAAATTTTATTAATCTCATAAATTATATATCAGGCTTATCATTCACAGAGAAAAACCTCAGTTTACATGCCATGTTAAAAATACAAGATGGGAATTCTCCTGGATTAAAAAACAACTAAATAATTTCCCTGAGAAATTTTCATTTGTTGAAAAGAAACGAATGTACAATTTTGGGAACACATGTTGGAAGTCAGTTTCTTCATTCTCAGAGGATTTCTAGCTGAATGATATTTCTTCAAAGGAATACAGAACTCTGGTATAACTTGTGATGTTATGTGATAATCAAAATATGTAATTATGTAGCAGATTCTTTTTTATATCTGTAAGTAAAGGATTTAATATGAATGTAATTCCTCACATAACAATTTTCAACAGCTTAGTCTAAGCAGGCTTTCTTTTATCATCATTATCATTATTATACACTTCTATCAGAATTTAAGTTTGGTGAGTCAATGATGGCAGTTCAGAAAATAGGTGTCCCAATCTGTATTTGTGCCAGATTTAGTGGGTGACAGAAAGCAGGTGGAGGAGAGAAGTGAGGGAAATACCCAGACATAGTGCTCTGAAAAGGTGTTATCCTTGTTTATATGAGTAAAAATATGAAAAGCAGCAGATAATTTGAGTCAATTTATCCCTAAAAATCAAAACCAGAATCTTCTGGAAATACTTAGTATCCTGCTTACATTTGTCTTTTTGCCTTGTCTTTTTCACTTTGCAATACTTTTATCACCACCTAGGGGCAAGTCAAACAAGCAGGAAACTCTTTTTTCACCACTAAGTCATTCCTAAATTATATGGTGTCTGAATCAAAAAGACATTTATGATTTCAAATGATTGCTTGGCTTTTTTTCTTCCAATAAAAGTCAACCTTTTATTATGTACTTCTTCTTTGTCTCAAATATGATTTTAAAATACAAACGGATTTTTGTAATACATGAATATCATCTTTTAGTTTTCTCATTTTGTCTCTTCTTATATGTCAACTTGTCAAAAACTTTTCCATTTATTTTGAGCAAATTTAAACTTAAAAGAATAAGTCTACTTTTATAAAGTGTTCAGCACTGAGTCCTTTAAATTAAATCTTATGAAAGACATTTGCAAAGTATACAATATAGAAACTTTGGATTCTACATAATATTAAATCATACTAAAAAACCTCTTTTACTAACATTACTTAAAAGTAACCTAATTTCAATGGAACAACATTGAGTGAGGTAACATTCATATTATAGAAGGAGAGAGAAAAAGGGGCAGAAAGCTTATTAGAAGACATAATGGCTGAAAATTTCCCTAACCTAGGGAAGGAAACAGACATCCAAGGCCAGGAAGCCCAGATAGTTCTAAATAAGATAAACTGTAAGAGATGCACACCAAGACACGTATAATTAAAATGTCAAAAGTTAAAGATAGATAATCTTCAAAGCAGCAAGCGAAAAACAACTTATTATACAAGGGAAACTCTACAAGGCTATTAGCAGATTTCTCTGCAGAAATTTTGCAGACCAGAAGGGAATAGAATGGTAAATTCAAAGTGCTGAAAGCAAAAACCTCCCAACTAAGAATACTCTACCTGGCAGTATATCACTCAGGATTGAACGGGAGATAAAGTTTTCTAGACAAGCAAAAGCTAAAAGAGTTCATCGCTACTAACCCAGCCTTACAAGAAATGTTAAAGTGTCTTTAAGTTGGAAATAAATGGCACTAATTAAAAACAATACAATACATAAAGTAAAAAAATCTCACTGGAAAAGGTAAATATATAGTAAAGGTAGTGGATTCATCACCTATGAAGCCAGTATGAAGGATAAAAGACAAAAGCAGTAAAATTAACTAAAATCATGATTAGCTAAGAAATAAATAAAATAAAATCCAAAATGTGACATCAAAAACATAAAACACGACGGGAAAGTAAACATGTAGCATTTGGGAATGTGTTCAAATTTAAGTTGCTATCAACTTAAAATCGACTCTTATGTACATAGGATGATATAAGTAAACCACATAGTAAACACAAAGCAAAAACATATAATAAGTACATAAAAGAAAATGAGAAAGAAAGCTAAACATAATATAAACATAAAAGAAATTTGTCAAGCCACAAGAGAAGAGAGAAAGAAAAGAAAGGAACAGAAAGGAACTATAAAAATAGCCAGAAAACAATCAACAAAATAGCAATAAGTACATGCCTATCAATAATTATTTTAAATGTAAATAGACTAAGTTTGTCAATCAAAAGACATAGAGTGACTTAATAGATAAAAAAATAATAAAACACATCTTTACACTGCCTTCTTTATTCTGCCTTTATACTGCCATCTTTATACTGTCAGAAATAAGGAAACACACAGGCTGAAAGTGAAGGAATAGAAAAAGATATTCCAAGCAAATGGAAATGAAAAAAAAAAAAAAAAGATGGTGTAACTATACTCATATCAGACAAAATCAACTTTAAAACAAAGACTCTAATAAAAGACAGAGGGACATTATATAATGATGAAGAGGTTAACACAGCAAAAAGATATAACATTTATAAATATATATGCAACCAACATAGGAGCACCAAAATATACGAAGCAAATATTAACAGACCTAAAAGGAGAAATTAACAGAAAACAGTGGGAGTTTTAACACTCCACTTACATCAAGGGACAGATCATTCAGACAAACAGAAAATGAATAATGAAACATCAGCCTTAAATGACACATTAGATGTTTTTTATTAAGATGAACTTTTATTATTTTTATTAAAATGGACTTAATAGATATAAACAAAACATTCCATCCAAATGCTCAGCTCATGGAACATTCTCCAGGATAGATCACATGTTAAGCTACCAAAAAAGTCTCAATAAATTTAAGAAAACTAAAATCATATCAAGCATCTTTTCTGACCATAATAGTATGATACTAGAAATAAATTACAAGAAGAAAACTGAATAAACTTCAAATACGGGAAGATTAAACATGTTACTGAACTACTACTGGATCACTGAAGAAAATAAAGGAAAAATTTAAAAATGACTAGAAATAAATGAAAACAGAAATATGACATAGCAAAACCTATGGTATGCTGCAAAAGCAGTTTTTTTTAACTTAGGATATTTATTTCCTTTCTCATCATTTAAAAATACATATTTTCTATACTTTTTAACTTAAATCCAAGTTAGCTAATGTATAGTGTAATAAGGGTTTCAGGAGAAGAGCCCAGTGATTCATCACTTACATATAACATTCTGTGCTCATCCCAAAAAGTGCCCTCCTTAATGTCCATCACTCATTTTGCCCATCCCTCCCACCTCAGAGCCCTCCAGCAACTCTGTTTTTTCTGTCTTTAAGAGTGTCTTATGGTTTGGCTCCTTCTCTCTTTTTATCTAATTTTTCCTTCCCTTATGTTCATCTGTTTTATTTCTTAAATTCCACATATGAGTGAAATCATATGATATTTATCTTTCTCTGACTGATTTCTTTAGCATAATTCAGTCTGATTCCATTCACGTTTATGCAAATGGCAAGATTTTGGCCGCTGAGTAATATTCCATTGGATATATACCACATCGTCTTTATCCACTCATCAGTTGATAGAAATTTGGGCTTTTCCCATAATTTGGCTATTGTTAATAGCGTTGCTATAAACATTGGAGTACACGTGCCCCTTTGAATCAGCACTCCTGTATCCTTTGGATAAAGCAATTACTAGGTGATAGGGTAGCTCTATTTTTAATTTTTTAAGTTGCCTCCATACTGTTCTCCAGAGTGGCTGTACCAGTTTGCATTTCTACCAACAGTGCAAAAGGCTTCCCTTTTCTTCACATCCTTGTCAACATCTGTTGTTTTCTGAGTTATTAATTTTAACCATTTTGACAGGTGTGAAGTGGTATTTCATTGTGATTTTGATTTGTACTTCCCTGATGATGAATGATGTTGAGCATCTTTTCATGTGTCTATTAGCCATCTGGATGTCTTTGGAAAAGTGTCTGTTCATGTCTTTTGCCCATTTCTTCACTGGATTATTTGGTTTTTGGGTGTTAAGGTTCATAAGTTCTTTATAGATTCTGAATACTAACCCTTTATCTGATATGTCATTTGCAAATATTTTCTCCCACTGGAAAAGCAATTTTAAGAAAAAAAAAAAAGTCGGGCACCTGAGTGGCTCAGTCGGATAAGCATCCTACTTCAGCTCAGGTCATGATCTCACAGTTCATGGGTTCGAGCCCCACATCAGGCTCTGTGCTGACATCGAGCTCAGAGCCTGGAGCCTGCTTCTGATTCTGTGTCTCCCTTTCTCTCTGACCTTCCCCTGCTCACACACACACTCTCTCTCTCAGAAATAAATAAAACATTTTAAAAAAGTAAATGCAATATAGTTTACTTCAAGAAACAGCACAAATCTCAAATAAACAGTCTAACTTCACATCTAAATGGTCTAGAAAAAGAACAAAAGGAGCCCAAAGTTAGCAGGAGGAAGGAAATAATAAAGATAGAATGCTGACATATGAAACAGAGACTAAATTCAGTCAGAGAAAGACAAATATCACATGACTTCACTCATATGAGGACTTTAAGATACAAAACAGATGAACATAAGGGAAGGGAAGCAAAAATAATATAAAACAGGGAGGGGAACAAAATCATAAGAGACTTAAATATGGAGAGCAAACAGAGGGTTACTGGAGGGGTTCTGGGAGGGGTTAAGAGCTAAATGGGTAAGAGACATTAAGGAATCTACTCTTGAAATCATTGTTGCACTATATGCTAACTACCTTGGATGTAAATTAAAATAAATAAATAAATAAAGGGAAAAAAGAAACCGAGACTAAAAAGATAATAGAAAAGATCAATGAAACTAAAAGCTGGTTCTACAAAACGATAAACAAAATTGACAAACCTTTAACTACACTTACGAAGAACAGAGAGACTTCAAATAAATAAAATCAAAAAGGAAAGAGAAGGTACAACCGATACTACAGAAATACAAAGAATCATAAGAGACTATTATAAAAACCTGGGCAACCTAGAAGAAATGAATAAACTCCTAGAAACATACAATATTCCAAGACTGACTCACGAAGAAATAGAAAATCTGAACAGATAGATTACTCATTAAAAGACTGAACCAATAATCAAAAACCTAACGACAAATAAAAATCCATGACCAGATAGATTCACTGATGAATTCTACGATACATTTAAAGAAGATATAATAGCAATCCTTCTCAAACTCTTCTAAAAATTTGAAAATGAGGGAATGTTCCCAAACTCATTCTATGAGGCCAGCATTACTCTAATACCAAAATCAGACAAGGACACCACAAGAAGAAGAAGGAGAAGAAGGAGAAGGAGGAGGAGGAGAGGTGGAGAAGGAGAAGAACAAGAACAACAAGAAGGAGAAGAATAAAAAGGAGAAGGAGAAGGGGAAGAAGAGGAGGAAGGGGAAGAGGAGGAGGAGGAAGAGGAGAGGCAAAAATTGCAGGCCTATATCCCTGATGAACATAGATGCAAAAATCCTAAACAAAATATTAGCAAACTAAATTCAACCATACTTTAAACGGATCATACAGCATGATCAAGGGGCATTTTTCTAAGGATGCAAGGATGATAAAGCATCTGCAAATCAATCAACATGATACACTACATTAACAACATGAAAGATAAAAATTATATTGTCATCTCACTAGATACAGAAAAAGCATTTGACAAAATTCTACATCTATTTATGATAAAAAGTCTCAGCACAGTAGATATAGAAGGAATGTATCTCAACGTAATAAAGGCCATATACGATAAACTCACAGCTAACATCATATTCAACAATGAAAAGCTGAAAACTTTTCCTCTAAGATCTGGAAGAAGACAAGGATGCCCACTCTCCCCATTAAAAAAAAATTCTTAATATTTATTTATTATTGAAAGAGAGACAGAGCATGAGTGGGGGAGGGGCAGAGAGAGAGAGGCAGACACAGAATCTGAAGCAGGCTCCAGGCTCTGATCTGTCAGCACAGAGCCCGACACAGGACTCAAACACAGAAACTGTGAGATCATAACCTGAGCCAAAGTTGGAGACTTAACCAACTGAGCCACCTAGGTTCCCCATCTCACCATTTTTATTCAACAGAGTATTGGAAGTCCTAGCCACAGCAATGAAGCAAGAAAAAGAAATAAAAGTGATTCTAATTGGTAATGAAGATGTAAAATTGTCACTATCTGCAGATGACATACTATATACAGAAAACCATAGAATTTTCATCAAAAAAACTGTTAAAAACTAATAAATAAATTCAATGAAGTTGCAGGATATAAAAATGATATACAAAAGTCTATTATGTTTCAACACACTAATAAAATAAAAGAAAGAGAAGTCAAGAAAACAATTCCATTTACAATTATATGAAAAAGAATAAAATACCTAGTAATAAGTTTAGCCAAGAATGTGAAAGACCTATATCCTGAAAACTATAAAACATGGATGAGAGAAATTAAAGAAGACAAAAATAAATGGAAAGATAGTCTGTGGTCATGTATTAGAAGATATATATATAGTTAAAATGTCCATAGTGACCAAAGTAATCCATAGATGTAATCCTGTCAAAATTCCAATGGCATTTTTCACAGAACTGGAACAAATAATTGTAAGATTTGTATAGAACTACAAAAGACCCCAGATAGACAAGCCATCTTGAAAAAGAACAAAGCTAGTGGTATCACTATATTACACTATACTATAAAGCTATGGTAGTCAAATAGTATGGTATTGGTATAAAAACAGACACATAGGTCAGTGAAACAGAATTGAGAGCCCAGATATAAACCCATATATATATATATATATATGGGTTTACATATGTATGTATATATATATATATACAGTCAATTGATTTACAACATATGAGGCAAGAATATACAATGGGGAAATTACAGACTCTTCAATAATAAAGAGTATTGAGAAAATTGGACAACTACATGAAAAAGAATGAAACTGGACCACTTTCTTACACTATACACAAAAATTAACTCAAAATAGATTAAACACTTGAACGGAAAGCCTGAAACAAACTCCTAGAAGAAAACATATACAATAAGCTCCTTGAAATTAATCATAGCAATGGGTTTTTTTGGGGTTTTTTTTTGTTTGTTTGGATCTAACTCCAAAGGCAAGGGAAACAAAAACAGAAATAAACAAATGGGAGACTCCATCAACTCAAAAACTTCTGCACTGCAAAGGAAACCATCAAAGAACAAAAGGGCAACCTACTGAATGGGAGAAGATATTTGCAAATCACATATCCAATAAGGGATTAGTACCCAAAATATATAAAGAATTTATACAACTCAATATAACAACAACAAAAATAAATAAATAATGTGATTTAAAAATTGTCAGAGGATCGTGAATAGACATTTTTCCAGAGAAGACATACAGATGGCCAAGAGATACAAGAAAAGGTGTTTATCACTAGTCATCAGATAAATGTAAATTGAAACTACAATGAGGAATCATCTTATACATTTCAGAATGGCTAATCTGAAAAATACAAGCAATGACAAGTGTTGTTGAGGATTTGGAGAAAAGGGAGCCCTTGTTCACTGTTGGTGGGAATGTAGATCAGTGCAGCTACTATAGAAAAACAGTGAGAAGATTCTTCAAAAAACTTAAATAGGATTACCATATGATCTAGCAATTCCACTACTGGGTATCTTTCTGGAGAAAATAAAAACACTAGTTTGAAAAAATATGTGTACCCCAGATGCCTATGTGGCTCAGTCAGTTAAGCATCTGACTCTCGATTTCAACTCAGGTCATGATCTCATGGTTCGTGGGATTCTCTCTCTCTCTGCCCCTCCCCTGCTCACGCTCTCTCTCAAAATAAATAAACTTAAATGTATATATATATATATGTAGCTCTATGTTCATTACAGAATTATTTGCAACAGCCAATATATGAAAGCAACCAAAGTGTCCATCAATGAATGAATGGATAAAGAAGATATAGTGCTCCTGCACACACACACACACACACACACACACACACACACACACACACACACACACAAACATACGTATACGCAACGGAATACTACTCAGCCATAAGAAAGAATGAAACCTTGCCATTTGTAATGATGTGGATGAACCTTGAGGGTATCATGCTAACTTAAACAAGTCAAATATAGACAAATACTGCATGCTTACACTTATATGTGGAATCTAAAAAATAAATCAAGCAAATAAAACAAAAACCAGGCTCACTGATACAAAAAAAAAAAAAATAGACTGGTGGTTTCCAGAGGGAGGGGGGTTGGTGGGTTGGTGAAATGGGTGATGGGGATCAAGATACAAACCTCCGGTTATCTAATTAAATAAGTCATGGGGATGTAACACACAGCATAGAGAATATAATCAATAATATGGTATTAATGTTGTTTGGTAGCTATATTTATTGTGGTGATCATTTTGCATTATACAAATGTCAAATAACTATGTTACACACCTGAAACTAATATAATATTATATGTCAACTATACCTCAGTTAAAACAAAGAAAAAAGACTTTCTCTACCAATTAATTAAATGAAGGGTGCCTTTCAGTTTTCTTTTTATTTATTTATTTAAATTCAGTTAGTTATTTAGTTAAAATACAGTGTAGTATTGGTTTCAGGAGTAGAATCAACTGATTCATCACTTACATATATAACACCCAGTACTTATTCCAACAAGGTGCCCTCCTTACTGCCCATCCCCCATTTTGCCCATCCCCCCACTCAAAAGCCCTCCAGCAACCCTCAGTTTTCTCTCTGTCTTTAATAGCCTCTTATGGTTTGTCTCCCTCTGTTTTTATCTTATTTTTCCTTCCATTCCCTTATGTTCATCTGTTTTGTTTCTTAAGTTCCACTTATGGGTAAATCATATGATATTTGTCTTTCCCAGATGGACTTATTTCACTTAGCATAATTAAGTCTGGTTCCATCCACGTCTTTGCAAATGGAAAGATTTCATTCTTTTTGATCATTGAATAATATCCCATTGTGCATACATATTATCACATCTTCTTTATCCATTTGTCAGTCAATGGAAATGTGGGCTCTTTCTATAATTTGGCTATTGATAGAGCTGCTATAAACATTGGGGTGCATGTGCTCCTTAAAATAGACATTTCTCTGGAGGCAAAGGAAATAAAACCAAAAATGAACTATTGGGACCCCAAGATAAAAAGATCCAGCGCACAGCAAAGGAAACAAGCAACAAAGCTAAAAGGGAAACAATGGAATGGAAGAAGATATTTGCAAATGACATCAGATAAAGGGTTAGTATTTAAAATCTATAAAGAACTTAAAAACTCAGCACCCAATAAAACAAATAAGTCAGTAAAGAAATAGGCAGAAGACATGAATAGACATTTTTCCAAAGAAAACATCCAGATGGATAACAGACACATGAAAAAACACTCAACATCACTCATCATCAGGGAAATACAAATCGGAACCACAGTGAAATACCACCTCACACCTGTCAGAATGGCGAGAATTAACAACTCAGGAAACAACAGATGTTGGCAAAGATGCCGGAAGAAAAGGAACAGTCTTGCACCACTAGTGGAAATTCAAACTGGGACAGCCACTCTGGAGAACAGTATCAAGTTTCCTTAAAACTTTTTAAATACAACTACCCTATGAAGCAGTAATTTCATTTATAGCTATTTATGCAAAGGATACAAAAATTCTGATTTGAAGGAGCACATGCACCCAATTTTTATAGTCTTTGAATGTTCTAAAGAGGACTGTTTTTTCCTTTTTTCCTTACTGAAGTGGAGCTATGCTACTTTAAAAACTGTATCACAGAAGAGCCATGCTTCTTTGAAGATTTCATAATTGCTGAATTACCAACTCTTGATGGGTTTGAATGACATCCTCTTAATTGTGAAGCATTCAACCCTAAACCTTGGTTTGAAAGGGACATAAGAGAAGCTTCAATCATTAGAGGAGATATCTTCTCCAATAACTTTATTTTTTTAAGTATATTTATTTTGAAACACAGAGAGAGCAGGAGAGAGGGAGAGAGAGAATCCCAGGCAGGCTCTGGGATGTCAGCATGGACTCGATGTGGGACTTGAATTCATGAACCATTAGACCATGACCTGAGCTGAAACCACGAGTCGGCGCTTAACTGACTGAGCCATCCAGTCGCCCCCTCTCCAATAACTTTAGAATCCTCATGAAAATATTCTCTACACTCACTTTACTCCCTAAAGTCAAGAAATTTCTGCAGCTTAATCCATACTAATGCATGTTTCTGAAAGCAATAAAAAGGCATTTGCTTTTAAAAATTAAATAACAAATAGAAAAAAAGTGATGATACCAAAAACAAAATTATTGTTTTCAGGTTAAATATTAAAATTTCTCAGTTTAAAGTGTTTTTACTTGATGATACATAATAACAGATCAATATGAATTGAAAATAGACTTGTGATTTATGAGTTATAATGTAATTTCAAATCATTTGTCAACTGAACTATTATAAAATACAAATAAGAGCCAGAAAACAAACTTGTAACACTGTATGTATTTAGGAAGACCCCTGAATTTCAGTACTTAATTAGAGAATTCCAATTTTGCAGAGTGCTAAGGAAGTTTCATAATACACATGAGCAAAATCTGCTCTCCAGATGTCAATTTTCAAATGAACACAGTTTCAAAAACTTCAAACTATGCAACCCTCCTCTAGGTCTTTTATTGGCTAAGGTATAAATAGTTTCTTACGTACTTAGAGAGGTTGCATTTTAAAGATTTTTGATGTCACCGTGCTCAATATTTATTAATATTTTATCAACAGATTACAAAAGAAACAAGAGCTAAACAAGCACTGTGAACACACCTGTTATATTGCAACCAAGCCACGTGTTTTCAATCCTTCCATCTTAAATACACTTGAAAATATACATGAATCTAAAATATTCTATTTTTGTTGGATTCTCAACAATTTCTTGTTTTTCAACAGTGTTTTAATTAAACTTTCAGTGATGCTTTCAAAATCGTTAATCAGCAGAATTCCCCACGAACCCGATTTTTCTTTTCCCAATGAACACAAAAGGAAACCTGAGCACTCAAAAAAAAAAAAAGGAAGAAACAAATTTAAAGTCACAACTTAAAACATAGACTTAAAATTTAGCATGCCTAGCGTGCCATGTTGTTCTCTTCATACATATGTGATATATTTTCGACATGGACATATATAACAAAAAATTTCCAGATGCCAATCCCCTACAGTATTGCTGTCTTACATAGCTCCAGGCCACAGAGTTCCCTGGCTCAGCTGTTAAGGCAACATTTTACATTTTGAGGATATTTTTCAACAGCACTTCCTCAAGCCCCATTGTAGGGACTGAAAGGTCCAAACTTACTGCTTTGGAGTTCGGCCTTTATTTAGCCATCATGATAAATGTGTATAAGTATGTTTTTTAAAAATAGGCAAATACCCAAAGTGGAAGAATTTGTTTTGTTTTGTTTTTTATTTAAGTTTTAAGTTTACTTAAGTATTGTTGAGTACTATAGTTACTTCCAAGCAAGTGGAACCCCTGCCCTTTGTCATCACCCAGAGCCCATGCACACCCTCTACTCCATATTATGGGTACAAATGTAGACATGAACCCATTCATAAAATGTCAATAGTAAGTCCTTACCTATCATTAATGACCTTAAATGTAAATGGATCAATTTTTCCAATCAAAAAACACAGAGTAGCTGAATGGATAAATAGCAATATCTATCACCTAAAAGAGAACACTAGCTTTAAAGAAACACACAAAGGCTAAAAGTAAAGAGATGAAAAGAAATAACCAAGAGAGCAAGAATGGCTATACCTACATCAGATAAAATAGACTTTCAGTCAAAAGTGGTCACCAGAGACAAAGAAGACTACCATACAATGGTAAAGTGGTCATTTAAAGAAGATATAATTGTAAATATATATGAACCGGGGTACCTGGGTGGCTTAGTCAGTTGAGCGTTTGACTTCAGCTCAGGTCATGATCTCATGGTTCGTGGGTTCAAGACCCATGTAGGGGTCTGTGTTGACAGCCCAGAGCCTGGACCCTATTTCACATTCTGTATCTCCCTCTATCTCTATCTCTCTGTTCTTTCCCACTTGCATTCTGTCTCTCTCTCTCTCTCAAAAATAAATAAAAGATTTTTTAAAAATTTAAATATATATGCACCAAACATTGGAGCACCTAAATATTTAAAGTAAATATTAACAGAACTGAAGAGAGAAATAGACAGCAATACAATAATGGTAATGGACTTAAATAGCCCATTTTCTTTCTTTCTTTTTTTTTTTTAATGTTTTTATTTATTTCTAGGAGAGAGAGAGACAGCGTGAGCAAGGGAGGGTCAGAGAGAGAGGGAATCACAGACTCTGAAACAGGCTCCAGGCTCTGAGCTGGCAGTCAGCACAGAGCCCGACGGGGCTCGAACCCATGAACCACGAGATCATGACCCAAGCGAAAGTCGGATGCTTAACCGACTAAGCCACCCAGGCGCCCCAAATAGCCCATTTTCAACACTGGAGAGATCATCCAGACAGATTAATAAGGAGACCGCAAAACTGGATAACACTATAGACCTAATTGCCCTAAAAGACCATTCCTTCTAACAACACCAGAAACATATTCTTCTCAAGCACACACAGAATATTCTCCAGGATAAATCATATCTTGGGCCACAAATCAAGCCTCAATAAATGTAAGAAGACTGAAATTATATCAAGTATATTTTCCAACCAAAATAGTATGAAACTAGAAATCAGAAATAGTAGGAAAACGAAAAAAATTCACAAATACATGGAAATTAAACAACACACTCCTGAACAAACAATGGATCAAAGAATGAAATAAAAAGGGAAATCAGAAAGTTTTTTGAGACAAATGAAAATAAAAACACAACATACAAAAATGAGATGAAGCAAAAGTAGGTCTAAAGGGGATATTTACAGCTATAAATGATTACATTAGGAGAAGAGAAAGATCTCAAATAACCTAACTTTATATATCAAAGAATTGTAAAAAGAGGAAAAACTTAAGCCCAAAGTTATTAGAAGGAAGAAAATAACAAAGATTAGAACAGAAATAAATGAAATAGAGATTAGAAAGACAATTGAAAAAATATCAGTGAGACAAAGAATCAGATGTTTGAAAAGATTTTACAAACAGACAAATCTTCAGCATACTAACCAAGGGGAAAAACATAGACTCAAAGTCATAAATGACAGAGAAGTTATAACCGATACCATAGAAATACACAGAATCATTAGAGGCTACTATAAACAATTACACACCAAATTCTCTCGCTAAAGAAGATCAATCACACTGGGAAGAAGAGCAGGTCCTGCTCTCTCTAAGGATTTAGTGTCATGAGAAATGAGATGGTAGTCTCAGCTGCCATACTATTGAAGTCACCTATGTTCACTGGTGAAAAAGTTTCCCCCATGACAACTCTAAACTGTTGGAGCCCTACACTGTTAAGCACCAAGTTGCAGAGACAAGAAGCGAAACTTCTCTAAGTGAGTTACTGGATGTGATATGAGACTACCCCATTCCTGGTACCAACGACATTATCAGACAGGATCTCAGAAGGAAAAAAAAAAAGATTCATGCCAACAGTTTAAGTGAAGATATTTACAGAGACATGAACAAAAGGGGATGTTGAGACACTGAGTGATTAGCTAAACCAGGAAATTATTAACAAGAGGAAGAAAACACTGGAGCCCAATGAGGGTTGGAACCTTGAAGGAGAAACTTCCCTTCAGTGTTTGTTTTTCATCAACTTTGTTGCTTTATTTTGTTTATAATCTGGCTTTGATTATTTCTACTTTCTCTTCAACACAAATCAGTGGATCGACTTTCATCAAAACTTACCATTGGCATTTTTATTGGAATTTACATTAAGGTATAGAAAAATTACAGGGAAATTCAATGTCTTCGTATTAGTGACTCATTTCACACAAGCACACAGTATCCTTTTAATTAATTCTCCTGGGTTTTTAGTTTAAACAGCCTTTACTTCTAGAAATGGACACTCTTTGTCTCCATCTTTCCTATATGTCTTGTCTCTATTCTTGCACTGATCAGATATCAAATGCAGTTTTGAACATTAAGAGTGAGAATTGAGGGGCATCTCGTGGCTCAGTTGGTTAAGCATCTGACCCTTGATTTGACTCAGGTCATGATCTTGTCGCTGGTGAGTTTGAGCTGTGCATGGGGCTCTGTGCTGCTGGTGCAGAGCCTGCTTCAGATTCTCACTCTCTCCCTCTCTGCCCCTCCCCTGCTTGCACACACGCTATCTCTTGCTCTCTCTTCCTCTCCCAAAATGAAAAGAATAAACATTTTTTAAAGAAGAGTGAAAATTGACATCCTTTCCTAGTTCCTGATTCAGTGCTAACGTTTCCCGTGTTTCCTTTACGATGCCTGCCATTACCATGAGTCTTTTCTTCCATTGCTAAAAGCTTTTATCAGAAATGAACATTGAATTGTATCACATGTTTAAGGTATATGTTGGGCCTCTATCAAAGTGATTGAATGGAGTCTTAAATATTTCTCTTAGGCAAGCTCCATAAGATCTTGTCTGTCTTGTTCACATTTTTATCCCAACACCTAGAACAAAGTCTTCCTCATTGTAGGAAATTTAGAAATATTTTTTGAAGTATTAATAAATAATTAAAAGTATTTTTATTGTCATTACATTGATGGAGCTCCGATGGTGACTCATGTTTGTATTCCTGGAATGAATCTGAATTGGTTATGATATTATTCTTTTAATACATTGCTACATTTAATTTAGCACTTTTCCATTTAAAGTTTTGATATCTATGTTCATAACTTCAATTGTTGTACAGTTTTCTTTAGAAGCTATGCTTTCCCTAATTTTGACACTAGAGTTATACTATCCTTGTAGAATAAGATTTAAAAAATTCATCTTTAACTTTCTTTGAACAATTTCTTTAACATAGAAGTTATTTTTTCCCTGAAGGACTGATAGATCTCACCCATTAAACTGTACTTATCATTTTCCTCTATCTTTGTTGTGCTACCTATATCTTGTCTCTGTCTGAGTCATTGTTAATATAAAGGCCCATGAAATCCACTAATTTATAAGATTTTCATATTTCCCATGTAACACTGAACAACGAATTCTCTAAAAACTTTAAAATCTCCACTTGTATACTTTATGTCAAATTTTCTAATTTGTCATATTTTCTAATTTCTGATGTTGTTGATGTTGTTTCTGATGTCTTATCCCCTTTTAGTTCTGATAAAACTCACCAAATACTTTTTAAAAGTTTACTAATTGTTTCAAAGAGAAAAATTTGCATTTTATATATTATTTACCATGTGCATTATGTTCAACTTAATTTTATATGGCAGATGTAAGATTTCTATTGTTTCTGTTCTTTTTAACTGACTTTGTTTTCCCTTTTCCAGCATCTTGAGCTGAATGTCTTGTTTATTTATTTTCAAACTTTTATCTCCCCATCAATGCATTTATATCTATAAAATCTCCTAAGTACAGTTTTGGCTGTGTCCCACAGATCTGGTATAGAATCCACTTGCTGTTATTTGTTTCTAAATGGTTTATAACTATAGTTTTGCTTCCCTCTTTAGAAATTTTTTAAAATATTTTTTCTTGCATTATTCACAAGTACGATGGCCAGTATCATTTTAGCTTTAGGGAATTTTTTGTGTTCTACTTTGTTGTTAATATGTGGTCAATTTTTATAATGTTCTGTGTATTTTTTAATATAATTTATTGTCAAATTGGCTTTCATACCACACCCAGTGCTCATCCCAACAAGTACCCTCCTCAATGGCCATCACCCACTTTCCCCTCTCCCCTACGCCCCCATCAACCCTCAGTTTGTTCTCTGTATTTAAGAGTCTCTTATGGTTTGCCTCCCTCTCTCTCTGTTTGTAACTTTTTTCCCCCTTCCCCTCTCCCATGGTCTTCTGTTAAGTTTCTCAAGATTATAATGTTCTATGTATTTTGAAAAGAATGTATATGCACTTACAACTTGGATATATAATACATCAAGAATGAAAATTGTAATTCAAATATTCTGTTTTCTTATCTTTTTTGTTTCTTTGATCTATTGATTTTTTAAACATACCTATTTTTCCCTGTCCTAATTTTTCAATCTCTCCAATAAAATATAAGGTGAGAGATAAAATAGTTTGTTCACTATTGAATCCCCAGCACCTAGAGCTGTGCCCTCAGTATGCAAAATATGGGACTTACATTGGGGGTTTTCCTATCTCAGTTGAAAAGTTTTTTTTCAACACTTTCAAATCTTTAAATTCTCTCCTGTACCACCATGTATGTGTTACTCCTGCTGAATGAGTGTTTGTGGAATGACTGAATACATATTTAGCCCACCAGGATATCATTGGGTCATTTCCAAATGTCACAGTGTAAAATTTGACTTCATTTTCAGCTCAAGTGCCCTTTCTATATCCAGGATCTATGAAACCATTTTTGATACCTGGAGCAAGAAAGCGAACTTTAGCAAATTGGAAATAAATGTTCTGTTGAAATTACTTCACCATGAAGATGGGGCTACAGGAAGGCCAACTAGGCTTTGTCATTCTTTAGAATGTTGAAGCCTCAGGGCACCTGGGTGGTTCAGTCAGTTGAGCATCTGACTCTTGATTTCAGTTCAGGTCCTGATTTTACATTTTATGAGATCAGGCCTTGTGTTGGGTACTGCACTGACGGCATGGAGCCTGCTTGGGGTTCTGTTTCTTTGCCCTTCACGCCCTCTCCCCAGCTTGTTTCTCTCTAACTCACTCTCTCTCTCTCTCTCTCTCTCTCAAAATAAATAAATAAATAAATAAACATTTTTAAAAAATAATGTTTAAGCCTGAAATGTTCCTGATCCAACTGAGGCTGACTCTCAAGCTTTGTTTTCTAGGCTGGTAGCAAGACCTAAGAGAAAAGACAGAACAGGACATTCATTCACTTTAGACAACATTAACAATTGATTCGGATCACAATGAAACAGATCCAACTTTGGCTGTCAGTATGTATTAAATGTGAAGATGGGCTAAATTAACAGATAGATCCTGTTTTTCTCATACTTGAATAACCTCTTGACCTCCTCCCCAATTCATCTCAGCCTCCTAGCTGCACACCAAAAATTTGGAAGATAGGTTTTCCTAAGAGCATAGAAGTAGAAGGAGCAAGTTTTTCACCTGTGCTTGCCAGAAGCCAATGCCCGGTTTCCTTTGTACACATTCCTGAACTAGCCTCAGAAAATCCAGAACTGGCCTGCCCCAGGCTTAATGGATATTCATTGTAGAAGCAGACTCTCACAGCATTCTAGGTCACATAAAGCCTTTCATAGGCCAAGGAATTTGTGAGACTTGTTGATAAAGAATGTAGGACCCTGTGTAAGCTCTGCCCACTCAACACTATTAGAGAATTTCACTTTTAACCTAATATCAAGCACCCATACTATTGTAGGGTATACTCCTTGGAAAGCAGGCTCGAGATAGAGTTTGTTAAGCAGGCTATGTATTAACAAGCTACCTCAGGATTAACACTTGAGGAAGGGAGGGAAAGGGTATAGCAGAGGGCAAAGGAAGAAGTCAAGCACCGATGCAGGCCAACTGACACCTCAGAGGATCCCACAGGAAGCTCCAAAGCTAGGATATACCTTTGGGGTTGTCTGAGTTGGACAAAAGTAGCCATGCCCTGCTACAACTACATCCACCAGTCATTAGGTATGGGCTGCCCTGGGAGGGGATATCATGTTTGATGAGGTAGCTCTCTAAAGCTGAGACAATCCTGAAGGTGTTGACAGCTGAAAGCTGTTGGTGGCAGCTCTCCCAGAGGCTGAGGTAATGGGTCTTCCCCTGAAGGGGAGCTCTGCGCGGCACATCAGTATTCTCACACATGAGTGAACAGGCTTGAGATTAGCATCTCTTCCTTTAGCTAGTAGAACAGCAATACCTGGGGCGCCTGGGTGGCTTAGTCGGTTAAGTGTTCGACTTTCACTTAGGTCATGATCTCGCGGTTCGTGGGTTCGAGCCTCGCGTCGGGCTCTGTGCTGACTGCCAGCTCAGAGCCTGGAGCCTGTTTCGGAGCCTGTTTCGGAGTCTGTGTCTCCCTCTCTCTCTGACCCTCCCCTGCTCACGCTGTCTCTCTCTCTCTACTAGAAATAAATAAAAATATTAAAAAAAAAAAAAAAAAGGAACAGCAATACCCAAACCTTTTGGTCTAACACCCTTCTCCACTCTTAGAAACTGTTAAAGACCCAAAGAATATTTGTGTAGATTATTTTTGCCTTAACATAAATTAAAACAGAGAAAACTTTAAAATGTTTATTAACCTATTTTAAAATAACAACATAAATCTACTACCTACTGAAAAGAAAACATAGATTTTCAAAAACAAAAAAAAATTAGTGATAATAGTGACATTGCTTTCCATATTTTACTCAACTCTTTATGTGTGGTATGATGGAAGGCAGCTGGCTACATTACTTCTGCATTTAATCTATTCTAATAGGCTTTTTTAGTTGAAGTATATGAAGAAAATCTGGCCTCACACATATATGTAGCTAGAAAAAGGGAAAGTATTTTAATACCCTTTCAGGTAATTTAAAATATTCTTCTTCAATACTACACCAAAAGTCAATAAACGGTAGGTTCTTAAAAGCTGGTAGTAACATGGAAATGGAAACCATTTCAATGAACTTGACAACTCCGATTACTACTATTACATTGAATATATTAATCTCTCTTACCTTTCAAATGAATCTTTTACTCCTGCATATTTTTGGTAATGCACGCATTCCATCATACAACATCAAAAACTGACATTTGTCAATGTCTCCACCAATCTTTTCAGAAGAAATGTTTAAATATTAAAGAGTTGTCAAGTTCATGGTGGCATATCCAAGTTTTTCAAAATTCCGGTTTATTTGAAAGTCTGAATTTTATCCTTGGGAACAAAATTTGTCAGTTGTTTTGCTTAAAAGGGACAGGTTTATTTTGTTTCTTTTCAAGAACATCTGAATAAACATCGTTTATTTGTCATTCTTTCAGGTAAATGTGATGTTTCCTGAAGAGAGGAGCCAGTTGAGCAAGTAAGGCACGCCAACACACCAGTTCTTTCTCCTACGAGATCCCTTGTACTCTGTTGAGCTCCACCACTGTGTTCATGGGCACTTCCAATTTTATCACCACAATCTCAAAAAGGCGTGTTCTTATGATTGAGATTTAATAATATTAGTAAGCTGTATATTGCTTCATCAAATATATTCTGTGAGTGACAATGAAGAACATGACCATGGCCACAAGTGGTGACACGGTCACACTATGCTGAGGTCCCAGCACTTGTACCCACCATCACTTTTATACCAACCATGCAAATATCAACACAGTGAAACATGCAAATAATGTCTTAGTATTATTATGTCAACAATCTTGACCACGTGGATTCCTGAGGATCCAGGTGAACCTGTAAACGTTCACAGGCATACATTGAGAAGAACTGAGAAAAAATATCAAAAACACAATATAACAAACCTCAAAAAAGTCACTATAATAAACCGGACACCTAAATTAAGAGTCTGTGAACTTATATGTCTTGATTCTGGATTTTTTTTCCTACCCTATCCTGAAAAATATTTTTAAATTATGTGAATAAGTGTCCAGGACAAAACATTTTTTTCTCTCCCAAACAGGGGATGCCTTTGGGAGTTTTTCCCCAGAAAATTCTAAGGTGGCTTTGAGGCCCTCTTCTAAAAAGCAAAAGATAATGTCCAGGACAGTGTGGTCTCAGCACAAAATCATGGAAATGTCATTTGTGCTAAGTTATCAGACCTACAAAAGTTCTTAGAACCTGAGATCCAACATAATTGAATTTTTTCAGGGAGAGAAGGAGAAGGTGGGGAGTTTTACCAGGCATTTGGTCTGTGACAAAACAGTGCTAGGTCTTTGCTCTCTAAATGTAAGTGTGGTAGTTTGTGGTCTAACTTACTTCAGAAAAAAAAAAAGTCTCCATTAATATGCATAAAAAGAAATTTATAGCTACTATAATGAAATAGAAAGCAACCAGAAATAAATTTGTTTAATAAAGGAAACTGAGAATGCTGTATATATCCCTAGATATTCCAGTTACACTACAATACCAACTTAATCTAGTTACCTAGTAGTAAGGCAATTACACAATGAAGATTTAGGTGTAATATAAATTTAGGGCTCAGTTGTGATCCGGATGCTTATAATGAAATATTTCTTGTGGGAAAGCAAGCCCCTTGACAATCTTTACATTGTTGTGTACAATTAAGTGACAATTTATTCTGTTGTTGTTTTTAATGGAACTCGTCATTTACTGTCATTACTAGTCCACGAGAGAGAACACTTCAGTGTTCTCTTTATTTTTCTCTTCAGAACAGAATCTGCATTAAACCATCAGAATTTGCTTTTCTAGCAATGAAAAACGTGTGACTTATGGAAAGCCAGCTCCATCTAGCTGTCCATCCTATATCATTCCTCTGTCCATTCCATAAATATAAAGTAATGTATATGAGCTATCATCAAAATGTAGTTTCTTCTAAAATAGGTCCTCGCCAAATGGACATATTAGTGACCTCATGTATAAATACTTTTAACAATATTGATACATATCCATTTACTTCTATCACATTTTTCTCCTCTTTGCCTTTATTGAAAATAGAGGGAGGTGGTTATACTAAGGAAAGACTCCAAGATCAGCATTATATTAAAACACACACACACACACACACACACACACACACACACACACACACACACCACCCCTTGCGTCCTTTATTAAGTTTGAAATCTAGGTCTAACATTTCATGAAGGTTAAGAGATAACTAGATTAAATGTTCAAATGATATTACATTTGAGGTTGTTTATTGTGTGCATATGAATCTCTATAAAAAATATGCTAAAGCTGTTCTCCTGAGACTTCTGAAGGAATATTCTCCAATCTCTCTTGTTGAAATCAATCTAAAAATATTTAGCATTGTGTAAATCTTGTGGTAGAAACATGCATCTTTATTAGGTCATGCCAATATTAAAGAGATTTGCCAAAAAATACCTCAGTCCTTGTAGCATACATTTCCTATATTGTTATTATTAAATTATTCTTAAATTGGAAAATTAATAAATCCCATAGGTAATTATGTTCTTGGTTGAGGGTAGGAATTTCCATTGTCACTGCAATTTTGTCACTAAAAAGACGTACTAACATCTTTATGAATTCACTTAAAACCATTATTTCACTTCAAAGAGCTCTACATACATTTCAAAATATGTTGCTTTAACACATTTTCAGTGCATTTTCATCAATATTTCATTTCACTATCACCCAGCCTTACCTCTAGTCACAAACAATAAAGCAAGGCAGTGAGGCAGTTTAACACAGCTTGAGTTCAGCAACCACCTAACACCACGATCTTCATTCAAATATCAAAATGCACTCGAAGGGACAAAAGAATTCATTTGCAATTGGAAAATATGACTTCATAAATTGTTTAAAGAGTAAAAACCTCTGAACATGCTCATCATCATCCTGGATTTCTTAGACCCCACCATGTTCTATTTGGCTCAAAACCTACATTTGTACAGATAGCATTGCTATTCATGAAGAGTAAAGAGAAAGACATCACACGTGGAAATCCACTTAAACTGCCTTTCTGTTGAGGCTGAATGCTGTCCACCAACTCATTCATTCATCCACACAATACAATTTTGCACGTCTGCTATATACATAGAGCTCTTTAGCGTGCTATATCCTTAGACTCTTGAAAGAAAATAGGGGCGCCTGGGTGGCTTAGTCGGTTAAGAGTCCGACTTTCGCTTAGGTCATGATCTCGCGGTTCGTGGGTTCGAGCCCCCCATCGGGCTCTGTGCTGACTGTCAGCTCAGAGCCTGGAGCCTGTTTCAGTCTGTGACTCCCTCTCTCTCTGACCCTCCCCTGCTCACGCTGTCTCTATCTCTCCTAGAAATAAATAAAACATTTAAAAAAAAAAAAAGAAGAAAGAAAGAAAGAAAGAAAGAAAGAAAGAAAGAAAGAAAGAAAGAAAAGAAAGAAAATATAGCCTAAGTTTTCCCACCTTCAGGTATTGTACCAGCAATGGAAAAGAGTGATGACAAGCTTTACATTTCTGCCACTAGTTCTCTTCAGGGTTAAGACATACGCATTTCAGGGCGCCTGGGTGGCTTAGTCGGTTAAGCGTCCGACTTTCGCTTAGGTCATGATCTCGCGGTTCGTGGGTTCGAGCCCCACATCGGGCTCTGTGCTGACTGCCAGCTCAGAGCCTGGAGCCTGTTTCAGTCTGTGACTCCCTCTCTCTCTGACCCTCCCCTGATCACGCTGTCTCTCTCTCTCTCTATCCTAGAAATAAATAAAACATTAAAAAAAAAAAGACATACGCGTTTCTTAAAAGACATTGATGGCCATTAATAAGATAGCATGGTTTTGATTTTCAGAATAACCAACAGGAAGAGAGTCACTGAGGAATGGGAGTCAGGACTCATAACTTTATCAGAAACACGAGAGAGCACCAGGCAAAATATATGCTACTGGTGAACGGCATGGTGAGTAGTGTAGAACAGGAGAAAGAATATGCATCTAGAATCTAGTGTCAGACACACGTGTTAACTCTCAGCATCATCACCACTGACTGTATGGAATGAGTGATGTGTCTCATTTCACTGAATTTCTGTTTCTTCATAGACATAATGGAAATAATAAAGTATTTCTCAAAAGGCTAATAAGATGTGTGGAACGACAGGCACAGACAATATACTCAAAATTCTGTAGTTACTTTTGCCTCTTTTTTTGTGATAGCCACGAGTGTAATGCAGAATTGTTACCGGAAGACACTAGTGTCGTGGACATGAGGAGGAATAAATTTGGGTGACCCAAATTCTAGCAATTTAGGGACCTGAAAATGAGCTTCAAACTTGCCTAGAACAAGGACACAGCCAATCTTAGATCTAAAAGTCAAAAAGTGTCGTGGTTAATAAGAAACTCTTAAATATAGAGAACAGATTAAGGGTTCCTGGAGGGCTTTTGGGGGGGGGGGGATGGGCTAAATGGGTGATGGGCATAAGGAGGGCACTTGCTGGGATGAGCACTGGGTGTTATATGTAAGTCATGACACTGGGTTCTACTCCTGAAACCAATACTACATTGTATGTTAACTAACTTGAATTTAAATAAATAAATTTAAGTGTTTTGGTTAAAGCACACACCGAAAAAGGACTTTATAGGTCACTCCAAGTAAAGGCTCTAAACATTTATAATACATACCCCAGGTATTCCCCAAATCAGTTTAAGTCTCTTATAGTGCTCTTACTAGCTCAGGTTTGTCCTTAGAAAGCAGGACACTATCAATCTCCTGTTTTGTGCTTCTTACTTCTTACATCTTTTCTTTCATCAGATAATCTTCCAAATGTATCTTTAATGTATCTAAATGTACCTTTAAATGGTTCCTAGTATCACAGAACCACCACTTTTTGTTTATGGAAAACAAACATTCCTCTTTCCTTAAATTTCAGGATGCTCAAGAAGAGATTAAAAAGAGCAGGGGTGCCTGGGTGGCTCAGTCAGTTAAGCATCCAACTTCAGCTCAGGTCATGATCTCACAGTTCATGGGTTCGAGTCCCACGTTGGGCTCTGTGCTGACAGCTACCTCAGAGCCTGGAGGCTGTTTCAGATTCTGTGTCTCCCCTTCTCTCTGACCCTCCCCTGCTCATTCTCTCTCTCTCTCTCAAAAATAAAAATAAAAAAACATTAAAAAAATGTAAAAAGAGCCAAGTACACATGCTAATTGAAAGTGTTTCAAAAGGAAATTGTAATCATTGTACAAATCAATTAAATGCAAAACCTTCATGAAACACAATGAATTAGAAACCATCTCCTCTCTCCTATTGGTTTGTGTTCATGAAATTGCTAATATGGAGCCTTGCACAGATTAGAATATATATATGTGTGTTGCATAATTATAGACAAATTGGCCAAATCTCAGGATCCTAAGGTCTTTGGTTCTTCTATTTTGTATAGTCTGAGCACCTAATATTTTAGGACCAATCTCCATAGAGACATATTATATAGGGAGCCAATGTACATTCTTTTCTTCCATTCCTGAATTTGACAAATATCTTGAACATTGTTATGGTGGAGTCTTCTTCATATTACAAACATCATCTTTTGTCCATAATAAAATCACTTTGCCTTCAGTCAGTTTACCAAAAACTTTCACAAGTCAATGTATAAACTCTTATTGGTCTTCTTTATAACTTCCTTACATTTATAATCACTTCTAAGTTTGGATAACTCCAAGGAGGATGTTTGTGGATAATGTTCAACTGATATCGTGGAAGAACCTTGAACCTGGCAGTATCAGAAGTGATTCTGCCCTTCCCAGATGATGTGAAACACAGGGAAGATTACCTAAACTATAAATGATCAACAATTCCAAGAGTCTTCATTTGTGAATTTTGGCAAATGTGGCTTGATTTATTTCTAATACCTTATTTCTTTAACAAAACCCTCATTCAGTGCTTACCGTACAGGCATTGTGCTGCGTACTTTACAAATACTGTACCATGTATGCCAAAGTTACTTTTTAAAAACATGATGTTAAAACTACCAATATACTTTTTTTTAAGGATAGTTTATTGTCAAGTTGGTTTCCATAGAACACCCAGTGCTCATCCCCACAAGTGCCCCCCTCCATGCCCATCTCCCCCCTCACTCCCCACACCCATCAGTCCTCAGTTTGTTCTCAGCATTCAAGAGTCTCTCATGGTTTGCCTCTCTCCCTTTCCTCTCTTCTTCTCCCCCATGGTCCTCCGTTAAGTTCCTCCCAATCCTCCTATACATGCAAACATATGATATTTGTCTCTCTCTGCCTGACTTATTTTGCTCAGCATAACACCCTCAAGGTCCATCCATGTTGCTACACATGGCCAGATTTCATTCTTTCTCATTGCTGTGTAGTATTCCATCATATAGATAAACCACATCTTCTTGATCCATTTGTCCATTGATGGACACTTAGGCTCTTTCCATGTTTTGGTTA
Organism: Proteles cristata cristata; assembly: GCA_017311185.1. Classification (NCBI taxonomy): domain Eukaryota; kingdom Metazoa; phylum Chordata; class Mammalia; order Carnivora; family Hyaenidae; genus Proteles; species Proteles cristata. The sequence continues at coordinate 819,796 of JAESUZ010003161.1, read as the reverse complement.
TTGTTGAGAGTGCTGTTATGAATACTGGGGTACATGTGCTCCTATGCATCAGCATTTCTGTATCCCTTGGGTAAATTCCTAGCAGTGCTATTGCTGGGTCATAGGGGAGTTCTATTGTTAATTTTTTGAGGAGCCTCCACACTGTTTTCCAGAGGGGCTGTACCAAAATCTACCAATATACTTTCATTGGGAAGCCGGGTGGCCACAGCAGCACAAGCCCTCCCCAGCAGCTTTGTTGCACCACCGTGCACCAAAGCAAGCAAATTAGCATTGACGGCACCAACTCTCATTAGTAGAAGGATCCTCTCCCTTGGTACTCTTATGTATTCATAGCATTGTAACAACTGATGATCTTTAAATTTCTCCAGAAATCAATCCAGGTTTGGAAACTTGGTTATCACAATACCAAGTTGTCACCAATCTGACTTTACCCACAGGAACAAAGTGTCCCTTCCTTACATTTCTCTCTTACATTGATCTTGTTTCATGGTGAGAATCAAACTCCAAGCACTCACAGACTCCAAGTGGTTCACACTTCCCCAAAAGATCTCCTTGGAGAGCCATCTGCTCCATATTTAAGCCCCAGGAGCTCCCATAAGCTGCACAGAGGCAAGGTTAGCAGAGAGGACTGAGAGATGAGGCATATGGCTCCCTAAGAGAGATGCAAAGGTAAGTTAAATGTCTCTTAATATCTTACCACACTGCATGGAGGAGACCTGGTGACAGGCCATCACTTTCACACTCACTAAGCTAAAATGCAAGCACACCAACCTTACCCTTCATAGAGTCTACCTGCTCTGAATACCAAAGACAGCTCAAAGGTGCCAGTGTGGAAGATGGAAATAGCATCAAGGACTCAGACACATGTAGTTCCTACACTTCGACATCCTGCTTCAAGAACTGAGGTCCATCTATAAGGTAAAAAAGAACCCAAAAACCTAAAACAAGGAGGACGAAGATGAGACATATCCACGGTCAAAGGACAGAGGCTGGTCACAGGTAAACTCCCTGCTGAAGAGCTGAGCAAGTTCAATGCTGGAAACCAAGGACAGAGCAAAAGTTGAAAATAAAAAGAACTGGAAAAGCAAAACCATCCATACTGATATTTAGAGTTCCATTTGAAAAAAAGAAAGAAGAAAAAAAAAAGAAAGAAAGAAATTACAAGAGAATAACTTGTTAGAGGGAAATGCTTTTCTCTTCCTTATTTCTGATGCTTCTTCCCTATAAAGCAAGGACATTACTGTCTTGCCAGCCCTTTGCTGTGCCCTCTTCACCACAGTCTGGGGGAGGAGCGCTGTATGTGCTTCGTAAATGTGGACAAGTGCTCAGGGACTTACGCTTGTGGAGTGGCGCTTCTCCAGTCTAGCGCCACCAAGATGGTGTGTGGGGAGACAGTGTTCCCAGTTCTGGGTTCAAGATCAGCAAGCTCACTAGAGTAACAGATTTAAAGTTCTTTCACTCAACCTGAATTCCACCAGAGGCAAAGTGGGCATTTTATATTTAATATTTACCATTTTATTTCTCAGTCTACTTGGAGCCCAGTGGGGGAACAGGATTGCTACTAATGGGAGACCACCTTGGAGATGGCTTAGACGTTCATTGTTCAAATGAAACGTGACTCACGGGGCACTCCTCCACACTCAGACTATTTCTAGAGAGGATCAAGTCGTTAACTTGTGCAAGGTCCCTATCCTTCAACTTCCCCACTGCTTTTTCACCAGTAAATCTCCAGCCATCTCTTTCACAGGCTCCTTATACACTCTTGCCTGTCTTCTTGTGCCTCTCAAAAACTACTTCCATTTGCTTCATTCGCACCTACATGTAAATGACTGATAATAGTTTATAGTGGGTTAGCTCATCAGAACCTATCTCTTCAGATCTCTCAGGAATCTTTAACATACCAGAACCAGAAGACTTCAAAATAAACCTAATGTCCTTATAGGAAAAGCATGGCAATGGGGCAACCGGAAATAACAAATGCACTTGAGAAAAGTTACTGATTTCACCCAATGTGTCTTTGTGGTGGGAGAAATTCGGAACTATGCATTCCAAAGTGTATTTTTACCAAATAAGCAAATAATTGAGGAGAAGAAAGACTATGTCAAAAATATAATTTTTTTTCTAGCTAACCTGTAGTCATTCTTTAAGACTGACTTTTGAAAATATAATTCATTGTCAAGTTAACCAACATACAGTGTATACAGTGTGCTCTTGGCTTTGGGAAGAGATCCCCATGATTCATCGCTTACGTACAACACCCAGCGCTTGTCCCAATAAGTGCCCTCCTCAATGTCCATCACCCATTTTCCCCACCCCCTGTCCACCCCATCAACCCTGTTTGTTCTCTGTTTTTAAGATTAAGACTGATTTTAAATGTTGCTCCATTGTTAAGATCGGATTTTGTTAAGATTTTTCCACACGTGGCAAGTTTCTTCTTCATCCACGCCTCTCACAAAGGCCACACGGCACTTGTCCTCCAGTTCCCCACATTGTCCCGGTCTGTCTGCAGGTCTGTCTGCCCCATTAACTTCTAATGTCCTCAAGGATGAGCAGTATCCTGTTTGTGCATTTTCAGCTTGATACCCAGAAGTTTACCATAAACGGGTGGGGGATTTAATGGAATTTTATCAGATGGTCGTAGCTCAATGAGAAGGAAAAGAAGGCGGCTCACATTTCTTGAAAAAATTAATCTTTTCTTGGGAAACCAAGAACTACCAAAGAAACTCTCAGGGTCAGAAAAACAACAACAACAGAAGGATGGAAAGAGAAGAAAAACTTAAGAATACAATAGACGGGTGCCTGGTTGGCTTGGTCCAAAGAGCATGTGACTCTTGATATTAGGGTTCTAAGTTCAAGCCCCACATTATTACCTATATAAATAAATAAACTGGGGCACCAACATGGCTCAGTTGGTTAAGTCCAATTCTTGGTTTTGGCTTAAGTCATGATCTCATGGTTTCATGAGTTTGAGCGCTGTGTTGGCCTCTGTGCTGGCAACAAAAATTCTCTCTCCCTCTCTGCCCCTCCCCCACTCACACTGTCTCTCTCTCTCTCTTTCTCAAAATAAATAAATAAACTTTAAAATAATCATAATAAATAAATAAACTTAAAAAATAAAAATAGAGGGGCGCCTGGGTGGCTTAGTCGGTTAAGCGTCTGACTTTCGCTTAGGTCATGATCTCGCGGTTGGTGGGTTCCAGCCCCGCGTCGGGCTCTGTGCTGACAGCCAGCTCAGAGCCTGGAGCCTATTTCAGAGTCTATATCTCCCTCTCTCTCTGACCCTTCCCTGCTCACGCTGTCTCTCTCTCTCCTAGAAATAAATAAAAAATATTTAAAAAATAAATAAATAAAATAAAAAACAAAAATAGGTACACCTGGGTGTCTCAGTCAGTTGAGCAACCGACTCTTGATTTCAGCTTAGGTCATGGTTTGTGGGTTCGAGACCCATACCAGGCTCTATGCTGGAAGCATGGAACCTACTTGGGATTCTCTCTCTCTCTCCCTCTCTCTGTCCCTCCCCAGCTCATGATCTCTCTCAAAATAAATAAATAAACATTTAAAATTTTAAAAAGTAAAAATAAAAAGTAAATCTGCTTTTTTAAAAAAAGAACACAATAGAAATAACTTCAGAGGCAAGTAAGATGATGACAGCCACATTCAGAAGTATCAGAGGGGATGGAATACTCAGAACTGTGACAACAGAGAAGACAGTTCCCGTAGAGACAAAAGGGAGAGTGGCAGGCACCAGGACATCAAGGCAGATGGTTAGGATCTCTGACCTGAGAGCAAGCAGCCATAGCCAGGAATGTCCATCTTGTTCCATATAGGAAACTTGGCTGTAAAAGCTGCTAACTCTCTTACGCAGCATAACCAAGGTCAAAGACCTGTAGCCCCAAGCTAAAGAGCTAAAATCCCAAAGAAGAATTTTAATAAGTACATAATAATTTGAAGATATAAAGCATCTTCCATTTAAGGAAATGGATCTTTTGATTAATAAAGAGCAGAGACAAAACTGAATAAACACCCCCCAAAAAGTCAAATGCTAATAACTTTTATATTATTCAGCCTTAAAAAGGAAAGAAATTCTTACACATGCACAATATGCATGAACCTAGAGGCCACTATGCTAAGTGAAATAAGCCAGTCACAAAAAGACAAATTCAGTATGATTCTATTTATATATCAAAAGTAGTCAAATTCATAGAAACAAAAAACAAAATGGTTGTTGCCAGAGGCTGAGGTGAGGGAGAGTTGTTGTGTAATGGGTACAGAATTTCGCAAAATGAGGGGCTCCTGGGTAGCTCAGTCAGTTAAGTGTTCAACTTCAGCTCAGGTCATGATCTCACAGTTTGTGAGTTTGAGACCCTTATCGCGCTCTGTCCTGACAGCCTCAAGCCTGCTTCTGATTCTGTATCTTCCTCTCTCTGTCCCTCCCCAGCTCACACTTGGTCTCTCTCTCTCTCTCTCTCAGAAATAAATAAAAACTTAATATAAATAAATAAATAAAAATAAAACATTAGAAATTTGCAAAATCAAAATGTTCTAGAGACTGGGTGCACAACAATGAGAATATACTTGACATTTCTGAACTGTACACTTAGAAATGGCTAAGATGATAAATTTTATGTTACATATAGCTTTTACCATAATAAAAAATAAAAATAATTTTTCATTTTAATAACTTTGTTATAAATCAATAATATCACAAATGATTTTTGTTCAGTTGGCTTCAACACACAGAAAAGAAAGGAATAGAAAGAAAGATTTTAATTATAATCTATTTCAGATGAATATATTGAAATCCTTTGACTATTTTAAATTTTCACAGAATTAACAAACATTTCTCTTAAAACAAGAGTCCGAAGTCTAAACCTACAACCAATATGCTTTCAGTCTATTTCATAGTTAAATCTTGTGTTTAGTTTTACAAAACACAAGATAAAAACTCTCTGATACTGGAAGCATTTACGATTTTCCCATCCACCCCAGCACTGGGTAAGTTTTGCATTCCTGAACATTTCTCTCAGTTTTTGTGCCTGGACTACTTTTTTTCTTTGGGCCTTTCAGTAGTGCCTGAAACCTATTTCTTTATACCTATACTATGGGGGCGGGGGAGACACACACATTTGTTTGATTGGGAATATTTAGGGGTGAGCAAAAAAATTTGCATTCTTGCTGACAATTTCTACACTAAGTTTGGCCCAGTGGGATTACAAGTCTCTGAGATATTAAACCTTGGAAAGAAGAATTTGTAATGGAAAGGCTGAAAGAACTTAATTATAGCCAGTAGCACCACTTGAATACTTTAAGCGAACTCAAATGTGCTGCGTTATCAGAAGATCTTCAAAAAAGAAAAAAAGAAGAATTGGGGGAAGTTATGGATGAGACATTATAGACATCACTAAAAAAGCAATTTTACCTCTGCGTCATTTGGGTTGGTCAGCCTAACCACAGAGGAACACGTGCAGGGCTAGTCAGGGAGCTCGGAGAGACACCACCCCCACTTAGACTCCAGGAGTCACCAGAACCATTTTCAAATACCTTTAGTTAACTCCTCTCAGGTATTTTGCCAGCATACCTGTGCTTTGTGTCCTTGGTGTCTAGATTGGGAAGACTCCATTGAGTTTCTCTTCTTTTATTTTATTTTATTTTATTTTTTTATTTTTATTTTTTTATATTTTATTTTTAGGAGAGAGAGAGAGACAGCGTGAGCAGGGGAGGATCAGAGAGAAAGGGGGTCACAGACTGAAACAGGCTCCAGGCTCTGAGCTGGCAGTCAGCACAGAGCCCCACGCGGGGCTCGAACCCACGAACCGCGAGATCGTGACCTAAGCAAAAGTCGGACGCTTAACCGACTAAGCCACCCAGGCGCCCTGAGTTTCTCTTCTTTTAAAGTAGAGGCTCCACAAAGGAGTGGTGGCGTGCGGCCTGGAGCACATGTACCCCAATGTTCATAGCAGCACTCTCAACAGTAGCCAAAACATGGAAAGAACCTAAGTGTCCATCAACGGACGAGTGGATCAAGAAGATGTAGTTTATCTATACCATGGAATACTACATGGCAATGAAAAAGAATGAAATCTGGCCATGTGTAGCAACATGGATGGACCTTGAGGGTGTTATGCTGAGCGAAATAAGTCAGGCAGAGAAGGACAAATACCATATGTTTGCATGTATAGGAGGATTAGGAGGAACTTGACGGAGGACCATGGGGGAGAAGAAAGGGGGGAAATGGTGGGGGAGAGGGAGAGAGGCAAACCATGAGAGACTCTTGAATGCTGAGAACAAACAGGACTGATGGGTGTGGGGGGTGAGGGGGGAGACAGGCATGGAGGAGGGCACTTGTGGGGATGAGCACTGGGTGTTATCTGGAAACCAACTTGACAATAAACTATTTGTAAAAAAATAAATAAATAAATAAAAATAGAGGGGCCACATTGAAAGGTTTTTGTGTTTATTTGCAAGAATACAATCCTCCTATAACATATCTCCAAATTGTCCCTAGAAGAGATCATTCTACATCATCTTCCCCATTTCTTGTTTTTCCTCCGTTTCAGCAAAGCTTGCCCAGTCCCCCTGATTCAGTGCCGCTTCTAAGCTGAGAAACATGATGATCTGTTCACAGGAAACCACACAAGAACTTCCCAGACTTCCCACTTCCCTCCCCACAACCCCACTGAACACAGGCCTCTGAAGGAAGGACCAGTCCCCACCAGATGCACAAACGTAGTACTGGGGAACCAGCTCCTGTACCTGGCAAGAAGATAGTAGCCTTCACGCCCAATAATCCCTATATAGTACTATTCACATAGTGCTATTTTTCTGAGGTGGTGTCATTTCCTTGACCCATCTAACTACTGGAATCTAGTCCCTCATCTACCTTAATCACCTTTGTTGAAAGCACTTTCTCACCTCAATTGACTTCATCACTATTGTAGCTTCAGCCTTTTTGTTTTTTGTTTTTGTATCCAAGATCACATACTTCCAGAGTCAGCTTGATTCCCCGGCCTCCAAACACATAGTGTGATTCTACTCCGTGACTGCTATCAGTCTTGTGGCTGCTGATACGTCTTATTATTTTCCAATCCTTAGTCTAAACCCTTGAAAACTATTAGAACTTAATTTTCGGAAACCTGAACCGCCCACCCAACACAAACCCAAATCTCTCCCATTCCTGATTTTCTGCCTGACTCAACCATTTCCCTCGCTCATCTACTCCATGGAGCAACACACCCTTTCTCGAATTTATGGGGAACTCGGGGGGTGAGGGGAGGGGAAGCACAAGAGAGGAGAGAGGGGAGAACTGAAGTTGCAGATAAATCTTCCATGCTCTTAATTTGAAGTCCCAAACTGAATTTGCGAAAGTAGCATGTTGAAGTCCGGATTTAAGTATTTTCTTTATCATTCAGATGAGTTTCTGCAGTCAGCTGGTGCGAAATGATTAAAGTTGTAACCAGGAGCAGACTCCAGGCCATTTCTTGCTTGCCTGAGAAACCTTTTTAATGTAACAACTTTAGATCACTCTCCCTTGAGGCATCTCTCCTGCACCTATCAGCCCATAAAGAACACCTTCAATAGAAACTTCTATCTAAAAGACAACTGGAAAATCGGGGAAGTTTTTTAAAAAGCCAGCCTATGTCATGAGGGTCAAATAACATAGAATCTCCCCCACACCCTCTCCAAAAGAAGTCAGGCCACTCCCTTCTTAATATATATTATTTATTCATATATATTCATTTTTTTGCTCTCAAACAGTGAGAACTTGCCATGTGCCCACCACATTCTAGGCACCAGGGATGCCTCACATGCAGCTAGAAAAGAGGGAGCCCTGCCCTCAAGGAGCAGATCTTCTCGTGGCTATTTGACTGATTTGACTAGTTCTTTTTCATTCTCTCTCTTTTTAATTGATATATTAGGAGCAGCTATGACACCAATTTGTACTTGTAGAGGCATCTTTTTATTCATATGGTCTTTCCTCAGACCAAAACTTCTAGGCTAAGGGTTTTTTTTTTTTTTACTACTAATATGCTTATCCTAATTAAATTGCTCACTTTGAGGCAGTTTTAGCGTCATGAAAGACACTTTAGTGGCCCTCCTTATAACTGTCCATAGGTGCGCAGCTAGCCAAAGATAGTTTGTTGACACTGGACCAAATCTGCAAATCTTGTGTAAAATGATGTAATGGGGTTCCAAATAGGTTTGTAAGCTCATCTTCCATTGGAAGGCATTAGTTTGTCTTTAAACCAAATCAACCAAGGCAATGAACCACCACCACCACAAAAACACTTTTTGTATAGAAAATATAGTAACTCTTACCACTCTTCAGTATATCTGATCAAATCTCTTTCATACAAGCAAGCTTTTCTTAGCCTCTGAGCCCACTTAGCTTTCCCTACTCTGACCTTGCCACCCTCAGTCAGTGCAAGTTACAGAAATACACTCATTTTAGTACTAGCCTAGAGAATCTAACAGAGATAAGTGTTCTGAAAAATGCAGACAATGCATTTTTAAATCGGCTATGAGATGTTTTTAATTGCCTACTCTAAGGATTCTCTGTGATGTGGTTCTATCTCTCATATAAAATATTTTACAAAAATTAAAATTCCTTAAGAATAATTCTTTAAGAAGGGGGCAAGATGGCGGAGAAGTAAGGAGCTCCGTACTTGCACTCGCGCCCATACATCACACAGAAAAGATCTGAAGCCACTGGAAACCTTACAAAACCTGAGAGACTGGGAGAAAAAGGACGCAGAATCCACTGAGAAAGCCTTCTAACGTGAGTGCGAACCGGGGAAGGTAAAATCGGGCCAGGATCAGAGACTCCAGGGTGGGAGGCGATCCCCCTCTACCCTCGACGGGGAGTGAGAGAGGAAAAAGAGTCCGAAACAGAAAAATCTCTGCTCGGTGCATAGAAAGACCGTACTTGCCAAATACCTGCACACCAGGTCCCCTCGCGCCAGCTGGTCCTGGGGGAGGCTGAGCACACAAACTGCTTCTTTGTGCCGCTTCTGGAGGTTCGATTTCAGAGCGGTGGCGCGCCTGGCGCCATTGTAGCTCCAGGGCAGCTGGGACCCCTGAAAGAGCCGCGCAGACACCAGGCGTCCGCGCTCCTGGCTGGCTGGGACTCCAGAGGGAAGGCAAAGAGCTAAAAACTGGGAAATTTGCCTGTGAGTTCCTGTTTCGGGTGATGAGCCATAGAGAGACCCGGTTTTCCTCACTCCAGCGGGCTCAGGCTACGCGGACCCGGCAGGCAAGCCCCCGCGCATGCGCGCCAGCCCAACCCAGAGAAGGAAGCAGCGATTCTGACTCCGCACCTAGAGCTCAGAAAGGAGCCTGGAATAGCCCGAGGGGGTTGTCTGGGACGCTGTGTCTAAGGCAACTTCAGCGGGGTGCGAGGACTGGGATTTGGAGACTGGAACTGGCCTGGGTTGAAGAGTGCAACCAACTTCAGCTGCGTCCCCGGAACGGGGAGTTGACACGCCAAAAAAAAAAAAAAAAGCGAGCTGCAGCGCGGGGTTCAAGAAGGGACTGGAGCACCGTCACTCTCCTCCCCACAATCGCCAAGGCAGAACCCCCGCCTGAGGCATCGGATCACGCCACGCCCATCCCTGCCTGAGAGGTGCCCTCCTCCCTTTTTTTTTCCTTTTTTTTCTCTTTCTTTTTTTCCTTTTTTTTTCCTTTTTTTTGTTTTCTTTGTTTTTTTTTCCTTTTTTTCTTCTTTCTTTTTTTTTCCTTTCTTTTCTCTTTTTTTCTTCTTCTTTCTCTTTTCTCGCTTTTTTCCCCAAAACACTGACCTGATTAACTCTGGTCGCCAGCTTGCTTAAACAATCACAACAAGTCCATTCTGTAAATGTAAATTCTACACCTACCGACTTTTTCAGCTATTTCTCTCAAGAGTAATTAGACTATATAGTTTCTCTGGATAATTCCAGCATCCTTCTCTCACCTATCCAACCATATTCTACCCTTTACCTCTTTGAAAAAAAGCTTCTTATCCCTTCTGCCTGTTCATTCTATTTCCAAATCTGCCTCGTCTCACCCTGCCTTCTCTCTTTTTCTCTATGCTCTTCAACCAGCACTGCATACACAGGGCTATTTAACTGTAGCTGGGAAATCCAGGTATATGCTTTAAACCGTTCTTTGTCCAAGGGTTTTTTCCTTTTTTCCTTTTCTTTTCCCCTTTTTGACCCTTTTATGTATTTTATGCTCCCTATTATTCGCCCTCCCTCTTCTGTCTTTTCTATTAACTTTTTCGTTTTCCCTCTCGCTTTGCATGTTAGTTGAATCAGCCTGTGCGTTTGTGTGCTCCTGCTCCCTGTGTGTTTGTCTGTCTGTTTTCTTTTCCAGGGCTACCTCAAGAAACAAGCTAGAGTACACAAGGTGAAGAGTCCCAAATATCACTACGAATAGGAATATAAAATAACTAAGGTCCCAACAAGAGAGACCGAGGGATACCATTCAAAAAAACAATCTCTGAAAGGATAGGCCCTGGAAAGTCAAAGACTCTTTTTGGATATAGCAGTGCTCATAGAAACAGAGAGCATAACAGGTCTTTAAAACCAACAAGAGCCAGAAAGCTAACTAAAATGACAAAACGAAAGAGCTCTCCTCCAAAGAAACTCCAAGAAGAAATGACAGCTAATGAACTGCTCAAAACAGATATCAGCAGCATAAGTGAACAAGATTTTAGAATAATAATGGTGAAATTAATAGCAGGGCTTGGAAAAAACATAGGCGACATCAAAGAAACTATGGCTACAGACAGAATGGAAAATAAAAATAGGCATGAAGAATTAAAAAATGCGATCAATGAGATACATAATAAATTAGAGGCCTCCAGTGCACGGATTGAAGAGGCAGAAAGGAGAATAAGTGATTTAGAAGACACCATTATAGAAAAACAAGAAGCTGACAAAAAGAGACAAACTGATCCAGGAACAGGAAAGAATTCGAGAGCTCAGCGATACGGTCAAACGCAACAATATCCGTATCATAGGAATCCCAGAAGAGGAAGAGAGAGGGAAAGGTGCTGAAGGAGTCCTGGAACAAATTATAGCAGAGAACTTCCCGGACCTGGGGAAGGAAGTCAATGTGGAAATACAAGAGGCTCAGAGGACTCCCCTCAGACGTAACTTGAATCGATCTTCTGCACGACATATCATAGTCAAAATGGCAAAATATAAGGACAAAGAGAGAATTCTGAAAGCAGCTAGGGAGAAAAGGGCCCTAACATACAAAGAGAAATCTATCAGAGTGGTGACAGACCTATCTACTGAAACGTGGCAGGCCAGAAAGGAATGGCAGGAGATCTTCAATGTGATGAACAGTAAAAATATGCAGCCAAGAATCCTCTATCCAGCAAGCCTGTCCTTCAAAATAGAAGGAGAGATAAAAACCTTTCCAAATAAACAGAAATTGAAAGAATTTGTCACCACGAAGCCAGCCCTACAAGAAATCCTGAGGGGGATGCTCTGAAGGAAAGGTTGCAAGGAACAAAGATTCTAGAGACACCACCACAAACATGAACCCTACAAAAGATACAAAGACTCTAAACCCACCTATTTCAATAATAACACTGAATGTAAATGGGCTGAATGCTCCAATCAAAAGACATAGGGTAGCAGAATGGATTAAAAAACAAATCCATCTATATGCTGTCTACAGGAAACTCATTTTAGACGGGAAGATACCTTCAGATTAAAAGTAAGGGGATGGAGAAATATATGTCATGCTATAGGAAATCAAAAGAAAGCCGGAGTAGCGATACTTATATCAGACAAACTGGACTTTAAAATAAAGACAATCACAAGAGATGAAGAAGGGCACTACATAATAATCACAGGGTCCATCCATCAGGAAGAACTAACAATCATAAATGTCTACGCACCGAATATGGGAGCACCTAAATATCTAAAACAATTAATCACAAACAGAAACAAGCTTCTAGATAAGAATGTGCTAATAGCAGGGGACTTTAATACTCCGCTTACAGCAATGGATAGGTCAACCAGACAGAAAAATCACTAAAGAAATAATGAACTTGAAAGATACATTGGACCAGATGGACCTGACGGATATATTTAGAACTTTACATCCTGAGGCCAGGGAATTTACTTTCTTCTCAAGTGCGCATGGCACATTCTCCAAGATAGATCACATATTGGGACATAAAGCAGCCCTCAAGAAATATAAAAGAATAGAGATCCTACCATGCACACTGTCAGATCACAATGCTTTGAAACTTGAAATCAATTACAGGAAGAAGTCTGGAAACTTCCAAAAACATGGAGGTTAAAGAACACCCTTCTAAAGAATGAATGGGCCAATCAGGCAATTAGAGATGAAATTAAAAAATATATGGAAACAAATGAAAATGAAAACACAACAATTCAAAATCTATGGAATGCAGCAAAGGCAGTCCTAAGAGTAAAGTACATTGCTCTCCAGGCCTATTTCAAGAGATTAGAAAAAGCGCAAGTCCAAAATCTAACAGCTCACCTAAAGGAACTAGAGGCAGAGTAACAAGAACGCCCTAAACCCAGTAGAAGAAGAGAAATAGTAAAAATTAGAGCAGAAATAAACAACATAGAGACCAAGGAAACATTTGAACAGATCAATGAAACCAAGAGTTGGTTTTTTGAAAAGGTAAACAAAATTGACAAACCTCTAGCCAGACTTATCCAAAAGAAAAGAGAGAGCACACAAATAGACAAAATTATGAATGAAAATGGACTTATGACAACCAACCCCTCAGAAATACAAGCAATTATCAGGGACTACTATGAAAAATTATATGCCAACAAATTGGACAACTTAGAAGAAATGGACAAATTCCTAAACACACACTCACTACCAAAATTCACACGGGAAGAAATAGAAACCTGAACAGACCCATAACGAGTGAAGAAATTGAATCAGTGATCAAAAATCTCCCAACAAATAAGAGCCCTGGACCTGATGGTTTCCCGGGGGAATTCTAACAGACATTTAAATCAGAATTAATCCCAATTCTTCTCAAGCTATTCCAAAAAATAGAAAGCGAAGGAAAACTCCCGGACTCATTTTAAGAAGCCAGCATCACACTGATTCCCAAGCCAGACAGAGATCCAGCGAAAAAAGAGAACTACAGGCCAATATCCTTGATGAATACGGATGCAAAAATTCTCAACAAGATCCTTGCAAATCGAATCCAGCAGCATATCAAAAGAATCATCCACCAAGATCAAGTGGGATTCATTCCTGGGTTACAGGGTTGGTTCAATATTCGCAAATCAATCAATGTGATACATCATATCAATAAAAGAAAAGATAAAAACCATATGATCTTGTCAATAGATGCAGAAAAAGCATTTGACAAAATACAGCATCCCTTCTTAATAAAGACTCTCGAGAAAGTTGGGATAGAAGGAACCTACTTAAACATCATCAAAGCTATCTATGAGAAGCCTTCAGCTAACATCATCCTCAACGGGGAAAAACTCAGAGCTTTCCCCCTGAGATCAGGAACATGACAGGGATGCCCACTCTCACCACTGCTGTTTAACATAGTGCTGGAAGTCCTAGCATCAGCCATCAGACAACAAAAGGAAATCAAAGGCATCAGAATTGGCAAAGAAGAAGTCACACTTTCACGTTTTGCAGATGACATGATACTTTACATAGAAAACCCGACAGACTCCACCAGAAGCCTACTAGAACTGATCCAAGAATTCAGCCAAGTTGCAGGGTACAAAATCAACGTATAGAAATCGGTTGTATTTTTATACACCAACAATGAAGCAACAGAAAGAGAAATCAAGAAACTGATCCCATTCACAATTGCACAAAAAACCATAAAATACCTTGGAATAAACCTAACCAAGGATACAAGAGATCTGTATGATGAAAACTATAGAAACTTATGAAGGAAATTGAAGAAGACACAAAGAAATGGGAAAACATTCCATGCTCATGGATAGGAAGAATAAATATAGTTAAGATGTCATTACTACCTAAGGCACTCTACACATTCAATGCAATTCCAATCAAATTGCACCAGCATACTTTTCAAAACTAGAACAAACTATCCAAAAATTTGTATGGAACCACAAAAGACCCCGAATAGCCAAAGTAATCCTGAAAAATAAAACCGAAACGGGAGGGATCACCATCCCAGACTTTAGCCTCTACTACAAAGCTGTCATCATCAAGACAGTATGCTATTGGCACAAAAACAGACACATAGACCAATGGAACAGAATTGAGAACTCAGAAGCGGACCCAAAAGTATACAGCCAACTGATCTTTGACAAAGCAGGAAAGAATATCCAACGGAAAAAAGACAGCCTTTTTAACAGATGGTGTTGGGAGAACTGGACAGCAACATGCAGAAGAATGAACTAGATCATTTTCTCACACCATGCACAAAAATAAACTCAAAATGGATAAAGGACCTGAACGTGAGACAGGAAACTATCAACACCCTAGAGGAGAAAGCAGGAAACAACCTCCTTGACCTCCACCGCAGCAACTTCTTACCTGACACATCCCCAAAAGCAAGGGAATCAAGAGCAAAAATAAACTGTTGGGATCTCCTCAAGATTAAAAGCTTCTGTACAGCCAAGGAAACAACCCAGAAAATTAATAGGCAACCAACGGAATGGGAAAAGATAGTTGCAAATGACATATCAGATAAAGGGTTGATATCCAGAATCTACAAGGAACTCACCAAACTACACGTCCGATAAACAAACAACCTAGTGAAGAAATGGGCAGAAGATACGAACAGACACTTTTCCAAAGAGGACATCCAGATGGCCAACAGACACATGAAACGATGCTCAGCATCGCTCCTCATCAGGGAAATACAAATCAAAACCACACTGAGATACCACCTCACGCCAGTCAGAGTGGCTAAAATGAGCCAATCAGAGAACTCTAGATGCTGGCGAGGATGTGGAGAAACGGGCACCCTCCTACACTGTTGGTGGGAATGTAAACTGGTACAGCCCCTCTGGAAAACAGTGTGGAGGTTCCTAAGGAAACTAACAATAGAACTCCCCTATGACCCAGCAATAGCACTGCTAGGAATTTACCCAAGGGATCCAGAAATGCTGATGCATAGGAGCACATGTACCCCAATGTTCATAGCAGCACTCTCCACAATAGCTAAAAACTGGAAAGAGCCTAAGTGTCCATCAACAGATGAATGGATCAAGAAGATGTGGTTTATCTATACCATGGAATACTACATGGCAATGAGAAACAATGAAATCTGGCCATGTGTAGCAACATGGATGGACCTTGAGGGTGTTATGCTGAGCGAAATAAGTCAGGCAGAGAAGGACAAATATCATATGTGTGCACATATAGGAGGATTAGGAGGAACTTAACAGAGGACCAAGGGGGAGAAGAAGGGCGGAAATGGTGGGGGAAAGGGGGAGAGGCAAACCATGAGAGACTCTTGAATGCTGACAAAAACTGAGGACTGGTGGATGTGGGGGGGAGGAGGGGTAGGCATGGAGGAGGGCACTTGTGGGGATGAGCACTGGGTGTTATGTGGAAACTAATTTGACAATAATCTACTTGTAAAAAAAAAAAATAATTCTTTAAAAAGAGAAACGAGACTTCCTTCTCACATTTTCTGGGTTGCATGGTGCAATAGCATATTCAGGCCAATGAAATGGACTTGTGTTTATTGAGAGAGCCTTACGGGCTCACTGCAGCAAGTACTTCTGAAGTTTATCATTGTCATTTTCTTCATCTTCACACAACCCTAGTGAGTAGGTATTATTATCCTCCTCATATGGGTAAGGAAACTGAGGGTTAAAAAAATTCGTAGTGTGGGGCTGCTGGGTGGGTCAGTAGGTTAAGCATTTGACTCTTGGTTTCAGCTCAGGTCATGATCTCGTGGTTTACTGGGTTCAAATCCTGCATTGGGTTCTGCAGTGCAGAGCCTGATTGGGATTCTCCATCTCCTCTCTCTCTACCCCTTCCCCACTTGCTCTGTCTCTTTCAAAACTTTTTTTCTAACCAGAATAAAACAAAATTAGTCTTACAGTAGACCTTAATTACCAACATTTTCCTCTCCTCTTTCCCTTCTCTATATGCCACTACTCCCTCCTTCACACACACGCACACACACACCACAACATACAGTGTTACTCCAAGAGTTTATGTTACAACATACCTACTAGGAAGTCAAATTAATATATAAGGAAATCACTCTGTTGTGTCAAAACTGGTTTAACCAAACACAAACTTGGAAAGGTTAGAAATCAGTATATTCTGAATTAACTTGAAACTCTTCCTCTGGACTGCAAATCAGATTTCCAGCTGATTTTTAGTGATGAACTTCACATATGTACTTCCTAGGTGGAATACAGAGAATAAAATACCAATACCTAGTTCTCTTCTGTTTCACATAGATCAAAGCAAAACTTCCCCTGCCTGATAATTCCCAGGGAAGTGGAATTCACCTCTCTCAGACTTAATACCTTTCTCACACCCTCATGACCCCTACCCCACCCCCAGCCCCCCTGCCCAGTGAAGATGTGCCACCAGTAGATGACCCACATGGAGACTGAAGGCCTTGGTACTTTGTGCCTCAGGCTTTTACTAAGAAAACTGAGTGTAAACTTTATCTCCAGTAGTTTCTGCCTATTGTGACATCTCTCCTGGGTCTCTTCACCCCTAACTTCTTCATTTCTTTTCAGAATTTAGCAGCAAAGCACTTTTCCCTGCTTGTTTATCTCAATGTCTGTCTCTCACTGCTAGTATTTATTGCTTATCACTGTAAGTCTTTATTGAATGTAATCTGTTTGGGGATATAGTTGGCATGAAAGATGCTCCACCAAATGAAGTTGTAAAGTATTATACATAAATACTTAATTCCCAGATTTATTTATTATCATCATTACTTATTTACCACTATAGAGGCACAGGACACCTTTGAAAGAAATAAATCTGGTCAGTTGCTCTCCCAAATTTTATCAGAATATTCCTCTATCAGACTATCTCCCAAATTGTATCAAAATATCTTATAAGATATGAGTTACTGTCAATATATATTTATTAATATTCTTCACATGACTAGCACACATTATAGTTTACAAAAACTTGTACCTGTATAACATCTCATTTAATGTTTTTAATCATTTAATCTTCCCAGCTAGCCAATGCTGAAAGAGTTTTGGTTGCTATGTGACAGTCCAGGAAAGTGAGACTCTTGAAAGTTTGAGAGCAAAAGTCACATGACTAACAAGTTTCAGAGCTGGACTCAAACCTAGGTCTCCCACTCCAAGCACGAAGCATTTTTCCCTCCCATAGCCCCCTACAGGATCAGCAAGATGAAAGGAAATCAAGCAAGGTCAAGGGGAGAAACCAAACGGGCTTCATCATCTCCTTTGTGAAGCTATTGTAAGAGTGTGTGGTCACCGGAGCCTAAGTTTCAATTTGAGATCCCCCACACTGAATTTTTATTTGCCCCAGTAGTCATGCTAGAAAGAATGCAATTAGCCCCAATTAGTACACTAATTAGTATAACTAGTGAGTTCTTTTTTCTATGTGCCCAAGAAATACTGGAGATATCTGGGATACAATTATGTCATTAAGTGGAATGGGCCCGTGTCATTAAGTGGAAGTAGGATTGGGCTCCTGATCAAAGAGGGGTGTGCCAAGCAAAGGGGGTCCAAGTCTATATGGATATAGAAGTGGTGGTTTGGGTTCATATGAGTGAATATGCATACTTGGAAGTCTCGTGGACCTTGGAGATACAATCAATTTCATTCATTCTATCCCACACTTCCTCACTCCATCAATGGTAGACAGAAATAGAGGCAAAAACTCTATGCAGACAAATCCGTTTTAGAGGATTCTTAGAAGCATCCTGTTGGGATGGTAAACCCAGAGTCTCCTGAAACTTCCTATGTTTGTCTGTTTTATGTATATCTCTTCTTATTCAGGAGAGTCTTTAACACAGCAAACTACTTTTCCAGTCATTTGGGGGTGTAGTCAAGATTCTACCATTCTTCTCCAGAAAATTCTTACCTCTCATTCAGGAATTCCTACACTAAATTCAGCCTCCCATCCTCACTTATTCTTTAAAAAGAATAGGAACATGAGTTTTAAATTCCCATAGGAGGCCTATGAACAAACCTGAAAAGAATTGCTCTTGTCACTGTGAGCTATGCAAACAATCTTTGCCTATATAATACTTTTCGATCTAATGAAGTTACAGTGAAACTCCAGCTCTAGAAACTCTCTCACCTTAAAAAGTCATCCCATATTATTACCTCTTCTAAAGGAGTGTTTCAGTGCAAACCCCAAAGGCTGTGGACATGCTATTGTGCAAAAGAAATAAATTAACTATCGAATCCTACACTGGCAGTCAATGGAGCACATTAAATCCCTGAAAAGTACATTGCCTGGGAAATACGATTCAGTTCATAATAAAATAAATTAAATTGTCACTGTGAACTTGAAAATAATTATACTTGAAGTATAACAGACTAGACACATGCATCTTGGACAAGAAAAACAAAGAAAACATGGTAAGTAGAAAATGTAATTTCTCAGTTCATATAGAAACCATCAAAAAGAAAAGAAATAAAGAAATGGAAAATAAGAATATAATAAATCATGTATATGGACAAGCAATGTAAATATTTTCCATATTTTTTATTCATGTCATGGATTTTAGTTCTGTAATCAAAAAGAAATTAGGAAACACGCAGCTTCAAAACTGGGTACCAAAATAATTAACTGATTCTTGATGTAAAGTGTGTAAAAATTAAGCTATGAGACCATATGATATATTAATCCACATGTCATTAATAGACTTAGTAGTAATTTAATTTACTAATTTACTTATATCCCCAAAATAATAACTCTGATTTCATATCTTAAAGTTTATAAGTAATTTGCTAGCTGAAAAAAATAGTTTAAAGTTATTTCCTTCTATTTCAAGATTATAGGCCAATATGTTTTTAAAGAAAAAATATTTTAAAAATATAATTTACAAAATAAAAAATAAAGATTTTCATTTAGCCATGACATCTCTCTACAGTCTCTGCTTTGAGTTTTTTATTGTCAATAACAATATTTTTCAAAGTTTTCAAATTTTTTCAAAATTTTTCAAAGTTTAGTTCTACATTAGCCAAAATGGTTTGATCACTCTACCCCTATTTATTGGCTAACATCTAATATCCACTGTTTATCAAATTAACTTGGCCAAGTAATTGTTATTCAAAGAAACTAAACTAAAAATAACTGTATGAATTCAACTTATTTGGACATATTTTAGTCAGCATGCAGTCAGTAAATATCTCAAATCTGGCTTAAACTATACCCTGAAAGAAAGGCCAGTGGGCCTCTGTGGTAAAATCAATGTTGGTGCCCTGTCTGGATTTCCTTTACTGGGACAATATATCCATCTCTCCATGACACCAATCAGCTACTTAATGGCAAATTGCTTGGGTCAGACTTCTCAAACAGGGAAAGGGGAAGAGATGCTTCCTGACCAGGATTAACATACACAGTGTGGAATTGCTTTTCTTGCCACAGGTTCTCAGCCAGGACCACTATCCAAGGGTAAACAGTGCCTGATCTAGAGTCATAGAATTCTGCATAATATCATTCCTTTTATTATTTTTTTAAAATAGTTTATTGTCAAGTTGGTTTCCATATAACACCCAGTGCTCATCCCCACAATTGCCCTCCTCCATGCTCATCACCTCCCTTCCCCTCTCCCTCCACCCCCATCAGCCTTCAGTTTGTTCTCGGCATTCAAGACTCTCATGGTTTGCCTCCCTCTCTCTCCCCCACTACTTTTCCCCTTCTTCTCACCCATGGTCCTCAGTTAAGTTCCTCCTAATCCTCCTATACATGCAAACATATGATATTTGTCCTTCTCTGCCTGACTTATTTCGCTCAGCATAACACCCTCAAGGTCCATCCATGTTGCTACACATGGCCAGATTTCATTGTTTCTCATTGCCATGTAGTATTCCATGGTATAGATAAACCACATCTTCTTGATCCATTCATCCGTTGATGGACACTTAGGCTCTTTCCATGTTTAGGCTATTGTTGAGAGTGCTGCTGTGAACATTGGGGTCCATGTGCCCCTATGCATCAGCAATGCTGTATCCCTTGAGTACACAGCTAGGGAATATATCATTCCTTTTTTTTTTTTAATGCTTATTTATTTATTGAGAGAGAGAGTGAGAGCGAGCATGAGCAGGGGAGGCACAGAAAGGGAGGGAGACACAGAATCCAAAGCAGGCTCCAGGATCCAAACACAGAACCCAATGCAGGGCTTGAACCCACAGACTGTGAGATAATAACCTAAGCTGAAGTCGAATGCTTAACTGACTGAGCCACCCAGGCGCCCTTGCATAATATCCTTCCTGATCGAGAATCTCACTTCATGGTCAAGAAGGTACGGCATGAGCATGTTTACATGAGGATACATAGTCCTACCACTTTCTATACTATCAAGAAGCTATCGTCCAAGTAGAGTGATGAAACAGCCTCTAAAAATGCACCTGAAGAGAACCTGGGTGGCTTAGTAGATTAAGCATCCAACTCCTGATCTCAGCTCAGGTCTTGATCTCAGGGTTGTGAGTTCAAGCCTCACGTTGGGCTCCATGATGGGCACAGAACCTACTTGAAAAAAGAAAAGAAAGAAAGAAAGAAAGATGCAACTGAGACATCAGCTTGAAGATTATACTGTGAGGATAGGTGCTATCCTGCAAGATTTTGTAAATTCCTTAAAGCAAGGGCATCACATGGTATTGTGTCCCCTGTAAATAAAATACATAGGTCCACATATCAAGTAGTAGAGGTAAGAGTAGCCCCACTCATCATCACTTCCAATGACTCACTTGAAGAATTTGTGCTTCCCATCCCCATCTGTTATGGCTTCTAAGTCTAGAGGTCCTGAATGCAAGATGGAGAACATTTCTACCCATAGAAGGAAGAATCAGAAAACACAAGAACACAGTAAAACTTCAACTAAACTCAAAGCAATGGCTGCCACTAACCACATTAGGTTCCTTATGTCAGTAGTTCAGCTGGTACAAAAAAGACGTACCAGGAAAATCAACCCTGATTTATCATGAGGAAAAAATACTACCTAATAATGATGATGTACATAATTATGTCTGACACAAATGCTGGGGCATCTCTTGGCACACCCATGCCCATTTGTGACTATAATGGCAAGTATAGGAAACCTACCCTACTTTCAGAAAGGTATGGTATCAGAGAATTAGTCTGCACCAACCCAGAAGGCAAGTCACCTAGACCAGCTGGCACTGCTAGCTAAGGGTGAGGGGAATCAGAAATGTGTGGTAGAGGAGGGAGATGATTGGCACACTGGTACCAATTTCAATAGCAGGGGCTGTAGTTTACCTCACCAAACCTCCTCTTTTATTTCTCCAGGAATAGCGATCACAAGATCTGGACAGTTGGAATAAATTTAATGTGAGAAACAAATGGACCTGAGCAGTGTAAGGGGTAGTCTATGATGAATACTGTTTTGATGCGCTACCCAGATCCTCTTAACCAGACCAGGGTAATCATCTCTCAGCTGCTCTGAGTGTTGGCTGCCAACGGGTTCACAACTATCCATCTTCTTCTCCAAAGACTGCCCTCTGCTAATAGGAATGACTTCATCAGGGAAGGTCTGCACTTACCCTCCGCCCACATACAGCCAACAACCTATGACTGGCTGAAAGCAGGATACTAAATACTGTCACCATTGTCTCAAAGAGAGACAGCTCATTAGCCCATCCCCTCTGGATCAAACCAATGCTAAATTTTGACTTGAAGGCATTGTTCAGCTCTTTCTTCTTCCCCCATTCTGCTTCATTCTTAACTGTGTGGAGTTTTTTGAAAAACACTTCCTCAATAAATCATGTGCCATGATTATCGAAGGCATTTCTCCTAAGGAATCAGAACTAAAAGAATCTCAAGATTTATCATTTATAAGAACAGGAGAGTTTGTTTTAAATGCACATTCTTTGGCTCTACCTCTAGAAAATTAATGTAATTGGTGAGCCTACTGACCACTCTAGGATGCACTGGACTAGACCCTCAGCAGACACTATCCACAAAGGAAAGCCAGAACTGCCAATGGCACAGCAATATGCTCAATAAATGTACTTGAGAACAAGTTTCTCTATAGTTACTCTTAAGACTTTGATTTCCCAACATAACAAACCTCTAAGCTCAACTTTGTGATATGGCTTTCACTCTACTCATGTTTACAACTTCAAAATGTTAATAAAACATGATAAGTGCAAAAGTCAAAATAAAGTAGAAGAGGTGGCATGTAAGTAATGGACTGCACATTCTTAATTTAAATCGTATATATTTATTCACTCACTCAGTAACTGAATACTAACCAAATGAATTTGTAATATATTCCAGTCTAGTTTTATTAGGATTTGTGCTGTATGTGTAATGTAAAAACAAAGAAAATATATTGCTACATCAACTTATATTATTCATGCATATAAAGTTCTGTGTATCTGCCCATGTGGTTGAGAAGATGCATTAGGAAGTCGATTATAATAACACGGAAAGGTTATTTGAGTCAAATCAAAACAATAAATGGGGCAGAGAAAAATTGTAAAATATTTGTTTTACTCTTTCCTCCAGTGACACATAAAACATTATCTCTTTCTCTAAGCGATTATGAACATTTCTATTCTGTCATCTCGCATCAAGTGGAGATTTGTTTAAAATCATTTATGTCTGGGAAGTTACACAAACCTCCTGTACTTCAGAGATAGTATATTTTTGATCACCTCAACTGTTAAAAACTCACAGTTCTTATTTGTAGTAATACTCAGACAGATGGAAATATTAAAGCTGCTGTAGCCACCTCTAATTAACTAATTTATCAAATTTTCCACACTTTCCATTTTCTCAGTAAAATATGCCAGCAGTTGCCAACAGGATACAGAACACTCTCAAATATTAGGCTACTCTCCACTATGCTCACCCATTTCCTCTCCTCCAGATGGGCAGTACAACCCATCAAGAGTCAGTTGTGTTTATTCGCAAACTTGTCTATGATCCCAGTTATTATCATATAATTTAATTTTGCTAAAGGTTTCACAAACTATGAAACATGAGTTCTAAAACAAGTAAACATCTTTAAAAACTAAGATGCATACTTTGCTGAGACTTGGTAATGTGGACTTGCTTTAAAGATTGCTCTCAGATTACAGAGAAACATGAAACAAAGAGGAAAATAGTAAAATTAAGAGAATTCTATATCGTTTCAAATTATTTTACAGGAATCTCTATCTTTTTTGCTCCACTTTAAAGATCCCATACTGGAAATCATTAAGCATCCAAAATGAGTATGGTGCACACACAAAATTCCAGAACTTCCAATCAGATCCACACACAAAAACAGACTTCGGCCTTTGTTGCAATGGCTAATATATTCACATGTATGAAGATCTATACAGGAAGATTTAGTCAGTTTTAATCTTTTTTTTTTTTTTTGCTGTTAGTGATTTCAATTAACTGACAAATGACCAGTTCCAATCATATCCCCATCAAAAATGTCTACCACATCAGGTGGTCCTGGTGATGGGAACAGAAAAGATGTGAATTCATAGGACTTTGTAAATCCTTCTATAAAACAAAGAAAACAGTGAAAATAAAGAAATGTATTTATGGCATTTCTTTTAAGGTAAGCTTTAGAACTACAAAGAGAATAAAGGAAAAACTGAACCTTGGTAGAAATGAAGCTGGTCAAAAGGTTAATCTTTCTTGTTAAGATGCAATAAGGCACATGATTAAAAGATTGTTTCCTTTTAAAATGTAAACATCCTGTGTAGGAACAAAAGCTAGTGAGGGAAAACACACTTCCTCACTAAGAAGGAAAGTATGTCATTCAGACCTGTGGTCTAGGTCTATAGGTCTGACCCAGGTCTATATTTCAGAGAGTGTCAGAGGAGAACAAACCAGACTGTTTTGTTATCTCAGAATTTGATGTTGCTCAAAGAACCGTGTGATTTGAACATTTATAAGGCCCGTGACACTCAGACAAATGGTGGTAGGTTTAGTTGAAGAAGGAAAGAAGAGGAGAAAGAAAGGGAACTCTGAGAAGCTACCATGTCCCAAGCACTCTTGGTGCTTCATTAAGGTATGTAATCTCTATATTTCAGAGTTGAGAAACTGAGGCCAGAGGAGATTACCACATAAATAGAAAAGACCTGTTGCAGGCTAACTCAGAAATTAGAACTCAACATGTGGTGCTCTTCTCTGTTATACACCCACACTGATCCATTGACTGCTTGGCTAACTTTTCCACTGCTTCTTCCTAAAGAAAGAGGGGAAACTGACAGAAAATCTGGATTCAAGCTGTGCTTCTGTCACAATGTTACTCGGGGCAAATTACTCAAATTCCTAGCCTATTTGGTTTTTTTTTTTTCTAAAGGGAAAAATAATTATAACAGAGAAAAAGGGCAGAAAAAAAGCATTAAGACTATGGACCCAATATATAATTTTCTTGTATTTGCTTCAGATCTTTTTAATTCCGTAAATAAACACTACAGAGTTGCTGATCCCTTCTCTCTCTAGAAGTAACCACTATCTTGAAGTTGAAATGTATCACCTCCATCATTTTATATTATATATATTATCTAACAGCACAGTAGACAGTACTATTTTGTGTTTAAAATTTGCATACATGATAACATGATGTACATATTACTTAATGATGTTTTATGATATTTTTAAGATTTATCCATTTTAATAAATACATATATTAATGTATATGACTTATTTCAATAGCACTCTATTGTATCATAATTTGTCCACACATATGTTAGTAGATATTTAAGTAATTTTCAAACAACAGTTGTTTTAAAAATATGCAAACGCCGTAAGGCCATCAATGGATTTTTCAGCAATAACTTTGCAGGCCAGAAAGGAGTATCATGATATTTTCAAGCTGCTGAAAAAAAAATCTGCAACCAAGAAAATTCTATCCAGTGAGGCTGTCATTCAGAATAGAAGGAAAAATAAAGAGTTTCCCAGACAAACAAAAGTTAAAGAAATTCATCACCACTAAACCAACCCTACAAGAAATGTTAAAGGGGACTCTTCGAGTGGAAAGGAAAGTAGAAAGCACTAAAGCAGCAAAATTAAGTCTATCTATAAAAAAGTTAAGGAATTCACAAAGTAAAAGAATGTAAAGTATGACACCATATACCTAAAATGTGAGGGCAAGAGTGAAGAATAGGTTCAAACTTAAGTGACCATCAACTTAATATAGACTGTTATATGCATAAGATATTATATATAAACCTAATGGTAACCACAAATCAAAACCGGTAACAAAGGGCCACTTCTGTGGCTTAGTCAGTTGAGTTTCTAACTCTTGATCTTATCTCAGGTCATGATCCCAGGGTCGTGGAAGAAAGCCCCATATCAGGCTTCATGCTGAGTATGGATCCTGCTTAAGATTCTCTCTCCCTCTGTCCCTCCCCTGCTCACAATCTCTCTCTCTCTCTCTCTCAAAAAAAAAAAAAAAAAAAAAGAAGAAAGAAAGATACACCAAAAACAAAGACAAAACAATCCAAGAACTATCACTAAGGAAAGGCAGCAGCAAGTCATGACAGAAGAGAGCAAGAAAGGAACAAAGAAGAATTATAAAAACAGTCATAAAACAAGTAAGAAAATGTCAATAACTACAAACATATCAATAATTACTTTGAATGTAAATGGACTAACTGCTCCAATCAAAAGACATAGTGTGAAGGAATGGATAAAAAAAAGCAAGACCCATCTATATGCTACCTATAAGAGAGACTCATTTTTTTAATTTTTTTCTTCCTTAGTTTATTGTCAAGTTGGTTTCCATGTAACACCCAGTGCTCATCCCAATAAGTACCCTCCTCGATGCCCATCCCCCACTTTCCTCTCCCCCATCCCCCTCAGCCCTCAGTTTGTTCTCAGCATTCAAGAGTCTCTCATGGTTTGCTTCCCTCCCTCTCCCCAACTATTTTTCCCCTTCTTCTCTCGCATCGTCCTCCATTAACTTCCTCCTAATCCACCTATATGTGCAAACATACGGTATCTGTCCTTCTCTGCCTCACTTCTTTCACTCAGCATAACACTCTCAAGTTCCATCCATGTTGCTACAACTGGCCAGATTTCATTCTCTCTCATTGCCATGTAGTATTCCATTGTACAAATATACCACATCTTCTTGATCCATTCATCAGTTGATGGACACTTAGGCTCTTTCCATATTTTGGCTATTGTTGGGAGTTGCTAATACGTACATTAGGGTATATGTGCCCCTATGCATCAGCACTCCTGTATCCCTTAGGTAAATTCCTAGCAGCAGTACTGCTGGGTCATAGGGGAGTTCTATTGTTAATTTTTTGAGGAACCTCCATACTGTTTTCCAGACGGGTTGCACCAGCTTATATTCCCACCAATAGTGTAGGAGGTTACCTGTTTCTCCACATCCTCGCCAGCATCTAGAGTCTCCTGATCTGTTCATTTTAGCCACTCTGACTGGCATGAGGTGGTATCTCAGTGTGGTTTTGATTTGTATTTCACTGATGAGGAGGGACTCTGAGAATCATTTCATGTGTCTGTTGGCCATCTGGATGTCCTCTTTGGAGAAGTGTCTGTTCATGTCTTCTGCCCATTTCCTCACTGGATTATTTGTTTTTCGGGTGTGGAGTTTGAGGAGTTCCTTATAGATATTGGATACTAGCCCTTTATCCGATATGTCATTTGCAACTATGTTTTCCCACTCTGTCAGTTGCCTATTAGTTTTATGGATTGTTTCCTTTGCCGTGCAGAAGCTTTTTATCTTGATGAGGTCCCAATAGTTCATTTTTGCTCTTGATTCCCTTGCCTTTGGGGATGTGTCAAATAAGAAATTATTGCGGCTGAGGTCAGGGAGGTTGTTTCCTGCTTTCTCTTCTAGGATTTTGATGGTTTCCTGTCTCACATTCAGGCCCTTTATCCATTTTGAGTTTATTTTTCTGTATCGTGTGAGAAAATGATCTAGTTTCCTTCTTCTGCATGTTGCTGTCCAGGTCTCCCAGCACCATCTGTTAAAGAGGCTGTCTTTTTTCCATTGGATGCTCTTCCCCGCTTGGTCAAAGATTAGTTGGTCATACATTTGTGGGTCCAATTCTGAGTTCGCTATTCTATTCTATTGGTCTATGTGTCTGTTTTTGTGCCAATACCATGCTGTCTTGATGATTACAGCTTTGTAGTAGAGGCTAAAGTCTGGGATAGTGATGCCTCCCATTTTGGTTTTCTTCTTCAATATTACTTTGGCTATTCGGGGTCTTTTGTGGTTCTATACAAATTTTAGGACAGTTTGTTCTAGTTTTGAGAAGAATGCTGGTGCAATTTTGATTGGGATTGCAATGATTGTGTAGATTGCTTTGGGTAGTAACGACATTTTAACAATATTTATTCTTCCAACCCATGGGCATGGAATGTTTTTCCATTTCTTTGTGTCTTCTTCAATTTCCTTCACAAGTTTTCTATAGTTTTCATCATACAGATCTCTTGTATCCTTGGTTAGGCTTATTCCTAGGTATTTTATGGTTTTTTGTGCAATTGTGAATTGGATTAGTTTCTTGATTTCTCTTTCTGTTGCTTCATTGTTGGTGTATAAAAATGCAACCGATTTCTGTATGTTGATTTTGTATCCTGCAACATTGCTGAATTCATGGATCAGTTCTAGTAGGCTTCTGGTGGAGTCTGTTGAGTTTTCTATGTAGAGTATCATAAGAGAGACTCATTTTAGACCCTATAGACATACACAGATTGAAAGTCAAGAAATGATAAAGTATTTATCATGCCCATTTGCATGATAGTGAAACTGCATTCACTTCCATTTGCATGGAAGTGAAAAGAAAGCTTATGTAACAATATTTATATCAAAGAAAAGTAGATTTTAAGACAAAGGGTGTAACAAGGAACAAAGAAGGACACTATGTAATCATAAGGCGAACAGTCCAACAACAAGATATAACAATTGTAAATATATCCAGCATGGAAGCATGCAGATACATGAAGGAGCTTCAGAAGCTTGGGATTCAGTTTTCTCTCTTCTCCTAAATCAACTACCTCTCATTCACTGGTGTTCCATTTTCTAAAAATGTGAAATTGTTTCTTGTCCTCAGCCATTACCTTGTCTTGTCCTTATGGATCTTGCAGGAGGGAGTATAAATAAATGCTTACGTTAGGTTTGTCACCTTTAAATGGAAGTTCACTACAAATGCCTTCTCCTTGTCTGTAATTTGGTTTTGGACCTGATCTTCTTCTCCCACAAATTGAGCATGATAATAACAATGACAACGACAATAATAATAATACTCCTTCTTTAGAGTGTTCTTGTGAGGCTCCTAAAGTGGTAATGTATGAGACAGCACTTTATAAACTGGAATGTGCCATATGAATTCTAGTTGCTATTAAAACAAATAGGGGCTCCTGGGTGGCTCAGTTAGTTAAGCGTCTGACTCTTGATTTTGACTCAGATCATGATCTCAGAGTCATGGGATAGATTCCCGTGCTGAGCATGAAAACTGCTTAAGATTCTGTCTCCTTCTTCCTCTGCCCTCCCTCACTTGCTTGAGCTCACTCTCTTTCTTTCTCTCTCCCCCCCAAAAAAATTAATTTTTGTATCCCTCATAGCAGGAAAGAGACTACATGAAGATTTTCAGAAATATTTTAGGCTCATTTATAACAACTAGAGAACACCTTTTTTTGGTAAAAATATTCCACAGAACTGTTCTTAAATAAATGTTTAAAGTAATCATTGACCTCAATGATCTAAGAGTAATATCCAATACTACATTAGAGGTAGAACCTTGGTGATAATATAGTCACAAAAAATATATTCAATATTTTAGTGCTAGATGTCATAGTTCCAACTTTCAAATAGAGGCAATCTACCTGTGTTTTAAGTTACATCAATTCAAGTTTATCCTTGAATCTAAATATACTAATTTGATGCCAGTTCTTGTTAAATATATAAAAAAAATAGAAATCAGGAAAATCTTAATACTCTAGTAGTGCTCATTATATTTGGGATCTTTCTCTCTTCCTTATTACATATCAAACATTTACACCTGGGTCATATATCATGTACTGTTTTTTAGTCCTAAAGAGTAAAACATTCAAATTAATGTCAAGTGAAAACTGTCAAAGATCACTAAGCTCTTCTATTCTCTAAATGAAATTATCCGTCCACTTAGCCAAGTCACAAAGTTGCATGTCTCAAGGGATTTAGTTTGGAGAATAAATTTTTATGACATAAAGAATAAGATAATTAATAAAAAGAGAAAGATTGGTTGTCCAGATAAACATTAAGTTAATATGGGATTCAATCTTCTCTATGAAGAGTTGAGATAATTGCTTTCAGAGAAGTTTCTGTTCTTTTCCAGGTAATTTCACATAGAGAATCTTACTTAATCCTTCCCTTAGTTCCTTAAAGTATCTGGATTCAATCCCATTTTGCAGATAAAGAACTGAGAAATCAAAAACCTAAGCTATTTATTAAACATAGAGTCAGCATTTGGACCCAAGTATCCCAAGTTCCAAGGAAAATGCCTGATTGACCACTCCACTCCAGGGATAAATCACACACTCCCTCTTACCACCTGCTGAAAATGCACTGAGGCACACACGAGATGAAGGATAAAAGTGGGGACCACTCATGCCCACAGCACTGTCAGCAGATGTCCCTTAGCATATGCCGGCACATTCTGTCAGCCCCTTGGGGGCACCAGAGTATCAGACGACCAAAATGACAGGTTGTACAAAGATGCAGACTCATTACAAATAGCCCTTCTTTTCCTTTTGTTTCGTTCATTCTGAGCAGCTGGCATCTTTCAGCGAACTGTCGGTATTATATTTAAGACATAGTACATCATTAAAATAAAGCTCGGGGCTAATAATTATGTCTTGTTCAGGTGTTTTATGACTAAAGATTCTGACTTTCCCCCAAGGTTTCCAACTCACTCTTTTCCAAATTGGTTCTCTCAGGGCATTTGTTACATTGTGGACATGTCCCCAACAATTAAATAGCAGTTTAATCCTCCCTCTCTAGATCTTTCTTTCTGAGGTAGTGTCCCAACGCCTAAACCACTTCCACTTTTGAGGCGGTGTTTATGGAGTCCTCGCCTGGCTGTGGGACTGCGGCTGCACACCCAGGTTAATCCAAGTGGAACGCTCAGCTCCCAGCCTCGGTGCTGCTCACAGGAAGCAAATCCCTACGCTGCCTCCATCTCCACCTTTGTTCAGCAGTTATTAAGACATCAACGCACCCAATTTAACTATCAGATGGGGAAAAGAGCACAGGAGCTGGGGTAGACAAGGATTTAAACTCTAAGCCTTATTTTATCTATAAAATGAGATTGATGGCAGTCCCCACCATTCAGAAATATTGTGGAGACCAAGTGAGGTCCCGTATGTGAAATCACTTTGTCACTTGTAAAGAACTTAGTACTTTAGAATTGGCAAAAGCATTCTCATGGAGGTTGCCTCTTCAGGGCTTGGTAAACCCTGGCGCTTTGTGGTAGAAGGGAACAGCTCTTTGCTGGTTTAATTTATAGTGGAAAAACCTCTTAGGGTGCCCAGGTGGCTCAGTCGGTTGGGCCTCGGACTTCAGCTCAGGTCCTGATCTCTCCGGAATTTGAGCCTCGTGTTGTCGGTCTCTGTGTTGACAGCTTGGAGCCTGAAGCCTGCTTCCAGTTCTGTGTCTCCACGTCTCTCCCTCCACACACACCCCCTCCCCTCACGCTGTCACTCTCTCAAAACTACATAAACACTTAAAAAATTAAAAAATAAAATAAAAGCCTCCTGGACCATTTCCTCCCTTGGCTTGACATTTAATATGGCTGTGCAAGAGGACAGCTCAGCAAGAGCATTAGATTGACTTTAATGACCCCCCAGGCTGCCCCTCTTAATCCCTGAAAAAGAGAAACTCCAAATCTGCCATTCTACAACATGTCCCTTGAAAGTAGGGTCTGTGTTAAGGATTCCTTCACAAATTCTTAATTTCCTTGTTAAGCCTCTTACTGTATGGGATTCACAAAATGCATTTTACACAAACATTTAAATTAGCACCACTTAACCAAGATTCTCTTAGGTTATTTCTACTTAGCTCAATCTAGTTGAATATCCAGTAGCAAACAGCTGAACTACTTAGATTTTTACAACTTTTACTCAGAAATAAACACCTTGAGGGGCGCCTGGGTGGCTTAGTCGGTTAAGCGTCCGACTTTCGCTTGGGTCATGATCTCGCGGTTCGTGGGTTCGAGCCCCGCGTCGGGCTCTGTGCTGACTGCCAGCTCGGAGCCTGGAGCCTGTTTCGGTCTGTAACTCCCTCTCTCTCTGACTCTCCCCTGCTCACGCTGTCTCTCTCTCTCTCTCTCTCTCTCTCCTAGAAATAGATTTAAAAAAAAAAAGATACAATCTACTTAAAAAAAAAAAAGAAATAAACACCTTGATAAGGATATCCAAATTTCAGAACCACATACACATAATTTTTTCTTTCTAATGTAAATGACATATTTGATATATTTTTTATACAATTTAGAACTATCAAGGAACTTCAACCTTAGATCATTCTTCAATTTCTTTATCAAATATTTTCAGCCTTTTTTCAGGGCAGGTGTTTTCTATGGGCTAAGGATTCAGAAGTGAATAAAAACTGAGTTAACCCAGCTTTCCTAGGACTTTCCAAGTAGCAGAAATATCTGTCTCTTCTGCCCAAAGACATTTTACCAAAGAACTGACTTGGTTGGTCTCTTTGGGTTACATTTGGGTCTGCCAAACTCAGGTAAGTTCAACTAGCTATAAACTAATTGTTATAAACTATTTTAATGTAAACAGAGTAGATCCAAAAACCCATTTATTGATATAAGTTCACTTTGGCAGTTTGATTCTGTTCAAATTGACAAAATAAACAAAAGTCCAAACTTTCACAGGCATTTTGACCTTACTCTCAGACTTGGTTAGCTTTGCAAAACAACAACAATTATTAGATCTGCATAAATCATATTACCTAACGTTTATTAAGAACTAACAATGTGGCATGTTCTTAACATGGATTGTGTTTCTTTAGCTTCATGATATTAACTATTAACATGATGAGAGATTACCTCCAATTTACAGATGGCAAATGTAGCAGGAGTTAAACCAAGAATTTCTCACCAGGTCTAGGCTTTGACACACTAGTGAAATAAATGAAATACTTCCTCACTCTTAAATGTGTTTTAATTTAACATTTATGGAGTCCCTACTATGTATAAATGACAGTGCTAAATTCTGGAGAGATACAGTTCCTACCCCCAAAAGCAATTAAAAATTTAATAGAGCATATGACATGTACAGAAATAATATAAGGTATTTAAGATAAGGTGGCAGAGGCAGCGGTTAATGGAGTCCCGGACCTGAACCAAGAACAGAGGCCCCACACGGGAACACAACTACCGCGGTGGAGTGGGTGCCTGGGCGCTCCTCATCCTCTGCCAGTGACAAGGTCGGTGGTGCATAGCACACCACTCAGAGTGTTGGACAAAAAAAAAAAAAAAAAAAAAAAAACAGTGAGTGAGAAGGGTCCGTCTTGAATCTCTCCCAGCACTATGGCTAATAGAGGCATCCTTCCTCTGCAGATACCTGGGTCAGGCTTCAGCTCCCTCCCTCCCATCCCTCATCTGCCCTCAGGTTCCCCCCATTGTAGCCCCATTTATTCAGATCACCTACACTGAGCTTTACTCTCCCACTGACCTCCCATTGGAACAGGCTGTCTCCTGTGGAATCTGAGGGACCCCACCCCCACCCCACTTAACCTCTTGTCTTAGAAATTTGCCACTTATTTCTCATGGTCTTGGTCACTGGGTGTCCCAGAGGAAGGTGTGGCACATTTGGCGTCTGGCGAGACCCACTTTCTGGTTCACAGGCCACCATCTTTTCGCTGTGTCCTTACATGGTGGAAGAGGTGAAGGAACTCTCTGGGGCCTCTTTTATAGAGGTGCCAATCCTATTCTTGGGGGCTCCACCTTCATGATCTAATCACTTCCCAAAGGCACTACCTCCAAATATCATCACATTAGGGATTAGATTTCAACATGAATTTGGGGAGGACACAAACATTCAGTCTTCTTCTTTAAATGGGTCTTTCCCTTATTATAAAAGTAAGGTGTGCTTATTTTTAAAATTCAAACCATTCCAAAGGATAGGAAGAAAAATACAGACTATGTTGTTTCCCCTTCCCCAGCTACCCAGGACTAACTGGCCTCTGGGCACTTGTCCCTTGAGCTACTTCTCTTTATACACAAGGACACCCGCAGCCACACACACCTTCACACATAAACACACGCATACACACCACACACACCTACATATCACAGTCACTTCAGACAACCTGCGGGAGACCCAGAGTCTTTGCACCACCAGAGATGCAGCGAGGATTGTCATGCTCTCAATAAAGGACACCTAAGTCCTAAGTGAGAGGACAATTAGAAAAAGATGAATTTCCACTCAAGGGCAGGCTCTCACACAGATCAAAGCATTCACAGTATGGGCGCCAAAACCTGTGGTAACAGAAGAAGAGTTCTCTGTTGAGAACTCTTCCTCAGCGGACAACAGCACTATGAGGACACAGAAGACATTTTATACACCGGCTTCCCTCAGTGGGCACCAGTCTCAGACATGGCATTGTTGGGGGCTGTAGGAGCCGGGTAGCCATGCATAGTTTCCCAGGAAATAGGAACATTATTGAAGCAAGTCAGGTCAAGAGAGGAGGAAAATGCTGGACACATTTGGGAGTAAAAACTACAGTACATGCCACACTCCCTGAGGACTCCTGTGATAGCTGGAAAGAAATTTGCCATGAGCACGAAGTCCCTCAGAATGCACTGGGACAGATTTTGAAAAAATAACTGCTTTGTAGCTGTTCTTTGACTCTCAGGGTTCTGATGTGGAAAATGTGGGAGACACAGCAATGCAAATCAAGCGCTCCTGACAGGGCAGAGAAGACCTGGAATCTGGGCTTGCCAAGACCCTGACATCAGCGCGTCCGGAGAAGATCCCTCCCCACTGTTCCCTGCAGCTGACACCAGATAGCACAGGGAGACAGCCAGCCCCAGAGAGTCAAAAACAAGAGCTGCAATCAAACAATCTGGGGGATACAGACGTTTTCCCTGAGGCAAGTCACAGGATACTCTATAACAGAATACAGCTGCTTAAATAAACCAACCTCATGGCAAAATCTCTCCACTGGCAGAGTTCTAGAGTGTGAACCAGGCAAGTTTTAAAATAAATCCATGGCAAAAAAAAAAAAAAAAAATCTGTCTTGTTTTTTTATTTTAATTTTTTAAAATTTTAAAAATTATTTAAAAAAATTTTTAATGCTTATTTTTGAAAGTGAGAGAGACAAAGCATGAGTGTGGGGGGTGGGGGGTGGGGGTGGCAGAGAAAGATGGAGACACAGAATCTGAAGCAGGTTCCAGGCTCTGAGTTGTCAGCACAGAGCCTGATGCAGGGCTTCATCTCATGAACTGTGGAGATCATGACCTGAGCCGAAGTCAGGCTGCTTCACCAAAGAGTCACCCAGGTGCCCTACTGTCTTGTTTTTTAAAACAACAACAAAGGGTAGGAATGCAAATTGTACTAAATACGGGCTGATTACCAAGAGTGACCCCAGAATGAGCTAGAGAAAATACATGCAATTAGGAGACAAGGGGAGAGACCAGAACTTCTTGGGATATAGTATCACAAAAGGAGGCATCACCTCTACCCTACAAAATACAACTTTTCCAGGAGATAAGCCATAATTTCCTGAAACATGTTTGTAAATGTTCATATTTTTTATAACCTAATTGATATTTGTTTTAAAATTATATCCATTTTCTATTATTGCTTCTGGTAGATTTTCACTTTTAGTTCTATAAAACAATAGCTTGCTTCCTTTTTTAAATAATTCAGTTCACGGTTTCTATCCTGATGTTTGCTGAGAGGTTCAAGACAGAAATGTTGAATCTAAATAAAAAAGAAAACTGAAAAAATCTTAGAATGAACAAGAAATTCAGAGTAATAAGGGCATGTATGGTCAGGGGAAAAAGTGTCCTTAGCCAGAGAAATCTCACATTAGTAAAAAACTTAACAGGCATCTCCTTTGGTCTTCTGTTCTTTGATGTCCTCGAGTGTCAGACTCACCTTGGTATGACATGACCTCACAGAGTCTCTTCTGTCATGGTTTCAAATAAATGCTGTTTTCTGGAGACTTTGACTCTTTTTCTGGCCAGCATCCCAGAAGTATTGATCAACTTAGTGCCATTGCCCTATTCCGCCTCAGAATGGCGCCAGAGTTATCTCTTAAAACCCAAATTTCATCATGCCACCACTGCTGAAACCTCTGTGGTCATTCCCTATCGTCTCCCAGTAACAATGCTCAATGTCCTCAAAAGGCCCAAAAGAATCTTCATAATCTAGTTGCTCCCAGCTTCCAGTTTGCAATGAACAAATTGAGAACCAGTCTGGTAGAAAAGCTCACACAAGGTCACCAAACTGGTGATGGACCGGGCCAGGTTTTGTGATTTGAATTTCCCCTCCCAGAGCTTTTTCATAACCACCCCCCCACCTTGGGCCTTATCCCTGAGGGATTCCATTGAAGATCCCCCTCCCCGTCTTACAATATATTGTAATAAAAGTTACATGAATGTGGGTTCTCTCTCTCTCCCCATCCCACAAGCATACCCTCTCTCTCTCTAAATATCTCCTTGTACTGTTCTCACCCTTCTTCTTGTGATAATGTGAGATGATAAAATGCCCACGTGATGAGATGAAGTGAAGACAATGACGCAGGCGCTGTGATGAAGCGTTAGGTGACTACTGACCTTCTGATGATTCATCAGAAGAAGGGTCATCTGCATCTGGACCGTACTTCACGTGGGTGGTGAAACTGCCAGAAGCAAAACTGCAGGTGAGTGGGGACCACTGGAGTTATTTGAATACCTGGGTGAGGGCTGGGCTAGCCCGCTAATGACGATGCTCAGAAAATTATTCCAACGTATTTGAAAATGATTTAAACTACTTTTTTTTTGGTTTTGCTTCTTTCATCTGATATATTTTAATATTGTATCGTTTGCTTGGTCCCAGCATGACTAGTCTCTTCGTACTGTTTTTTGTGAGGCAACATTTCCTAGATCATGATTATCACTCCGACTCTGGAACTTCACTACTTTAAGGGGGCCCACTCCTCCTCCCTCCCCAAGAAGATCTCTAGGCTGTGCTTTTCATCTTCTGAGGTCATCAGACCCTCAGCAGTAAAAGAACTCTAGGGGGCCCTCGTTTCTGCTTCTTTCTCCTGTTGTTCTAGGAGTTTCCTCTCCAAACTGTGGCTTCTAGCTCTGATCATTCCTACAAAGATATCAAAAAACACAAAGCCCAACTATCCCTAGATTGTGCCCAGTGAAACCTGGGGTCCAGAGCCAACCATAGAGTAATACTGGATTCACTGGCCCTTTGCCTCTACAGTGATGTCCCTTGTCCTGTAGGTGGCAGGTGTCCCCGGGGCAACCAGAGCTGCTGTCTGCCCCGTGTGTCTTGATGTGACCAGAACCTGGAAACCCTCAGCAAATGGTTCAGCCCTAGCATGGAGGCCCTTGAGCTCTGCAGCCCTCGGCCTCAAGTGCCTGAGCCTGCACTGGAGACCCGCCTTCTTAGGAATGTAGGCCTGACATTCTTCCAGGCTCAGCTCACCAACAGAGGCTGTTTGTGCCCATTTTACACCTGCTTGTGGATAGGCATTATCTTAACTTTTACTCAAAAGAATTTTACTTTGAAATAATTTTAACAGAGCTATTTGATAATGACATCAAAATAATAAAACCAATGTACCATTCAATAAGATCTTTTTCAAAATATTCTATAATTTAAACCATTTTAGCACCCCCCCCCACTTCAGTCTCAGAAGTGTCCCAGTTTGTGATGGTTACCAGAGGGGAGGTGGGTGAGGGATGGGCTAAACAGGCGATGGGGATTAAGGAGGGCACTTGTGATGAACACCGGGGGACATATGGAAGTGTTGGATCCTATATTATACACCTGAAAGTAATACTATACTGTATATTAGCCAACTGGAACTTAAACAAAAAACTTTCTTTTTTTTAATGTTTTATTTATTTCAAGGAGAGAGACAGACAGACAGCGTGAACAGGGGAGGGTCAGAGAGAGAGGGAGTCACAGACTGAAACAGGCTCCAGGCTCCGAGCTGGCAGTCAGCACAGAGCCCGACGCGGGGCTCGAACCCACGAACCGTGAGATCATGACCTAAGCGAAAGTCGGACGCTTAACCGACTAAGCCACCCAGGCGCCCCGAAATTTAAAGTAATTTTTTTAATGTCACTGGAAATTAAATTACATGGTTGCCCTACTTGATGACGTGTGATGAGAAGAGCAGAGGCCCAAACCTGTATTGAGCATGGCATCCATCTTTGTCCCCGTGTCACCAGGTCATTGCATAGTGAGCCCAGAGCCCTTAAAGGCACCACACTCCAACAACATTCAGCCACAGCCAACAACCCGCACAGTGCACAGGCAGAAGGCAGCGCTTCTGGCTGCTTTTGGGTCCCAGGGTGTGGATGGGGCCTGATATGCCCCAAATACCTCCAACTAGCTGTGTGTCTGGATGAGAGTTGCCTGAGGTCTAAGATGGGGCCAGGACTTCCATGGAGGGCTTTTAGGTCCTGACCAAGGAAGAGACACCAGGTCACACAGAGAGCAGCCTGAATGACCAGTGGGGTAGCAGCTACTTGCAAGAGGCAGTGCCACAGGACAGAGCAGCTATGAGTTAGGCCAAGGACAGCAGGAAATGCTAAGGGTGCCTCACTCATGTCAGAAAGATATTCTAAGTTCCAAGAGCAGAGAGACACCATCTTGGGGTAGAGGAGGAATGAGAGCAAGCATAAAGAAATGGGCTATTTAAATTATATCTAACAGGATTTAGCCAGTTTAGACCTTTAGTTACTTTCTACCTTCTAGACCAGACTATTTATTTTTCTGGGCACACTGGCGTATAATGCATGCAAATTTGCAACCCTACTATGCAAGTGGGATATATATTTGGTAAATATACTTAACTTCTGAAGCTGCTGTTTCTATGTGAGATTAATCAGCTAGCTCTTCTGGGTGATATCAGCTTTAGATCACAGAATTTCTTACCAGTTGTCACTCAGAAAAGTTAGATTTCTTGGGGTCTATGAATAGTAAGATAAAGGGTAGAAGAGAGAGGGAAAGGACTCTCCAGAGATTAAATAACAGGAGAAAAGTGTTAAAAGGAGAGGAAAAAGAAAGTGTATCTATGTTTCCTTAGTGTTAGTCCTGCTGAATATTAACAAAGGTTTTCTTTTCAATTATAACATGTTACAAATGTGAAACTGGGCATTGAGGAAACAATCTGAAATGCTTCCAAACACTGAACAGTAAGAGCTTTCAGAGGCAGTCTATGGGCTCAGATACCTTTAGGGATTACTGCATGGGCTGTGTTGGTTTTGTGCTAGAACACAAAAGATACCTTGCACCCAAGAGTCTTGAGGAGTTTAGAAATTTCAGATCCTACATATCAGTGTCTCGAGTGTAAAATTACCATGCCCTACGCCTGATCTCTCCCTGGCGCTCTCACTCTGATGACACTGTGGGAAATATGAGAGACACATGGTAATCTGTTTGGGGAATAAGGGAAAGGTGTTGGAAAAACAAAAAACGTATTCCCTGGGAAACTA
The DNA here is from genome assembly GCA_017311185.1 of Proteles cristata cristata. Taxonomy (NCBI): domain Eukaryota; kingdom Metazoa; phylum Chordata; class Mammalia; order Carnivora; family Hyaenidae; genus Proteles; species Proteles cristata. The sequence goes on along the minus strand of JAESUZ010003161.1, from coordinate 781,019 downwards.
TTTGAGTTCCACTAAGCAGAAAAATGTACAAGCTCACTCCTAATTCACTCTGAAGTGGTGTGTTTCAATTCCCTTGTAAAATACAGAAACACAAAATCGGAATGCATGTCCCAGCAAGAGTTCTCTTTTGAGAGCTTAGGCCAAAGAGAGCAAAATTTACCCAACTGCCATATGCTATAAATCATAGTTCTACAAAACACATAGTTCCTGCCTGCCGATTTTTCCCCAAAAGAAACAGTACCATTGTGCTTTCTCCACAAAACTAAAATGCTATGAAAATTTTTAAAGAAAACTGAAACAAAAACCATTCCTTTCACCAATCTGCCCTTTGGTTCCACACCTCCCTTAATTCATCTCTGTCCGCACCATCCTCTCTCTCATCCAAGCTGGAAATCTCAACATTGCCTTTGGCTCCTACCTCTCCTACACACTCACCACCTGACTCTTCTCCCTGACAGTCTTTCTTCTGCTCCTATTGTCACTTCCTGAGTGGACCTGGTTGGGATTTTACCTAGCTGTCTGCCTCTCTTGAGCTGTTCTCTTCTTCATTCCTTAGCCTCTCCCTGGGAAAACCTTCCCTCTTTCATCCTTTCTGTAAACTGCCTGTGGAGCAAACTTCCCCCCTCCCCCCCACCCCCACCACACAGCTCAGATAAGTCTCTCCTCGGCAACAAATCTTGACATCTTCCTGAGCCTGGACAAGAAACACCACAGAAGCATTTAATGGCCTCTGTGACCTTCCCCAATTCCCTGTAGGGAATATATATTTGGCATATATAAAAATTTTTTAGAAAGAGACAGCACACAAGCAGGGAAAAGGAGACAGAGGAGAGAAAGAATCTTAAGCAGTCTCCACACTCAATGAAGACCCCGATATGGAACTCAGTCCTACAACCATGGGATCATGACCTGAACCAAAATCAAGAGTCAGACACTCAACATATTGAGCCACTGAGTGGCTACTTCTCCTATACCTTTTCAATCATCTTCTGCCACAGTGACATCATACTATAAGCATTTATTCAAATACATTCATACTTCCTACTATTTGCACTGCATTCTTCTTTCTAGAATGTTCTTCACCCCACCTTTCTTTCAGCCCCAAATAAAGATTTATTGAAATCTTACCTATCTGAAAAAACTCAGCTCCAAGAAATATCCTTCATGATCCTTTCTTAATTTCTGTGATTAAAATTAATGTACCCCTTTCCTATGCCTTCATGTGTCTGGACCTACCCATCAACACTTACCATTTTGTACCCTGTACTGCAGATACTTGGACTCCTTTGTCCTTCTCATTAGATTATAACCTGCTTGAGTGCAGAGACATGTCCCTGCAATGTTTGTGGAGTGGAATCTTCTAGGCTTGGTCAAAGCTAACTTCACCATCACTATCAACTAAATAAGTAAAATGAATTGTTCTTTATTAACAGGCTAATGTCTACTTCAGAGATGTACAAATTTTATTTTTCTAAAGGTGTCACATTTTTGGTGAAGTTATTCATATATCTTTAATTAATAATGTGCTTAAATTCCCTAATTTTTAAATTTCCAGGTGTTAGACTTTATTACAGGAAATTAGAGGAAGAAGTTAATGTGTCTGAATAAGACAAGGTTCTTGAAGTCAAAAGATTTAAGTTTGAATCTTGCCTCCTCCACTATGAGCTGCCTGGTCTTAAGCAAAGACCTAAATTTGAGCTTCAGTTTTCTAGTCTGTAAAATAGGGAAGAAAATGACTACCTGCTTCTTATAAGTGAGTCAAATAATAGATGAAACAGTACTTTCTGAATTGCATGTTTATTAACAAAGAATATATATTAGTATTATCCTGATTAAAAGACTTAACCAAAGAACTTACTTCAATGTTACTACTGTTTAGGGGCACCTGGGTGACTCAGTTGGTTAAGCACCCAGCTTCAGCTCAGGTCATGATCTCACAGTTCTTGAGTTCAAGCCCTGCGCTGGGCCCTGAGCTGACAGCTCAGAGCCTAGAGACTGTTCGGATTCTGTGTCTCCCTCTATCTCTGCCTCTCCCCCTTCATGTTTTGTCTCTCTCTCTCTCAAAAATAAACATTAAAAAAAAATTTTTAAGTGTTGCTACTGTTTTAACAGGGTGCCTGGTAACACTTGCAAAGATGGCATTTTTGTCTAGATGACTTGCATACTGCATTGTCATTCCATGCTGGTTGGTAACTCTTAACATAAGAATTAATGCAGAGCCAAGGGCATTTCATATGACAATCTGCAGACATAAATGGATTGATCTGCCTCTCCCGACTTTTCTGAAGTCACATAAGCTAACCCAAGAATACCTAACAGGTGACTTAATTCTGTCTCTACAAATCTAGTCTGCTGTTTTTTCAAAACACAGGAGGACACATAAATCTCTTGCTTCAAAATTCTACAAGTGTGTAGCAGTCACACAACCACACTGAAGGAAAGAAATTAGGAGTAGACAATGTTTATAAATATCACTACAAAACACTTTAGTTGGGCAGTGTGGGTAGTGTAGTCATGTGGGCTAGCAGGCTTCCAGTGATGGTTTAACCCTTTGGATACCAAAGATTTCAAATTGTTTTTAACAGTTTAAATGGTTTCCCATTGGTGAAAGACTTGGTGATCAGACTACATGTGAATTCTTGCTGATCTTCCAATCCACCACGCTTTCAAAGCCTCTCCCCTTTACCACTATCTGTAATGAAATGATCCATGTTTTCCAATTGCTGAGCTTCCATTCCTACTGTACACCTTAGATTTCAGTGAAGTCATATCTGAAACTTTCAGGAAAAGTTATTCACTTCCTCTGTGTTTCAAGTAAGTTTCTCATATCATTATTTTAGCATTTACTTTGGGATGCTACAATGCTTTCTGTCCACAGCTGTCTCTAAATTTTGTGATGCTAGGGCTTGAGGGTCTTTTTAAAAAAATTTTTTTAAATGTTTTTGTTTATTTTTGAGAGAGAGGGAGAACGTGAGCAGTGGGAGGAACAGAGAGAGAAGGAGACAGAATCCAAAGCAGGCTCCAGGCTCTTAGAGGCTCAAACTCATGAATGGTGAGATCATTCATGATCTGAGCCAAAGTCAAATGCTTATCCGACTGAGCTACCCAGGTGCCCCTTGAGGGTCTTTTTTTTTTTAATCTTGCACATAATGGTGTCAGAAGTGAGTACAGTTTGTATACATGCTAAATATTTATAAATGCTTATCAAATGAATAAATATGTTATCACTAGTGAAATTCAATTATTGTGCTATTATAATTTAAGTGATATCATTGAGATTTATGCCCTACTTGCTTCTCTCTGAGTTTATATAGAATGGTATGTATGCTATGAACTTTTTTTTTTAACTCTTTCTCTACAAATATAATTTCCCCCCCCCATGTAATCTAGTTTCTTTTTCATTAGGTATGATCATTGTCCCTTTAACTGCTGCTATGTCCTTCCTGCTCCCCTTTTTGTTTAATATGTCCCATGTCTTCTCTTTCTTGTTCTTATGAATCCTTGAAATGTCTTGGCTTAATGTATTTCTTGACTTGGCATAATTCTTTATTTGGTTTTCATACCTATCGTGTGCTAATGTAAACACGTCTTTATACAAGGCAAGATTGTGACATGTCCAGTCATAATCAAAATATTCCAGCAGTCTCCCTCTCTTCTATTTCCACTGCATCCACCTTTGTGCTGGTTCTAACTCTCCAAACCTGAGTTATAACTACAATAACCTCTTAACATCTCAGTCTGCATGCAGAATTCCCTATTCTAATCAGAACATGCATCATTGCTGAGTTATTCTTCCTAAAACATTGGTTTCATTTTATTAATCCTATGAACAAGGGCATTTAATTTCCCTGTGACAACACCCAGCATTCAAGATTCTCACATTCTGGCCACATCTTGTCTTTCTTATTTTATTCTTCATTTCTCCACTCAAAACACTTAATGGGTTACTATAGTAAGTGGCTCAAAAGAAGTTTGCCCTAATAACCACACTGATGTTCATTCCTTTGTGGCTCTTCTTTTACCTCTGGACTGGCTCTGTGACTTGCTTATTACCACTGGACAATGATGGAAGTGAGGCTGCAGGACTTTGGAGAGGAAGTTTCAAGAAGCCTTGCACTGACTTAGATCTCCTTCCTCAGGAAGTCTACTTCTTTGACTAGAACCACTCTGATTCTATCCTAGCCCAAACCATAGTATTCCTCTGAGGTCCATAAACACACTCAGAGCGGGGTAAAAGATCTTTTTAATTTCGTCTTTCCAAATGTAATGCCAGAGCTCAGGAAAAATGCAACCCAATTCACCATCTGGTCTCCTGGACAATGTTAACTGTTTGGTACACAGGTCAAATCTAGAAAATCACTTCACTTTGCCAAGCCTCCATTTCCTCAGATAGTTGTAACCAGCCTTTTGAGCAATTTTTGACTCATAAAATTAGGTCTTCCAACTTGACCTTTACATCCTAAGTAGTTCAATTCTCATTCCCCACTTTAGACTTCTGCTTCTGGGTAAGATGGGATAACAGTGACCAGATTTACCCTCCTATCTGAAACAACCAAAAAAATGAACAAAATTTATGAAACAAAGGTTTTCAAGACACTGAAAATCAGGCAACTGAAAATAGTAATCTCTGAGAAATATAAAACAAATGAGGAGAGTCCAAAGATTGCCCAGCCTACTGCATTGAGAGCACATCCAACACACAGAGAAGGAACTTAGGCATAGCCCAGTGAACAACTTGAGTTGAAGAGATAGAGCTGAGAATTCGGGGTCAGTAAGGAGGTAGAAGGACAAAGTAAAACTGAGGAGAGTAGAGCAGGGCAAAGAAAGAACTTTCAGGGTTGTCTGGTTGGCTCAGTTGGTTAAGTGTCCAGCTTCAGCTCAGGTCATGATATATGTGGTGTGCAAAGAGACCTGATAAAAAGTGGATGTGAAGAGGGACGCCTGGGTAGCTGAGTCAGTTAAGCATCCAACTCTTGATTTCAGCTCAGGTCACAATCTCATGGTTCATGAGTCTGAGGCCCACACTGGGCTCTACTCTGACAGTGTGGAGCCTGGTTGACAGTGTGGAGCCTGGTTGTGATTCTCTCTCTCTCTCAGCTTCTCCTCCACTTGCTCTCTCTCTCTCTCTCTCTCTCTCCCTCTCAAAATAAATTTAAAAAACTTTAAAATAGAAAGAAAGAAAGAGGGGCGCCTGGGTGGCTCAGTCAGTTGAGCGTCTGACTTCAGCTCAGGTCATGATCTCACGGTTTGTGGGTTTGAGCCCTGTGTCGGGCTCTGTGCTGACAGCTAGCAGAGCGTGGAGCCTGTTTCCAATTCTGTGTCTCCCTCTCTCTCTGACCCTCCCCTGCTCATGCTGTCTCTCTCTCAGAAATAAAACATGAAAAAAAATTTAAATAGAAAGAAACGTCAGAGATTTGCAAAGTGTCCCCCTTAGGTATTTGCAAATATTGATCAGCATACGCATGTGAGAGAACTAAAATAAAGTCTGATGTTTCCTTTATACCACACACAAAAATTAATTTTGGGTAAATTAAGTAAAATAAATTCAAGAAGTAAAACTGTAAGACTTTTAGAAGAAAATAAAGAACATCTCCATCACATCAACATAGGGAGTTTTTCTTACACAAGACACCAGAAAAGCACTGACCATAAATTAAAAGATTAAAAAATTTGTGTACACTAAAATTAAAGCACAAAGAGCAATATATTAAAATGACACTGGCACAAGCCTGACACAGAGAAAAGATATTCACAATTCATAAAACCAGTAAGAAACTTTTGCTCAGAATACACAATAAAATCCTACATAGCCATGCTTTCAAAGACAACCTAGTAACAACAGTTAAAAGGATAAATAGAAATAAAAATAAACCAGGGAAATGATATAAAAAGCAATTTATTATAGAAAATGAGCAACGCATGGGTTATATAAAAAATTTCCCAGGAAAATAAAACTACAATAAAATGCCATTTCACATCCTCCACATGGATATGCTCCCATTCATTCATTATCACAAGTTCATTGGAGCCTTACTAGGTGTAGTGCTCTATTAGGCACAGGGAAACATTAAAGGGTTAATAAATGACAATTATTTCATTTGCTTTCTCTACTAGGATAAGACCCCCAAAGGGCAGGCATGGCTTTTTATTTTTCATTTTATCTTCAGCATATAGTGCAGTCCCTGGCATTAAGCAGAAAATTATTTAATGGCAGAAAAATGATGCAAATCCTGCTCTGTGGATGTCACAGTGCAGGACAAGAAAGCAGCAAATCCTAATACCTCACAGGGATATCTGGGACATCCACAGAGGAGCTCGGTTTGGGAGGGTGTACAGTTCTCCAACACTTTAGCCAGCCTCGAAATGAGCCTTGGGAAAAAGGTTTGCCTGGCATAGCTTCTTTCTTTTCAAGTCAGAACAGAGTATGTACCATATGTGCCATTCTATAACACACACACACACACACACTGCAAAGCTCAAATAACTAATTCTCTGATAGTAAATAACTTAATCTTCAAAATTCCAGAATAAGGAGGAAGATGAAGAGGATGAGAGGAAGAAGACGCTAAGCCATCTCTATCCATACAGTTTTCCATGATGCTAACGTGGCTTTAGTATTGGCCGTCTTCACTATTACATAACTTTGTTATTTCACTGCCTTCACTGACCTTACTTTACCACTTTGGAAAACTTGCACAAGAAGAAAAAAGTTGCAAATATCTTTATTGTTAGTTCCAGGACCTTCCCAGATATCCCACTTAAGTGAACATCAAACTGTTCAACTCTTCAATCCAATGACTCTTTACTCTCTAAGACCCTTCAAAACTCTAGAATCCACTGATCCTAAACGATCACATCATGACCTTTACCCACATTGCCCATACTGCTGTCTGCCAGCTCCTCCATATTCACTACCCCCCCAAACTTGAAAGACCTGCCTTAAAGCAGACGTCCGTTCATTATTAGAACTGTGAAGAGGTGCCTTACCACCTTAGTGCAGTATAAATAAACTCAGTTTCGTCTTATGAACAGGTGATTTGGTGATATTTTCAAAGACCCAACATTCTATTCTCCTTCTTCTCTTCCTCCTTATCATCATCATCATTATCGTCACTAACATGGATTGAGCCTAGCTACCTAACTACATGCCAGGCATTTGCTAATTAGTTTAAGTACCTAATAATCACATTTCTCACACAAATAGAATATTTTTAAGCAAGTAAGTAACTAAACTATAGGAGATACATTCAAATGAGATGTCAAAATACTTCCAAAAAAAGAGGTTTATATTTCCCACTGTCCTTCCTCATAAAAATTATGGGTGCCATAGAGGTCCAAGTCTAAAAGATATTCTGGAACATATTTCCTTAGTAAGCACCATCAGAAGCCATCTATGATTGCAGTAGCACTGGCCTTCAAGGCTCGGCTAAGTTGAGTTCTATTAAAAGAATTCCAACAAGGGAAATAAATGTGCCTCTTCTCTCAACAGTAAAGGGAGGTGACCTTCTCACAGAAAATATTAGCTGATGAAATAAATAGAGAAGGTACTACAAATATGAACAAAATAAACGTAGGGAGACTTTAAGGAGGAAAAATGTCTGTGTTTTGCTTTTCACCTCCAAATAAAGAATAACAGATGTTCCCCTGGCAAACTGCAAGAGGGAAATGGGGTGAATGAGCTTTGCAACTAAAATAACACCAACTGTATATTGTAATTTTACTTTTGCAACACCACACTTTGGACTTTGTGGCACTGTCAGTAAAAATTCATTTTCAAGCAGCACATCTGAACAGCCTGGACCTTTGCCTTAATTCACTTTTGCTGCTAAGAGCCAAGAAGAGAGGTAGCCTTGTACAAGGAGGAAGGACGGCAGAACACTCCATCGGAAGAGGCCACATGCTAAATTAATCATGTTCCAGCCAGAATTTGCAATTCTTTGAGAGATGCTCAAGACGGTATGAAAAATTTAGAGGTAACAAGGAAAGAAGGAGAGAGGTTGTGAAGCAGAAAGCTTCAGAGGGCACTTTAAATGTGAAAGACGCATTAGAGCTTCTCCCACGTGAACAAGATAGCTTGCCTTACCCAGAACACAATAACGACCGCCACCTCATAGGTGTGCCTGTGAAGGGGGCACTCGTGCTGGAACACAGACATTTCAGACCAGATGGCCATTCTTAGGGGATAGGATCAACATGAAAATCATCCATCTTAAATTTAGCATTGATTCGTCAAAGCCAGCATGCAAGGACAATGTCAGTCCAAGATGACAAGGTCTGTTCAGGGAGATGTGAGCATGATTGCTTAGATGAATTTCAGGGATTTTTATGACTATTATTTTACTATTTTCATGTATATTTTCCTTCTGTTTCTGCTCTTATCTAACTAGTTCTATTTCTGAGTGTGTAGGATCTCCATTTTGTGTTATAGACTTCACCACTGGTTACATGAAGGTAGTCAAATATGGTCTGTTCTGAACTTTCTTCATCTCGAAAATTAAATAAAATTTTTGATCCATCATAAATGAAAACCATGAAAAGTTCTTTTTCTTAAAAACAGATTGTCTACAGGAACTGTCGATTTTTTAATGTATTTTTTAAAAAGGAATAAAAAAAATAAGTGTCTTAACTACAATGATGAGAATGCAATGCACTTTAGTTATATCCCATGTCAGTGGCAAGAAAAATTCTATGGCAGATGCAAGTTCTTCTCTCCGGGGGACCCATAGGCCCTTGAGGAACTGTCCTATCACACCTCACTCCTGATCCCAACCACATTTCTTCCTACTGATATTGCAATTTCCTTTCTCATGGTAGGAGATGGTTTCCAGGGACCATAGAAGAGACTATAACAAACTTCATACTTGCAAGATTACAAGGGCTCCATTCAGGGCTGCAGTTGGAGGTGTGAATTGTGCTAAATGGGCTCAGGTTGTCACAAGATGAACGAGTTAAAGCTCCCTTGTCCTCCGAAGCCTCTGGCTGCCCAGATCTTCTAACACCTCTCCCTCTCTGACTCTGTGATTCAGTCTCATCTCTTCCCCATTCTCCAATGGGACTTCCCTGCCCCAAACCCCATATTCTTAACCCTCAGCCTTCCACAAGCAGCTAAAAATTCATTCCCAGCAAGCTGTTAATAATGGTGGACAAGAAGTGTGAAATACAATCCGTGTCGACTCTCAGGAGCTCAATTATTCCTTGGTTGTGGAGAGACATTTTCCTCTTATTGTCAATTAATATTTTATGCGTTACTGTTTCTTTATATTAACTGCATCTCAAACAGTTATTTTTGGAACTCTTTCCCCTTCCCTATCCACTGCTTCCCCTGGGGTCTCTCCTTCCTGCGAGTGAGACCTGAATTCCAGATGGCAAGATGCTCCTAATGCAGCTCAACTCTACTAGTCACTTAAGGAAGCCACTTGTAGCCACTCAAGAGCAACCCTCAAAACTCACTATTGGAAGGAGATAAAAGAACTGAGTCTTACCTAGCCTCGAACTTTTCTTTAGTTCCTCCAATGTACCCCACAAGTCAGCCTTCACACAGATGTGTGCCATCTTCCTGGGACACTCTCCATTCCCTACCCCACCCCAAGCTGTAATCTGGTCTCATGCTTCGGAGCTCAAGGTAAATTTTATTACCTCAGGTAGACCTTGCACATACAAACACTTGGTATCCTGAACTGTATGTCCCCGTAACACTGGCACCCTCTACCTGCTTGACAGCCAGCACAATTTACTCTGCTTCTGAAATGTCCATCATCACCTTCCCAGGCTGTCTTTGCACCAGACTGAAAAGATCAGTGGGGCTGATTATTGTTCTGCCAGTGGGTAACAAGCATTTATCAAATGAATGAATTAAGGCAAAAATTGTGTTTGACTGTTTCTTGTATCTGCCATAACACCTAGCAGGGTTACTGAAACATAATAATTAGCATCCAATAAAATGCTTATGGATTAAATGCAGGAATAAGAACCCTGAGGATGTCAGCTGAACTCAGCATACCCCAAATCAACTGGGAAAATCCTTCCTACAATGGTTGTTGCCTGAGCTCTCAGTGGGCCTCTTGCCTTGCTACTTGGCTCAGATAAAAGAACAGCACGACAGGAAAAAAAAAAAAAGTAATATGCAATGGAAACTAAACTGCCACACTCAGAAGTGATATTCTCTTTCTCTTTCAACTCCTACTGTTGAACATTTTCCCCCAACCCCCCAAGAGGGAAAGATCACAGGAAGCACACCCATAAAAAAAAAAAAAAGTCACCCTGATAGGTTTTTTTTTTTTTTACAAGATGTATGCTATTTAAATTCTCACCCATGAATATGTAGCTAATATTGACTAATGGGAAATGTAAAAGGAAAGAAGCTAAGGTTTTTTTTTTTTAAAGCACATCCATTGAAATTAGAGTCATATGTAAGAAATTTGTTTAAAATATTTTTTCTGAACCACATCCAAAACTCCAGAGGGCACATTAAATAATGGAAGTGTAAACTACTGGGATTTGGTGCTGGTTAGTATGTTGGCACAATACATGGCTTCCTGTGTCGTTTAAAAAATTAAGGAATTTTCCCCTCTTCCTTTATCTAGTAGCCTCCAAAATTAAAACGGTTTTCTTCTCTTTGTGGAATAATACAAGCTAACCAAATTATACTCTAATATTTTCATTCAATGACTTGGAAAGTCATAAAAATGTTTGTTTGGGGAGTTGCCTATACTGAAAAAGAAAGAAAGGACCATACCAGGAGGATTAGAAAAAAAAGAAGATAAAACAAAGAATTCTAAGGATTGTCACAATCTGATCTGCATAAATAAAAGATAATGGCTTCCGTGAGCTGGCCAACCTTTGTGTGGAGTGATCGGTCTGTGGAGAGTCACGTCTGAGAGGCTGCAGGTCATTATGGCAAGATAAAGCCCATTTCTCATTTATATTAAAGAATCTTGCCTGTTAAGGGCTTGATTTGGATCTCAGACATAAATGCGCCCAGGGCTGCTCACCTAGTTAAGTCAATTGCTACATATGCATTCTCTCCCTAATACACACACAGAGTTTATCATTCACAACTCAACCATTATGCCTAATGTTCTTTTCTTGATTTCAAAAGAATAACAGTTAGGTAGATCAGAAGGACTCAAACTGAGGGGATTGGATCATAAAATTTACACCTAATATAGATTTTTTTTCCTAACTTTGTATAGAAGATGTGAAGTTTCTCCCCGTTGGCTACTTCAAGAGAAGATGATACAACTGTTTCTGTTTTTGTTTTACATGTTTGATTCACATTATTATCTGGTTCCAGGCAAGACGGATTGTTCCAAGGCAGCATCTGGAGATTCAAGCAATGGAACTTTTACATATTAAAAAAAAAAGAAGAAGAAACAAAGAAAGAAAAGAAAAGTCCAGACAATACAGTAGACAAGGCCTGACCACAAAAATGGATTAATGTGGACTATGAAACCAAGAAAAGCCATGGCTTGTGGGTCTGGAGAAGAGCTATGGGTATAGTTGGAAGGCTCCCTTGGGCTGGGCCTCATGAGGTGGCTATAGCTTTTTGGGTCCCCACCTTAGAGGTCTGCAGGTCTAGAAATTCAATGTATAATTTCAGCCAGGCACAATCAGGCCCTACTGAATTGACTTGCATGAACAATAATTACAAGGAAAAAAAGATTATTTGGGCACAGACTTCCAATCAAAAAGTCAATGGATTAACTCGTGAGGCAATAATAATATGACACAATAGGAAAGTTCTGGTCAGAAAATTGGGGCCCTGGTCTTGACGTACTTTTTGTGAGACACAGCCTCACTAGTTCTTAATTTTCCTAATCATAACTGAGAGGTATTAAGAGTTAATTCGAATCCATGAGAAAATAGTTCAACAGACAAATGAACAAAAGACAGGAGGCAGTATAGGATGGTGCTGTGGTTCTCAAACAAAACTTGGGCAACTGAGGAGTCCCCAGATATATCAATAATGGGGACACTTGTACCAAAAAGTTTCATAGATGTCAAGATGATTTTAAAATAAATTTAAATTTATTTTAAAATAAATGCTTATTTACAAAGGGCTCACTCTGCAGAATATTGCTAAACCCATGACCTGCAGACCCAGGAAAGCTCATAAACTAATTTTATCGAAACATATGCCTAAAACAATGGTCTTCAATCCGAATGTTACTGCCCCTGAATAGAGGTTTGGAAACAGGGGAGGGGATCAGTTGTGACAATGACTGGGGCCTACTTGGCATTTAGTTTGCAGGAGACAGAATTCTATGTGTCTTGGAATGCACAAGGCAGTTCTGCACAAAGAATTGTTCCCATAAAATTGTGTACAACATTGCATTAATGAAGATGTTTTTATAATGATCTAATTTTGGCTTCCATAAAGATAGTATTATTTGCCCCATTTTAATATGTACTGACTTTCCAAGACGGTAACTGCAAAGTAAATCAAAGGACAAATATACTTTGTTATGATCATATTTTTATCAAAAAGTTCACAGTTTTGAAAAATCTTTCCACTCACGATATTTGAGTCAATGGTAAGACAGTTTTGTCAGTCTGCATTCATGGCTGTGTGATTCATGGTGATTCTACATCTAGAGACAAACATCTTTTTAGAATAAATTACTTTCCTTTTATTCTCCTTCATAACAAAGTTAGGTCATTGCTTTAGTATTTATAGTCAAGAGGTATTATAAAATGTTTGTTATATAAAAAGGGAGCATTGGATATAACTGGGTTTTTTAAATGCTTATTTATTTACTTTTGAGAGAGAGAACACACACCAGGGAGGGGCAGAGAGACAGAGTGAGACACAGAATCTGAAGCAGGCTCCATGCTCTGAGCTTTCAGCACAGAGCCTGACACGAGGCTCGAACCCACGAAGCGTGGGATCATGACCTGGGCTGAAGTCAGACGCTTAACCGACTGAGCCACCCATCAGCCCCATGACTGATCTAGGACAAAAATTATCTATATAATCTATTTAAAAAAATTAAGGCAAGTTTGCAGCAGACCTAAATAAGAAGAACTGCCCTTTCTAGGAGCAAGCAAAATTTTGTCCCCTTTCTGGGGACAAAAATATGAAGGGAGAAAGTAAAAGGAAGGGTATGACTGGACCCAGAAGACCTAGTGAATATGTAGCCATCTCAGAAAGATGGAACATTAAACTAAAGGCAGGAGCATCTGGGCCCATTTTCCATTTGGAATGCTGGGGAGATGCCACTTTGTACCATGCTCCCACCCAGAACATGGCAATTATAGCAGATTAAAACTGGCATTTAAGCACATATAAGCAGCAGACCAGAAATCATGGCCCTGAGATTCCAGGGGCTCCATGGGGAGGGTGTGGAAGGAATCCAGTCAGTCACAGATGCTCTCAGTGAGGGAGTCAGATCGTAGCCAAGAGTAGCAAGCAAAGTTGCCCTCCTGAAGACAAGGTAACCCTGAAGGAGGGTCTGTGCAGCAGGTGGATAGCCAAAGCCAGGGCTGAATGGAGACCGTGGCTGAGATCAACAGACCACAGCATCTGCAGGATGGGAGGAGGAACCAGACCAAAGCAGCACGGTCATCAGGACCCAGCAACCAGGTAACAGCAACAGCCAGCATGCAAACCCAAGACCCTTCCCCTTCAAGAATCTGCTATTCTCACCAGACCTGATGCCAAGCAGCTAAGCAAAACATAAAGAAGTGACCATTTTTTGGACACATCTCAGTTTCCCAAGGACTGCATTTTTATTCTTCTCTTAAGCATGTGCCTCTCTTTTCTATATGCATCAGAAGTTGTCCTTCCTGAACTTAGACTCTGGGAACCAGAACTGAATATAAGTCCTGCCCACAGCATTACATTTATCATGAATCTAAGACTATTAAAATAAAAACAAGAATAAGAATGCCATCTACTGGCATGGAAGGCAGCAAGGACTCTAGCAAATCTGCATTTAGTTTAAGTGGGGAAAAGAGAAGGAAAAAGGCTTTTTTTTACTATACTGCTATGAAATGGTGATAGCCACAGAACAGAGCACCACATATAAATAATATTAAGGGGATTGATCACAAATAAATAAATTCTTTATTAACTAGTAAATCTCTCACCTTCATATCCCAATTTTGTATTTGCTACTACAGATTCTATCTGGACACAAGAGGTAAATAATAATGACACAAAAAAGTTTTGTTTCACTAATTTGGCAAGCTGTTTCAAAACAACCTACTCTCGTCCCTCTTCAACCTTTTAAAATGTGTATTTCTAAATTGGTTTGCCTGTGTAGACAGAATGATAGAGCACGTGACTCTCTTGGCTGTTTCCATTTTCTATGTATTGTAGTTACACTGAAGAACTCTTACAGTTCAATTGGAAGACAACTCACTTTTTTAAATGGGTAAAAGATGTGAATAGGTATATGATCAAAGGAGACATGCAGATGACACAGATGACAAATAAGCACATTGGAAGATGCCCAATATTAGTTGTTAGGGAAACGCAAATGAAAAACTACAATGAGATCTCAGTACATTGCCAGTAGACTGGCTAAACTTAAAGACTTTCTACACCAAATGTTGGTGAGGACATGGAGCTACTAAAACTTTCATATACAGATGGAAGGAATAAAAAGCTGTACAATCACTTCAGAAAACAGTTTTGACAGTTTCAAGTTAAACACCCACCTATCATATAATTCAGTAATTCCATTCATAGGCATTTAGTTAAGAGAAATAAAAGTATACATATCTACAAAGGCTGGGAAAGAAATGTTCAAGCAGCTTCATCTCTATGAGCCAAAACTGGAAACAACCCAAATATCCATCACCCAATGACTGGATAAATAAATTGTGTTAGTCCATGCAGTGTATACGCAGCAATAAAAAGGAATTAATTTACTAAGAAATAAAAAAGAATATGCTACTGCTACATACATGCAACAACACAGACTAACTCAGAATAATTAACCTGAATGAAAGAAGCCAAACAAAAAAGAGTGCATATTCTTATTCCATTTATGTAACATTCTATAAAATGCACACTAAACCTTAGTGACCCAGAGCAGACTGGTTGTCTCCCAGTACCAGAAGGAGGTTGGGAAGGAAAGAACAGAGAGATTACAAAGAGGCACAAAGAGACTTTTAGGAACATAGATGGGTTCATTGATCTTGATTGTGGTGATGGTTTTACAGGTGTATACATATGTGAAAGCTCATCAAAGTTGGCATTTTAAATATATGCAGTTTATTATATGTCAATTATACTTCAATAAACCTCTAAAATAATGTCACTCAATTTTGGCAAAAAAAAAAAGCTGAGTAAACAAGATATTTTTTTTATTTATTTATTTATTTTTTTACAAATAGTTTATTGTCAAATTAGTTTCCACTATTTTTTTTTATTTTTAAAAAGATTTTTAATGTTTCTTTTTGAGAGAGAGAGACAGAGTGTGAGCAGGGGGGCAGCAAAGAGTTGAGACACAGAATCTGAAGCAGGCTCCAGGCTATGAACTGTCAGCACAGAGCCCATCGTGGGGCTCAAACTCATGAACTATGAGATCATGACCTGAGCCAAAGTCAGACGCTTAACTAACTGAGCCACACAGGCACCCCTATTTTTTATTTACTCCGACAAATATATTTTGGGTGCTTCTGGGTTTTAATTGTCAGTGACATTATTGGTACCAGATCTTGCACTCTGGTACTTGTGCACAGGGTAGAGGTACAGAGTAACGTGATTACATTTATAAGCCTGACCTACCCTCCTCCCCCCAAAATCTATCACTGGTCCATACCTATATTTTCTATAAATGAATTAAGAGTTCATATATTATCTTCACTATTGAGGCTGACTATCCAATTATTAAATCTCTCTATGCTGATAGATGTGAAAATGCAACATTCAGCATCCCCCGTGCTTCTGAATGACCAAGCTGACTGTGTTCATTAAAATACAACCAACCACAGCACTACAGCTCAAGCTCAGATGACTGCCAATTTAGTTAGTGTAAAAATAAAGCTACTTCCCCTTTACCTAGTGTTAAACCTCTGTTTACCCTAGTTAACAGAGTCAAAGAAAAGCTTTCAAATCTTCCTCTAGTTTATTTCCTTTCCAGTGGCAACTGGGCTTGCTTCTCTTCACTGAGAATGAAGTTAGTGACAGCAAATGGGCATTTTTCCTTTAGTCACGTGGACAAGAGAGATGAGAAGAAAAGTATCTTCTCTTGGAGCTTGAGAGTTTAGAAGTGGCCTAGATCAGCACTGCAAATAACACTGTAACTAATTAAATGCCTTATAAGACATAAGAGCCCATTTCCCTCTATACCAACAAGAATGTTTTAAACAGTCCCAAAAGATTGTAATCATTTACAAGAGTCTTCAAATCTTCAGAAGAGATACATACCCTTAATCTCTTTTAGAGATGTCCTGTTCAGCTGAGGCTCCCATGGCTGAAGTTTCAGCTAACTCTGAGAGAATCAATGGGCTCTAGGGCATCTGGATGGCTCAGTCGGTTAAGCATCTGACTCTTGATCTCAGCTCAGGTCTTGATCTCAGCATCGTGAGTTCAAAACCCATGTGGGGCTTTGTAGTGGGCAGGAAGCCTATTTTAAAAGAAAAAATCATTGAGCTCATTTTCCAGAATAGCTGCACCAGTTTGCATTCCCACCACCAGTGTGAGAGGGTTCCCCTTTCTCCACATCCTCACCAACACCTGTTGTTTCCTGTGTTGTTAATTTCAGCCATTTTGGCTGTTTCTAAGCAGTAGTATCAATGACAGTCAAATTACAGGAAAAGTCCAAATATCCTTCAACTGATGAATGGATAAAGAAGATGTGGCATATGTTTACAATGGAATATTAATCAGCCAGCAAAAAGAGGGGCGCCTGGGTGGCTTAGTCGGTTAAGCGTCTGACTTTCGCTTAGGTCATGATCTCCCGGTTCGTGGGTTCGAGCCCCGTGTCGGGCTCTGTGCTGACTGCCAGCTCAGAGCCTGGAGCCTGTTTCAGTCTGTGACTCCCTCTCTCTCTGACCCTCCCCTGCTCACGTTGTCTCTCTCTCTCCTAGAAATAAATAAAACATTAAAAAAAAAAAAAGAAAGAAACCTTTAAAAAAAAAATCAGCCAGCAAAAAGAAAGAAATGTTGCATTTGCAATAACACAGATGGAGCAGGAGAGTGTTATCTTAAACAAAGTCAGTCAGCCAGAGAATGACAAATATCACATGATTTCACTCATATGTGGAATGTAAGAAACAAAACAGATCAACATAGGGGGAAAAGAGAGAGAGAGAAAGAGAGAGGCAAATCAGAAAACAGACTCTTAACTATAGAGAACAAACTGAGGGCTGATGAAGGGAGGTGAGTGGAGGGATGGGTAACGGGTGATGGGTAATAAGGAGGGCACTTGTGCTGAGCACTGGGTGCTGTATGTAAGTGATGAACAGCGAATTGTATACCTGAAGCTAATATCACACTATATGTTAACTAACTGGAATTTAAATAAAAATGTGGAAAAAAAGAATCAATGAGGTCATTATTTTCAGTCTTTTCTCACAGTTTTCTCTTGTTTCAGGGTCCATTGCCAGTGTTTTCTAAGCCCTTCCTCTGAACACTGTCTCTGAACACAGCTCTCCGCAGTCTAGCTGCATGAGTGGTTCTTCCCTGGAAGTCCCAACTGAGCATGACTTGGAGGCACTCCAATAGGTCCACCTCCCCACTCACCCAGAGCCTAAGTGTTCAATAAACCTCTGTGAAATCCATGTACAACTAAATACATTTCAGATATAAATGAACTGGACTGAAAATCTTACATTTACAATCCAAAATGGTTTAAACCAAACAAATGAGAATATTGTCTCCACATCAGAGCATATCTATTTCACAGGGTCACTGTAAACATTAAATGAGATTTCTGCAGGTAGCACTTTCAATAGGCAGTATCTAGAAGCAAAAACCTTGGAGAACATCAAGATAATAAAACAGAATCACAAAAACGTTGAAGTAACTTGTGAAAGCCACTCAGCTCATGAGGAGAAGCAGCATAGAACTCATGTAGCCTCCTAGATCACTTCCCCACACTTGAGAATGTCACCACAGAACTCCAGAAATTCCATGGGGCTTTCCAATAAATCAAAGACCTTCAGGGTAGTGACATACAACATGGACAAATTTCAGCAGGGCATCAAATGTGAGAAAAATAAAACAAGAGCAAACGTGCAATGTACAACACTTCTGTGCTAAATGTTTTCTTGCTCATTTTCTCAACTCCCCAACATTCCTGATGTAAATGTAAGATTTGCATTTTATGTGCACATAATAGAATCTTAATAAATTTTTGTCCAATGAGTTAATAAAGTGAATGAATGAATGCATTATGATAAAAGACCTAGGAGGAAATGAAATAGGAAACTCTACTAAGAAGCAATGCAAACATTTAAAAAAAAAAAAAAACTTTTATCTTTTCTCCTGGCTTCCGATACAAAGAGTAACACCTTAAGTAACACTACTGCAATTACAATGGGATTTGAAAGTGAGTATTGCACATCACAATAACTAATGTTCCAATTTAGAGCCAATGTTCCAGTGGTGATTGGTTCAATACTGAAACAAGTGTGTGAAATCTAGTAGCTTATCGATTAAATATTAGGTTAATTTAAATGTGAACCTTAGTCCATACATGACAATTCCTCTCCCACATGCAATCCCTTTCTAATTCTCTGTCTTGTATGACAGCATTTGTATGTGTGTCTGGGTACTATATTTTACTATAAATTCTTGAAATCAGAGACCATGGCTTATTCCTATGACTAAAAAAGCAATGCTTTGAAGACACTGAGCATTCACACAGCATTACTCAAAACTAATAGCTAGATTTACTGTCTTTCTCCCCCTCCCAGGATGTAGACTTTTACTACAACAAGTCAATTTTGATTACTAGGTCAAGCACATATCAGGGCAGGGAAAAAAAAATGACAGGCTACCAGTCACATAGTTTCATAAAGATCACATCAGACATACCACAAGACAATCTAATGGGCCATATACAAGAAAACAATTGTCACAATTAATTATAATATAATAATGATATTAGTATTAACTAAGATTTGCTATATGTCAGAACAGGTACTAATGTTTTTATATACTTCAGCTCACTTGGTCCCCACCACACAAAATTCATTATGTACTACTATTATTATTCCTCATTTACTGAATGAGCAAATTAAGGTATGGAGACATTGAGCAAATTATCTAGGCTCATCCTAAGTGTTGAAGCAGGGAATGAGCAGGTTTGTATGGACTCAAGAGGTCTACAGATCTATGAGTTTAGCATTATTTTGATTGCTTTACTTTATTGGAATTTGGCTTTTGCTTTTTGTCTCCTTTTCATTTAATTTGTTTATTTTTATTTCATCAGGGTGTTCTTTAGACTTATATAGTCTTCAATTATAGGATCTGTGTCATTTTCAGAAAGCCTGTGTGGACTTTTGTAGGAGTTAGGAGAGTTGATTTCTTGATTACCCTGAACTGTTCTATCACTTACAGTAATAATTACAGAAGTAAAAGTGTAATAAAATGGGAGGTTTTAACCCATATTTTATGAGTCACAAATGGGCTCTAAAAAGCTGCCATTTTATTATTTCCTTTAGAGATACTTAATAGGTAATGCCAGTAGTAAAGTTTAGTGCCCAACCAGCACTTAATATTCCATGTCTCCAGAATTACCCACCCTCCTTAAAGGAAGAACAATCAAAAGAGGTTTGGTGTGTGTGTGTGTGTGTGTGTGTGTGTGTGTGTGTTTGCACGCGCACGTGTGTGTGTATGTGCATGTACATCTAAATTCATATCCTCTAGGTTAATAACTCAGATGTAAAGGAGCAAGAATCAAAGGGCTACCATCAACTATATAGATTAGGCAATGAGAAAAATGTAGGAAAAGAACCAAAATGAGAATATTATCCAGAAAATTAAAATTGTATGTGGCTATTCATATAGCATATACCACCTGGAAGAAATGGCCTTAAATTGTAGACGCAGCATGAAACAACCATTGCAGAGTAGGTTAGTTTCACATTAGCTCATATTATCTGACCTCCTTTGACATAGTTCAACTCCTAAAAATTTTTCATTCCTCTCTAAAAAACTAAACATCTCTTCACCTTGGTTCAGCTAGATGTCCAATAACTAGCCTTGCTAGAAGCTGCTGACTTTTCAGCCCCTGCCCAGCAACCTGACTTCTTTGAATTTTCTGGAAAACAAGTGTATATCTTTATATCTAGGCATCATTGGAAGTAGTGTGCCACCTCATAATTCAACTTGGCTACAAAGCCTATTCATCCCCTTTCCCAACACCACCAACCCAAGGTTGTAGATCCATCTGGCCACTACCAGGGTCTCCCCATGTGAAGTTAACCCACACAGTTGTTGTTGCTCAAGAGTTTACCAGAAGGCTTCAGCATTTCTGAAGATCTGGGAGATATAGGTTATAAGTCAGTGTATATAACACTGGTCCTTTGAAATTTGTGGAGATGCTTTTTAATCCAGTTCATGATCATTTTTTGCAAGCAAGTGTCCCATGTGTGCTTAAGAAAAACATGTATTTGGAGCACCTGGGTGGCTCAGTTGGTTAAGTGTCTGACTTTGGCTCAGGTCATGATCTCATGATTCATGAGACTGAGCCCCACATCAGGCTCTGTGCTGACAGCTCAGAGCCTGGATCCTGCTTCAGATTCTCTCTCTCTCTCTCTCTCTCTGTCCTTCCCCTGCTCATTCTCTGTCTCCCTCTCTCTCAAAAAATGAATAAACATTAAAAAAAAATTTTTAAAGAAGAATGTGTGTTCTTTAAGCATTAGTGCAGGTTTCTATTAGATCAAATTTGTTTACTGTGTTCAAATTTTTATGTTTTTATTAAATTTTTTGTTGAATATGGCAATAATTGAGACAGTGCAATAAATTTTTCACTATTCCCAGAAGTCTGACTTCCCCTGGTTCTATCAATTGTTGCTTTATATGTTTAAGATGTTTTGTTAGAGGCATATGAGTTTAGAATTGCTAATCTTCCTGGTAATGTCAGTATTTTATCATTATTTAGTGACTCTCTATATATAATGCTTTCTAACTTAAAACCTATTTTGTCTTATAATATGTCTGTGTCATATTTGTTTAGGTTAACGTTTTGTTGGTATATTTTTTTCTATCCTTAAAGCCATTCTATACTTTTATACTTGAGATGTAAACTGGAATATTTTTAACTTAAGCTGATCTTCCTTGCCTTTAACTAGTATGTTTAAACTATTTTTCTTTATTGTATTATTGATATAGTTTCTTTATTGTATATTGATATATAGTTGATCTTTTTTATTTCTATTTGTCCCTCCCTTAATGCTTCTTGACTCTGGGGTACACTTATTTAATTTGTTCATTGTTGTTTGTTTTTTTGTATTGAACCTATCTTATGTATTGCTTCAAAGTCTCTTGTACTACATGTCTCTTATCTCAGCTCCTGCTGCAGTGCCATTTCTATGTGGATTCCAAGAGCTTCACATAGGTATAACCCAAAAAAGCACGTTGCCTCAGCCCTGTGCCATATGCTTCTCACCTCCTGCTTTATAGCTTCTGGGGAAGCCACACATGCAGGCATGATCTAGACATTTTAGGGAGAACAAGGAAGAGATACCAATGGATAAATGGATAAACCAATGGATAAACAAACCATTTGTTTCTTTGTTTGTTTGTTTGTTTTGAAGGACAGCCAGAAAATGCACTTCTTACAACCTCTCAGCTGTAAACCTAATGTGAGATTAAGCAATCAATTGACTAGACCAGTGAAAAAGAAGAAAGGAGGAAGAAATTTATATTAGAAGATTCTGACTTCTTAACATTCAAAAGCTCCTGGTAGTGGGCAGATGTTAGCAAGTCATGAGCCTCTATAGCTTTATAAAATAGGAACCATAGGGGCACCTGGGTGGTTCAGTTCATTAAGCATTCTACATTTTTAAAAAATTTTTTAATGTTTTTTATTTATTTCTGAGAGAGAGAGAGAGGGAATGAGCAGAGGAGGGTCAGAGAGAGAGGGAGATACAGAATCTGAGGCAGGCTCCAGGCTCTGAGCTAGCTGTCATCACAGAGCCCAATGTGGGGCTTGAACCCCCAAACCGTGTGACCATGACCTGAGCCGAAGTCAGATGCTTAACCGACTGAGCCACCCAGACGCCCCAAGCATTCTACTCTTGAATTCAGTGGAGGTCATGATCTCACAATTCATGAGATTGAGCCCCATATCAGGCTCTCGCCCTGCACAAGGAGCTTGCTTGCGATTCCCTCTCTCTTCACTCTCTTTGCCTGTAACCACTTGCACATGGCTCTCTCTCTTAAAATAAATAAATTTTTAAAAATAAAATAAAATGAGGATAATAATGTTTATTTATCTCACAAGACTCTCGTAAGAATTAAATATGTAATACAGATAAACCTGTCTTTAAAGTGTATCTCTAATCTTAAGTGCTGTTTTATTCTGAAAGAGCATTATTTAGCACTGGCATAATGCTTAGGGAGATAAGTAATTTCTATGATTTTTGAAGATGATCCTAATGCTGGGCAAGAGCAAAATATTTCTTATATGCTAACAGTGGACTTGCCATTGTAATTATTCCATTTACTTCTCAATTTATTTCTACAATGTAATGTGTGAGTTGGACAGATTACTCAATATCTCTCAGCCTCAGTTTTCTTTTGTCCACTTTCAAATGGTAACAACACCTACCTTGTATGACTGTTGGGGAAATGAAGACTAGCTGCTTTTACTGCTAATGCTACATACAACGTGCTGTATGACAATAAAGACTGTTGAGTGAAGGCATGCTCAGATCAGCCTCGAATGCTTCCTTAAAGAAGGCTTTAGAAAACACTTGAATCATAACCAGAAAGGGCTCTGGGTTTGGATTGGCCTGCCCCCCTGGCTACCTCTTTTACCCCACTTGGGCAAAAAGGCCATAAACAAGTGTAAGGACTGCTAGAAGAAATTCACTACTGAATTCCTCCTAAAGGAACTCCCAGCAGTGAGGTACAGACTCTGAAATCCCCATAGTTGGGCTATGAGGAACAGCACACACGTGAGTAATTACTGAGACTTAAGTATTGTGCCACTGTGGGAGAGTATTATTTATAATTAGTGCCAGTAGGACTAGACACCTATCTGTCTGCTCCAAAGGCATGAAATGCACATGATTTACCTCCTATCCCAGCATTTCATCAAGAAAGAGCAGCAGACACCTCTGTGTTTAAAAACCACTGCAGAACAACTCCCTGTTGACCCCTGTCCAAGTTTTGAGTTGATGCAAAATTTCCATTTTTCTAGTTTTATCTGTTTTTTTTTATGGCTAGGATATGTTATCTAAATCTTTGTACTGCTCATATTAATGTAGTCTCTAAACACAAGTCAAAATTCATTCTCTGATCCCAAAAGAGTCTATAACTACTTTAAAGAATTTCTCTCCACCGATTCTTTTTTCAAGGGAATCGAGCTGACAGGCCTGAGTTATTTTAGACAGTTTAGATACAAAATTTTATGCACACATTTGTTTTTATATATACTCACAGGTGTTCGCACATATCTTTCATTTCCTTCAAAATTTAGAAGGAATAAAAACACGAGCCTTGAGTAAATCATACAAGATCTACTGCCTGTCTAGCACATTCTTTGTTCAGACATGTCTCCTTCCCATGTTTCTTTCTTACCTGGTCAATTTTTATTCCATTTGAACAGGCCAGTGTAACTCTGTTCAGTTTCTGCTCACTAAGGACCTTGTACATCTGTATAACCTGGGAAAGTGATCTGAAAAACCAGCATTCTTTCAGGACCTCAGAAGCACCAAACCATAATAAACTCCACAGAGAGAGGCAACTAGAATGAGGAAACAGACCAATATTTTACTCCCATTTCTATGAGGAAGACTGCCAAGGAAACTTGTTTACACATAAGTCAGTAGATCCAGATATTCTTTATGCTTTCTAGGTAGGCTTAATAAGGGATTACAAGATGAGAGAAAGCATTGCAGCAAATTATTTACCAATAAAACAGCGCTTGGCCTGAAAGTGAACGCACACCTCCAGTGATGCTGCATCGTCTCTTTGGCAACTACATTGCACAGTATCAATCATATTCCTTTATAAATCTAATTTTTAAATGGGGCAATAAATTTACATGGTATAAAAATATCACCATGTTTAACATTTCCTATTTGTCCTGACATTTTTATTATTCCAAACATAAAGCAGTTTATATGTAAATTGCCATATGCTCTTAAGTTAAACTGATAGAATCTTGTCTGTAAAAAACTCATCATTCTGTTGTAAATATGTGTAAAAATGCATTGCACAAACAATTCCAAGAAAAAGGAAAAAAAAGTGTCACATAAAAGTAGCAAACGAACTTTGTGCCTAACCCGACTGGGTCATGAAAAATATTTTGTGCTTGTCTTTGATTATTTTCTAACAATGACCATGTTCTCTGTTTTAAATGAAGGTCACTAGGAAAGAAATATTATTCTTTATCATTAACACTTAGAGATTAAATGTGCTAAATGGGTTGGGCAGATTGTCTTCCACCATACAACTGTCCCAGCTTCTAAAACATACAGGCACCCATACACTCAGAGTTAAGATACAAAACAGACAGCTGAGGGTTAAAGAAAATTTTCTGTATGATGAAATAATTTGACTCAAATTTATCCCCCACCAAAACTGTCCTAATAAAGTTTTGTTCATAAACAAAGACTATTTTATAGAAAAATCCATGAGTCATATTTTAAGTCACATTTAATCATCTATTTATTATATACTTTATGCCATTACCCAGCACTCTAAACTAATATTTAAATAAATTGCATAGGGTAATAGAACAAATTGCATAACATTAAATTTTTATATATTGAAGAGGTCCATGGGAGAGTGGCTATTTAGGATTAGGCAGGAGGATGAAGTAAGCAATGATATTTGAAGAAACAATGACAGGATCCCAGGAGTGGGCTGCTTCTAAGATCATTTATTCATTCATTCATTAAATGTTGACTAGCACTTCCTCTAAATACCTGGAACTCTTCTAGACATTGGCAATAAGGAGGTTGCTATAGAAGGAATGCTTGTGTCCCCTCAAAATTCATATATTGAAACCTAATCACCAGTATGTTGCCATTAAGAAGTGGGGCCTTTGGGAAGTGACTAGGTCATGAGGGCAAAGCCCTGATGACTGGATTTACATCCTTATAAACAAGACCGCAGAAAGCTCCCTCACCCCTTCTGCCATGTGAGGACACAGCAAGAAAATGGCCATCCATGAAGCAGGAAACAAATCCTCACCAGACACTCAATCTACTAGCATCTTAGTCTTGGACTTCCCAGGCTCCAGAGCTGTGAGAAATACATTTATCTTGTTTAAAACTACCCAATCTGTGGTATTTTTGTTTCAGAAGCCCAAGTGGACTAAGGCAGAGGTGAACAAGACCAACAATGTTCCTTACATTTGGCATTAAAGTTGACTTTTTGGCAGGAAAGAAAGTAAATAATCAAATTACCAAATATATATAATGTCCTACAGTGCTGAGTGCTATGAAGAAAAGAGAACAGAGGGATAGGCTACTTTTAATTGGAGTACATTATTATCTCATTTAGATTCTTTAAAATATCATTCTGACTACCACGGAAAGAATAAACTGCACTAAGACAATTATGGAAGCAGGGTGACTAGTTAGGACAAGGTAAGAAATACGGACAATGTGAATTTGAGTGCTGGTGATGAAGAAGCAGGGGTCATATGTGGAATCTAATTTGAAGGTAGAGGCAACAGGATTTGCTAATGGATTGGATGTGCAGTGTGAGAAAAAGATGCCTCACAGATGATTTCAAGATTTGGAGACTGAGGAGTACTGGGTGCAAGAGAAACCATTTACAGAAATGAGGAACACAAAGTGAAAAAATTAAATTTACTTTAAAAAAAAACAAAAAAAGTTAAAAATTAAAATAAAAAAAGGAGGTACACTGATGGAAGAATGGGTGTGAAGGGGAAAAATCAAGCATTTTATTGGCCATGTTAAATTTCAGAAGCCTGCAAAACAACAGGGTCAAGCTATTGAGCAAGTAGTTAAAAATGCAAGTCCGAGGTTCAGAGAAAAGTTCAAGGTGGAGAAACAAATGTTGGCATCATCAGTACATAGATGATACTAAAACCTCAGGAGTGGATGTATCATCTAGAAAATAAAAATTCAAAAAAAGGAAAAGAAGGCCAGGGACTGAGCTCTGGAGCAGTCCAGTTTGTGGACATCAGGAAGAGGAGAATGATCTGGGAATGGAATCTACAATGGATAGCTCACAAAAAAAGGGAAAAAAACAATCTATGAGGGTTCAGCCAAATGCAGACAGTGTCTGCAGGAGAAGGCGGAAACCAATAGAGGGAAATTCTGCTCATCTAGTAAACGAGCACTGAGAATCATCTAGTGGGTTTGGCAAGGGGCAGTCCTTGGTACACCGATAACTTGGTACAACTGTATTTCAATAAAATACAAATAATAATAGTAATAGCAATAATAAAACTGTGTGTTTAAAAAACCTCAGGAAAGGATTAAATGACAAAGTTGAAGTAACACTCCAAAACCTAAGACAAAAATCAAGGTGGCAGATAATGGGACAAAAGAAATAAATTTTTTTTTTTAATTTCTGAGAGAAAGAGAGACAGTGTGAGCCGGGGAGGGTCAGAGAGAGAGGGAGACACAGAATCTGAAACAGGCTCCAGGCTCTAAGCTAGCTGTCAGCGCAGAGCCTGACGCGGGGCTCAAACCCACACACCGTGAGATCATGACCTGGGCCAAATTTGGACACTTGACCGACTGAACCACCCAGGTGCCCCTAGAAATAAAATTTTTTAAAAGTTGAGAGATTAGGCTAGCTGACCCCACAACCAAACAATGAAGTTTTGAAGATAAAACACAATGACAATGAAGAGAAGGAAATTCTCAAAGGAATAATTAAAGGGCACTTCTCAGAGTTGAAAAAACAGGGACCTTCAGATGGGAAGGGTCAACAAGAATCTAGCACACTAAATGAAAAAGACCTTCAGGTCATTAAATTCCAGAACACCTGAGGAATGAGAAGATTCTAGAAGTTTCCAGAAAGAAGACCATTTATATATGAATAAACAAGCATCAAAATGTATTGGACTTCTCAATAGCAAAGTTAGAAACCAAAGAAATGGAGGAATAGATTTAAAATTCTAAGGCATAATTAATTCCAACCTCATATGTTATATCCACTCAAGTTATCCAGCAAGAGTGAGAGTAGGAGAAAAATATTTTCAGCTATACAACTTCCCAAATCATTTATTTCCCATGGACCCTTTCCCTCAGACTAGTGATATACTCTCCACTAAATGAGAGAGAATAAATCAGGAAAGAAGACATGGGGTCCAGGAATCAGAGGATCTAACACAGGAGGAATAAAAAATAATTTCCAGCAGACAATAAAAGGAGGACCCATGAAGTGATGACATTACATCAGGTGAGTAAATTCCCAGTTTAAAGTAGGTAGATGAAGGGCTGCAGGAGGGATGGTACAGGTGAGGCAAGGGGGAGAAGGACTTGCTAGACTATCGAGTAAGTACAATCACTTTCAAGGGTGTTCGTAGGATTAGGAAGATTCATGAAAGTAACAGAAAAATTAGCAAGAGAAAAACTGGCAATTATGAATACCAGGAAAATAACTTTAATCGGAAAAGAAATGTGTCCATAGTACACTACTTTGCCCACCAGTAAAAAAAATATTTATACTGCCAGAACAAGGTAAACACTAAAGTTTTTAAATGAAAAATTATGATTTAACTCTATTGAAGGAGGGGAACATAACTGTATTGGTATGGGGAGAGGGAGGATGAAGAGAAATATATCTTCATCTACTACACTAGCAAGTCAATAGATGTTTCCAAAATTGATAAATCAATTTAAAGTTGATTAACTCAATTTGAATAAATAGCAATATAAGCCTACTATCTAGAAATACAGAGGTAAAAACCATAAAAAATAATTAAAAGGCTTCACGGCAGTGGTCTCTGGGGAGCAGGTCTAAGGGGGAGGAAAGAACATGATAGAGGGCTATAGTATCTATTGTAAGCCTTCACTAAAATCCTTGACATTTTAAATTTTATGTGTGTTATTTTGATAAAAATAGAAAATACTTTTTTGGAATTCATTTTCCTTTCCAACCATTCCATTCCTTTCTCCTTTCTTTTTCTTAAGTTCTAAATGCCCATAAACACAGACCATTATAATGGACAATGCAGGGCAGGGAGGCAGCCATCAGATTGCTGATTTCAGTACCATACGCCAAATGTTCGTTGAGCTGAAATGGGAACTACCTGCTCTTTTTAGACTGATGTCATATATGAGATACTTAAATTCATATCTTTATTTTCAAGAGATGGAATTAGGTAGACATGAAAGTTTCTACATTCCAAGTAAGGTTTTCACATAATCAGTATCTGAAATATAATAACAACATCGATTCTAAAACTAGGACTGCATCACATTTAATCATTCACTTAAAAAAACAAAGAACAAAAAAACACACGCAAAAATCCTGAATATTTTCACAAAAGCAATAATGTCATAAACACGAAATTCACTGACACCTACTTACAGGATTCCACGGAAGGTTATGAATGAATACAACCAAAAAGAGAGGTCTTTGTTCTCTTCGTCGGGGGCAGGAAGAGGAGAGCTCACCAATGTCATGAAATAAAATAAAGAATAAAGCAGTAGGTCCATTGTCTGGAATATCATTTCCTTAAATTTTAAAATATAAAATGCCTTTTGCTTTATACCATTAATCAAAATAACCTACATTCAGATGTTAGAAAAGACTTGCCAAATCTTCCCACAAAGAAAAAACATCCATCTTTACCCTTCATCCTCCCAAGATCTTATGGGGTTTTCGTTTTGGTTTTTTTTTTTTTTTGGATGGCTAAAGAGCATTGAAAATTGATAATAAATCAAGCCAGCCTAATATACAGTCTCAGAGTTAACTGACATTACATTAAACAGATGATCAACCATCAAAATTACTACAGCAGTGTTTATTTTCTAGATCATATTTTGTAGTCTTTGAAATGTCAAATATGCCTTCCCACTGAGAGGCAAATGTGGATATCCATATGCAAGGATGTCATCAACATGGGGAAGATTGAAAGCAAATTTACAAGGATTCATTATAGAACTAATCCCTCCTAAAATTCTGATTAAATAAGGGACTGACAGGTTGCTTGATTCAGGGGGTTTCGAGTTATTGATTACTGACATAGGAAGTAGGGCTCCTTATTGTCTCACTGAGTGGAATTTCATATTTGAAAGTCTATGGCCTCTAAGTAAGGACATTCACCTAGGCTGTGCTTTATGGAAATTAACATTATATAGTCTCTTACAATCTATTAACAGACTGAGAACTGTCATCTGAAGAGCCGTATTCCTTTTTATCACATTGAAGAGCAAAAGGCCACAAACATGCTTATTAGTGAGCCTGAAAGTTTTTCAAAAATATATAGGCCTTTCAGAATAATGATGGGAAATCTTACACCAGACTTCTATGGCAATCAACTTATCTCAAGCATTTAAATTTGTCTTTAATTTCTGGCTTAGCCAACCTCCTACCTATACTACCCCAAACACACACACTTTAAAAAGTATCTATAAATGTGTTTAGCCATGATACTCGAGTATTGACTCTGGCAACCACCATCTTGTCTTGAACCCAATCACAAAACTCCAAGGCACTAATTGGGAATACTGGCTCTCCTCCAGACTTCTTGTGCCTTTGTCCCTTTGCTCCGTCTGGGGACAACAGCACAGGTTTCCCTCTTTGAAGGGGTCACAGTTTATGTGCAAAAACAATAGCCAAACAGACCATTTCAGATAATGGTTGAGTGATAGAAGAGAAGAAAGCATGAGGGAAGAGCAGAGAGAAGGAAGATGTTCACTGGCTCCATTTGAGGTAGCATTTAAGCTTGGCCTTGAAGGTTAGGGGAGGAATGGCATCAGCAGAAGCTAAGAACAACATTCCAGTCCAAGGAACAGTGTCTGAAAACAAAGGCATTCCCTGAAAACACAGTGTTTTCAGAAACTATAAATGGGTTCCATGTAACTGAGACCAGAATGCACTGGTAGAGAATACAAGAGATGAGGCTAAAAGACTCATTTTAGGAATAAATTACAAGGTGTCTAGTATGCTACGATGCTTGAATTTTTCTCTTATAGGCAGTAAGGAACCATTTGGAATTTTTAGGTAAGAGAATATAGTCCTACAAGCTTCAAAATTAATCTGCTTCTTCATGTTGTAACACAAACTCACCTAAGAAGACCCTGAATATGTTCTTATCTCCATTTTGGAGTTGAAAAGAGGATTCATTCACCAGCACAGATTCACATAGTGCCATAGACCAAGTGCCTATTAAAGGAGAGAATACATCTCCTCTGTGTCTTATACCCCTTCTAATTCTGCTTAGCCCTTTAGCAAGCCTTAAGTGCATGCTAAATCTACTCCTAGAATTCCCCCAAAGTAATCTGCAGCTTCAAGTCTTCTACAAATAATATTCACCAAAGAAAAGTTTCAGAAGCTTCTCATTTTCATTCTATATATTGCTTCATTTTTTTAAATCAATGTCTCCCTATAAAAAATTTCAATATATTTGATTTTTTTTCTTGCTCCTTCACCAAAATGAGTGTGTGGTTAGTGTCCTAACAGTGCCTCCATTCCTTTGCATTCCACCTCAGAAGCCAAACACCTAACTCTGGGTCTTCAACTTAAGTAAGGATCATTTTCTTGCATTCCTATGGAAAGAGATCCTTCTAAAAAGCATAGTAAGTGCTCAATAAATGCTGACTTCTAGGCATGTAAGCATCACCTGCTAATTTCTAAGTGGATTAGAGGAGCAGCAGATCTCCACACAAGGCCACATCCTCAGGACTGACCTAACCAGAGAACACAAAAAACAATCAGCACTAGAATTAGCCCTAGCTGAACGGCAGTAAGGGATGGTTCTTTGAAGAACCTAGCTGCACAGTGCCAGATGGACAGATGTAGTTTATTCAGAAATCTCTCCAGAGAGTCCCTGGCTAAAAATTGTTACTGGGGCTCAGGAGAGGCTAGTCCAAGCTGGGAAGCCACTGGCCTGAGGCCAGTGCATGTCACAGTTATAGGATGGGATTCTTACCTTGCAGAAGAAGCAATGGGAGCGATGGGCCTACCACCTGCCCCACACTGGAACCCCCCATACATCCCCTCTGAATCAATCAATACCTGTTAACAATGACCCCAGGCATTACATTGATGGAGGTGCTCTTTGGGTACCTTTAACACCTCCAGACATGGCCACATAATCACTCAATCAAAATATTGGTTTTTTAATTTTCCTTTATAATTATTAATATTTAAGGTTATTTTTCAGCTTAATTAAATATAGAGAATTAAACTACTTTCTGAAGCACTGTTGTATGTTTATCCCATACATACAACATACATAGCTCTTATATAAAGATTGTCACCATTCTAGAGATGAGGAAAATGAGTCTTTGACAAGGTATGTGACTTGCCTATCACACAGCTTTTAATCAGTAGAGCCAGAGCCACATCCCAGATTTTTCTGTTCCCTTGGCCAAAGTTCTTTCCCCTGTACCACACTAACTCTTGGGGCTTACTAAGACAAGTGTAATCAGTGAGAAAATTAGAGAGGATTAGAGATTTTTCTCCTGGAGATTCTGGTGTATAATTATGTCTTGATAGGCAGGAGGGAAGGAAGAGTGAGAGAGACAGAGAAGAAAAGGAGGGAGGGAAAGAAAGAGAAGAGGATTGGAGGGAATGGGGCAGACTTAACTTGTTGATTTCTACGCGTCCAAGTAGACCTTTAAATACATTGACACAAAATGTATGTTTCATAATTAGAAATATGTCTAGCTTCAGTCAAAGGAGCTGAGTTGACAAATGTGTTGAGGATTCATCTCTTGATTTTAGACAGATTTTTGTCAAACTAAGTGTTTGGGGTATTGATCCCCCTTCTCTCTGCCATTGACCATTGCTGCCATATGTGATCTGATGGTCATCAATGACACAGAGACAGGAAATTCCTGAGGCGTTAGGAAACTCCATGCCAGAAGGCTGCTGAAGGCCTTGAGTGTTGTGTCCTGATTGGGGGTGGGGGGAGGGGGAGGGTTAAGATGGCAAAGAGAAGCATTAAAGTTACCTTCTCCTACCAATTTCCTTCACTACAGAATCTCATTTTTTCCCCTAAATCTTTGGCTGTGAAAAAGCCACTATTTTTCTCTCTTTCCTCAGAACCTATGACTTCTTCTGATGTTGTACTCAGAAATTTTTTTTAGGGACCATCTGACTTGAGAAATATTTTATTGGAATACAATAAGAAAGACAATCCCTAACTGTCCCTTACATAATAGTGCTTTTAAGGACCAATCTTGGAAACATCAAATTGTGTAAATTGTAGATCTGTTGATTACTGAAGTATAATAATTAAATTACATAGAAATTTCCTTAATGTTAGGGTTGAAAGGAACAAAATTACTGGCAATTGGTCTCAACCAGAGTAAATAATGCCCTTCTTTTTATTTACATTTGGCTTTCCTATAAACTGCCTACTGGGTTGTGTGGAACTAAGAGGCCAGCAAAAAACTGAATCCCCATCCATCAGTATTAATCTCACACTTTACTGTGGCTCCATCCATTTATCTTTCCGACACAAATTAGAAATTCAAGAGTTTTAACAAATGAGCCTGCAAATGTAAACTTATTAGGCCATATATTTTTACTACACACTGTGCAGTGCCCTCCACAAAGCTGTCCCTTCAGAGAGCATTTTCCTATTTTGTGTTATTGATGGCAGCTAACTAATCACATTTTTAATGTTGTCTTTGGGGAGGGCTGTTTGAGTGAATGTGCAAGCTAAACTACCCAGAATAAATCTACCTTATTAAATGCTTGAAATTATGTGTCTTTTACGATAAAGAAACTCCCGAGCATTGTTACATTTGCTAACCTTCTTTCTGCAGGAATCAAAAGACTGGGATTAATTAAAATAATACATCAAAACTGGGGTGTTGTACAGAATGTGTCTATGTGTGAGGAAAGGCCAAGAAAAATTGGTTAATTGGTCTCTTCATCCCTATTCACTCTCCTCCATCTAAATAGCTTTTAAGTGTTGCTTTCTGAACTGGAACTATAATCACATGAGTTGTGGCTCAGACAATGCCTGGTCGTCATCCCAACCTCCACCAGAGGAAATTCCTTCTGGCTTACATAGCACCTCTCTGATTAACAAAGAACTCCAAAAAATTGGTCCCTAGACCTAGATGCTCTAAAACATAATGTATAAATATATTGTGACCCCAGCGTTGGAGCTCAGCTAAACAAAGATGCACAGATTTAAATGCCTCTGAACGATACCATTTATCAGAAGTATCAAAAGAAAACATCTGCAGGTCAATGTTTCTCTCAAAGCACAGGGCCTCCTTTCCTGTAGCTATGGTGGGCAATCTGATGATGGGGCTCCCTCCGTACAGTGTGCAACCATTTCATTATTCTGAGGTGGTTTAATTACTGGTAGGTCTCTTATTACTGAGCTCAAGTGCTAATCTGAGCCCTGAGTGCATCTGCTTTCCACCTCTTTGCTTTAAAAGTTTTGCACTCTCAAAGCAAATGCATACACAGCCACAATTCTGGCTTGTCACATAAATTTCAAGGATAACAAATGATGCTGAAGCTTGAATAGAGGGAATGAAGATCATCTGGGAACCAGAGCTCTCAATGGCACAAGTGGTAGGGACTTTGGAATCTGCATCAGTGCATGCACTTCTGGACATAAAGAGACATAAACGGAAATTTACCTAGAAGGAAAAAAAATCCTTGCATAAGTCGGAGTTGATAAAGCAAGAACTCAATTTTTTGCTAATTATTTTCCTATTACTTGATTGTCCCACTTGAGATGTACGGCTTTTGTGAAACTGACATTTAAGCACAATAAGCATATGCTCTTTGTAGAAATTAAAGTCACCAGCATTTCAAGACTGTGTAATAGATGGTCTTACTGTTCCCTGCAATCATAGTTCTTCTCTATTACTTAGCTTGGAGGGGAAACATAAACTTGATTAGTACTTAACTAGAGTGTAATGGCTGATAAATTGGCCCTAATGTTTCAAAACCAGACAACTATGCTAAGGTTGCCTAGAATTTATTTCTTGACTACACAGATACACTCATTTTTCTCACTCAGTCACAGGAATCAACAATTTAACGATGCACTGGCTCTCTTGAAGTGTATTTCTTATTTGTCTTGGATTACTTAAAGATTTAGCTGTTCTCTCCAGCAAAGGTGAAATCCCAAGAGAGGTAAGGACTGATGAATTAAAAAGAAATTATGGTTGGCAAATGTGATACCCACTGGGAAAGTGTTCTGCGTTAGAACTTTGTTTGAAAAATGCAAGGTGTTTATTTAGTCCCTCAGCAAATACTTACTGAGCGCCTACTAAGAGCCAGGATCTATATGAGGTTCGGGAAAGACAAAGAATGATTCCTTCCATCAAGGTGCTAGTGAAGAAGACAACCATGTAAGCAGGTAATAAAACATGTTAAGGGCAATTACAGAAACATAAACCAAGAGTTTGGGAGCTCAAATATTCCCTAAAGAAATATCCCTGCCTATCAAATTTGTATGTGTTACAATGCTTAGAATCTAAATTACACTTGCTTTCATTGTGTTCACATGGAGAAAAGAAAATTAATTTTGCTGTTAATGTTAACAGAAACAACATTCACATTTTAATACTACACTGTTACCCTCTTCATTAAACAGGCGAAACTCCGCACCACAGAAGAGCTTCTAAAAAATTGGGTTTACACAGAAGTAAGTAAGTGTTCATTTCAGTATTTCAAAGAGTACATACTAAAGGATATTTAAACTTAAAGAGCATCTTGCAATTAATCCTTTAAGCAAAGAACCCTTTTGCAATTTGAACAATCCCCATGTTTATTTGCAATATAAGCCTGGATTTTCATATATTAGGTTTGAATTGCAAAAATCTTAGTGATAGGTCCCCAGGCCACATATTGTATTATCTTCTTGGGCCATGACACTGCCTTGTTTGCAATGAATAGAACAAAAGGCATTAAAAGCACTAATCCCTCTTGCCCTCAGGACAAGGTCCAAA
This sequence comes from Proteles cristata cristata, assembly GCA_017311185.1. Taxonomy (NCBI): domain Eukaryota; kingdom Metazoa; phylum Chordata; class Mammalia; order Carnivora; family Hyaenidae; genus Proteles; species Proteles cristata. The sequence continues at coordinate 745,802 of JAESUZ010003161.1, read as the reverse complement.
CTCTTTAACCTTTCATGGATCTGGTTCTCCTTAACCCTCCAGCCTCCAGTTGACTAACACAAAATAGTGGGACCTCTGTCAGTCTAGCTTCCTGAGTGACTGAATGGAACTGAAACACCTCTACCCCACCACTGTCTCTTCCAGTCATGTTAGATGTATAATGTGAGCCATAAGTAAACAAACCACTTTTTTTAAACTCTTGGATTTAGGAGTTGTTTGTTACAATAGTATAGCCTAGTCTCAGCCGTCAGCCCTTGAGTGGCTATGGTACAGTGTGGCCTGGAGCACTGCTTTCCACACTTAAGCACTCGACATCCACGTTGACAATTTTTTACATCCCTGAATACTATTTTTATTGAAATCAATTTAATTTTTTCCATCTAAAAATATGTAGTTTAAAATAAAACTACATGTAGTAAAACCTTGATTTGGGGGCATAATTCATTCCCGAAACATAATTGCACTCCAAAACACTCATATATCAAAGTGACTTTCAAGAACAGTTGGCTCAATCGTGATCATGTGACATTCAGCATCACCTACTACTGGTATTGCAAGACATCGCTCATTTATCAAGTTAAAATTTATTAGAAATGTTTGCTCGTCTTGTGGAATACTCACAGAACAAGTTACTCACAATCCGAGGTTTTGCTGTATTACTATTGTTAGTGGAAAATCAGTATCATTTCCAGTAACTAGAAGCTATAAAAACATTAATTCTTAAAATAAGGTATTTATTTATGTACTACATTAAAATCGGTAATGTACCACTGACATGGATCCAACACACTTTTAGAAATATTAGGAAAGAAAAGAAAGGCATCAGCCTTGATGTCTAACAAAACTGGACATCATCTCCACCACCTACAGTGTATCATTAACTGAACTTTCCGAAGCCCAGATATTTTATCTATTTTATAATATGGAAAGTGATTACATAAGATTAATTTCAAGATTAAGTGAGAAATGTATGTGAAATTCCCAGCACATATTTTTAAGTGCACAGTTTGATAGTTTTTAGTATACTGGCTCATTTTTAATTATCAAAAATATTAGATGTCACATAATCACTACAGTGATTAGTGGTATATAATCACTTGAGGTATTATGCTTACTCATCCCTGAATCCTTATACCTAGTATCATCCTTTTTGAGGGGAGGGACAATATACCTAGTATTTGTCCTTTGTTTTCCAACCCTGTACATATAGAATCAACCAATCGATTAAATTACTTCTCATGGTTCAACTGTATACTGCTTTAACTAAGCTGTGCTTGATTCCTACCTATATGCTAATCAAGGCTACTCATCTTCACAAACTGCTCTCACTCTTCAAAATAACCTGGATCTTGCCTTTTAGTTCAGTGATTTACTAATTAGTAGCAAAAGGATCTCGAGTTTGAAAGTTTGATGCATGTAATTATAATAAAAGGCAAAGCCAGGTTTTACACTGAGAAACCACAGGATCCAAGACATTCAAACATTCAGAGTATAAATTACCATTCACCCTTCCTGCAGATGGCCAGAGGCCATTTTGCAGTGGCTAAGTACATGGCATCTATCTATATATCTGATATGTATATCTGATATATCTGGTCTAAAATCAGAGACCTAGGTTTGAACCTTGAACCCACCATAGACAAGATATAAACCCTCTCTGTCCTTAGTTTCCTCATCTGAAAATGGCCCTGTTAATAGGACTCTCATCTTAGAATTGTCAAAAGGGCTAAGCAGAAATGCACAGAGCTTACAAGGGTTTAGAACAGGCCAAGGCACACAGCAAGAGCTCGTTAAGCCTTAGCTGTTATTACTGTCCTTTGTATACATGATTATTGTGATTATAAAACTATACATCTGAAAAGTATAAAGAGTCATACTTTGAATCATGATAAAAATTTCAGGTAACTGAACGGAGAGACCTTTACATATCCTACAACTGCTTTTTTAAATATTTTATTTTCAATTCAGTCATTCTATTAACAATGATAAACTAGATTATGCTGTGGTTAAAAAAAAGAGAGAGAAAAGTCCAACAAAAGTTTCTCTCACTCTTTCAGATGACAGATGATAGAGCACTCCAGTGTAGCTCATCTCTACATGTGGCCTTCGTTCTCACCTGCCTGAGCCGTAAGGTATCTCCACCTCAACATGCACACCCATGGTCAATGGTGGCGGGAGGAATGAGCAGGCTGGGTAGCCGCACTGTAACTGACGCACAGTGCTATCACTTGCCTTGGCCAAAGCAAACTGCATACCATACCTATCCTCAGGACAGCAGGTGGAGAAAATCCACCCACCCAACTGTCAGAAGGCAAAAGAGAACCAGACACAGAGGAGGAGTCCTAATGCCTGTCACAATTGTGAGTATGATAGTCACTTGTGTGGTGACCAGGTCTTGGAAGTTATCATCTCTGGAAACTCTTAATAGAAAGCTATCACTGCATTACAAACTCAATAGAACACTTAACAAAATTCCGCAGCAGATGCTAATGGGCACAAAAGAAGAACTCTGCTAAAACAATTTTGTGGATTTATGGTAGCTTCTTTTCCTACCATAAACTCTGATCTTACTTCATGCAAGAAAAAAGGGGGGTTCCCTCCCTATTTTACCCATAGAACAGCCAGACAGGAACCTAATTCTCAGATCCAAAGAAATATGGGACATGGATTTTAGTCAATAATCGTGTGATTTGGATTGGGCAAGGGGAAAAACCAACAATAATCACCTTCACACATGAAAAGAGGTGCCCCTATTTTACTCGCTCCTTCCAGTTTCCCTCCCCTTTCTTGAAAAATAATAACTTTCTTATAATTCTGCTTGCTCAAGATATCTTCCTGTTTCCTTTTTTCTTTCACTGTCAAACTACTAAAGCAAGTTATATCCCCTGACTGTTGTTCATTATTCTCTATTTCTCCTTACCATGTAACTTTTTGAATTTGATCTCCAAATCTGTACTCCACAAATCTAGAATCCCACTCAGAATTTCCCCCAAAGACAGCTCTGTTTCATTATTTTAGTTAATATTCTACCCCAGTTTGAATTGTCAATGTCTTCATCTTTCCTGGCTCTAAATTTTTTCTGGCTCCAGGCCTACTTGATTCTTTTTATGAAATCTTTCCTTTGCATGCTCCTCCCTTCCCAGTCTTTGTCACCATTATACCTAGTAACTCATACCTGGACCACTGAAATCATGTTCTAACTGATCTCCCTTTCTCAAGGCTTTTCTATCTCCTGATTCTCATGCCACCTGCACAATCATCCCCAAACCTTACTTTTATTAGGTTAATCTCCAGGAAAGGAGAAGACTTTCCTATAACTTGCCACAGCACACAGTGTAAACAACCATCTCCTTTTCATCATTGGAGGTCTGTCATGGGGCATGGCCCCCTCCCAAATAAAACCAAAGCACTCATTGATTTTAGCAAAGATCATCTAACTTCTCTTTCTCTGCCTTTCCCCATCCATTGTCCCTACCTAGCATATTACCTCCCATCTTCAAATCCCATTTGTCGTTTAAAACCTAGAACCAATGCATCCATAAACTCTTCCTGAACCATGGTTGATTCTGTAAATAGAACATAATTTGCATACAACTCTGTGGTCACAAAGCAACATCCCTCAGCATGATACTCAGATGTTTTGTTTAGTCAACATGGTGGTGTTGTTGCTACTATTTAATTTTTAATACTCTTGGGGCATCTGGGTGGCTCAGTCTGTTACGTGTCTGACTTCAGCTCAGATCATGATCTCATGGTTTGCAGGTTCGAGCCTCACATCGGGCTCTGTGCTGACAGCTCAGAGCCTGGAGCTTGCTTCCGGTTCTGTGTGTGTCTCTCTCTCTGACCCTCCCCTGCTCGGTCTCTCTCTCTGTCTCTGTCTGTCTGTCTCTCTCTCTCTCTCAGAACCCTGGTCTATGCTGTGTCCTGGTGGTGGCATCATTTCATAATTTTTGTCTGTGATATTTAAAAATATGCTTTGCTTATTTTTCCAACTTCTAAGTTTCCTAAGGTCTGAGAAATGTTTGTATACAATTAAAACTTTAAGTAGGGTAAGATGAGAAAGTACTTTGTAAACATAATTAGCCAAAGAGTTGTTGGCTTTTCTTTCTTTTACCCCAAGTTCTGCCAGCACCAGCACCAGCACCAGGACATGTGGTTGAGCCATTCAGGAACCAACGTGGTTGTATTACTGGGGAAGAAAAATGGTTCCATAAATCTCTTTTTTCTTCTCTTCTCCTTTCCCCATCCAACTATAGCTTTTAATATTGTATTAATTCATAGATTTCTTCAGCCCTTGATCCTAATTTAAGTTTAATATTCAAGCAAAAAATTCTATATGTAAAAGCACCCATTTGGGAGCTCTTCAAATACCATATAAGAGAAGGAGGTGTTAGAGCAAGTAGATCAAATATAAAGAAATGAGCAAAAATCATTTCAAAGGAAAAAATATAGAAATTCAGCAGAGAGGGGAAAAATAATCTCAGTGTTTACAAATACTTGGAAATAAAAGAGGAAAAATAGTTGCAGGAAATATTTTGCAAAAAGAGCAAAAGTAGGACTATAGCAGTAATTGAAAGAGCAAATTAACTAATATTTATTGAGGATCTAATGCCCGCCAAGATTTCACATGCCTTCTATCATAGTGACCATACAAGGTTGATGTGATGGTTCTTATCCCCAGTAAGAATCCTGTGCAGAATTTACACAACTCAGTAAATAATAGCATCATGACTCAAACCTGGATCTGTCTTACTTGAAGCCTGCATTCTTGGAAGGAGGCTACACAACCTCCTAGTAAAATAAAATAGAAATAGGTAGGCTTAGTAGATGACAACTGGTCCAACAGTTTATATTAATTAATAAAAGCTTTCAACTTTATTCAAAAAGAAGTAGAAGCCATAGAAGAAAATTTCTAACACTATCGTAAGAAAAATTATGATTAAGAAGAATTATTTTAATTTGAAATGAATAAGGAGTGGGTGTCAGTCATAGAACTGCAAGACCACACCCACAGTTTGGAGAGTCCTTGACCTGGGACAGGACTTGGAGATGTCGAACACACAAAGGCAGGAAATTCTAGGAGACCACACTAGTGAGGGCCAAAATTAAAGTTGATGTTGCAAAGTGGCTCATATATTTTGGATGAGGATTTTGCAATGTAGTTCAATATCCATTAAAATTCACATGCTTTATGTGAAACAGAAATCTCAACCTCTGGAAACTTAACTCAGAAGAATAATACAAAATACAGGGTGCTGAGAAGAGAGGAGCCTGAATGAAGAGAGATGAGATACACATAGCTATAATTCTGTACAAAAAACAAAACAAAAAAATGCATAAAAACAAAAAAAAATATGCATATCCAGTAGTTGGGGGAAATACTGGGGAAACTATGGGATATTATATAAGTCATTAAAGTGCAAATGTGATTGCTTAGAAATCTTAGAAAAGTTTTAAAGGCAAAAAGAAAAGCATTAATCATTTTGCAATTATAATAATAGCTACTATTTTCGAGCACTTACTATGTGCCAAATTCTGATCTAAAAGTATCACATGGATTAACTCGTTTAAACCTAATAGTTATTCTTTTGTATGAGGAAAGGGCTATTATCATCTCCATTATGTAGAAGGGAAATCCAAAGGTAACAAACAACAGGTTGTGCCCCAGGTCACACAGCTACTGAAAGTATGGGACAGGTTTCCAACCCATGTGGGTCTGGTTCTAAAGCCCAAACAACAACTTCAGTGTTAATGCTGCCTCCATAATTACAAAATCTGCAATTTAATGAATGCAAAAATGAAATACATAGATAAATATTCAGAAATGTTACTGAAGAGGAATTAGCACAACTTGGAAGTAGAATGAAAGTAGGCAATGGAGTAGATTTATTCATTTATTTTGTTTCTAATCTGTGTAAGGGACTCTACTGTCATAATAAGAGAGCTCTCTGGTAATGGTTTTTCATTCAATCCTTCCTGGAGTGTTGAATTAATCTTGCGGTCCTTTCCAGAGTTTTGGCTTAGAGACATTAAAATCTCATAGTTAATACTGATCCTATGTTACTAGCCACATCTAGCTGAAATTTATACATACAGCCTCACAGAAACTTTTATCCACAAAACAAGAAATCATAATGACATAAAAATAGTGAAGTATAAGCAACAAATCATAGGAATAAAATTATTCCCCTGGCTCCATCAAAAAAAGTTAAACTCTTAAATTTATCATGTATGTCTTAAAGGAGTGAGCATTTCATACCATAACCTCATTTCCTTGAACTAAAATGTGATTAAACATTGTAAAGAGATTAGTGCACATTCAAATTTTCAAGTTAGATTATAATCCCTCAGCATTTTAGGGGGATTATGGTAAAAAGAACCACATTGTTTTCTTTAGGATAGGACTGTATAAATTTATATATAATCAAATATTTCTTCAATTAATCCATGTCGTTTGACCTACTAAAAATAAATCTCAAAGAACTACTGCAATAAATGATGTTACATCCAACTTTTACAAACCACAAACTGTCACTGTAAATGTCATATTTCACTTCATAAACCTCCAATTCTCAAAGGTAATTTAAATTGTATTCGACTTTTAAAGGTTTCAACTTTAGTTAATGCCATCTTCATTGTTGCTTGGACATTACATACCTAAAATATTAGGGATAAATTAATGCAGCAAAGCAATCAGAGGCATTGTTACCACAAAAGAGACATTTCTCTTGTGTGACTCTTGGAAAACAAGTTTTTTTCACTTTATAGACACACCATATGTATTGTTTTCATAGGCATCAAGAAATCATCAACTTAACGCCTGTAAAAAGAGAATAGTTGAAGCCTCTGCATAATGAACAGTGAAGCAAACCATACATAATACACATACAAATTTCAAAGCATTCATATCACATACCATTTAAAAAGAGTTCGTGTGATTGAGTATTGTAAGCCAAGGAATTTTATCCATTGTTTCTAATACTGTTTGGAATGGAATCATTTGATTCCATTGGTTAAAAATGTATACTGGCATGTCAGGTAAAGTATTAGGGAATAGAAATGTGCTTTTTAAGACCCATGATACAATTTTGTGTTATGGGAGGAACAGAAAGTAAGAAACAAAATAACACATAGGTTTCAAAATAGCAAAGCTTGCCGCATCACCCACTCTCAATTTTCTCCTACCAGAAGTTATATAAAGAAACAAAATTATCAAATGGAAGAGCATACTGAGGCATACAGCAGCATTGTAAAAATCAATTTAAGGAGTACAGCTGCAGTTGTCTTTCCTGGGTTTTTAATTATGTGTTTGTTTGCCATGGTGGCCTAATTTAGTCAAGAAGATGAGCCAACATTAAAAGCTGGTAGGAGAGGTAAGTAATCCCCAGGGTGGGCTGCTTGTGCTCAAGAGTTTAAAAGCTACATATACAGAGGCAGAAGCCAAGGCACATTTGAGAAGGGGGTCCACATGACAAACAGTGAAAGGCGAGCAAATCAAATTTTTCACAATTAGTTGAACAACAACTGTGACAGGTTTAGCGCTTAGCATTTTCATTTGTGTGCTCAAATTTGGTTATCTGTCCTCTTTTATGCAAATGCGATGTGACAGGAGAAGCTGGGAGCAGTGGAGCAGGCCAATCACTCACAACAGGGGCGAGGGGCTGCTCAGCTGAGAGGCCGGGATTAAATGGACTGAATGCTGATGGATAAATGACAGGAGCCGAGCTGAAAGCCTCATGAACTGATTTAAAACTTCTAAGGGAGGATGACAAGAATATAATTATGCTTTATGCCCCAGCCTAAACTGTCAAAAATAAAAAGATAAAAGAAGAATATAAATTGTACCAAATGAATATTATCAGCATTCATAATTTAACTAAACCCAACATGTTTATCCTACCCTGGAAAATAGATAAGATTGGAAAGCTGTGTTCTTCTACCACAGGCCTTAGGACTGAAGCAAAGTTTTAAAAATTTAAAAGCGGAGCACAATGGAAGGGAATCCAAGATGTTGTGCTCTCTCCATAAAGGGCTTCCATCTCCAGCATGATGGAGGCCCTCTCTGCAAAGGTAGTATAGTCAGTTCACCTTCCACTGTCTCTCTTCAAAGATGTGGAGATTCAGGGTGGTGCCCTCTTCATGCCCATACCCTCGAAGCACAATCACCCACACCTAGGTGACTCTGAGTGACATTTCCATGAGGTTGTAGGCTAGCTGCATTCTGTCCAACCAACACTAACAACAACAGTCCATGATTCTATCAAGCCAAAAGGGTTGAAAAACACTGGAGCTCATTGTGTCATGTGCTTGTAATTTTATTGTCAAGGTCTTGTAATTTTATTGTCTCTACAAGTTCTTAATAGAATGTTCTAGAACACTAAATTTCTCAGAAGGTAGAGTCTCCTATCTGAAAACAGGGATATGAACTATCATCCTCAGTTCCTTTCAACATCTGACTACAATTTCTTTATTATCACTTCACCACACACACACACACACACACACACACACCTTTCTGGGAAGACATCAATGACAAGACAAAAAGACAGAAAAAAACTCATACTTATATACTTTATGGATAAATACATACATGAAGGGAAAATATAATCTTAAATTCTCTTCATCAAACAGAAGACTGCCAAGCAATACAATACGATAGGAAGAGACACAGAAAGTAAAGATGGTAACAAAGGCAATCATGTTTAAATGAGCTACATAATATTCATACTGAAGAAAATAAATACATAAATTTAAAACATAATTTGTCCCAATAAACTGATGCTATTAGCTCATAGAAATTTTTTACTCTGTAAGGAACTTTGACATATTTTGTTATCTTGGTCTACCTCTTAAAGCTCATCATTGTTTACCACAAAATTAACAACTGTAGAGAATGTCATAAAATTCAGGAAATATTCATTGCTACACATACGTATTTAACAAAAATGACAGAATAAAAATATCAATTCTTGTACAAAAGACTTGATCTTAATATGCTAATAGGAAATAATTAAGCCTATCTTTGCAAGACTAGAATAATATAAATAAAACACTTGTTACTAAACAAACCTCTTAATATCTTTTATGGATGTAAAAATAGATAAGCAGAAGTGTTCAAGTCATTGATGACATTTTACAAGGTAAACACACACCTGTGTAGCCATCATCAAGATCAAGATATGGAGCATTACAAGCACTGCAGAAACACTTGATGTGCCCCTTAGTCATTAACCCTTCATGTGTAACCACTCTTTCGAATTCTGTCAGCACAAATTTATTTTCTTGTTTTTGAAATTCATACAGATCAAATCATACAAAATCTACTCTTCTGGTCTGACCTTTTTTTTGTGAGGGTGGGAATGTCTGACTTCCTTACTCAATATTATGTCTGGGACATTCGTCCATGTTGTTGTGGAATAGGAGTTATACTTTTTCATTGCATAACATCCCATTGGATGTACAGAATGTTCTACTATTGACAAACACTTGTTTTGTTGCTATGAGCATTCCTTTACATTTACTTTGGTGCATATATATTTTCATTTCCATGGAGTATATATTTAGGAGTGGGATTGCTGGCTCATTGCCTCTGCACGTATACTTCAGTTGAATACACAGCTTTAGCAGACCTGGTCTAATAGCTTTTTAAAGGAGAACAAAGCACTTTTTATATAGTAAGGAAATCCCACTATGCCCTGTGAAATTTTCTTTTAGGTTACAAAAAAAGTTAGCAAGAAAAAAATTAACCAAAATTAAATACACATGCCACAGACACAATTCTCAGCCAAAAAATAATGTGCCTAAATTGAAACCTGGATTGATTTCTCCTAGCCCTGCTGATAGTAGTTATGCCTCACTGTGAGAAGAAAAGAGTGATAGTCATGGCTGGCAACTCTGATGCAGGCTGCTTAATGAGCTTATTGAATGAACTAGCAAATGATCAGTTCATTGAGTGGCTTCCCCCAAAGCGAGCCGTGTGACTAAAGCTAGGTATATTCCCACAAATCCCAACTGTTGTGGCAGACACATGACCCACTCTGTGTTATTCAGAACATGGGCCACATTTTTATTCATCTAACATATCTGAGTTTATCCTTTTAGAACAACAAAAGGCCTGTTGTTTGATCTATAAATGTGCTTTTTTAGTGGGTAAATGGACAGAGCCTTCACTGTTCAGCCTCATAGCCAGTCTCATACAGGTGAGGGCCTGGACAACATCATAAGCCAATCACAATACTAATGAGGCTCATCAGCTGCTGAAATGGGACCACACAGCTGAAGAAGCAAATCCAACTCCTAACGCTATCTACTAGGCATGCCAACACATAGTCACAACTCAAAACATCAGCAACCTCTAAACAACATTCAAGTTTATACTAGGAAACTTACAGTCTGGGTCACACTTCTTCCCAAGTTTTCAATAGCTCACAAGGAGAAGGAACTGAGATCTGGATCTGTTCCCTCCAAGAAGGCCCTTTGCCTGAGACTTTGCCCCACTTTTCCCCAGAAGCAATCATGGTCTATGGAGTATTTTTTTCTATTAGAGTGGAGAGTAGTTTACACATATTGAAAATGAAATCTTCACCCACTAGTACAGTCAGCTTATCTTTCCCTGGGCTCTACATAACATTTCTTCTGGCAGCTGACTCCTCTTGGTCACCTGACAAAGCGATCTTGATGGTCATTCTCATAACCTCACACTTAACCTCATTGCCATTCTCCAGCACAAGATACTTCTGTCCCTATTTTCCTAGAGAAGCTAGGCCCTTTCCTGGGAGGTCCTTGATTTCAGGCCATGCCTTTCCAAATCCGCACACAAATTCCTTCATGAACCCCTCTAATCCTCAACCCCCTTCCCACCCAGTACACTCTCTCCCAGTCTCTCTGAATACCCAGTTTTGATTAGTATAGTTATGTCACCTCTGCCTCCAAAGGTGTTATCATCTATAAATACTTAAACTTCTATCTGAAATGCAACATCCTTTCTCTCCCAGGCAGTTCAAATTACATTTCCTCCATTTGACTAAAGTTTCTTAAACAAACATCAGAATTCTCATTAACTATTATATTTCAATTTTTTACACGCTACCTCAACCAAAACAATACGAAAAATATAAATAATCTCTGGGAAGAATCTTTTTGAAAAGTGCCAACATACCTAAACTACCCTTCTTCACCAGACAAATTTTTATTCATCTGTTAACATCCAGCTCAAATGTCAGGTCATCTCTGTAGAACCTGCAGCAACTCCTTGAGACAAAGTTAGTCATTTCTTTTTTTGAGATTCATAAGACCATTATAGCATTTAACACATTGTACTGGAATTGCCTGCTAGATATACACCTTCACCACTGGCCCATGAACTCCACAAGAGAAGGGCCGTGTCAATTCATCTTTCTATCCTCCACTTCAATTCAGTTCAGCAAATATTCAGCACGCAGCCCTGTGTCAATTTCAAAGTTGGTGCTTAATAAATATTTCATGAGAGAATGGAAGAGTGAAGGGAGATAAATTTACATTCTTTTAAAACTCTTTCAAAAAAGTTCTGGCAGTACCTACCTTTTTCATTCTTGCATCCAAAAGGACAATGTGTGTTTTTCCAAAATCCATATTAAGATCAGGGAAACTCAAGGTTTGTTTTGCCAGTTTATGTTTTTAAATGTAAATTTACATGATGAATAACTTGAATTATATGGCATAGCACACGTGGCCTTGGAGGTAATCTAGTCTAGGGAGACAGCTAATATATGACACTCAGTGCCGCTCTCCACCTCCTGCACCCATAGCAGACAGCACTAATCGATCATGGCATTCCTTCTCATTAAGCCCAGACTCAGCCTTGGAATTCTCAACTCAGCACTTAACAAGGCTGCTCTCTGGAGTTAGTGGTCACGACGAATCCTGCTTGTCACTCTTGGTCTATTCTCTCTTCTTACAGATAAGCAAAGTGAGTCCCAGAGAGGACAAATGGGTTTGCCTAGGTCACAGAGCTAATTAGTAGTAGAGGCTGAACCAAACTTCATCACCTAAGACTCTTTCTACTAGAATACACTTTTTATTTCTACACCTGATTAATAAGAATACTTCATAGAAAATGTTAGTTTTGTTTATTATATGTACTTGTGTGTTATACACTAGATTATCTATTATAGATAATGGTTTAGAACCTTCACTTGCTATTTCTCAACCAGTTGTGTCAGGAGACCAATATATCATAAAGACCTCATTGGTATGTCATACCAATCCAATCTTCCCTTAAAGCCATGGAGGTATAATTTTTTAAAAACTAGTAACAGCTTAGTCCAGCTCTCTGGAATAAACACACTAATTGTTTTTTAAATCAAAAGTGAAGTGTCTCTAAAAGTTTGCCATAAAAAGTTGTAAAACGCAAAAGAATGCAGTGAAAAAGAAGCACGGGTCAGCTTAACTGCTTCATATCTTTCTTCGAGATTCTTTTTTAAATGTTTATTTATTTTAAGAGAGAGTGAGCTAGCAGGGGAGGTGCAGAGGGAGAAGGAGAGAGAGAATCCCAAGCAGGCTCCATGCTGTCAGCACAGAGCCTGATGTGGGGCTCAAATCCACAAACAGTGAGATCATTACATGAGCTGAAAACAAGAATCCAATGCTTAACCGACTGAGCTACCCAGGCGCCCCTCCTTCTTACAGCTTCTTATCATATCAAAGACATATTCAAAATTAGAATATAAGCAAAAGTTATCATCTATATTAGTTTTTCAATTGGTTGTTCAATTAGTAATTTTGAAATTTCTCTTCACATTATCCTCTTTCATTCCAGTGTCACTGCCACCAGTACAAGCAGGTGTCAGGTAGGAGCCCAGAACTTCATATTAGTATTTTTTAAACTGCTCAAATGTTGTAGTTGTCTATCTTTATCATACATAAATGCTTATTATGTGTAAAAGAGTGCATGTAAAAGGAAACAAAAAATATATTAAGAAGTAAGTGTAAGCCATTGTTTTCTTTTCCAGAGCATAAGCTTCAGATTCTCCAAAGGGGTAGATTTGTTTCTTCCAAGTGGGCCAGCAGGGGTATAAGAAAGAAACTGAGAAAGTTGAAATAAATTAAAATCTTGGATTCCTTAGCCTCTTTTTCTTTGAGTAGGGAAGTGAAAAATACTCTCAAAGAATCAACACCCAGGATACCTCATTACCAGAAGTAGAGAGGCAAATAAGAAAGAGAGTAAAGAAAAAGCAACCCCACAGCCTGAGAATAGATGAAAGAAGACAAGCTAAGTTCTTAGATGTGGAATCACACAAAGGTTAGCCATTTGAGGAGAAATGAAATAAACTGTTAGCAAATAACAATGATAGCTTTTTGTGGGGGGGAAATGTCTGACTTCTATGGACCAAGAAAAAGTGCTTATAACTGACCTCTGGTTGAAATTTGGGCAACATGTGTCCATTTATTTCAATGCATGACTTACAGGTGTAGAAGACTTATGACAGTGACCCTATAGACATGCCTCTGCAGATATCTGAGGTATCAAAGAAAAGCATTAGCAATCCTATTTTTTCAACAACCCCTAGGAGAAATGGTGATGGCAATTATTGCAGTTATTTACCTACTGCTTCTCAGACCCAGTCCAACCCTTCTATATTTGACTTTATGTGTCTCCAAACTGCATTTCCCAGACTGTCAATAGGAGGCACTGCTGGGAGACTTACAGGGAGAAGAGATGCTCCCACTTCAGGTCTTATGTACATCTTTCCAGCATCCTTATCAGCTGTGTGATCCCCTTAGAAGTCCAAGCACCAGCTGTGAGTCAGTCCTCTTCCATGACAGCTACCCATTCCCTTCTATTCTTTGCTGTTGAAAGAACAATGACTGCCTCCATTACATTTAAGCTGTTGTAACTAACACCCCATTACCCATTCTCGTAAATGTTACATGAATTTATCACTGGGAGACAAGAAGGCAACATGCTATACGTGCATGAACTGAACAGAAGGTGTACAGTGACCAATCACAGACAGACTTTGAAAGAAGCAATGTGATTATTTAGTGATCATGAGCACATCTCTTATTTACACAGTGATCTGTGGACTTGAGAGCTAGCGATGAAGTTAGTACTTTAAACACTCAGTTAATACATTGTGGTGATTGATTCTGAATCACAGTGTTGTGGGACTGGTATTATTTAAGTAAACTGTGGTAAGTAAAATTCGTGTACATTGGAGTAGTCTAGAGCAAAGACTGCCTGTAGTTATTTGTGTTAAGACAACTATTTGGGGGGGCTCCTGGATGGCTCAGTTGGTTAAATGTCCAACATCAGCTCATGTCATGATGTCGTGGTTCTTCGAGTTTGAGGCCTGCACTGGGCTCTATCCTGACAGCTCAGAGCCTGGAGCTTGCTTCAGATTCTCTATCTCCCTCTCTCTCTGCCTTTCCCCTATTCACACTCTGTCTCTCTCTTTCAAAAATAAACAAACATTTAAAAACTTTTTTTAGAAAGACTTAACTATTTGAGGGTTCATAACTTAATTTCTTTTGCATCGTAACTTATACATTTCAAAAAATGTGCCTCCAAACAGACTTAACTAACCTTTACTTTTGAAGCAAATTCGTGGTAAGATTTTACAAATGAAGGCTATCTGGGGCGCCTGGGTGGCTTAGTCGATTAAGCGGCCGACTTTCGCTTAGGTCATGATCTCGCGGTTCGTGGGTTCGAGCCCTGCGTCGGGCGCTGTGCTGACTGCCAGCTCAGAGCCTGGAGCCTGTTTCAGATTCTGTGTCTCCCTCTCTCTCTGACCCTCCCCTGCTCACGCTGTCTCTCTCTCTCTCCTAGAAATAAAAAAAAAAAAAAACATTAAAAAAAAAAATGAAGGCTATCTATTTCCTTCTATTCTCTATTCCCTCATTCTATTGACACCTTTCATAGAGTTCACACACTAGACAGGAGTCATGGTGGCTCATGCCCATTGGCCTATTTTCACTGTGGGCTGCTCTACTCAGCAGACTTTTGTTAAGCACAGCCAAAGATTAAATGAGAGTGGGGACCTGAGGCACACACAGATTATAGTTGTCTGGGACAAAGTTTGAGTCACTGTTTACAATTCTTCATAACTTCCTTTTAGTATTTTACACCCATGCTTTTTCCCATGAGATACTGCTTTATTAGAGTAAGAAGAGTATATTTACTACTATATTGGTGGTTTTGGGTGTGCCTTCCTCGAGCTGATGCAATACGGGGAGATATAACAATGTACCAGACTGATTTCTCAGTAGATAACTTCTTCGATTATCTACCATGAGAAGAGAATGCTCCAGAATGAACATACATGAAACAGAGTGGAAGCCAACCCATAGCTTCAAGCAAAGCTTCCCAGCTGATCTCAGTCCTAGATCAGTTGAATCACTGTCAATCTATAGAAATGCAGAAGAATAAAGCTTTATTGTAAGCCACTGGGTTTTTTGGATGTTTTCCTAAAATTCTGTAGTTTTTTTGTTTGTTGTCATTGTTGCTGTTGTTTTTGCAACAGTTTGTTGATACAGGATAACAGAGTGCATTTAGCCAGTTAGAAAAATCCCCCCAAAAATCTATATTGGAAAGTATAGAAAAGAGTTTCTAGCTAGTAGAAAGATCAGAAAGGAGTAGAGACACAGAGAAGACTGAGATATTATGGAAAAAGAGGCACAGAGTAATGTTACCAACCTTGACTAATTTTGGAATTCCAGGCCATCTATACCTCTGAAGCCAGTTTTCTCCAAGTCACTGAGCCCACAGGAGGTACTTGAAGCAGCCTGAGTTTTCTGCAACAGAGGGTTCAACTCTCACTATTCCACAGCCTCCATGCCTCTTTAGATCAGGGCTTAAGAGTATATTGGAAGCAGATGGAGGGGAGAAAAGAAAATGATGAGACTTTCCATGGCATTCTCTCCATTTCTAAGGTAGACCAATAATCCTTTATTGGAAGGATAAATCCAATTCATCTTTCTGAATGAGGCACCGGGATTAGATGGTGGAACTACACTGCATCTATTTTCCTTATAAATATCTCAGCCTTTCCATTTCCCTAAGACATGGAGCCCATAGGAAGCATTTTCCATTCTCTGAGCCTTTCAGATAATTAACTGTCCATTAATCCATTACCATATTCCAAGAAAATCCTTAATCCACATAATTTCATCTGATTTTCTCAATAGTTCAGTGAAAAGGTGCTATTTTTAGGTCCATTTTACATATGAGGAGGCTGAGATGGACACTGTAAATTATTTGCTTGAGGTCTCATAGTGACTGACCCCAGGTGCTCCACCTCCCTTCTCCAGCCATCTTATTCTGGCTGTTTTTAGGAAGTAGTGGCAGGAACCAAAGTACCAACTCTTGCCCTGGAAAGACTGTCATTACCCTAATTATCAAGATATAGTCCTTGTTCAGGGATTGGGGGAAATCTTTTTCTTTTACTCACAGCAAGCATAAACAAACACATTTTTTTCCTTACACTATGTTTTTATTCTGGTACTAGGCTTTATTATATCTTCCTTCCCTGGGATTCTCCCTCTCCTCGATAGCCCTTCCTACATCACTTTTATTTTATAATTTCCTTTTCTTGAACCATCTGAATGCTCAGTTGGTTGAGCATCTAAATCTTGATTTTGGTTCAGGGCATGATCGTCCTCGCTTTGGGTTCCATGCTGAGTGTGGAGCCTGCTTAAGATTATCTTTTCCTCTCCCCTTACCCCTTCTCCTATCTGTGTTCTCTCTCTCTCTCTAAAATAAATAAAATATAATTTCCCTTCTCCCTGTCTCCAGAAAAATCCAGGGTAGCCTATTCCACTTATTTTACAAACATTTGGGTGCTTATTATTATGAGCAAGTTATGTACATTTTGTAACGGACAACTGCAATATTCTAGTTGTGTTAAAAATTTCTAGGGATTGGGTGAAAACAGCAATCCGCATACCCCAACACCTCACACCTGCCCCAATTCTGAGCAAAAGAACTATCAAACTGACTTGAAACAGAATTCCATTACTTCCATGCATCTTTCTGCCATATCACACTTGGGCAGTCCTCAAATGACTGGGCTGTAATGACCATGTTCTCATATGCTCTGTCACCCTTCTCACAACTTGTTCTGCCATCCTTTCCACCGTGCACCCTAAAATGTCTATCATTTATAAACAATTTCTCTTTCATTCTTAATCTCCTCCTTCCCATTGACTCTCTTCATTCGGTCTGTGACATATAGACCTTTCCTTTCCTTCACCCAGCAAAGTCTTCAAGCTACCATACTAAATTTTGCCTTCCACTTTGAATTTCCTAAATTCAGTCTCTACCAAACATCAGCCTGACTTCTTCCATGAAACTGCCTATGGACTTTTGAATTGGCAAATCCACAGGTCCTTGCTGTCCTGATCTTACTACTTATTTTATCAAGCCCCCATTTGTAATGTTCTTGCCTTCAGTGGCTTTTGTGATATCCTTTAAATTAGGTCTTCTTTTTTTCCTAGCAACTCTTTTGCATCTACTTCAGGGGGACCTCCTCCTCTAGCCATTGGAAATATTGGAGTTTACTATCCTTAGTTTTCCCACTTTGCGTGCCACATGTCCTCACTGGGGAATCTCATTCATATAGTGTCCATGGGTCTTAGACTTGTATCTGTATCCCAGACTTCTCTCCTATACTTCAAATAGCAGACATCTGCCTACAGGTTATTTCTGTTTTGATATCCCATGAGGCCCTGAAGCTCAACATGTCAGACATGAATTCAACTCCTTTTCTTGCCTATAAACTTTCTCCCAATCCCACAGGCCCAACTCACGGTATGACAAAGCCAAACTTTGTTGCTCAGCCTAGAAACTGGGGCTCTCTGTCCCTATTATGCCCAATGTCTTCCCTTCTTCCAGTATATTCTCATCACTGCAAAAAATGGACTGCAAATATAATCATTTCACATTTCCCTGCCCTCATCTCTGTCTTCCTTCCACTCCACCCCCTCCTTTCTTCTAAACTTTCAAACCTTTCCATGCCTCCCCAACACCTCAGGATGAAATTCAAAGTTCTTACCATGCTCTGAACCATGTTTCTTTCCAGACTCCTTCTATCTTAGCTTCCATTTCTTTTAAAATTCTTTATGTTCCAACTGCTTTATGCTTCCTGCCACTTCTCTCAATACTTTTCATTTTTTTTAATATTTAATGTTTATTTTTTAGATAGAGAGAGAGAGAGCGCGCACGCAAGCAGGGTAGGGGCAGAGACACAGAATCTGAAGCAGGTTCCAGGCTCCAACCTGTCGCACAGAACCCAATGCAGGGCTCGAACCCACTAACTGCAAGACCATGACCTGAGTTGAAGTCGGATGCTTAACCGACTGAGCCACCCAGAGACCCCCAACAGTACTTATTTTCATAAATTGATATTTATGGGAATTTCCCCCCTAAATATCAGGAAAGAGAGTAGATAGAGCAGAAAAGGATTATAAAAGGGATGGTAAGGTAATGGTTTACTCACTGGCTTGAGAGGTTTAGGGCAAGAAATAAAAGGAGCTGTGTTCAGAAAAGAACAGATGCTATCCATTGGGTCCCAGGAAGAAAGGCTGATGGAGCTGGAGAAGGGTCACTGAATTTCTCAGACTGCAGTACAGCACTGCCACCCTGAAGGTGTGTGTGGGCAGGGGAGAGACACTGTGAGGTCTGGGTGCACCCAGTAAAGCAATATTTTAACAGAGACCACTGTGATTGGCAGTAGAGGCTGTGGTAAAGGGTCTAGTTGAATCTGGTAGGAAAGAATATGAGGGGACTAGTTAAAGCTAGATATTTAGGGGATGCTCACGTGTAGCTGGGAAAAATGGTAAAGCAGAGGGGTCGCTATTCAGCCACTGTACGGATGGAGACCATGCAACAAATGTTATTCCTACTGGCTGCAAAGAAAACTGAAGTCATCTAAAGGAAACTCTGAATTCTACTACCAAACTTTCTAAAAACGTGAAATTTTCTTCTGCTCCTTGCCTCCAGTTAAAATGGAGGACTTGTGGCCATTACTACCTAAGTCACTCTTTCTAAATGTGCTTTGGATATTTTCTTATCTCATGTTTTTGGGCACCTTAAACTACCATTATTGTTCATCCTATCTTTTTATTAGAACTCCTTTCTATAAAGATTTCAAAGCATTTTTTTGTCTTGTTTTGTTTTGGGTTTTTCTTTTTTGAGACAGAGAAAGCACAAGCACAAGAGAGGCAGAGAGGAGAGATAGGGGATCCCAAGTAGGCTCCGAATTGGCTCGAACTCATGAATCCTGAGATCATGACCTGAGCCAAAACCAAGAGTCAGATGCTTAACCTACTGAGGCACCCAGGGGCCCCTCTGTAAAGATTTAAACCTGATCCTACCGTTATCCTACCTGCCATGCAAACTACTAATCTATCTATAGTCTACCTTTAAAAATCTTCTCAAAAACCTGCCTGTACTCTGTTTCTCTATCCTTAGCTTTCTTTTTACTTTTTAGCCTATCCATTTTGGCTTCCATATCTGTCATTAAAAAGCAAATAAGCAAAGAGAAAAAACATGAATTATCAGTTCCATGATGTACACAGATTAAATCAATATAGATTTTACAGATATTAAAATATCTGTAAATGTTTGGGGTGGCTGGGTGGCTCAATCGGTTAAATATCTGACTTCAGCTCAAGTCATGATATCCCAGCGTGTGAGATGGATCCCCGCATTGGGCTGTGCTGACAACTCAGAGCCTGGGACCTGCTCCGGATTCTGTGTCTCCCTCTCTTTCTGCCCCCCCTCCCCCCAACTCGTGCTCTCTCAAATAAACATTAAAAAAATGTGCAAAACCAAACAAAACTACATTCCAGAGTCATCAATGTCTTCCTTATCCAAAAATCCAATGGATATTTTTCATATTCCATCTTACTTTGACACTTGTAACATTTGACACTTTTATCTTCCCTAAAACAAATTTTTGTTGTTTCAGCCTCTATTTGTAATTACCATCCCTGGTTTTCTTCCCACCTCTTGGGTTGTCCTCTCTAATTCTTCTTGGCAGAACCTGCCTATATTATCTAGATTAAAAGTAGAGTTCCTCATTCTAAATGTGATCTCTAGCAATCTCAATCTTACTTATAGATTAAGATTTCTATGCTAAATAATTCTCAAATTATGTTATCGCTGCATTGCAGTCTCACTGGGTTTCTTTCCGTTCTTCAAATATACCATACTTGGTCCTGGTATAGTATTTTTGCACAAAATTGTTCATTCCTCAAGAATATGCTCCCCCTCTAGTAAGCTCCTACTCAGCTTTCAGATCTCAACTAAGAGATCCACTTTTTTGTCAGAAAACTTTCCTGACATCATAGGTCGAGTTCATTTGCTTTATACTTCCATAAAACTCCATTTCTTTCCTTAAGAGCATTTAATTTATAATTTTGTTTTTGTTCTATGTTTCCTTTCTCTTTTGAATGATTTCAATGCGCCTCACCCCCACCCCTGAACCATGGTAAAGGGCAGGGAAAGCAAGGTAAGTATCAGTTGTTTTAATCTTCACCCACCTTTCCATAGGTGAGCTCTGCCATTTCTCAGTATGAAGTCTCTTTCAGGCAGCAGTGCTAATTGGAAGAATAAAAGAGTCAACATGTATGCAGAACTACTTCATTTACCGGCACTGGTTGTAGTGTAACCAATGGGAGAGGTAAATCTCCTCTCAAGCATGCAAACTCAATTGATTCCTTTTACAAAATATTCTTTATGAGGAGCAGACATCGTTCCAAGACATTTCCCCAGATGGTGCCCTAAAATGGAATTAGATGTTACTCTGCCTTTATGTTTTCCTCAAATTAAGCTTTTTGAGATAATTTAAATTCACATGTTGTAAGAAATAAAGATCTCATGTATCCTTTACCAAATTTCCTTTCATGGTAATATCTTGCCAAACTATAGTACAATATCACAACTAGCTTACTTATAGATTAAGATTTCTATGCTAAATAATTCTCAAATTATGTTATCGCTGCATTGCAGTCTCACTGACATTGGTAATCAAGACACAGAACATTTCCACTACCTTAAGGATCCCTCAGGTTAAGTCACACCCATCACCTCCATAACCCCCTGGCAATTAGTAATATGTTCCCATCTTTACAATGAGGTCATTTCAAGAATGTTATATAAATGGAATCACACAGTAAGTAGCCTTTAGAGATTGGCTTTTTTTTTTTCCATTTAACATAATCTTTGGAAATTCATCCAGGTGTGGCATGTATTAGTAATGTTTCTTTTTAGCTGCTGAGTAGTATTTCATGGAATGAATGTATCAGATTGATCACTCACTCATTGGAAGTCATCTGGGTTGCTTCCAGTTTTTTATTATTACGAACAGTTATGTACAGGTATTTGTATGATTGGTTGACATGATGGCTGCATGTTCAGCTATGTAAGAAACTGCCACATTGTTTTCCAGACCAGCTATACATTTTAACATTCTCACAAGCAATCTATGAGTGATCTGGTTTCTCTGCATCCTTGCCAGCATTTGTTTTTGACATTACTTTTTTTTTGGCCATTCTGATAGTATATAAGGATATCATTGTGGTTTTAATTTCCACTTCCCTAATGGCAGATGGTGAGTATCTTTTCATGTGCTTATTTGCCACCTCAACATTACCTTCAGCAAAATGTTTGTCTTTTGCCTATGTTCTAGTTGGATCGTTTGCTTAGTGTTAAATATTAAGAATTATACATTCTGGGGGGCGCCTGTGTGGTGCAGTCTGTTGAGAGTCTGGCTCTTGGTTTCAGCTCAGGTCATGAGTTTGAGCCCTGCACCAGGCTATGTGCTGCTGACAGTGTAGAGCATGCTTGGGATTCTCTCTCCCTCTCTCTTTGCCCCTCCTCTGCTTACTCCCTCAAAATAAACATATATTTAAAAAAAGAATTATATATTCTGTATCCAGTACTGACACATACTGGGGGTGAATTGCAAATAATCTCTTCTACTTTGTAGCCTATCCTCTTAAGATTCTTTCACAAAGTTTTAAATTTTGATTAAGTCCCAATTTATCATGCTGTTATGGATCATACTTTTGGTGTCAAGTCTAAACTTTTGCCTAGTCCCACATCTCAAAGATTTTTTTCCTTTATCTTTTTCCTTCAAGTTCTATAGTTTTAGGTTTAACTCGTTCATCTATTTAGAGTTAATTGTTGAATGCACTGAGTCTTAGGTCGGGAAACAGGGCATTTCTTTTGTTTTTGCCAATGGTGATTGTTCCACGATCATTTGAAAAGATTTATTTTCTCCAATTTTTTTACCTTGTCAAAAATCAGTTGGGCATATTCATGTGCATCTTTATGAAATCTCTATTCTCCTTGATCCGTGTGTTTATCCTTCCCATCAAGATTCCTACTCTTTCCACATTATCTTTTTCAAAATTATTGTATTCTAGTTCTTTTGCCTTTCCATGTAAATTTTAGAAGAATCCTGTTACCTACACGTTCACTCACAAGCTTCATTATATTAACCCTACATATGATTTTGGAGAATTACCACACTTATGAGGTTGGATTTTCCAACCCATGAAGCATCTCTCCATTTATTTAGGTCTTTACCAGCATTGTGTAGTTTTCAGCACACAAGCCCTCCCTGTACATGGTTTGTTAGATTTACATTTACATTTAGGTATACCATTCTTTTTTCATGTATGGGTGCAACTAGCATTGTATATCTAATTCCAGTCTCCCAAGTGGTAAGCCATAGTTAGAACTGCACACAGGAAGTCCTGAAGTGTTCATATTTTGGAAAATTCCCAGGCAAGAGGAGTCACAGGTAGGTTACAGAATATAACACAGTGGAAATCTGAGGAAATTGAAGTTGGCTGCACATTAGATCTGAATGGTGTGGCTTATGACTTTATGTGGTAACATAAATTGTGCTGAGGTTCTCTTGTGGCAGATTAAAAGGGTGAGTCTTTTTTTGGTAATGGTGGTGTTATGAGGAATACCATGAAACTCATTCAGGTTGCTGTCATCAGACCTATATTGAGTGCTTCCCCATAAGCAACAGAAGAGGGACCCTGAATGCGTTCTTGGAAGTGTGCTGTTAATGACATTTTTATATATTTGATGCTCAATAAAGCTTATCAGGGGCGCCTGGGTGGCTCAGTCGGTTAAGCGTCCGACTTTGGCTCAGGTCATGATCTCGTGGTTTGTGGGTTCGAGCCCCACATCGGGCTCTGTGCTGACAGCCAGCTCAGAGCCTGGAGCCTATTTCAGATTCTGTGTCTCCCTCTCTCTCTGACCCTCCCCTGCTCACGCGGTCTCTCAGAAATAAATAAAACATTAGAATTTAAAAATTAAAAAAAAATAAGGCTTATCAATTGTAGGGGGTGGACAAAAAATGTATTACTTGCTTATAGAATGCTTTCCTTCCATTAGAATTTTCACAAATGCAGGACTAAATCTGGTCTTCCCATCTTCAGCGCCTTAGAAGGCTCTATTCTTTTATGAGTACTCCCAATTTTGAGGGTTCTCTCTTTTTCATTGGAAATCTTGATAGAAAAAAATTTAAAAACCTACTCTAGGTTAATCAAAGAATGGTTGGTTAGAATTCTATTTCATTTTTAACATATGTAGTTTTCATTCATTTAGTACTACAAATATGACATATGTGAGGGTTGTCATAGCTAAACAGTACTCAAAAAATATTTTTGTTAAGAGTTACCTGTTTGGTGTTTAAATGCTTACCTCATTCAGACAGGACAATTGCTAAGTGCCAGAGATCTTCTTTTCTATCATTTCTTTAATTTCTGTTAACTCTGAATATTAACTTGATAAAAAAAAAATAAAATGTGAAATTGATGGATCACCTCATCACATAAAAATAGTACTGCATTAAATTTAGTACCAATTTGACTGCTAACCATTTCTACTCCAAAATCTCAGCCTCTACAATTTCTATTTATTCCTAACACCAACTTCTAAAAAAAAAAAAAAAAAGTGATAACCATTAAGTCTTAACTCATAGACAATACTTTAAAAAAAAAGATGGTCATGTCCCTAACATTTTTTATTTAAATGAGATCTTTAGAATAACATTTCAACATGAAAAATGTTTCAAAAATGTGGAAGACTTTAAGAGCTTACTTTGTAACTTGCACTCTACCCTCCTTGATGTCAGAAGTCTTCATTAACTCCATGTCTTAAATTCAAAGTCCTCAAAATACACTGCATACTGTAATTTAGATCATCAGAATCATGATCCTCTTTAGTACTGAATAAAATGTGCATTCTTGCATACTTCAATAACAGGTTTTAGGCTTAAAAAATGGATCAAACACTGGCAAACTGGCAACGTCTGCCACAACACTGCAAACCCTCAAATGTTAGAATGTCATACGCTATAGCATATTAAGTATTAGCACATGTAACATCATTACATGAATAGCTCAGGAAAATGTTCATGGTTTGCAAGGAATTTTATTCTTCCCAAGAAAATGGACTATCTTCTCAAAAAGGGTTTTTTTTGTTTGTTTGTTTTGCTTTGCTTAGGACATAGAAGAAAAATACATATGGACCGCTTCTTCCCATTTTTATAAAATTTTCTTTCAGCCTATTTCATGCTTTATGTTTCAGAAATAAATGTTCATGAATTTCATGGGGAAAATTATGTTTTTCTGGAAAAAGCAGTTTGGAGAGTTGAGATAAAAAAAAATATGGGGAGTTTGTTGTTGCTATAAATTATACAGTTTTTGGGTATTCTTCCAGTGGATGCGGTATTGAGAAATGGAAATTCAAGTCCTGATTCTGCCATTTTAAAAAATCTTGTTTAATAAAGGTAAAGATTATCATCCCACCTTTCAAAACAGACTGGTTACAAGACTATAAAAGTTCTTGAAAATTTATAAAATGCCATAACAAAATTATAAAAACCTGTAGTTCCAAGGAAAAAAATTGCTATGGTACAAAATCTTGGCAATGATATGTTGTGGAAAATACTAATAATAGTGCCAAATAAAGCATCTGAACTGAACTACTATATCAGGAATAATTTTGTTCCTGTTAAAATTCAATAAATTTGAATTTGAATTCAAAAAATGAATTCAATAAATTTTAACATGTGCAAAAAACTGAACTTACAGTATTCTTCAAAGCGAAAATATTTAAGTATCTAGGTGTTTATACATTATCTCCTTTGTAAATGATCAAACTGAAAAAAGTATCACGAATTTTAACAAGTATACTTGGGCCCAGAAGTTCTGAGAATTCATCTTGAAGGAATAATCAAAGATGTTCAAGGATACAGCATCATTTATATTAAAATAAAAAAATGGAAAGGCCGGCCCTACCTGCCTAAAATGAGGATTGACTTGATACATTAGGATTTATCTACAGAGGGGCTATAAAAATGGTATAAATCTATTATCATAAATGAAAAGACTACAATACAGCATACATTATATAACCCCATTTTTAAATGTTCTGTGACCACTTATAAAATACAGGCTTTCTATCATCCTTTTTAATTTCTAGCTTTTCTACAATAACAGATATTACATGTGACTTTAAAAAAATTAAGACCAAATTCATATTTCATGCAGAAATATTTTTTCAGGTTAAGTGACGGCTAACAACACACTCAATCTGCAAATATCCCACAAGGGCCGGATATGTATATATTATATTTAGTATGTTTTAGGAACAATTTAATTAAGTACATCATTATTTATTAACCAAAGTCCTCTACTATTCCTCTACTGGATTTCTTTAACTCGATTTTTATCAAGACTTATGCACTTTAAGATGATAATATATTTTCTTGTAGAAGCAGTATTACAAGTGGAAGACAGGTTATTACCAAACTTATTTAACCCATGTTATAGATGATAGAAGGCATATCTGCAATGAAAACAAAAGAATATGGCAATATTTATCATTCAATGAAATTAAATATGAAATGAACATGCTGAATACTGGAAAAGCAAGTCAAATCAGATCAGGAGAAAAAACATTGAGATGAAAACTGAAAGTTATGGAGGAAAGTTCTGATTAAGTTTCAATGGCTTTGGAGGCTGATCACATAAGCACTCTGCATCTAGTTTCACTTCAGAATATGTGGCAGTCTATCTTTGACATCACAATAGTATATGACCCATGAAAAGGACAAGCATTTTGCCCTCCAAAGAGAGTAAAGAAATTCTAGCGGAAAAGAGGCAGGAATTGGGGAAAAGGGTATGGAGGATGTGTGTATGTGTAAGAAAAGGAGTCATCAGGCCAACAACACACTGGTAACAAAGGTGACTTAGAACAATTTAAAGTGGGAATGGAGGGTAGAGAGGGGAAGAGGCAACCTGGAGTCATCTGTATAGATATATAAACATTTTCAGAATTCTCAACTGTACAGTGCCTGAGGGCTGCAAATTTTTCTTTCCACTTCATATAGCTGATACAAGATGCAGGACAATTTTAAAAAGTTAACAACTGTTTTTAGTAAGACTATTTTATTTAAAAAATTTTCAAAATATAAAAATAATAAACATTATGGATATTTAACAAACAAAACAACGTAATTCAACTATAAATAATAAAAATGTTGACAACCCCACATAAACACGTAACACTATAAACATTCTAAGCATACAAGAGTAGTTTTCTAGTTCAAGTTTTACCTTTTTCAGTTCAAGTTTTATCATTTTGAAAAATAAACAAACAAACAAAAAAGCTGCTACAGCTTAACCAATTTCTTTCGCTCCACTCAAAGAGCAGGGAATTTTTTCCCCATGCCAACACACATTCGTGAAATGGGATACTTATGGGCACAGGTATTAAAAACTGGAACAATCCAGTCTCCAGACAAGAAAAGACTCCTTTGGTGTTTTTAGGTTCAACAATCCACAGAAATTGAGTACAACTAAACCACTTATTAAAGGAAATCTTGTGCCAGATAACATGTTCTGAAGTAATAACACACCCAAAACAGGTTCAGGATTCTGAGAATCAAAAGTAAGTATCTATGAATGCTTTGCTGATACTTAAAAATTGTATCTGTAGAACATTCACTAAGGTGCTGGAATGAGTCTTATAGATGTAGAAAACAATCTACACAACCAACGCAAAACTTGTTCAATGTAAATAATACATCTCTTTTCAACTCATCAAATGTTCTATAAATATTTAAGAATTATAACTACCCTGCCTTCTGTTCAGCAAAAGACAGATAGGAATTTGAAGCAGAGCAGGATTACACCATGTTTAGGACTAGAAAAGTTTTCCATGTGAAGTACGGGAAAACTGAGCCATGCTGAATGTATCAGTTTTTATTCTAGCCAGATTAAATTCTCTTATCAAAAGAGCTAATTACAAACTGAAAAGACTATTTCTTTTGGAAGCTGGGCACAAATGAGTATACTGTCATTCTGTATCGTATCTTTAAATTACAGGGTTTTTCTAATGGGCTGGGCTCTTTACCTGACTTACCACAGACCACTTTTATAATTATGCTGCTAGATTTGAATAAGTCACAAGTGATCATACATTAAAGCCTAGCCAAGTCTAAATAACAGGTTCAAAAATGATATTGAAAGGTTTTGTAGCACCAATAACTTTTTCCTAAGACACTTGAGGGGCTGCATCACTTTAAAGTATTATCTTGTAAACAAGATCAAAAATATTCAGTTGATCTGTATTTTGAGCATAAATATTTATAAACTCTATTTAAAAAAAACAAATATAGCATGACTAGAGCCACTAATAGTGTAAAATCTAAGAATATTGAAAAATATAAAGATATATAAAAGGCTTCCATAATGCAATCATGCAGAGGTAAACTGCTTCAATCAATTAGACAAAAGTGATTCTGTACAGTTATCTACACACAGCTCCATAAGAATCCTATTTAGGAAAATGAAATAATGAAAATCCTCATTTTTAATTAATCAACATAGAGGAATTTAAATGTGTAACCAACCTATTGGCTCACACAGAAATTTTCAAAAAGCACAATGATCTTAATGAGAATCAAATCATCTCGACTTCTGATTCCCAATGGCATATTTAATTTTATTCTGCTTCATTTTGTTTTTAATTTAAAAGCAAGGGAAAGAAAAAAGAAAGATGGCAAAGTAAAGTTGAGGGGGCTGGTATGTGGTCCACATCCAAGAACCAACTGAAACTGTTAACAAGCAAGGTCTCTTTAGACTACGTACTTTGGGCTTCTAACCTAGCAAGCAAATCACTAGCACAGGGAAAAAGAATCTTCTTTCCTAAAAAGAAAAAAAAAAAACTGAACTAATCTGGGAAAATGTCTCTGAACTCCTTGTGGCCATATGTTAGTTTGCAAATGTGAACTAAAACAAAAGTCTAATTTTAAAAATGCCCTGCAGACTATCAAGTCATAATTATATTAGAAGACTTTCTGAAATATGTACTTTTCCCTTAAACCAAGCCTAATATTCAGGAAGCTGTTGTCAACTAATGTGGATCAAAACAGATCATTTACCTTATGACTGATATGTTCATTCTTTTTATTTTTCATGAAGACAAATGCATTGCATACTCAAAAAGAAGTGTTTGCAGAATAGTCAACTTGGCACAAAAAATATGAAAATATGAGCACAGCTGAATGAAACTAAAAAAAAAAAAAAAAAAACCAAGGGCAAATAGAAATCAAGTGTAATTTTGACTTTTCTAATAAAGAGTTGCTACTAAGTACAACTTCCAAACTTCTCAAATGCCTCATGAGAATCTGTGAAGAAATATTCATAAATTAATTTCCTGAAAACTTCTTTATATGGTGCCCATTACAAAAAAGGTATTTTGGGTGAATATTTAGGATAAGATTTAATCATACTCTTTATAAATAATTCTGAGCCACACTGCTTATAAATAAATATGAACATATATCTTTTAAGACAGGAAAACTATAATCTTAAACAATGTTAAACATACAACACAATTTCCCCTTGCTTTTAAGATTGTCTCTGATGTCTTGATTGCAAGTGATGAAAATATGGAAAAACTGTGTAAATCAGACATTTAATAGATATTTCTCAATATTTATAATCCACAGATCATCCTGTATTACTTGAAAGGAAAGAAAATTATTCTCTTTGTTGGTTTTGAAGAGCTAAGAAATTTTTTAAAAATATTACTTGGGTAAGTGGCCTTGGCAACAACTTCAGTAAGTATATTTAGAAGAAATAGGCAAGTTATTATAGTGTATAAAAAAGTATTTTCGCATCTGTTCAAAACTATTTAAGTGACTCTACTAATCCCAGAAATGTATCCTAAAACCCAGAGATATTAAAACCAAACCCATGTTTAACTTTTTAATCATTTTCTTCATTCTAAACTGTTCATGCTAATGAACACAATATCATGGCTTTATAGATTTCCTAGACACGATTTTCAACTTGGCTGAGACTGAACTTATCTCATATTAGGAAACCAAGAGGTCTTTTTCCTTCTTAGTGTTTAAAAAATAAATGGATATAAAGTAAGGGGAGAAGACGTTTAAGAATAAGGTCAGACAAAGCACACACTCAGACATACTTCTGGACTCAGATGTACCAATTAGAGAACTGCGAAAAGACAAAATGCGAATTATCGTACATGTAAACATCTATTCAAATTGATAAAGCGCAAACATAAAATGATAGGATGATATTATAACAGTCGTCTCCAGACAGGAACAGGTCTTGCTGTTGTAGTCACAAAGCTAAATTCAGGCAATGATGATCTCGCTCTGCTGGAAAAAGAGAAGACTATTAAAAAAAACTTTGAAAATAGTAAGTAAATCTAAAAACTGAATCACACCATAAACTGATCACCAAGTTTTCTAAACATTAAAAAGAATCTATTTGGGAAAGGAATCAAAATCAAAGTTGAGACGAATTCCACAAAGAATCAGCTTTGGGTTAAATAATTTTAACAAAACTCTCTGCATCATGCTTCCTTAAAACATTAAGCCACAAAGATCACGGTGCTACAGCAAGGCTGTGGTCTACAATTTCTGCTCAGGAAATGCAGTAACTGACAAGATAGTAAACTGTGTAGAAGTATGGGTAGGCAAAGTAGTTTTAAAAAATTATGCACAAACTCCAAGATACTGTCGATAAAAATAAAAGCAAGAACAATCTTCTAAAATTTCCCAAAAATTTCAAATTGTGAGCTGGATCTAATTTCCTTAAGCTCCATTTGATAACCACTTCATTCTTTAATTAATATAGGACATAAAATTCTATACTAAGTACAATGATTAACAACTAAAATAAAAAGGAACACATCAGAATGAGACAGTGTTTGGTATACAAAGGAAGACTAACTGGATGACGGGAAGATAAGTGGATGGATGAAATAAAGATCATAGGGAGGAGGAATTAGAAGTAATCATAAATCACTACTAAAAAAACCCACAAAAAGTGCTTTCAATTACACTAAGTAATGAGTACATATTACTGATAAACTGCAAGAAAGTTATTTACCAAATTAAGACTTTTTCTACTAACCAAGTATGATGCTTTCAATTAGAAATTACTGAGAATGGCAGTCATTTCACCAAGATTTATTTCTTAGAACTTTTAGGTAGTTAATATGGAAGATAATCTGCTGTCATCTGATAGATGTATAATGATCAGACAAAGAGAAAAAACTGCTCTTCTCTAAAAGCCTGTATACATACCTTAGAGTAACTAGCCAGTTCAGGAAGTTAACAAAAACAAGGTAGTTCCTGAGATCTGGGAAAAGGAAATTTTCTTTGTGCCTTACAAACATCATTCCCTGATGGTTTAATCCTAGATTGAATTTTCATGTTTATTTATAGGGCTTTAGAAGAGTGAGAGAAGCCCTGAGATTAAAGACCAAAGAGTGAACTAATTTAATTAGCTAGAATTTCTTGTAGGACATTTTTGTTTTAAAAGGCTAAAAGGGAAGGGAAGGAAAAAAGCTCACAAATATTTATACAAATTCTAGAAGGACTAAATCTAATTTTCTACAACTAGTTCACATTATGTGTAAGGGGAAGAAAAAAAAGAATATATTGATTGATAAAGTTTATATAGCACTCTAAAGTAACCATTGATATTTCAACATACCAAACAAGCAGCTGTTTTACAGCTTCTTAAGTAACCCTTCAAGTCAATGATTAGTGTTCCAAGTAAGATCGGAAACACAGTCCCCATAAACCGTTCTAGTCACAGGAAATTTCCTGCATATAAGCTCGGCCATACTCTCTACAGGTAATCAGCTAAACACTAAAGTCTCATCTTTATAGTAAACTACTGGTTGATATACTTGATTGTATTACAGTAAAACAAGAGCTATGGAATACTCTCCCATTCCTGCAACATGATTTCATTAAATGGTTGGGCATCAGTAAAATGCTAAAGTTAATTTTTTTAATCTTACAATTATCCAATAACATTTAAACAACACTGCTTAAGTAGACATAAAATACTGGGTGAAATATGTAAAATGACAACTCAACCATCCCTTGAAGTAATCCTAATCAATCTTTTAACCAACAGTATATAATTTCTCTCAGTTTTTTCCTGTAACAAGTGAGTACCTACATTGTTCTCAATCCTTTTTCACTTCAAACTCAGTCCAGATCTATATACTAAAACAAAGAACTTGTTGGGAGAACTGTAGAATTTAAAATGTGTTTCAAGATTTAGGTAGCATATGGTAACATGAAAGTGTTTTAGACTCTGAGTTTAGAAGCAAAAGGAAAAGTTATAGGTAGGGAAAGTCAAGTGAATTTGGAAGTTTATCTGAACTTTAAAGGTTAAATGAATTTTGTGCCAGCCAACAGCAAGCATTTGGGAACACTTATCTACAAAACTGTACCAAGACATGTTACACAGATTATCATAACCAAACCCAAGTTGTTTCCATTGATGACAGAAATAATGGCAACAACAGGCAGGGAGAACTGGTACAGATACATTAAACTTTTTAGATCAAATACTAATATACCACCAAATAAACGACTAATGTGCAAGGGACCTTACGGGTCATCTAGTCCAAGCCCTTTCATTTTACAGACAAGGAAACACCCCTGATTGAGACTTGTTTAAAGCCAGAGAATTAGTTGCAAAGCTGGGACCATAAGCTAAATCTCCTAACTCTTATCTGGTACTTTATGTGAGGTCATCTCTGGAGTATTAGTGGGATGGACTAGATTGGTGGCTCTTGGCATTTCTATTCTTGCATACCGACAGAAACCAAAAGCTGTTTTACTCCTGAAACTGACAACTTGTAATACTCTGAATTATTAATATCTTACTAAAGCGCTGTGGAAATTCCACTTAGACTACATGTATATTCCTCCATCAGTATTTGTAACCCCACTGTTGCAACACTTAACTGTATCACCTGTTTAGCAAAATAGTCTCAGTAACAGAGAAGACCTTCAGGAGAGACTTGAAAAAATTGATAAGAATTAACAAGGGAGGTAATTGTCACTCCGTTATTGGAGATTTAAATATGCATTCATTCATTAATTCATCCACCAAACATCTGAGTGCCCACTATGAGCCAGGTTTTGTGATAATCACTAGAGATAAAAGATGAATAAGACATGGTCCCCTTCCTAGAGGAGCTTGTAATTTAGTGGGGAAGACAGACATATAAACCAGATAAATTATATTACAACATAAGTACTATAACAGAGATATGAACAAAGTGCTGTATTAGAAGGGAGGGTAAAGGTATGAACTAGCTAATGACCAGGAAGCCTACTAATTCTGTGCAAGAACTACCACATTTACTGCAAACACAATCTCATGCTCAATCAGTAATTAGGAAGGAATAACAATGTAGAAGTAAAAAAAAGAAAAAAAGTTGGCACTGAAATCAGAATGTCTGCATTTAAATCTCGTCCTTTCACTCATTAGCTGTGACTTTGGGCAAGTCACTCCATTTCTATTAGCCTAAGTTTCCTTATCTGTAAAATGGGAATCAGCAGCTACTTCAAAGGGTATCTTAAATTTTAAATCGGAACACATGATAGTACATGCAGAGTACTAGTATTTATAAACATAGTAATTTTAAAAATCCAATAGATTAATTAAATGCTAAGCAATATTTACAGTAAAATCTTATTAATGAGAATAATAATGTAGTTGTGACTCTAGTGAATGAGTGTAATATTTAATCCCCATACTTTAGGACCAAACTGAAACACTTGTTTTCTGATTCATTCAAAGCAACATGGCTTAAAACATTTTAACTTTGGGTTAATAGAGAATTTAAGACTAGGGAAACTGATAAGCTACTTATGGTTTTAGAGAAGTAGGAGGTAATTTTGGTTACATTTTAAGGGAATTTTACAATAATTTAAAATATCAGGCTAAAATCTACTAATCAAATTATAAAGCCAAAAATCAGCATGGAGATTTAACTGGCCTTTGAAAGATTTTCTTTCTTTATAATACCTGTTTGGTGTAAATAGAAGAAACGTGAGCCTCTGCCAATTTGGCACCTTTCACGACTACTAAAAAGAAAAGAAAACAAACTTACCTAATGAATCAGAATAGCACATAGTCAACATACAAGAGACTACATAAAAATATATCACAGATCTAAGTAAAGAAGTTTTGAGTAAAGTCACTATTTTCACAAAAGAAACTGATTTTGACATTTTAAATATTAACTTGTGTACCAACTTTAAGCCCAAATATTCCTATGAAATAGCATTACCATCAAGAATATATACAAATTGAACCCTAAGTGTGGGAGGAAAAAGAAAAGAGGAACAGCATCCATTAGTTACCCCACTGACAGAAGATTATGGTGTTGGAATTAAGTTTGTGACTGTGAGGATCCCAGTATGGGAAGAAAGTGATTTTTTTTTTTAATGTGACATTTAATATAATCACTATAATCTCAGGAGGGGCAGAAACACTTGGAACTGAAATGATGTATTTTAAAAGATAAATAGGTAATCTCCCACCCCCTCATTCTACAAAGAATGCATTTATTTCCTGAAACTGCTGTTTTATCCACTTTCAATGATCATGTTCATTTGCCACAGAAATCCACTTAAAAATCACAATACTGTTGTAAATGTCAAAGATTTTTATACAAAGTATAGGAAATGCACACTTAAAATATCAGACTGGAACACTTACCAAACAGTGTTTTCCTAAAGTAGTATCTATAGTACATTTCTTTATTCATATATCTTCAAATGGTCAAGTTTTCTTTCATACATCCAAAAAGTAATGTGATGTTTTCTTATTCACCAAATGTTAGCTCTACTTGAAGTCTGGTTCCAAACTAATCAGCCTGCTTTTAAATTTTAAGACAGCTGTTGAAAATTTATAGGATCAAACCAAACTGAAGTGGTATAATTTTTTAACATTGGATTGTACATTATTTGTAAAGGTACCAGTAATCATTATTAATAAGTTAGTGATTATAGCTCCTTTTGTGATAATTGGGGGGAAGGGTAGATCGCCATCTGGAATGGTCTATTTATTTTAATTTTTTTCTTTTCTTTCTTTTTTTTTCTTTTTTAAAATCAAGGAACACTGTCTTGGCCTTTGTGGGTTTTTTGTCATTGTTTTTTTTTTTTTCTTTTCTTTTCAAAAGACCATTCCACTTTATTTTTAACATCTGAATGTATAAGGACTCATATGCAAAGCAGTCATACACCGTTATCATTAAAACCCATATGGTAAAATACATACACAAGTCCAACAAAAGGCTAATACATAGTAAAGCCTAAGCATACTACTATGTAATATTATGAATACATAACTTGGAGACTTTAGTTAGAGTACTATGTTATCTATTCATTTTTGAAAACATTCATTAAGATTTTAAATGCAAATTCATTCCTTATTTGGAGTAACACAAAATCCTCTAAGTTATAACAAGTATTGGTCGTAACTTTTTAGACCTATTCATTAAATTACAAAGAACCCAAAGAATTCTGTAATGTTCAGTAGAAGTATGTAATAAAAACATTGCATATGTTTCTAGTGTGATGTCTTTAGCAATTGTTTACTGAAATAAAATGCAAACATCAATCTTTCAAAATACAGGATCAGAAGGTAGTTTTCTTCTCTTTTGTCTATTTGTGAAATCCATCTTCATCACATTTTACCAAAAAATTGTTTTTACAAATATGTAAAAGTACATTAGATAATACTAATGAAACACAGGTAGAGTTCTAGCATATGCAGATCAATGATCAGTCAAATCATCTTCTCCAAGAACGAGATTCATTGTCCTCTTCTTCTTCATCATCATCTTGAAGTAATGAGTCATCCACCAAAGACTCTTCCTGAAACTTTAGGTTAAAATGCATTTAGGAATTTACCCAAAAAAAAAGAAAAGAAAAAAGGTGACACTTTTAAATACTGACTTCTCTCAACAGAGTTGAATACAAACGGTATTTCTACAGCTACAATATTCAAGAAACAAAGAAAAGCAACCTTTATCCACTTAATGGTTTCTCTACAGTTTCTATTCTATTGCTTCTATCAAATAGGCACTAAAAAAATATCTAAGTAAGCTTTTGTACATGCCATTTCTCCTGCCTCACTCGATCAAATTATGCCATCTTCTACACCTACAAAACATTACTCATTACCTTTTGTTTAAAAAAAAAAAAGAAAGAAAAGAAAAAGAAAAAAAAAGAAAGAAAGAAAACATCAATAAATCTTCTCTGACTTACCCTAACCCTGGACACTAAATCAACCAATAACTTGTAGAAAAGTCTATCACGATTTCTATTTATTTTCTGCTATACGTAACAAACATTTATTTTATAGATTTCCTGCTTTCCCCCATTCCCTTCATAAAAGCTTCTCAGACTGCTTTTCAAACTTTTCAAAATACCTAATACCAGGAGCTCTCCTGCTTTTCTCCCCATTCAATTCAAACTCATGGAAGGACAAAGGTATAATCTAAAATATAAAATGACAAATCATGTATATGAGTTTCAAAATACACATTTTATTCTTGCATTTGACTATGGATATGTATAACAGCCTTGAATGCTCTTCAAACAAAATGAAGTGCCATTACAAGAATCTAACAAAGGTAAAACATGGAATCAGTTCCCCACCTTACCTTTATTTATTAACTTCCTCAACTTTTTCCTACAGCTTATTTCGTGATTAAAATAGAGTTATTTTTAAGTGTATGGTTTCAAAGCGCTCTCCCATTTCATTTTTCTTTATGCTTACACCTCTCAGCCATCATACTAATTGCTGTATCCAAGAAAAATAGACTGTACCACACCTATTCCTCTTCCACACCTAAAGTGCCTCTCTCAACTATATTCGCAGTCCCAGCTCTTGGTTATGGAAAGCTTTCTTATCACTCAGGGTTCACCTCCACACTGTCATCACCTTTAAAATTCTTCTGAACAGAAATAATCACTCTTTCCCATAGGTTCCCACAGCATATTGTTCAAATCTTTATTGAGCAGATCACTCTGCTTTTCATTATAATTAATTTTTTATGTGTCTGTCACCACCCCGCTTTCCAGATTATAAGCTCCTTGAGGATAGGGACCGTGTCTTATTCATTTTTGTGCCTATCACAGTATCTACCATTTAGTAGGCATTCACTCTAATGAACTAAAATGATATGAATTAAAATAAAGGAAACCTGAAATGTTAATAAAGCAAATGAGTAGGATATATACTCTAAAACTTAAAAATATTACAAGATTTCCTGTGGATAAAAATTCTAATGAATAATTATTGTTTTCTAAGAGTAAATGAAAACTGAATATATATATAATTTTCTTTTTCTTTTTTTTTTCTTTTTTTGGATTAGCAATCCACAGTTCTCATCAATCCGGAAAATTTAAAGTTGTCTGCATTTATCTGACATCCCCTGCCTGGAATATGGTTCAGGAATAAAAGTTTTATGTTAAAATCACAGCCATAAAATCACATTTCATAAATAATGTAAACATTTGAGGACAAAGACAAATAAAAAAAAAAACATACTTCCTCTTCATCAGGTTCAACTTCTTCTGTTTCAACAGCTGACATATTAGTTATTGGTTTATTCCATGCCAGTTTTAGATCCTGCCCTTTGAAACGAGCTCCATGAACTGCAGCCTAAAACAATTAAGAACATTAGAATGTAGAACATTAATAATTTATGAAGAGAACAATGAATGTTATAGTACTTAATATTTAAATTAGTAAAACAAAAGTGAAGACAGCTATCTGTTTACTTTGTGGTTATCTCTCCATTTACTACTTATTATTATAATTTACTTTTTATGGTTATTTGCTTCTAAAATCAGCCTTGCGATTGAAAATACATTTAAACAGGAAACAAGAACACTTTCTCATACTTGAATAGAAACTACTTTACTAGTGTCCTGTATCTGACTAGAACTATGTCTACATGTTTACAATACAATGATAGTTGCTATTCAAGGCAACAGTCTCCAAGTATTTCAAGATCCTGGCTGTAGGTTCTGAAGTCCAAGTTAGGATCAACAGACTAAACATATCGTAGTGCATTTTAATTCTTGTTAATTTACAAATGACATATGTAGTAACTACAAACTGGAAACCTCTAACAAATATAAGAATAATTTTGCATGTGTAAAGTATCGTATTATTTTAAATTATATCAGTAGGTTAAAGTATATTATTTTTAAAGATACAATGTTTGACACATCACTGTTACAAAATAGAAGTTACCTCCATGAGGGAAAAAACCCTGAATATTTCTATTGAAACTAAAGTACTTCCTACAAAGCTTTCAAAACTACATGTAAGTTAAATTTAAATTAATGAATATGCTACAATTAAGTGGTTGATTAAAAATCATGCATTCAAATTAAAGTAACATGAACTTATATAAATCAATGTTAACATACTGAAATAACTCAGTCACAAAAGATTTATAGTACACCTCAAAGTATAGCAAAATGCAAAATCTAGAAACAATTACATGTTCAATGATAACTGATCATGAGTTGTATAATATTAAAGTCTAGGTATAAATTACAAATCTGCACATAAAATTCTATGATAAAATTAAAAGATTTCATGCCTACTAAAATGCAGCTGAGGAGGAGTTTTTAGTCCATGGCTTCATCATAGTGTTATATAACTGAAAAAATTTTTAGGAACTTATATATGATATTCAATTTAACAAACAACTTGTAAATTTTTAAAGCTGTAACTATTACATAACAATATACGTAATATTTGCATAGTCTCATGCAAGATGTCTACTCATAATGCCCATCTTTTCATCTAGTTAAAAAAGGCCAAAAATTTCACTGACATTTCTATAAGTTCTTGACAAACATTTCTGATGATCTAATATTAATATTGTAAATCTCTGTATTTAGCACACACATCTTCAAATTTATAAGCTGAGTCTACAACTCTTTAAAGTTTTAATTTTAACATTTTACAGGATGGTTTTCAAAGCTAGATATACTTAACATTTTATCAACGTTCTCCATTAGAAACTTTTGACTATTGGCTGTATAAATTTTTGAGATAACGGAGTTCTTGCTTTTTGAAGATGCAAATTTATTTTAGGTAATCTGCAACATAAAATCCTTAAAGTTAAAAAAAGTTCTGCAATCCACCCATATTATATTATTTTAAAAATTCAAAAATCTCAGGTCACATAATATTAAAAAATTATAATCCATGATTATCCCTTCTCGAAAAGATAACCACTATCCCTTGAATACTTTGGGGAAAAAGTTCTACAATACACTAACAGAAGTCCTGTGTACATACTAAAAGGGTTTGTGTATATACACATGTATGATATATATACATGGGAACAGTTTACATCATATTTAAACTAATTTCTTGAATGGAATTTTGTCATATTTCGCAAAATATTCTTTTCTCAAATAGATCTTAGTTTTGTTTATAATGCACGTTTTTACTGAAGGAAAAGGGAAAACAGCAGTTCTTTTGTTTTTGTCATAAAGAAACTTAAATATTCACATTCCATAATTTATCTATGTTTACCTTTATGGCTTTCAGATTGTGCCAGTCCTTTAAAAAGCTCTCTTCACACTGATTATTTTTAGAAATTCCCTAGCTTTTTACTAGTCATATGTATTTAAAAAAAAAAAAGAAAAAACTTTATTCATCTTGAATTTGTTTGATACCAAAAATAAAGAGATAATAACGTATTATTTTTTCCTAACAATTTCCTAACACTATTTGCAGATTATTCAGTAAATTTAAACTCCCTGATTTAAATAAACATTTTCTTGTAATCCTCTATAAATTTTATATATACCTTAGTCTTTTTCTGGACTCAGTTTTGTTCTATTCTCTATCCATACCATTACTATGCTCTCTATTTCACAATGAATTTGGTATCCTTTTCAGAATATTTTTCGTTATTCTGATATTATTTTGTCTTATGACCTCTGGAATCTTTTAGTCAAGTCCAGTATCATACTGTGTTACTGTTGCTTAATAATATAATATCAATTAGCTCAGTGCTTTTCAGAAATTACTGTGGTAGGTGCTTCCAGAGTTCTGTAACCATTTCATTAAAATGTAGATTAAAAAATGAACTTAACTACTTATAAAATGTTAATAAAAACATATTTAAATATATTACAGGGGATGTCTATCTGAGCAAGGTGGCAGTGGTCATAAACGTGGAAGTAGGACTCAACCTAAAAATATACAAATAGAAAGGATAGTTCAGAGGAAGATAAAATTAACTGCTCATCTCAATGCAAATAGTTGATAATCTAAATGAGAAACTACCAAAGTACCAAAGTAAAGCCAGAAAAGAAAAAAATACATATAAACAAATCTTTTCTAAAAATAAGGTTGTAAAAAGATACATGGTCTAAGGGTGCTGGGTGGCTCAGTCAGTTAAGCATCCGACTTCAGCTCAGATCATGATCTTGCAGTGTGTGAGTTCGAACCCCATGTCGGACTCTGTGTTGACACCTCACACCCTGGAGCTTGCTTCAGATTCTGTGTCCCCCTCTCTCTAACCCTCCCCTACTCACGCTGTCTTCCTCTGTCTCTTTAAAATGGATAAATGTAAAAAAAAAAAAAAAGATTACATGGTATAAAATCAATAAACCCTGATAATTTTACAAATTCTATTAAATGTTTGAGAAAATATAACTCTAGTGCTAATTAAAATGAACTCAGAGCAAAAGAAAGACGGAAGCTTTTCAAGTAGCTTCTATAAAGCCAAATAGTAATATTGGTAACTGATAAAAATAATATATCCCTCCCAACCTACAAACCAATCTTACTTTTGAAAACGGAATTAAAAGTAAAAATAAATACAAGAATAAAACCTTGTCATTTGCAAAATCATGGATGAATCTGGAGACTATTATGCTAAGTCAAATAAGTCAGAGAAAGAAAAATATCACATGACTTCACTTACATACAGAATCTAAAAAAACAAAAACAAACACTTAAATTCAGAGAACAAACTGGTGGTTGCCAGAGTCCTGGAAAAGGGTGGGGGAATGGCAAAATACATGAAGGGCATTAAAAGGTAAACTTCTGGTTAAAAAATAAGTAAGTCACAGAGATGAACAGTGTAATACAGGAAATATGAAAATTGTAATAATGTTATATGGTGACAGATGGTGACTACACTTATTGTGGTGAACACTAAATAATATACAGAATTGTCAAATCACTATGCTGTACACCTGGAACTAATATAACGCTGTATGTCATCTATACTTCAGTAACAATATTTTTTTAAGTAAAAAAAAAAAAAAACAGACTTCAGATTTCAGGATTTATCCAACAAATACAGTACTGTGGGGATTTATACCAGGAGCAAACAGTTAGTTCAATCTTAGTTAACAATATAAATAGACGGAAGAAAACAAAAACCTTAATATTTCTACAAATACACAAAACTTATGATAAAATCTATTTCTCATCAAAACCCAAAAATCTCTACAGCATTCAAAAACAGGAATCAACTGTATGCTACCTTAACCTAAAAAACCAGCATCATATATGTTACTAAAAATATTTAAAATGTTTTCATTAATTTATCATTTTCATTCATTTCACAAGCAAGACAATGAACATTTCATGAGTGAAGACATTACTACTCCTATTATTTGACATTTCCCTTTTTTAAATTTTTTTAAGTTTTTTTAATGTTTATTTTTGAAAGAGAGAGAAAGAGAGACAGAGGATGAGCAGGGGAGGGGCAGAGAGAGAGGAAGACACAGGTGGCAAAATGGCAGTTATATATTTAATAAAAACAAATAGTTTTCCTACATATAAACCACCAAGAAAAATATAATGGAAAAAAATACCTCATTTAAAGTAACTATAAGTTAAATGATTGGGGAAAACTACTAATATATTTACCTATATAAATTATACATGTTATTTATATATACTTTATATTATAATCTGTAACATATGATATTACCTATATCTATCATATAATACATATGTGTATTTTATTTATATACATATAAAGTAAACCTTTAAATGGTATTAGGGGATAAAAAAGGATAAAAGAATGATAGTCTAGAGGAGTATTTAGTATCATAAAGATGTTAATTCTCCTATAATGTATTTTTTTTAGAGCCAGGTAAGTAATTTCTAAAGCTTATATAAAAAATAAAGACATAAAATCTACTAGGACGATTCTGAAAATGAGTAGTAATAGCTGGGCATAATAAGAGGGAATCCAAACAACAGCCTTGACAAACTTTTAAAACATATTACAAAGTTTAGCTTAATTAAAACAGTAAGGAAGAGGCACATGGAAAGAAAACCAATCAATGGAAGAAAACAGTACTAAGTAACAGTACCCTTACATCCTATGGGTATTTCACTCAATTGTGGGAAAAATAGCTTTACTCAATGAAATCAAGTAGACTCCTATTTTATTTCTTACATCAAATAAAATTCTTATGAATTTTCATAAAAATGTTTAAAACTAATGAGCTAATATTCTAGTGTATAAAGAGTTCCCATAATTCATTCAGAAAAGAAAAACAATCAGAATAGACAACTTGGCTAGATAATACACAAATAACACAAACAGTAGACAGAAACAGAAATAAAGAGCATTTACATGAAAATGTTCAACTTCAATCATAAAAGTGTACTCAAACTGAAATGAATTGCTATTTTTAACAAAATAAAATTGTCTGATATCTCACTCTGGCTTATGTGCCCATGTATTTTACATAAGCAAACCACTATTCAGAGTACACACAGGACAAGTGTATGGGGAAAAGACACTCTCATACATCTCTGATGGGCAAGCAAATGTGGTAAAACCTATACGGGCATAGGTGGGGGGCAATTTTAGAGCTATTCATCAAAAATTTTAATGCATATATCGTGTCATCCAGCAATAATGTTATCAAGAATATATCTTATAGTCATATTCATGTACGTACATAGAGGAAATATGCACCAAGAATATTCACTGTTACACTGTAAAAGAATAAAAACAATTTAAAGTCCGTAACACGGTTGATTATGTTTGGCACATCCATATGGGGACAATTTCTGACCTTTCAGTCATACTTGAATGTCTCAAGTACCTCATTTTGTACTTTCACTTTGAAATATTGTGCATCTACTGATTAGAAAATAACAGAGACATTTATTCACTCATCTAGAACAATGGTTCAGTAAGAACAATGAAATATTTGGAAATAAATGCTGAAAAAGGTTGACATTTTTTTTTTCTCCCTTGGGAAGACTTATCACTTACCTTGAGTTTATATCTCCTTACATTTTTGGTGTTAAGATTTTCTTTATTTTATAAAATGATGATGATGGTACATGAAATTTGGTTGTAGTTTTAATGCATTCTTCCTTGACAAAATTAAAAACTGACATTTCTATGTCAAAACATTAATTTTTAAATTCCTAAACATTAATGATTCCGGAAATCCAGAAGTTTGAAAACCATTGCTTTAGCCTATATCCTGCTTGTAGAAGATCCGCTTCACCTTAATTTTCTATTCTCTTCTACTACAGAAGGTTACAAAGTTTTAAGAATTTTTTGGTTTAGGAAATGATTATGGTTTAACAACTTCCATAACTTTATTTCAAATGTTTACCATAGTAATGGTAGTTCGTCCTTTCAGCCTACTGAATAATTCCAACTAAAATGGTATTTACTCTGAAAAGGTAATTCTTATTATATCTAACTTTATTCAACCTCCATATAATTCAGTGTTAAAGTATTTCTTATACATTAATCCCGTCTTTTCAACTGATTGCTACTCATTTGGAAAACCTGCATTGTTTATTTTACACACACACACACACACACATACACACACACACACACACACACACACACACACACACGTGTGAGGTGGAAAAAGCAACAGGGTATATATGTCAATAAATCTTTTAAGAGCAAAACTTCCAGTGCTCAGCCACATAGGCAAGGAAAAGTTGTAACAAACTTTTAACCATTTATACAATGATAGCTACCACTGTTTTATGACTACTGCCTAGAAAATAGAACATAGACATACTCAAGCTACCTAACATTACACTGAAAATTGTCACTAAAGCCATCAATTAAAGGAAGCTTATTCTTAACTTATACTCAATAGTACTTTTAGAAAAAATATGATCAAATTTTGGTTAAGCATCTGACTCATGATTCTCTCTCTCTCAAAAAAATATTACAAAGTATTTTTAAAAGGGCCTACGTTTTAACATCACATAAATACATACAAGTTTATAAGAAAAACTTTTAACTCTCATCAATAATAGTCTCACAAAAGATCTTTAAATGAAGAGACTACTCAAATCAGATTTTAAAAAACCTTAAGATGCATTTTTATTGTATAAAATGATCCACTACACCACAGTCATTCCAGGGCCCCAGCTGAACTGAGATTTTTCAGACCCACACTCTGTTACTGGTTACAATGTCCCAAGTGCAACTCCTACCAGGTTAGGTCCCCAATAAGGTATCATTGTGTTGGCAGGGAGTATTCACTACAAAGAAGATACATCAATTTAGAGAGTTTTTTTAAAACTTTAATTTAGATCACAATCAAGTTAAAACTTTTGAAAGGCATACCACTCTTCCATTCACTTGAGGTTAACTGTTTGGAACTCTTACTGGATTTTTCCAAGGACAAAATAGTACATCTAACTCTCTACAATCCTGAAGAAAGAACACACAAGGCTAAAAACATTTCCTATGAATCTCCCATACCTCATATCCATTTTCCTTAATATTTTAAACCCAGATGAAAGACAAGGCTACATATACCTGATCATTTTTTGTAAAGACAATTCAAGATACACAGTTTAAGACAACTATACTATAAGTACCCTAAAAGCTAAAGCTATATATTATACCTTGGGCAAAAAACTTGTAGAAGCCTAGTTGGGGGTATACTGAGCTAGGGACACTTCTTTAGAGTTCAGTTTACTGAGACTAGTAAGTGGCAGACTAGTAAGATGGCTTAGAAGAACCACCATCTGGATTCTTAACTCTCTCATCACTCATTCTGCAAAGCAGACTTTGTTCTGGGCCAGCTGAGAAAAAGGGTAATGGAAAGTGGGGTGGCCCCCTCCCATGTGAAAGAGAAAGGAAGGAGAAATGCTGGTGACTCAAGACAATACAACTTAACA
Organism: Proteles cristata cristata; assembly: GCA_017311185.1. Lineage (NCBI taxonomy): Eukaryota > Metazoa > Chordata > Mammalia > Carnivora > Hyaenidae > Proteles > Proteles cristata. The sequence continues at coordinate 701,240 of JAESUZ010003161.1, read as the reverse complement.
TTCAACTTCATAATAACTAACTATATATTCTAATTCTATCATGTTATAAGCAGAATTGCCAAACTGCTTTAGGACATTCTTTGTAGCCATGAATTCCAATTCATATGACCTTCTACTATCAAAATGTAGTTATTTAGTAAGCTAAAATTTTTTCCTTTATATTAAAACTTAAAAGCAATATTTATAAAACATTTAAATCTGAATTTTCAATAAATTAGATTTCTAATACTTACTGCTTCAGCTTCTGCTCTTGTCTTGAATGTAATTACTGCATGAAGTGAAGAGTCATCAATCTGACAATCTTCAATTTCACCATATTGCTTTAAATTAAAAAGAAGTATTTCCTCCAAATAAATATTTCGAAACATCCAAAATCCTAATGGTTTTTAAAATACCAATATATGTAACCCAGAATATATAACAATTCATGGTGATTAGCAGAAAAAAAAATGATGAATAATTCATTTTAGTACTTGATATTACAAGATAAAGAGTGGTCCTGTTTATAATTCTACACTTTTCAGAATTAGGGACACTTACACTTGTTCAAACTGTGCTTTAAATCAATGAAAAAGTGTCAAAGACTGGGTTTCCTTGTATACTCATTATTCCAACCCCATAATGTGCTTGCTACATTCTTTCTAAAACAGGATATTTAATCCTCAGAACTGTTTCTTTTGTGTCATTCTCAATTTAAAGATGGTGCAAAAAAAAAAAAAAAAAAAAAAGATTCAGAGAATTTAAATAATTTTCCCAAAGTAATTTAAACACCAGGAGAGTCAAGGTCTTTTGAGTTAAGTTTAACATTCAAACTGACCCTGCTTTCACTCTTAATACATACTCCTGTACACCATTCTCTATTTTAAAGAGTTAAATATGTTAAATGATGCTTGCTTCTGGTTTGTTGGGATTTTATTTTTTCTTTATGTAGAAGGATTCTTCTACAAACAACAACCTTTATCATATAAAATTCTAGTCCTTTATATATCATCACTAATACCTTTCTTCTTTTTTACCCAAAATAAAATTGTAACCATAGTCTTATAAAAACACACACACTCTATATCAAAAATTTCTATGAAGATAATAGACTTTAGATCAATCAGATCCCAGTTCTGTCAGTTACTAGCTTTGAGAACTTGAAGAAGTTACATAATCTCTTCAAGTTTCATCTTCATCTCTGAAGTGGGCATAATAAAGGTACCTACCTCAGAGGGTTGTTGAAATAATTCATAATATATTGAATTACATAAGGTGCTCAGAATGCCTGCCACAAAATAAATGCTCTATAATTTTTATTACTACTGCTACTGCTAACAGTCCCAGTGGATAAATTAGAGAAAGCATTTCGTTAATCACATTTTGTAATAGTCAATGGTCCTATGATAATGTAGGTTTTTTTCTCAGTTACTTGCCACAGGTTCAAATCCCAGGTTGAGACAGAGAACTACACTTTAAACCTGCAATCTTAAAGACTGCTCATTTTTAAATGTGCATCACCACTACTAATTTTGAATGGAGTTCAAATCTCCAAATGCATGTAAGAATCCCCATTTAGAGGCTCTGAATATTTATAAAACCAATACCATCCTAGTCTCACTAAAATAAATTCATAACTAACTCACCTTGTTTATTTAGATTATTTTAGATTATGTATTCTTTGCTAATTTCCTGATTCGCTGAATAACTGTATGCGAAACATTATCTGGATCTCCTTATCTTTGTGAAAGGGGGGGTATGAGGGGGGATAGCAGGAAAGAATTGGGCTAGATTACTTCCAAGATCCTTTTTAGTCCTCTGCTTCCTTTCTTTCTCTCTTTGAAGCAATCAAGCATAGGACTTTCCAGATTCCTCTTCCTTAAATATTAATCATTTATTTCTCAAACATATACCATTTTTTTCAGTAACTCTCTTTGTCCCAACAAAGTATAGTTTCACCTTTGTAACTCCTGTTAACAGCTTTGAATGTGACTATCAAACATGTAAATCTGAATTTCCAAAAGACTTAATCATTTGTGTACCTATCTGTAAGCTTATTGATCCGTCAAGATCTAAGCTCCAGTTACTCCCTTATGAAATTTTCTACTACGCTTTTTCTATCATATGCCTGTGTAAAAGATACTTCTCTAAGTTACTACTTAGTTTTTAATGAATTTAACTTGATCATGCCATAAATTATGTTTGTAGTTTATGTTAACTGGTCTGTGTTAAAATAATACATATAAAATCCTTGAAGGTAAAGAACTGGTATTTCCTTCATTATCTCCAGAGCAATTACTATATCCCTGAAGGCATGACTGATGCTTAGTAACTAACCTTTGGAATACCACTAAGAATCACAACATTTAAGTTGAAAAGGCCTTTAAGCAAATATAATTTCCATTCTGCACATGAGCCAAATGAATCCCAGGAAGTGCAAGTTAAATAATGGGTTAGCCAGGACTAGAATCTCATTCTCCTTTCTCATAGGTCAGACTCTATACCCTGGCACTAAGGCAACTTCAACATCATGTATCAAAATTTCATCTTGCTTCATTTCTAAGGTCAGCTAAATCAAGAATACAGTATTAACAAATAAAATTCCATCTCAATTTAAAGAGCTCTGGATGGCTTGTATGTTAAATTTTCCCTTAAAAGTATCAAATGACACTATCCTACTGAACATCCCCCTCTGCAATGGCAAAATTTAAATCATTCATTTCACAATATCTGAAGGCCTACTAAGTGTTAAGAATAGTAATGTTTCTTCCAGATAACAAACAAAAATATCTGCTTTTTAAATAATGAACAAAAGATTTTTATAGATTAATCAAACCCTTTGGTCAGATTAATGGGATTCAATTACTCATCATTTTCATAATTTCCCCTTTAATATTCATTATTCCCAACAATGACTATCAGTACTTGTTCTGTTGGACAGTAAGAAAGTACCGCAAAATGAGGAAGAAGATCTTCTCTATCACTCTCTGTAAATGCAGAAATTTCCAATGCCCTTGGACGATGATCCACCACAGCATGACCAGGCACACTTCGACCTCGACCTCGACCCCTGCCTCGGCCATGAGCTGCACCTCGACCTCTTGAGTGAATTCCTCTACCCCGACCAGATGAAAGAATCCCTCGTTTTGCAGCCTTGAAGAGATTACAGACATACAAGTTAAATGCCACAATTTCTAACACAAGCCACACGTTATATATATTCTATCAGATTAGTCAAACTTTTATACAATTTGATATCATATTCAAATACTGGCTTAGAAAGGATCTCATATATAAATTAAGGTTTTAGTTTTTAAAGTGATCGTAAATTTAGGTAGCTAATGCATTTAGAAAATAAAATAACATTAAGTTAAGCAATATTTAAAATTGTTAAATGTGCCTTTTTCTACTAAGTTCGTATTTTCCAAGATCTCAGACTGAATCATAAAAAGATCAGCAATTCTTGATTTCCAAGTAATACACGCTGTGAAAATGTTACTTCAGCAGCTTAATACATAGACACATAACTAATATACAATAAATTAATTTTTCCACTTAGGACTTTTAAATACAGTGTGTCTATTTTTGTGCCTGTGGACTTCAGTTAGTATAATTATCTCAAATTCATCATTTTGGTCACTTACACTAACATCATTATACAACCAATGTAGCACGTTTAATTAATATTCCACCACACTGTTCCATGTGAAAAGCACACCATTCCTTCATTTCACAAATATTTAAGGAGCACCTCCTATGCTCAAGTCCTTACCTTCCTGAAACTCAAATCCTAGAGGGGTAAAGAGACATTTAGCAACCAAGTTATTTAATTATATTAATAAGAAGTAACTCAAAAAGTAAGGAAATGCTTTACTTAAAGACTTGAACAGAACATTAAATATCTGCAATAAATATGCTAGGATATGCATGAGGATGTTTTGTCCTTGCTTTATTCTCCACCTGATCCCCAGCACTTACAACAGCAGCTGGCAGACTATTTAGTATGTGTTCAATGAATCAAAGAAGAAACAAAGAATAAGCAAGGTAAGAATGAGGGGTAGGGGCTACAACATGAACAAAGGAATCAAGGAAATCACAGGAAATCCAGTGTAGCTGGACCACATGGGATGAAGAAATGAGGCTAAAGAGATAAGCAGAACCAGATCATGAAAAATTTTAAGGACCACTAAATTAAGGATTTTTATTTTTATCCTAAGAGCCATGAAAACCAGTTAAACATTTTAAGTACAGAAGTAGAGTGATGCAGTAAAATAAGTATTTAAAATATTATTCTGGCTAGTTTTAAGAACACAGTAGAAGAAAGAGGAGAATAAGCTGGAAAGCAGTAGGCTACTAAAGGAGCCCCAACAACTGAGGATGGAAGCTCTGTCTACACTGGTGGCAGTACAAGAAAGAAAGAAGAAAATATATTTACGATACACTTGGGAGTAACATGTACTAACACTTAGTAACTAGTTAGATACAGATAATAAAGGAAAGGGAGGAATCAATGAAGATTCCCAGGTTTCTGGTTTGGGTAACTGTATAGATGGAGTAATTTAGGGGCCAGATAAGCTCAATTTTGAACAGGTACAGTCTGAGGATGTGAGATAGCCAAGTGGAAATGTCAAGCAAGCACCAATGACAGATCCTTTCAAGTATTAATATTTGTTTCTTCACCTCGAGACAGTTCATCTTAACATTAGCTAAAATAATAAAGTTCATAGGTCAAGGATTGATGTTCATAATGGGAGTAGCATATATAAAAGTATGCTTTGAAGAATACTGTCTCAAAATGTTCCCTGAAAAAGGAGACCCATGGACAAATAAATTTGAGCAATACAGAATATTGATTATGTATATTTAGGGATTCACAAATTAAAAACCTTTAAGAAATCCTATGGCAAAACAGCATGTTTAATCTAACCTTTTCCAAATTTATTTGGCCTCAGAAGCTTTTTGCACTGATATCTATTAACAAAGAATGGAAATGGCGTTGTAAATGACACACTCTGGGACACACTGCATTATAATATCTGCATATACTAATAGTAACTACAAACTAAAGTTTAACCATCATAAAAGAAAACCAGAAAATGCCATTCAGTGTTTAGCTAGATCATGATAGAGAACCAAAGCATGGACTAATAAAGAATACTGATGAACTATTATTTATTTACTAAAATTTTATGAGCCAAAAGTTTAAAAGTGGTAACTTGTTTGTTTAGTCCCACAAACACAGGAAAGTAATCTCTATAATAAAGAACACAGTTTCTATATTGACAAAAAAGAAATCCATCTTTTTCAAAACCTGTTATCTTGTCCAAAACGTACAGGCAGCCCTACCAAGTTTGCAGAGAATATAAGATGCATGCAGGTTTAGAGGCCATCCTATGACAGACAAGACAGAGCCTTAAGACAAGCAAAGTGGCTGCTAAATGTTAAGTCTGCTATGTTAATACCTGGATGCCAGTACTAAATTCAGATATGTCCTAGGTCAAAAAAAAAAAAAAAAAAAAAAAAAACACAACAAGGTGCTAACAAATTTGGGGAAAAAACCCACAATTCTCAGATGAAGCAAATAAAAAATTTTAATTGTGGCATCAAAGAATTACAAATATAGGCAAGTACCAATTACACTGATGGCATTAATGTCACTGTACTTCAAAATGTAAACACTTTTTAAATCTAATTTTAAATATCTTTTTGCTAAATGTTATAAAATACCCATTATTTATAATAATTTCATAAGATCACTAGATTTTTCTCACAAAAATAATCACATAGCTAAATTAGAGAAGATAGTTTATTTTCTTTTATAAATATCCACAGCACCATCTATAGGCAAAACTTAAGTAGGCATGCTTTCACTATAGTTCTCCACTAACCATCTGGGCCTAACAGCAACTCAATATAATATGCCTGTATATGCACAGAAGATCTCTTGTAAGAATACCTGAAAAGGACTTAATAGATTTTGGTCGCAGGGAGGAGAGCTAGAAAAGGAACCAAACTCACTAGAAGTAGAGGGACCTGGGTATACAGGCAGAAATGCTGCCACCCCTCATTAAATATAAGATTTTATCTACCAGTTCTGAAAAATTTGCTAACTTCTTCTCTCTTTCCTATATTCGTCACAGACTACCAATAATTACTGATGAGAATGAGGGGATATATTTCAAACTGACCACCATGCCTGCATTTGCTTCTCTTTAGCATACTGGGTAAGTTGTGGTAAAACGTACTTCCAGCTGTAATTCTGTATACTTTCTCCTAAGTTCAGTGACTTCTTCTCCAGCTTGCATCTTCTTATATAAATCCAGTTCTGTATCAAGCAATTCTTTCTGCATCTAGAAATAGTAATTAATAATTTAAGTGACAATAATTATTAATATTCACATTTATAAAAACTTTCTTTTTAAACAAAGAACTTTTACACATTCCCATTTCATCCGTACATTCCCTCTCTATCTCCATCCAGTCCCTTGGCCGTAGTCCAAGCCATCAATCATGTCAGGTCTACACTACTACAACAGCTCCCTAACTTGTACCACTGATTTCCCTAGAATTCATTTTCTGTACAGAAGGGAAAGTGAGATCTCTATGGACTGATATGAAGTAATTTTCAGGGAACAACTGTGAAAAGAAAAACAATAACAAAAAATACCAAGGTATTAATGACCAATATATGATGTGCTTTTATGTAGGGAAGAATACATACACACCAAGAGGGAGGGAAGAACGGGAACAGAGAGGCAGGAATTAAAGGAAAAATGTCTTCTATATATACCTTTTTATATAGTTTAACTTTTGAATCATGTTGTTTTATTTATTCAAAATAATATTAAATCAGCAAGAATGAAGAGAAGCGGTTCCAAAACAAGACTTCAAGTAGAAATACATCTAACTTTACCAAACTGATATCATAACCATAAAAAAAAAAGTAATCTTAGACCGCAGTTCTGACTGTATATCCTTAGTCGAATATACAGTGAACTTTTAAAGAATACAAATAAATTTTGAATCTTTTACTTCGTTGTTGGAAGTGGTCTTGTTGTAGCAATTCTGGAACTATTTGGAAGGTAGTAAATGTGCAAAGGAGTATTGTATTCATGTTAGTGGGAAGCAAGCTGTCATTATGGGAACACAAAGATAAAATATGGAATACAAGAGGGAAAGGAAGAACCCTGTGGTGTTGGATTAGAATCAGAAATATCAATATGAACTCATGATTCTATACATGTATGAACATACACACAGCACCAAGTATAAATAGTATATAACTCTGCAGCTTTTAAAAAAAATCAATTATCAGGTGAAATTATCTTCCTTATTTATATCTCATAGACTGATCTATTTGAATTTCCCTCCTTTTAATCCATTCTATATAATGCTGTCAAAATGTTACTTTTGTTTAACTTTTTATACTAAGAACTTAACAAAATAAAGCTCAAACTCTTCAGTCAAGTATTCATCAAGCATTCAAGTACCTGTATCACTCTGTCCTCAAGGTATCTTTTCAATTATTATTACCCATAAATATTCTAATTACTGACTTCCAACTGAAATCTAAAAGGTTTAAAAGACCAGTAGAGCTTTTGTTTGTATATATTTCCTATTAATTAATGAAGGAAGGAAAAATGTTAGCATGTAATAGTCAGATTTTTAAAATGTTAGCATGTAATTTTAAAGATTTTAATATTTTAAGGAGATTACCTAAAAGGAAAATAATCTTAAGTAATGTAGCATTTTAATGTTTTTAGTAAGTAGTAATATGAGTAACAACACAAATTAAAATACCTGAGTCTTGGTTTTTATACTCTTTGGAAGACAACGTCCAGGAGAAACAGCTTTGACCTCATCTTTCAACTTGGTAATATTTTTTGTCAAAACTTCTAAAGTTTTCATTATTTCCGCTTTATCTTCAGACTTCATTGCTTTGTTTTTCTCCAGTTTTGAAATCAACATCTGCCAAATTTTTAAAAAGAGAAAAACTAAGATATACAAAACAAACACACCAAAGTAAATCTAAAAATAAGTAACTACTAGTTTTAATTTACATATTCATGGCAAGGGCTGCAACCACTAAGACAGCAGAACAGAGTTGGTGATGCTATCTCAACTCAACTCTCAATCTTGGCACATTCTGTGAAGAATTACATTGCCACTGGTCTCTCGGGATGTAAGTTCAAAGAACACAACTTTAAGAAATGCAACTGAAAGTTGTCAATTTGAAGCAATACTTCAAAAGTAATACTTTGACTTTCTAATATATTTGTGGATATTACAATCTCTAAAGTAGTCCCACTCCAAATGTAGCCTACAACCCAGAAAGACACAGAGAAGTTTTATGGTTCCTTTCATATAACGAGATCTTAAAACAATTAATTACTTTCTTTGTCACAGGGAACATTAACTGGCTAACATTAAGAATGGTATCGCCAGGGGCGCCTGGGTGGCTTAGTTGGTTAAGCGTCCATCTTTCGCTTAGGTCATGATCTCGCGGTTCGTGGGTTCGAGCCCCGCGCGGGGCTCTGTGTTGACTGCCAGCTCAGAAACCTGGAGCCTGTTTCAGTCTGTGGCTCCCTCTCTCTCTGACCCTCCCCTGCTCACACTGTCTCTCTCTCTCTCTCTCCTAGAAAGAAATAAAACATTAAAAAAAAAAAAAAAAAAAAAGAATGGTATCCCCAACATGGACGGGAAACAAAAGATAAAGTAATATGGGGTGGAAAAAACCACATATTATAAAAGTTTTCTGAGTCAAGGTGGTTTCAGATTTGGGTGTCAAGTACTGTGATTTCTCTTTATCACGTGCTGTATATCCAAATTTAAATTAGAAAAGATGTAATTTTAATCCAAAATGTAAAAAGTTTCTGTATTTCTAATATTTTGAGATACCATAACCTTTATTACAAGACGTAATCAGGAACTGGCACTAATTAAATGTCATAACCTAGAGCAACAGTGTACAAAAGAAATACTGTAAGCCACGTAAGTAATTTTACATTTTCTAGCGGCCACATTAAAAAGATTAAAAAGAAAAATCCAAACCAGTAAATTAATATTGTATTTAACTCAGTTTATCTAAAATGTTATAAACTTCAACAAAAATTATTGAGATGTTTTACTTTTTTTCTTCATATTCTGTGTTTGAAATCTGATGTGCATTTTATATACTTATAGCACATATCAATTTTTTTTAATGTTTATTTAATTTTGAGAGAGAGAGACACAGAGAGTGTGAGCCAGGGTGGGGCAGAGAAAGAGGAAGACACAGAATCCGAAGCAGGAAACAGGCTCTGAGCTGTCAGCACAGAGCCTGATGCGGGGCTCAAACTCACAGACTGTGAGATCATGACCTGAGTGGAATTCAAATGCTTAACCTACTAAGCCACCCAGGCGCCCCACAGCACATATCATTTTGAACTTGGCACATTGCAAGTTCTCAAAAGTTGCATGTAGCTATTAGCTGCCCTACTGACAACACAAAAGTAGAGAATCCCAAGAAAATTTTAAAAAGATACATATCTCAACGTTGAGAAAAAGTTTCCAATTCACTATCTGTTGACAAACTACTGTGCAGCAACATATCTGGATCAATATTCCTTATTTCTGCTTCGCTGGCCACCACAGTTCCTTTAAACCAATATAATCCCCAGTTCACCATTTAATGTATGCTCTTCATCCCCAATACACATTAATCAACTGATATATACATTATCGTTCATAAACATTTCAATGTTACCTTTATCAATTAAAAGTTTCTTAGAAGTAGCTATATAGGGTGAGATAAAATTTACTCAATATTATAACATCTATAAATAGATTTTGCCAAATCCAGCTTTATTTTACCTTCTGTGTTTCAATGTGCTTTTCTAAAATTTCTTGTTTCCTTTTCCTTACATCCTGCTGAAGTTTCAATGCCTCCTAGAGAAAGATATCAAAAACATCTGTAGAATATTTACTGTTCATTAAATAGGTATTCCCGAGGAGAGAAACCGTTGTGGATGCAGAAGCTTGGCAAAAACAACTAAATGCAAAGTTTTGGTATGTAAAAGTTAAATATGTAAGTTTCTAAGATCAATCAGGAGAGCTTGTCATTCCCCCTCCCAAATTAATATTTACTGCTACACAATGAAAACTAAAAGTTCAGTGGCAATCAACATACACCTTTCTTTTAGCTCTGTTTTGTGATAAGCCTTTAAAAAAACACATACATGCATAAAAAAGCATTCCTAAATGCAAATTTTGTGCCCAACTAACTGTATTTACCTGCTTTTTTTTCTGTGCTTCATTATTGTCAACTGCAGCGGTGGAAACAAGTAAGGTTTTCTGTGCAGCCTTCAAAGCAGCTGGATTATACACTGTTTTAGTTAGGCCAGTAGATGTAGACAACACCTACCAACACAAATTCAATTTCTTAAAAAATGTACCAAGTACTCATGACTACCTATCTTGTTTTCTATAAAACTCATTTTAAAACACTTTTGTCAAAATTCAATTGTTCACTGAAATAAATGTATTATATACATATAATAACTAAATCACATTTAGTGATTTGAAAGGAAGGGTATGAATGAGGCTTAAACTATAAAATAAAAAAATTAACAGCATATACCTACAGAAAAAAAAGAACATAAAAAACTTCAAATCAAGAAAAAACACTGACGTGACAGTCACAAAGCCCTAATCATTTATTTCCTCTAACCAGATTCTTCCATGAAATTTTATTTCCAGTTATTCAAATATTTAATAAAAATGATGTGATGATATGTTAATTCATGTGTCTCTCCCCCTATCTACACAGTAAGATCAACAAAACCATGTTTTCTCCTCTTTGTGCTTCTTCTGGTACCTAAACCTTGTTACCAACTAATTATGAGACCCTAGTTAACTTCAGGCACTTTTTTGGGGTCTCAGTTTGCTCTCTAAAATGAGAATGTTTTAAGTGGATGGCATTTAAAGTCCTTACAAATTCAAAAATCCATTCCATAAAAACAGGGATTTTTGGCTTGGTTCATCACTCTATCTTCAGTGCCAAGAACAGTGCCAGGGCACATAGTAAATACTCAATGAACACTTTTGCACCAAATTAAACTGAAATGATGAAAGATCAAGGTGGATAACCTTTTCCACACAAGGGTCAATTCAAGAAAATAAAGTGGCTACCTTTTTTATCCTTCAAAAGCAAAAGGCTGTAGGTTCAACGGAGTGGTTAGTTACTGGTTCTTAGAAAGTTTAGAGATCCCTTAAGGGAAATCTATGAATGTTATAAAAACTGAAGGTGGAACCATATGTGTGAACAGTGTTTCCAGAGGAAAAGTTTCCAAAGAGTTAAGGGAGTTCATGACCAAAGAGAGGTTAAAAGAACTACACAGAGGATTATCAATGAAAAAAAGCCCACCTTTTTAGCTAGTAAAATGTAAACATCAGGGTCTATCAGAGAAGTAACAAGCAGATGCCATTTTCTAATCATCTATCATAAAGTTAGATTAGGAAACAGCACAAAGAATAGGCAACTCATCACCGTTCTTAGTGTTCAAGAATGTTGTAGCCTCCAAGTGAAATAAACATCTAGAATACTGTTGGGTGCCTGGGTGGCTCAGTTGGTTAAGTAACCAACTCCTGATTTTGCCTCAGGTCATGATCTCATGGTTTGTGAGATCTTGCTGCATCAGGCTCTTGCTGGCAGTGCAGAGTCTGCTTGGGACTCTCTGTCTTTCTGTCTCTCTACCTTCCCCCAACCTTGTTTTCTCTCTCTCTCTCCCTCCCTCAAAATAAACTTTATTTTTAAAAAAGCCTAGAATACTGTTAATTATACTGATTGTATGCAATGCAACTGATGTTTAGAAATAAAGATTCTTTATAATACTTGATGTATATCAAATCTGATAATTTTCTTACATAATGAAAAGTAATACTCCAACATCAGTAACAAATAACAAAATTGTTGCATTCAATTATAAACTATAAAATATTAGAGTAAATCTAGTTACCTTTAGTCATCATTCTCTGTAATACTAGAAGCCAATTTCTTCCATGCTACCTTACCATACCAAACAATGTTAAACTGCAGGATTGTACAAGAAAGAGACAGTAGCTTTATAAAGAGAGAAATACAACATAAAATGCTAAAAACAGAATTTGAGTGTCTCATAAACTGTTTTCTTCATGAGGGTTCCAAGACAAGTTGAAAAGTTGTGACCAAAAAGATTTCTATACTCACTAAGTTGGAAATGATAAATATCATAACCCTAGTTTCTAGTTTCAAAATATCTATTACCATAACAGCTGTGAGAAAGCCTGAAGTAAAGAAACCCATGTAATGTAATCTGTTTAGCTTGGCATTCCTTAATTTCAGTGTACTCCTTTTTCAAAGGATATTTATTAACATCTGATATCAGGCTAAGTAAGAAGCAGTGACTGAGAGTGAATAAAAGTATATGACAATACTCCTTTAAAAACATCCCACTTCCTTGTTTTATCTAGGAACTTCCTTCTGTTCAAACAGAATATCAGCTGACATACTTTACTGAACTCAAGAGATCACTATGAACATGGTATCATAATAAACCCCTATGAAAGACAAAAAGGGTGTCACTTATAACCATAGCACCAATACTGTATGATAGCCTAATTTCAGGTGTTGAAAGGTGAAAACAAAATGTCTAAGAAAGAATGAACTATATGAATCCAAATACAGCTCACTGTTCAAATCTAATGAATAATAGCAAGGAACATGTGTATTTTCATAAAAGAGTTGTGATAAAAAGAGAAGAAAATCTGTTAAAAATGAAACCAGTGGAATGAAATGACAAATCCAACAGAAAAGAAGATTCTGCAATTCCTAAGAACAAAGTCAAAGCACAGGCAGTGGCCTTTCAAACAACCACACTGTCTCCATTTTCCAAACGCTGTATTTTTATATACTGAACTTACTGCGTTCACCTATTGATTCCAAAGATTTGTGAATTTTTTTGGATTTTTCATATATACTATGTCATATGTGAGTAAATAATCTTGTTTCTTCTTTTGCCATCTTTATACCATTTATTTCATTTTCTTGCCTTACTGAACTGGTTAGGCGCTACACTACTGAATAAAGTGGAGAATAGATATCCTTTCTTGTTCCTGATCTCAAAGAGGAAAAATATCCAATATTTCACCATTCAGTACATTAGAAGATAAAATTAAGGGCGTTTCCTTCTATTTCTACTTTGCACATTGTTTATTGTGACTAATAAATTTTATCATATGCTTTTTCTCCTGAAATAATCAGAAGAGGTTCTTCCCACCCTTCTCCCCCTTAGGTGAATTAAACCTATTTTCAAATGTTAATTCAAACTTGCATTTCTGGAATAAATCCTACCTGGCCAGGATATATTATCTTTTTTCATATCACTAAGCATTTACTAATATTTAGCTTAGGATTTTTATGTCTATATTCATGAGCTATTACTGGCTTGTAATTTTCCTTTCATGTAATATGCTGGTCAGATTTGGTGTCAAAGGTTTGTTGAATTCAAAAGGCGAGCTGAAAAGTATCATATGCTTCATTATTAAAATGTACATCGCTCATATCTCTTACTTTTCAAGACAAAAACCAATTCCCTAATAAGAAAGAAGTTAAAATCCATTAATACCTGTTTATCTTATTTCTAATGTGAAATACTACCAGCCATAACTATCATTAGTACTTATAAAGAAAAACGGATTTTTCTCATGGATAAGGGTGAAACGGAAAAAAAGTATTTTGTAAAAATTACTAAAAGAGAAGAGTGTTATAAATTAAGCCATCAGTGTATTATTTTTTTAATAACCAGTCCCCATGCTGGAATCAAATATAAAAGAAACATTTACTATGCTTCACTATCACACTCAAAATATGCTAGAGGTCTAACAGGTTTTTATAGCAGAAGTTATGTGTAGGAAACTTATTAATACAATTATTATATAGTTAACTTTTATTTCAGTAAATTATCTTTTTTAATAAATCTAAATATTAATATATGATATTCTCACAAAGCAGCAAAGAGATGTTTTTTTCTATAGCAAAAACCAACCCTAACTGGGAATTCTAATGAAAACAGGATTTTACTTTAAAGTTTCATCATAAGGGGCACCTGGGTGGCTCAGTTGGTTGAGCGTCTGACTTAAGCTGAGGTCACAATCTCATGGTTCATGGATTCGAGCCCTGCATCAGGTCTGTACTGACAGCTCAGAGCCTGGAGCCTGGTTCAGATTCTGTGTCTTCCTCTCTCCTTGTCCCTTCCCCACTCACACTCTGTGCCTCTCTCTCTCAAAAATAAACAAACACTAAAAAAATAAAGTTACACTTATAAAATATTTTCAGGGATTAACAGGTTTTTCTTTCCAAGAATAGTAAGTAGGTTAAGAGACAAAGGGATTAGAGGTCTTACAAATAATATTTTAATGTCAAAGAAAATATGTGTACTCAGTAATCAATTTTTGCTACAATAGCTTGATTCCCAAAAAACCCAGCTTAGCATTTTATAGAAATCATATTTTTCTATGAGAAAAATAATCCTCATAATAATCTAACTAAATAATCTAGGTAATAATCCTGAGAGTAGTCAATGCATTAAAAAAAATCAAAAGTAGGAAACTATCATACATTTCCTTAACATTTATATTTAAAGTAGCAAAATTACACAACAAATACAAATTAAAAAATCAAAGGTTCCCTTAGATGATTGCATTTTATAGTGAAGGAAACTGAGAGAGTAAGATTCATCCAGGATTATACTGAATATCAGCTGCTAAATAAACAGCTGAAGTCTCCAAAAGACAGGCAATGTTCCTTCAGTATGCCACATTATATATGTGTGTGTGTGTGTGTATATATATATAGTACATGTATACATTATATATATGTTGTACATATATATGTATATACATATATGCCACACTATATATGTATGTATGTATGTATGTATTCCTAGGGAACAACAACATCCTGTATCACAAAAGTCTGATACACCTACAACTGATATGACATACATACATTAATTATTCAAGTGATTAATCAGTTTACCTTCTTGGTCTTTAGAAGAGCTTTGGGAGATAATGCGGACAGTCTAAGTCTTTTTCTAACCTAAGCAGGATGGTATATACACAGATGCCACCTTATTCTTCATAAATCGCTCTATCTCTTGAGAGATACTCAAACATCATTTCACTGATCACTATTTCCAACTAATACCTATTTAGTAGCTACTACAATATCTTAAGATTTAGCAGTCTTCAATTAGGTTTTAAGTTTCCTCTTTCAACACCTCACAAAAATGGAATTTTAGAATAAAGAATCACTCAGGAGTTCACTCAGTGTTGTTCACAGAAAGGGGGAAAATCTGTGTATTTGTGTCCTTCTTTGCTTTAATACCGACAGAAATACTGTATAGACATTAGCTCTGAATATTTCCCAGCCTTCAATTAAGAAGAACAAAAAAAAATTTAAACAATATTTGACAATGGGAAACATTCTTCTAAACTTCCTAAAACTTCTCTGAATCACTAACCTCTCAGGATTGTTCAGTGAAAACCCCTACAGACTTGGGGAACAGGAACCAAGAATAAGCAAAAACAAAATGCTCTTCTGTAAACAGGTCCACTGAAGATGACTAAAAGTTAGACATTTGTACGTGACATCTTTCCTTAAGAGAGTCTTTACAGTATTTACTAAGTAATTTTTTTCACAAACAGCCCACTACCATTAGTAATTTTTCACAAATTTGGTTATTGGTAACTAAAGTAGTAAATGCATACTACTGACTCCAAGTTTATATCCCTTTTATCCTAAAGCTACACAAAACACATTTAAAAACCAATAAAAACAGAAGGAAACATAGCCGAAAGATTCTGTAAAAGCTATAAGTACGTATCAATTTCAAGGTGAAATCTTAGCATAAACAGATGTTAAGCATAAAGTTTTTAGACCTCTCCAGGACTGCTCAGTACTCCACAAAGTATAACAGACTTTATTTTCTTTATTCCTTAGTTACTTATTATCAGGGAAAATAAACCTAATCAAAGGAAATAATTAGATACAGCTAAATTCAGTACAATAAATACATGAACAAATTCAGAGAAAAAAGGAGGCATGATATGGAAAAAAATTGAAGATTTCATAGAATACAGTAAAGAGATTTTCAATCTTTAAAAGAATGACTCAAATTCACGTAAAAAGAAAATGCAATCCAGGAAAATCACCACCAAAAAAGAAAAAAAAAAGGCAGGCAAGACTAAGGAACAATGAGCGGAAAAGGGAGCATTAAGGTAGAAAGACTAAAGCAGAGGTAAATGCGCCAGAATAACCGAGGTATGACGACCTAGGAATCGAGCAGGTATTTAGCTGAGGAAATGAAAGTTTCTGTAAGAGTTAACACTGCAGTGAGTCTGAAAGCAGGATGGTGGTAGTAAAACTACAGGAGAAACATGCAGCTAGGACATCACAGCCAGAGGCTGGAAACTGAGGGTGGCAGAAAAAGAGAAGTGGTAACAGACACAAGGGAATGACTCTACAGCTTCTTAGACTGTACAACTTGGACAATGCTGGTGTAACTTCCACAGATTGGGGTAGGAGAAGTTCATTCATGTGGGAAACAGTCATTTTAAGTACATCATGCCTGAAGTATTGCTGAGGTGTCCAAGATGAAAATCAGATATATAGAATTAGATTCAGATTCAAATTTCTACAACTGCCTTAGTTTAACATAATAAATAAGGAAAAGAATACACTCAGGAGCCAGTGAAGAAAGTCAGCCATCTCATGGGATGCTGGTCTATGTACACATGAAGTCAACTTCCTACATAATCTTACGAATGGAAAGAGCCATGGATGTGAAACAGGAGACCCACATTCCAGTCCTGCCTCAAAATTCCAATGTATCTATTTGAGTCTTACCTTCCTTTTAAGGTGAGGACATAGAAATGAGAGAGACTATCTAATTCTATTCTGTATTCCACATACCTCAAGTAAGACTAAAGAACAAAGCATTTACTCATACCTAAACAGAAAAAAAAAAAATAACACATCTACACAGAACTATAAGACAGGTACATAAATAGTCTTAATTTAATCAGTGTTTACACCCTCATTGAAAAAAAAAGAAATGACAAAGTGTCAGGCTATGCACAATATGTTAACAAATAAAAAATTTGCATTTACATCATCCTTTCCAGTTAAAAAATACTTTCAAATAAATCATTTTATTTAATCCTCATGAAACCGTTAGCAAGACAAATAATACAATCATTTTACCAATGAGGAAAAAGAATCAGAAAGGTTAGGAGCACTGCCCAATCTCATGCTGTTAGTATGTGAAGAGCCAGAAACTCAACCTCAGATAAAATTCCTACTGTGTGGCCTTTTCTATTAAGCTGCCAGAGTTTTCAAATCAAAATGCACAATTATCTCTAAAGAATAGATAGTAAATAAAAAGATAAAACAAAAAGAAAGAAGCACATGGACACATAGTGAAAGGCAGGTATTAAAATGCTGACGCAAAAAGTAAACAAAGGTGGGCAAACAATTTTCTTTTTCAGCAAATGGAAAGCAAAAGAGTAGGAGTAAGAGGTACAGATACTATTAAGAAGCAAGAGTTTGGAACTATGAAAAAAATTAAAAAATTAAGATGCCACCTGAAAACATTTATGAAGCCAAGACAAACACATCATGCTATTCTTCTTACCTTTTCAGTTGCTGAAACAGATGGCTTTGATACAAAACCCAACCTGTCCTTCACAGATAATTTAGTTACATTCTAAAAAAATTAAAATGGACATATTCAGTGTTTCCCCAAACATATAGGTCTGTTGGGATTTTGAACATTCTGATTCTACTAATACACACTGACTCTTTAAGTATTTTGATGTTAATGACAAAAACTTGGGCCTTTTTCAAAGTGACAGAAAATGTGTATGGAAAAACAGTATGCAGTTTTACTCAATCATAAAAAACGACGCAGTAAGGTCTGAACCAGGATTTACTAAAAGTCCCCTCCATCGATACAGAATCATAAATTCTTAGAATCCTATGTTGACAAGTAGAAAGTTTGAACGCTGTAAAAATTAGATGCCAATAATTGAAATCTATGACTTCTCAAACTTAAAAATTAAAGCCATTCTTTCCTAAAGTATGCTTGTTTTGTAGACAAATAAACTGGATCTGGTGATGATTAGAGATAAGAGAACTGGGCTTTTTTTTTTTTTGTAACTAAGAATTTATCAATTTCCATTCTGCATGTTTTCACAGAATCTCAATATCTTACTCTTCAGGAGTTATCTAGGAACTATTTTAATGAAGTAGCACCTTAACAACATCCTAACTCTAAAACAGCAAATGCTTAAAACATCTAGAGACAAAAGAAAGCTAAGTTTCAGAGGCTAAGGGTATAGAAACAAGACACTGCCACTCAAGTGTGGAAGGGAGGGAAAGGAAATGACATGTGGGGAAGAGAATCTGAAAGTCAGGAATACGTGATGCAAAGTTCAGAGATTGCTGCATATGTAACTGGAAACAGGATAGTATCAAGCATGCTAAAACTTGATGGGTTTATTCTTTCCCTTCCCAGAAGCTTTCGGTTCAGTTTGCTGTATAATTTTCTCTGGAATAAAATTGTAGTTAAGTAAAAGATGACAGGAAAAATAAGATTTAGTGTACTGAACTTCATTTTTCAGCCAGTTTTGCTTGAAAAATACCTCCCCCACAAAGTGAAAGAAAAAGAAGTACAAACTAGAGAGAATTTAAAATTCAAATACTATAGGAGAAAGTAGAATATGAAATGTTATGGTAATGATAAAAAGAAAATTTACAGGTGGGATTCGAATATGTATAGACTATGATATTTCTGTATGAAATATATACAACTAACTATAATTCAAATCACAAGGGTAACTAATTTACTGAGAACCTGTTATGTGACTGACGCAATGTTAAGACTTTTCATTTACCTGAGGAAGGTCTGAACTGGCACTTTGGGCTTCTGCCGGTTCAACAGTATTTGAAGGTACTGGACCCAACCGCTCTTTGACTGACTGCTTCACAACAGGCAAAATAGGCTGCTGGACTAAGGGCTGCATCACCTCAGAACACGAAAAAAATGTTAAACAAGAGGATTAGTTCATGAACTTGGAAAGTAACCTTTGGTATTTTGTTATTAAAGTGCCCATGCGGATACAGTTTTAAAAGCACAGTTTATAATCAAAACCTGTCCCAAATTCCTTCACACATACCTATAGATATTTTTCTTTGCATAAATTATTTATAAAGAAGAGGAAAAAAATTAAAAATCTACACTTCACTGTATCTTTTGTCTCTTTTAAATGAAAAGGAGAAAGTTAAATTGAGAAACACATCACTATAAAACCTTCCTATAAGCAACTTATCTAACGTTACGGACTGACTGGCTCAATGACTGAAAAACAGAAAGGGGAAGAAGGGAGGGAGAGAGGAAGGAAAGGATTTCCAAGATGAACACACAGTTTGAGTTTCTGGAATACGTATAGGTGCCGTATACTGAGTGTCGTCTACCTAACAGGGGCCTTCCTAGACCTTAGCATCCTAGAATTGTCTAAACTAGGAGTTAACTTCATAATAAAATAAGAGAACAGGTTGGAGGCATTAAGCGTAACTTCCCTCAGTATGTACAGCCAGCAGTGGGAGAGCCAGAATCTGAACTCAAGTCTACCTGAATGCAGTACCTCTGCTCTTAAACACTATGCTAAGAGCCAAGAAAGGACTGAATTTCACACAAATCTCTCTCTTACCTTTGGAGAAGCAGTTTGTAACTGCTGGGTACTTCCTTCTCTGTGCCAATAAACCTTAATAAAGCGATTGTTTAGTACTGCTTCAGTACTTGATATTGCTTTCTTTGCTTCTTCATATGTTGCAAATTGGATAAGGGCACCTTCAGGATCACCATTATAAGCAACCTAAGGTTTAAAATATTAAGAACAGTGAATTCAAAATGAATCCATTGCTTCATCCAATAAAATTCCTCAAGAGAGGAGAATCTGGTCCTTCCAGGTAATATTCTATGTTTACCCTTTCTTATATCAAGATTATTCACCATGGTTTACTTCACTCCAGAAGAAATGTACACTGGGTACTCTCCAGAACCAGAGCCTCCTCTATATAACACTGTGTAAAGAATGCTCATTGCACAATGCTATATACAAGCATCCAAAACATTTCCTTTTTTACCCCAATATTAATACTGAGAAATAATCCCTGTACCAATGAGTGATAATGTCAAGACCGAGAGTCAGGAAAAGCCAGTAAACTACTTTGAAAGAGGTGACCTCTAAAAACTACAGAAAAATCCATTTGTAAAACTTTCCAAATTTATAGTTGTCAAAAAATATTTCCAAGAGTGTGAGAAAATTTAAGGGGAGGATAAAAAGGATTTACATAACAATAGCAATTACACTTTACAGATAAAGAAAAGGAGATTCAGGGTATGTGAGTCTGCACATCTACACCAATAATAGATAGCAGATCCAAGGCTTTTCACTTCAAATTTCTTGTTCGCTCAATAATAGCAATGTTTTCTAAAGTGTGGTATATAAGTCACTGGTGGGAAGTTAATACAAAATAGGGACTAAAAGCACAGACTCTGAGTCAAAAGGCATGACTCAAACCTTGACTGCTATGTTCATGGGAGACCACAAACAAGTTATTTAACCTGTGACTCTGTTTTCATCTTCAAAAATGGGATAACAATACCCACTCTGTAGTATTAAGAATTAAATAATAATTCGTATAGAACAGAGAATATATAGTAAATATTCAATAAATACTTATAAGAGTGATTTTAGGTAGCACGTTAATAATCATACATTTACCGGAATTTAAAGCATCAATTTTACTCATAGGTTTAATCAGGATAAAGTTAATTTTTAACTGATTATTAAAAACATATGTTTTATAAATAATAATATAGGTTGTATGCAGATACAGCAAAAGGCCTAGTAAAGAGATGAGATATTAACCTCACTAGTACTTGAGGAAATGCAAATTGAAACAACAATGAGTTACCACGTTTTGTTCCTCAGGTTTGAAAAATTTCTTACATTTAATTTTACCAGGACAGTTAAATTGCACAAGAAAAAAAATACCGTGAAAACTTTTTGTATCTAGATCTAAACCTGGGAGATAAAATTGTATTCTTCTAAAAAGATATTCAGAGATATTCAAGATTAGGTAATCACAGGGTAATATGTATGCCATGGGCCCATGTATTTTTTTATTAAAGAAACTTTTTTTTAACATTTATTTATATTGGAGAGACAAAGTACGGCACAGAGAGAGCAGGGCACAGAGAAAGGGAGACACAGAATCCGAAAAAGGCTACAGGCTCTGAGCTGTGAGCACTGACAAAGGACTTGAACTCACCAGCTGAGATCATGTATTTTTTACTATATATATGTTTTTGGTGTACTGACTGAAAGTAGACAGACACAGAAATATAAAAAATCTAAAATAATACATGACAAATTGTTAATAATGTAATTATGAGGATCTACAGGGAGAGGAATTGAGAAGGACATAGAATTGAAGGGGAAGCACTTCCTTTAAATTCTATATAAATTTCTATTGCCTCATACTAAGAAAGCAAGCATTTTTTTTATGTTACTTTTGTATTATTTATTAAATGTCAAGAGGCATGCCTAGGTGGCTCAGTTAGTTAAGCGTCCAACTTCAACTCAAGTCATGATCTCGAGGTTAGTGGGTTCAGGCACCACATCAGACTTTGTGCTGACTACTCAGAGCCTGGAGCCTGCTTCGGATTCTGTGTCTCCCTCTCTCTGCCCCTCCCCCACTCATGTTCGGTCTCTCTCTCAAAAATGCATATACATTAAGAAAAATGTAAATGTTATGAAAGCAAAACTTTCCAAATAACTTCAGCTGTACTCTCTAAAATGTATTCTTATTTTTATCAGGTTAATGGAAAGAATTATGTTAGCTGAAAATCCTGGAAAAAAGGTCCTACATTATTTAATACATTCTTTATACCCAATAATGTAAACTCAAATCTAAATAACCTCACAAGTTATATACACTCCAGCCAAGGTCTGATTTTGGATGAAGTCAAATACAAATTACATTCATGTTTAATCTTGAAGGACATTCAAAAGTGACTGGGGAAAAAGTAAATGTGTAAACTAATTATGAAGTACACAATATTTGGGCCCCAAAGCACTGTTAGGTGTTTCCCAACACATACAGAGAGCAAAAAATAATTGGACTGAAGCATTCTGCAGTAATAATTTGGAGAAACTGAGGAAATGAACACTACTAAAAAGATTAGATTTTCCTACTGTGATGATTTAAAGTTTGTTATAATTCTATGATAACTTCTATTAGGTAAACAGTACATAAAATATGATCAAACTCCTGCTTTTTTGAAAGTAAAACACTTAAGGGGCGCCTGGGTGGCTTAGTCGGTTAAGCGTCCGACTTTCGCTTGGGTCATGATCTCGCGGTTCGTGGGTTCAAGCCCCGCGTCAGGCTCTGTGCTGACTGACAGCTCAGAGCCTGGAGCCTGTTTCAGCCTGTGACTCCCTCTCTCTCTGACCCTCCCCCTGCTCACGCTGTCTCTCTCTCTCTCTCCTAAAATAAATAAAAAACATTTAAAAAAAAAAAGAAAGTAAACACTTACTCAAAAAAAAAAAAAAAACACAACACTTACTCAAAATCACAATTGTTTCAAAAATATAGTTTCATTCCATTTCCCATTTTCTAAATTTAGAATATAACCAAATTTTTCATATTCCTTTATAAAAGTACTCTTCTACTGCATTAAGTTCCCTCCTAAAATAATAAAGACAACAAAATTACCTCATAGCTCTTACCTGTAAGTTAACCAAGGTTCCAAATCGACTAAAATGTTCATTAAGTTTGCTGATATTATTTAATTCGGGAGGAACTTTTCTAAGTTCAAGTTTGGTATTTTCATTTCCAAACTGAACCTTTTTCTGGAAGCCTGGGCTGTTTGTTCTATTAAAATTTGGCCTGTAACAAAAATTAAGCTGATTAATACATTCATTTGTAAATCCTGACCCCTATCAAGTTCAAATTAATGAAGTTTTACAACTTAAGCTAAATTTTTCTTTCAAAATTGAAATTATTGGATGATAAAGAAAATTTAAATTTTCTTCCAAAAACTTAAATTTCCAAATCAGTAGTGTACATATCTTTCATAGAAGCCAAATGTGATGGGTTCTTCTCATTTATTTATTACATTCGACTTTAAATCCACTCCTACTTAAAATTCTTAGCAGGAAAGGTCCAGCACCCTCTTTCAGTAAATTTGCATATATTTTTGTTGCACTTCTGTCAAAGTTAGCTTACTGAAATGTATTCTATCCTAAAACACTGACTAAAAACAAGGAATGACTGTCTCAACCACTTTCCAGCTCAGAAAAAAATGTCAAAACTATTAACCATACATTTGACTCTTGAATAAAAGACAAATCTGTGGCCTCGACAAGTTAAACTGCTTGCCTTAAATCACAGAATTACGGGCAGAGTCAGAACTAGGTATTAGCGATTATTAAATGATGTTGAACTCTGAAAGTGGGATCCTCTCTCGTAACTTGCACATTTATAAGAGAATCATCACATGCACCCCAAAATTCAGATTCCTTATCTTTCTCTGAGGCTCTTCCCTGACAATTTGTGTCTATCCAGCCTCCCCCGCTCCCCAAAATATCACTTTCTAGCTCTTAACAGGACCTGCCTACATGTTAAAGCCTCCTCCCAAACCTGACCTAACCTTCTTCCCTACATAATGGGCTCATGACTATCCTTTATATAGGTAGTTTTCAGTGGCATCTCTAAGTTAAGAGGTATTTTTTGGGGAGAGGGGGATGACAGAGGAAAAACTGTGTCCTCAACTACCACATTAATTCTATATGAAAATGCTTCCCAAGTGTCAATTAACTTAAAAATTTTTAGAAATCAATAACACTCTAGTGTGGGAGTGCCTACAGACGAGTTATATAGAGTTCATTTTATATAGAATACTATACTGTCATAATAATACTCCAGTATTCTAAAAATCACTGCACAGTAAAATTTCTCAATGTTCCCTGCCAGCTTACTTATCAAACCAGGTCTTCTTTGTAGGAGCTCCAGGCTCTCCGGAACCAATGGTTCTCTTCCTTGATTCTGAATCCACTACTATCCTCATGCTGCTTTTATTAGGAGGCTTTTCTATTAGAAAAGAAAGAGAGTACAGATTAGTATTTGGTTTATCATAGCTATTTCCTTAAATACACAGTGAAAACAAAGTTCTGGCTTTTGTCCAAACATACATTCTTAGAAGAAATAGAAGTAAATGTACATTCACATCTAGTAATTAAAGAGATTTTAACTTATTCTGAATTCATTTCATACATAACTAAAGACGACTCAGTAATTCTTACCTATCAAATTAAAATATGACTTTGTAAGCCCCTTTTTTGGGGGGTGGGAGGTAAAATCTATCACTACTTCCATTTGCCAACATCACCATAAATAAATAAATTTACAAATAACAAATAAATCATCTTGAGGCTTTGAGCCCACAGTTTTGAAATCAAATACACAACCTAAAACATTCAAAATTTAACATTAATCCAATAACTTGTTTTTTAAGAACTGATAAAGTTGTGACTGAACTAAGTTGCCTATTTAAATATCAACATAGAACCATAATTAAAGTATACTTGATTTTAAAAAGTAAACATTAACATTGAAATGCAATGGAAAAGATACACACACACACACACACACACAGCATATATTCAACACTTTACATTCAGTTTGTTGGAATTTGACAAACACAGTACCTTTTGCCTATTATTGGCAAATGACTCTACAGCTTAAAACATGCAAACCTTAATCCACACAGAAAAATACAACGGATACACAGACTGCATCTATCCTATTCTTAGTGTTTCTGAACACATAGTTTCAGCACAACAGCTCTCATGGATGGCCACAACTATGATCTCCACATAGGAGATCACAGCCATCTTTCTACCACATGTGAGCTTTGCTCTAAGAATAAGTCCTAAATTTTTAATTTGTTGCTTCTCTCTGGCCATCTTCTTCTGGAAATCTATAGGTTTCTCAAAACTCACTACAGTACATACAACATACAAATTATCTTCACATCAAATGTACTTTTAAAAATCTTTCTTAAACATTTCTATCAATGAAACTACCATTCTCCCAATCATACTGATTTCTGAAACTGCCCATATCCCTTCAATTCATCTTGCATATAATTTCCTCTCATTTCTCACTGAGACAATCTTGGTACAAAGTTGCATTACTTTTCACCTAGTCTACGTACTAACTGGATTTTGGCTCCTGGATTCTCCTTCCAGCAATTTATCCTATATAAAGAACCGGCAAAATCAGTGCCTCACAGCTTTGCTGCTTTCCTCCATCTTCAGCCTCTTCTTCTACGCTGGCACTTTCATCAACATTGAAGCAAGCTCAAATTATTCCATTTTTAAAAAAAACTCCTAAAACTACTTCCCCTCCAGATACAACCCTCTCCCTTTCCCCCCACACTCACAGCTATTTCCTAAGAGATGTCTACATTTGCTAACTTGCTTTCCTACCACCAATTTCCTCTGGAAATTGGCTGCTGCTTTCATTAAAGCACTTAACATGTTCATCCTAAATTCCCTGATGTACTAACTTGTTGCTCAAGCTTACAGATATATCCCAGCCCTTCTCTTACTTGACCTCTCAAGAACATTAAATGCTGTCCATCACCTTTTTCTCCCATCTTCTCTTGATATGCAGGACTCCCCACTCCTCACTTTTGTCTGTGCCTTTCTGGCTCTATTTTCTCTCCCCAGAGAAAGCTCCCCTGTCTCTGCCCACTGCTTCAAATACCAACATTCTTCAGGTTATTTATTTGGAGTTTCCAATCTCACTCTACATAATCTCCCTAAGACATCTTATCTATCCATTGCCATGGCTTCATTCATCATTTTTAGTGATATCAGAAATACATAAGAAGGGTTTTCAGAACCTACATCAGTCAAGGCCTTGCAGATCTGGGTACGCTTATTTCCATATACCTTTACCTCTCACAAGTACTAACGGCACAGAAGAAAAGATTAAGAACCATATGCTCATAAATCAAAAATCTTTTCTATGCCATCTGTCTCTTACAGATCTCAGACTTCCAGATCCTATCTCCAACTGGACATTTCTCTTCACATGCCCCAGTAACACAAATTAAATATTTCCAAAACTAAATTTATTTTCCTACAAAATCTGTTCTTCCTCTCAATAAATATTATAAGCTGCCCAGTTATCCAAAGCAGAAGCCTGGTGTCTTTAATTTCATGCCCTCAATTTCCCCCACTCTAAGTACCACAGTCCAATAACTTTAAGTGTTGTCAATTCTTGTCACTGATTTAAATCTTTCATTTCCCACTGTCAGTGGCCTACGTCAGCTACTATACATATATATATATATATATACACACACACACACACACACACACATATATACATACTATACATATATATCTCTTTTTCTAAATTCTTCAAATGCTTTTAACCAGCCTCTTATCTCCTTCCACATATCTTACTCCCTCTGTTCCAGTCACAAAGTTTGTTCAGTTTCTCAAAAGTACTATGGGGTGCATGTGCTTTATCTACCCCCTTTCCCTTGCTGACTCTGACTTACCCTACGTCTCCACAGCAGACCAGGTGGAAACACACAGTATCTAACACTGGTGATGCTCAAGGTGCAAGCCTTCGGTTTCTTTGCCCACTGTTATCTTCATAGAACAGGTCTGCAACAGGGTTTTTTACCTTATTCCTATCTCCCAAGCCTGGGTCACTGGATTTTTTTGAGGTCTCTGAGCTATCAAGTATCCTTTTTTTACTTTAATATGTTCACTTTTAAACAATATATTACTTGAAGGTTCACTAAATGAGACCATGATAAGTTCCCATCCCCCAGTCACTGTGATGTGTTTGTTCCCACTCATCTATGTTCTCTATCAGATTCTCTTTCATGGTTATTTATTTAAGACAATGTTAAAAACAAAAGCAAGTTCTTCTTTTATATAATTAGCAAACGTGTCTATTAGTTATACAGACACTTTTTCCCCCAATATCCTTTTAATGAATTGTTTTCCTGCTTAGAATTTTCAGCATGGGGAGGGGACGGGTGCCTATGTGGCTCAGTCAGTTGAGCATCTGACTTCAGCTCATGATCTCACAGTTCATGAGTTCAAGGCCCACGTAGGGCTCTGTGCTGACAGCTTGCTCAGAGACTGGAGTCTGCTTCAGATTCTGTGTCTCCCTCTCTCTCTGCCCCTTCTCCTACTCACCCACTGTCTCACTCTGTCTCTCAAAATTAAATAAATGTAAAAAAAAATTTTTTTTCAGCACTGGTTTTATTAAGAGCAAATGAAAAACCACTTAGCCCTTATTCCTACCTATATCCAGTCAAGAGAACATCCATCAAATTCTCTACCTCCTTAGAAATCTGAAAAGAACAATTCTCAGAGTCTCTTGGTCACTTTTATACTAGGAGTTCTAAGGCATTAATAGGTCAATAGGTTTTCATTTGTTTAATAATGATAATTCCTCGTCAAGTTTAAAATACGAAACATAATGATATAAGTATCACATAATAGTCCGTGACAAATTTAAATTTAGGTCATCTATAGACTATAAGAAATGTAGAGTATTATATAATAAACAATATTAAAAAGCTGTTAATTATGCATCCAGGAAAATAAATTTCAAACCAAATGGGCAAAAGATGAAAACATTCTGGGAGGAAAAAGAATAAAAAAGTTGAGAAAATAGAGGTAGAAGCACTACCCAATTTAAATGGGCTGCTAAATCACTTCTGTGGTACAGAGAAACAATGTTATTAGTGGAAAATACATTCCTAAACCAGGTCACAGAAATAGTAAGGTATGTATCTGAAGAACAGCACTAAAATAATCCCTAAGTACAATAATTGTATAGGAAAAGGTGTTCACATTTCTAACGATATATACTAGATATTTCTCTCAATAGGGCCACTTCCTGAAACTTGTAACTACACACATGGGGAGCTGAAATTACCGTAAGTGCAACTTGTACACGGTAAGATTTATATGCAGGGAGTGTGATCCCTCTTCCTTCTCGTGATCACCAACAGGAAAGTTTGCCTGGCATTGGAATGGGTCTAATAAAGATTAATCTGTAGTAGCATATATTTATGCCACTCCAAAGCAGCAAGATAAGAGATGACTTCATGTGGGAGATTCCAGAAAGAGCAAGGAGTACTGACAGGATGAAAAGAAAATATGTGCTAATTAGTGACCAAAAGGAGAGGGTTATCTCTCAACTAGTCAAATAAGGGATTTCAGGGATAAAGAGCCACAATCTTAAGTGGCTTGTAATTTTCATTTATGAGAAATCTTATGTCCCTTACAAAGAACTGTTAAAAAAAAAATCTTTTTTTCTAAAGTTATTGTTGTTAATGATAGCTATTAGAATTCTTCCATGAGAATTTAAAAGGTATGATGGAAAGGTGGCATCCACATGCAATGCTTTCCTCTGATGTCAAAGACGATATAAATTAAACCGGATATAATGTTCCTCACATCTCTATTACAAAAAGTTGTTTGAACACTCAAGTGAGATGCTCAGAATTTGATAGTTTCAACAAACAAATCAAGAAATGCAAAGAATAGTAATCACGAGTTTATGAAACCACATTAGATATTAAATGTTATTTAACAAGTTGGGTTATTTTGTGATTAATGAGGCATTTTTTTGTTTGTTTGTTTGTTTGACTGGGAAAAAAAGACAGGAAGGCAAGACTAGAACAGAAAGAAAATGGGATTTAAAAGTTAGTTGTAGTAGTAGTTAGGGGAAAAGACCTTTTTTACTGGCCTACATAATATTATCCATTATGTCTGACAATCCCTCACCCCCTGGTATCAAATACTAACTGGAGCAAACACTCCCTCTTTCAAACTAATGTGAGCGCTCTCCCTCCTCTGCACCCTCAGCAGCAGTTTTGTTCCCAGCAGTCTGTATATAGGGCCCCCGGATTCTGACTTTATCATCAAAATTCTTATCTTCTTCTCTCATTTAGAAATTTTATCATAAAGTCTAAGAGAATTTTAAAAACAAATGAGTCACTTCCTAAAAAATAATTCCTTCTGCTTAATTTCAAATTCTTACATATAAAATGCTTACCAAGCACAAGTTTGTAAAGCTAATTTCATTACCCAATCTGTGGAAAACAATCTATTTTCAGGAATTAAAGCATTATTTTCATGAGTTTAAATGAAGCAATTAAGACTGCAAATGATTTAAAATACCCCAGAAAGCTACCTCAAAAAATACGTACTTTTGGGAAATTCCTTTCCCTGTTGGTGGCAGAATAAAGTGTCACCAGGAACACAAATAAAGAGTCACACATTACTTTTTCTCTTAAAAGAGAGCAAAGCATCAGAGGAAAAAACTTAATCACCATCCCTTACTCGACCCCAGTAAATGCAGGACCATATTCTTTACAAATGTCTTGCCACTTGTGATATGAACAGGATAAGAAGAGAAGGTGAGCCAGAATACCTCTGGGTGGCAAATCCATATCCCCTGACGTCAGTCCTATCAAGTTAGGCCTCTGTGCGTGCACTCTGTGTCTATACATAGGTCTGGAAGTGTTTGTTATGCTTGGGGCTTCGGGATTGTAGCCGTCTGTGTCATATGTATCTGGTAATACAAAAACTGTAATTAAAAAACAATTATAAAATGCCATTTGGTATTTTTTTTTTCACATTGATGTAAAAAAGTACATTACACAACATATTCTATTTTAATTTATAGCTAACGTGCTATATGTATTAAAAAGAAATTTTAGTTTTATAAAAATGAAAATGTGGGGCGCCGGGGTGGCGCAGTCGGTTAAGCATCCGACTTTGGCTCAGGTCATGATCTCATGGTTCAAGCCCCACCTCGGGCTCTGTGCTGACAGCCAGCTCAGAGCCTGGAGCCTGTTTCAGATTCTGTGTCTCCCTCTCTCTCTGACCCTCCCTTGCTCACACTGTCTCTCTCTCAGAAATAAATAAAACATTAAAAAAAAATTTTTTTTAATGAAAATATTATTAAACAGAAAATATAACTTAGTTTTTTAAAAAAATAACAAATAAGGACTTGCATTTAACATACATTCACTATGTCTACATCTTGTTCTGTATGATTTTAGTGAGAAAAAGAGCTAGTCTGGACATCTTTAAATTCCTCCCTAACACTCTGCTCTAAAACTTCACTACATTATGAATACAAGGAGGGGCAAAACTGCACCTGCAGTAAAAAGAGAGGGCGGAGCAGGAGGAGGCTGGTGATGGATGCCAGTCGTTACTACGGTAGGGACAGAACTGGTTGCGGAGTTTGGGGGAGCATCCATGCCCGATGGCTGCAAAGGAGGAAGTGGAGGTGGTGGTCCTGTCAAAACCAAAGAATAAGAAATATCATCTGAAAGCAAACAAATAAAATAAGTTACTGTATATCCAAACATGATATTCTCATTTATCAGCAAAATTATAATATCTACAAACTCCAAAGTCTTACAACTACATTAATTTTCCAATGTAAAATATCCTGTTAATGAATTCCAAAACGGGTCTGTCTTATAAGCTGTACAGGACTACTGGCAGCTGGGATTCATCAGGGACGTGCATGAAGTCAAGGCCACTCCAAACCATGGTAAACCATAGGTCTGGCAAAGCCTGTAAAGTGGGAGTATATTCTAAATAAGAGTATCTTGCTCTCAGTGCTTAGCAAGCATCTATAGGATTACTTTACATATTTTTAACAAAAGTAATCACCAAACCATTAATGTTTTAAAAAGATTATGAATAGACAGATATTAGGCACCAGCAAGCAAATATATTTAATTACCTGTGACAGGTGGAAGGCTGGGTGGTAATGGGCCTGGTGGTGGCACTGGGGGTCTCAGATTCACAGGTGGGGGTGTAAGAATTGGTGGAGGTGGGGGGAGTCCAGGAGGAGGTGGTCCTTCAACAACTGGAGGTTGTGCTGGGAAAGGCAGCATGCCAGGAAGATTCACATCTTCTACAACTACAGGGTCACTTCCGTGGTCAAAAGGGCACATGTCTCCTCTCATACAGAAACCTTTTTCTGTAAGGAAGAATAATTAGAAATATGGCAAGTGGTGGATATATACATATACATTTTCTATAAGTTAACAAAGGTTAGATATTCAAAAATTAAAAAAATTTAATGCTGGGCCAGTATAACTCAATATAACACAAGAGCTAATTTCCAGTAATATAAAATAATTATAAAGTAGATAATACAGGGGCACCTGGGTGGCTCAGTCAGTTAAGCATCTGACTTTGGCTCAAGTCATGATCTCGCAGTTTTTGAGTTTGAGCCCTGTGACTGTGCTGACAGCTTGGAGCCTGCTTCTGATTCTGTGTCTCCTCCTCTCTCTGCCCCTCCCCTGCTCACGCTCTCTCTCTCAAAAATAAACATTTAAAAAAAATAGATAATATAGCTAACACACACATTAAAAAATATATCACCAAATTAAAATGAGTCTACTTAGCTAGCAAGACATAATATAAACCCTTCACGATGTGAAACTTTTACATACTTTTTGTCATTATCAATATTTCATTTAAATCTTACTTAAAACTTTAAGGATACTGCCACTACAGCTTTAATATAAATTACAAACTTTTACAGTAAAACTTTAAAAGTCTTCATTAATAAAATTCTTATGCAGGTGAGAGTCACATTTTTAGGTTCTGCTTACATGCCAATGAGCATTTACTTCTAAAGAAGTAAGTTCTGTCAAGAATGTTTCAGTAGCAGATTCTCAAATAACTCAGTAGATATTATTTTTGTTCGGTAAACTTCAAAAATGTATTGATTTATGTATAAATAAGCAATATCTTTAAACTGACACACAACAGTCAGTGGTGACTAACGAAGATTTATTTTAACAATACTGACGAATTCAAGAAGCGCCTCAGACTAATTTACCACCATTTCCAATAGGTTAACCGTCTTTGAATAACTATAAAACCTAGACTCACAGAATTCAGTCAACTGGAAGTACTGATTCAATACATCATGAAACAGTAGAAAGACTCACCATCATAGTCTCTACACCGTTTCTTTGGCATTGGTGGTCTTACATACGAGTTATGGTCCACTTGGTCTTCATGAAATTCAGACCAACTTTCGGTAGTGTTATTACCATGATGAGTAGGAGCAATTACTGTAATAGTGCTGCTCAAAGTAGGTACAGGGTAGTGACCAGATGATATACTGGGTACCGAAGAGACTGGAGTATAATTGTTTTCTAGTGGATCTGTTCTATCCAGGTCGTATTTAGGTTTTACTAGATCCCGTTCTGCAACAAAATAGAAATGACTTATAAAACTCTACTCTATTAAAAATAAGTCCCAAATCTACAAAACAGTGGTATTTTTGCTAAAGAGAAAAAAAGTTCAAATTTTACACAGTCCTCCTTTCTTTTAAAAGCAACTAAATGAATACACAATGTTCCAAGATAAGCAGTTTCTTTTCAATATGACCGAAACTATATACATCACGTTGTTATACTTACAGAAAAGAGATTTATTTTCTTCACTACAATCTCAGTATGCATAATTTCAGCCTGCAAAACATACAACTAAAGTATGCTTATTTTTTCTGTGATGAACATTTAATTGTCACCTACCTAAAGTTCCTAGCATGCCTTTTTAAAAAATACTATACACTATTAATACTATTAGTAGTGAAAGCTATGGTTTGAAGATAGAAATGGATGAGCAAAGAGGAAGGATAAAAGTTCATATTAAACATGAACAAAAACATTAACTGGGCTGTCTGTCTATGGTCCCAAGGAGAGAGAAAAGGATTAAGGAGGTTAGTTACCTAAAGCGATATACAGAAAGGCCTAGTACACCTAGATCACAGAAGGGGAAAACACTAAGAAAAAGTAGAGACGTTGTATAATATGCAGACTTTGTATAATAGAAATATTATCTCCCAATGACTAAAGATGACTGTACAATAGAGGCTGAAACAGTAGCAAAAAATCTAAGCTTGAGTAAAGGTATTTTATTTGAAGGTGTTTTAGTTGTTTTATCTCCTACAGTGTCTTCCTTTCAATACACACTGGAAGAAAAATTATTTATGTTGGAAATGACATTCTTGCAAATACATACATCTGAAATGAGAATTTTAACTATTTTCTTAATTTTAAGGTATAAACAATATACTTATACAATTTAATGAACTTTATCTATATATACACCTGTGAGACCAAACACCGTAACCAAAATAATATATGCACTAATAGGGGCGCCTGGGTGGCTTAGTTGGTTAAGCGTCCGACTTTCACTTAGGTCATGATCTCGCGGTTCGTGGGTTCGAGCCCCGCGTCGGGCTCTGTGCTGACTGCCAGCTCAGAGCCTGGAGCCTGTTTCAGTCTGTGACTCCCTCTCACTCTGACCCTCCCCTGCTCACACTGTCTCTCTCTCTCTCTCTCCTAGAAATAAATAAAACATTTAAAAATATATGCACTAATACATACTCGTAATAAGTCATCTTAACAAGTGCTCCTTAATAAGTCATCTGTCCTTTACTCCATGACAGGTGATCACAGATATGTTTCCTATCACCATATACTAATTTGCATTTTCTAAAATTTTATATACATATTCTTTCTTGTCTAGCTTCTTTCACTCAGCAGTATTGAGATCCATCCTGTGTCATACACATTATCCAAAGTTCTGCTCTTTTCATCTGCTGTACAGATACATCACAGTTTGCCCATTCACATGATATCTGAGTTGTTTCTAGTTTTTGGCTATTACAAAGGAACGTACCATGATGCACAAGTACTGTGCATGATGTCCTCATGTAGTCTCTGTGTAGAAATACACTTTTGTTTCTCTTACTTAAATCCTCAGGAGTGGGGCTGGCTGGGTCATTCAGTACATGTAAATTGAATTTTTAAGATAATATGAAAGTATTTTCCAAAGAGTTTAATTTATCTCTACCCTTACTTTACTAAGACTAGATAGTCAGCCTTTTCACTTTCAGTCATTCTGATAGGCACACAATGGTGATTCACTATGGTCATAGTTTGCAGGAACTAAAATTTTTTGAAGAAATTTTTAAAAAAGCATTTACTTGGACCACAAAATACATCAAAATGGAAAAAATGAAGACTACACTGACAAAAATTAAAACCATTTTTAAACCACTCAAATACAGCTTTTCACAACAGAAGAATGCTGATCAGAACATACATATTTATGAGTTACTTACCCCGGCTTCGTGTCCTGCTTCTGCTTCTGGTCCTGCTTCTATCCCTGTCCCTGTCACGAAGCCTCTCTTTACTCCAACTTCGACTCCGACTCCTGCTGTAACTGCGACTTCGGCCTCGCCTTCGATTGTACCGGTCTCTGTAGGAGTCTCTTCGAGGAGGGTTTCGGTCATAATCTCTTTTCCGAGAACGATCATCTTTTTTCCTCTCATCACGACTTCTAAAGAAACAAATGATCACTTTTAGGGAAATAATTTTTAAGTGAATACAGGAAAAAAATCATTAAAGAAAAAGCAATATTTAACTCTTACAACATTATGATTCTTTATCCCACCACAAATATAGGAAACTCAAACTGAAAAACTGAACATGATCTGCTCAAGAACTCTAAAACCCATTTAACGGGGGGAAAAAAAAACCCTCTCAAATAACTCAGTCCTTAGTCTTATACACAAAGACATTTTTACATTTAGCATCTATACATCATGTCATATAGAACATATTGTCTTGTCATTTTAACCTCATACTTATAGGCATGTATCACATATACTGCCCTCTAAATGTTTTTGAAGACTTAGTGGGGAAAAATAATTTATTCACACTAAAGGAAAACTTCATGCAAAAAAAGTTCTCACATTAAGATTTCACTGGAATTTTAAGTTGGAAATAAAACAACAGCAATAATTAATGTATGCCAAGCATTTTTCTAAACCTCACTTCCAGGACCTACAAATCTGACACAAATATTCTTGGGAGAAAGGACTGAGCTGCACTGTCCTAGACCAGTAGAAGATAAGCAAAAGATAATCAGTCTAAGCATTCATATAAAAGGTATCCAATGTCTAAACAGTGAACATGGTTCAATAAATTGATCACCTATTTTCTCTGTATCGGGAACTTGACTGGGGAGGACTATGATTTAGCCTTCTGGAAAACTTCTTCTCTCGCTCTTCCTCCTTTGTGATCTGATATACAAAGAGAAATTTGCATAAGTTTAGCAAGCTATTCCTTGCCATATTGCTATTTCAGTAATTTAACTGATATTAAAACACAAAAGTGAAACGGTTTTCTTCTAAAAGCATTAAAATAAATTTCTAAGTATTATTTTATTTAACGAAAGAAAAAAGGCTTGCTGAAGGCTAAATTCAAAACAGACTCAAAAATGTTTATCTTAGATAATAACAGTTGTGAAAAAACACTTAGACATGTGTCCTCATTTTAACATTATTAGTCTAAAGCCATTTTTATTCTTCTTTCAAAATTCCAACATACATTCATGTTTCGGTTTCATGAATTTGGTCTGGCACCAAACACATTAGGAAATATAGGAGAATGCATTAGAACTAACCAAGTCAAGAGGCGCCTGGGTGGCTCAGTTGGTTAAGCATAAAACTCTGGCTCAGGTCATGATCTCAGTGTCTGTGAGTTCAAGCCCTGCATCAGGCTCTGTGCTAACAGCACAGAGGCTGGAGCCTACTTCGGATTCTGTGTGTCTGCCTCTCTCTTTCTGTCTCTTCCCCCACTTGTGCTCTGTCTCTTTCTCTCAAAAGTAAATAAACATTTTAAAAATTAAAAAAAAAAAAAAAAAAAGAGCTAATCAAGTCAGAAAAAGAGACATATGAGAAAACAATAAATAAGGTGAAACCGTTCTTCAAGTTTCTCATAGCAGTATGGTAGCAGTATGGCAGCTATATATTCCTTCTTCCTACAAGGGACCTCTATTCATATTACTTTATTAACAGAAAGCACCACTGGAAAATATTCCTTTTATCAATGCTATTCCTCTGAAGCCAGAATTTTCCATGCTGTACTGTCTACAACACAGGTTACATAAGACCTTAACAGGTGTTCCTAGAAAAAAAGATTTAGAGGATAAACAAATAGAGGAAATATTGAACATGTGGCTTCTGTAAATATAACAGGGCTCAAGGTTTTCCATTTTTAGCAAGCACTCTAAGACATTCTGATGCAGGCAGTCTGCAGGATAATGTAACTGTGTCTCAGTTTATGCCAGTTGTTCCAATACTCCTCTGGATAAGGGCCTCTCACTGTCAAAAGTGTCCTACGCTGGATGACAAATGGAGACCCTATCAATAGGCCAAACTTTGAGAAACACTGTTCAAAAGCCTTCTTTTATGCATGTCCGTAGCTTTAAGATACTATGCATAAAAGAGTTAAAAGTAAGCCTGAGACTATTAGCCTCAGAAAGGCCTCCTTATTATAAGATAAGCTCTTGGCTGGTATCCGTGAACTTTGATTTCTGGAGGGTTCCCATCATTCCCTGACAATAGCAGCTCACTGAATGCCTGATTGTTTGTGGAAATAATACGGTTTTAGGCTGAACACACGCTTTCCTCTGGGAATTTGGAATGCTGGTACACAGTAGGCAGAAGGCACATTTGTGACCAGCCCTAAATAGAAACCCTGTGCACTGAGTCGCTAAGAGCTTCCTGGTTCATATGTGTTGAACTACTTGTTAAGATCTTCAGTGACTCCACTGGGAGAAGCTAATGGAAGCTTGTGCCCGTTTTCCCCCAGACTCTGCAACACCCACTTTCTCCCTGTGCTGATTTTGCTGTAAGAAATCACAGCCATGAGTATGACTACAGGCTAAATCCTATGACTGCTCCAAGGGATGTTCTTGAGGAATCTTGACACAAGTACAAAAAAATAAAATTCAGCTTAATTATTCCTTATACGTTTTTCAAAAAACTTTTTAACGTTTATTTTTAAGAGAGGGAGAGAGACAGACAGACCAGGAGTGGGAGAGGGGCAGAGGGAGAACGGGAGATGAAGAATCTAAAGCAGGCTCCAGCTTCTGAGCTGTCTGCACAGAACTGGATGCGAGGCTCAAACTTGTTCATGAACTACAAGATCATGACCTGAGCCGAAGTCAGACATTTAATCAATGGAGCCACCCAGGCGCCCCATTCCTAACATGCTTTTAAAGAACATCTAAGGTTTAACACAAATCCTTACCTCTTCTTTTTTTATATCTTTTTCTTGGTGCTGAAAAAATTCTACCTTTAAGCTTCCTGATGATGGCTGCTCTGGAGGAGGTAGATAACTCTTTGTATTCACAGCATCAAAAAGTTTTTCCACAAATATTTGTGTCTCTAAAAATAAAACCAAAAAACCACAGATTAAAGAGATTTGCTAAGATATCAATTTTCCCCCTCTACACATCAGAGTCCAATATGATGAAATATACACCGACTTTTATAAATCTAGAATACTAAGACCAAGAGCTTTCCAACAAGTGTGCCATGGCACAAATCCTATATTAATACTAATCCATTCAATTTCAGGGAGTGGGACATGATAGCCAGAGCTTCTAGGCCAGTTGCTTCCAGCCATGACTAGTCTCCATGTACCCCATGCCCTGTGTGCCAAACATAAATATTACCATTACCTAAATGGTGGCAAAGTGAAAAAAGTTAGAAGCACTATCTAGACAACATTCAAAGCAGTTTCTTAAGCAATGCTATTTTTAAATAAACAAGCATTCAGTCATTTATCTAATCTCTTAAGGAAAATTATCAGCATGCTTTAAGAAAGAGAATAAAGATGTTAATGAAAAAAAAGTTTCCATATACAGCCATCATCAGTAATGACATGGTTTATGACAATTAGAGCCTATTCTCTTACTGAGTTTCTTTAATATTGTGGAAAATTTTGCTTTAAATGATTTATTAAAATAAACTAGTATTTTTAAATCAAAGATTTTACCTTTTTGAAGAAATACATCCAGTTGATCAATACATAATGCCTTTAACTCTTTTTCACTTTTGTCTTTCTTTACCAAAGCAAGAACATATTTTGCTAGGGCTGATGGATCTGCATCACAGCTGAAACAAAAAAAAAAAGCAATGTTGAAGGAAATTTAGCCATACACAATTGGACACTCTAAAAATTCCAGTTATAAAACTGACTTCAGTCAGTATGATAGTTAAGTGAGTTAATATATGTAAAAAGCATCTAGCCCATAAGGCAATGAAGAAACAGAAGTTCTCCCTTACAGTAATATATTTTACATGATATATGTAGCCATTACTCAGTATCCTTCCACATATACACTAACATATGTATTAAAAACTCAGTAGGTTTTACTATCATTAAAAAGTTATAATAAAGTAAAAATAGTATTGAAACATCAAAAACTAACATTAATGTGGCACCAATAAAAATGCAAAAAGGCTTCCCCTCCATCCCAAGAACTAAATTAGCTAGGAAAACCCAGACAAAGAGGGCACTAAAAGTAAAACCTGAAAACACACTACATAGTATATTACTTTAATAATAGAAAAGTCTAGAAATATATGACTTTAGATTTTATAAAGGGCACTAAAGTATTAGGTAAAAAACAAGACAGTTATTTTATAACTCTGGACTAGTGAAGACTTTCTGAGTTATGGCAAGTTATCATAACACGAGTAATTTAATTATACGAAAAAGGGCAAAAACTTCAGAATGAAAAGAATCAAAAGACAAATTTAAAAAGCTCAAATTGTTTAACTCACTGCAAACGGTGAATTCTACTAATATGCAGAGTTTCTATCAATTAGCAAGACCAAACCATAAAAGACAATACAAAGAATACAAACAGATGCTAAACAGAAAAAAAAGTAAGTCTAAATATGAGTAAAAACACACCCTCATCCATAAGAGAAATTCAAACTTAAGCTATACTGAAATACTATTTTTGGTTATAAAGTTGGCAAAATCTAAAAATATGAAAATATAGTCCAGAGATAAGAATATGAGCATGCAAGCAGTTTTTTCAAACCCTGGCTGCTGTGAGGACAGTGGTAGTCCCTCAGGTGTGGCAGCTTTACAATCACAAGTGCAAATGACAGCAAATCTCCTCTGAAGGTACTTTACAGACATACTTACATATTCAACATGACACATGGACAAGTCATTCACTGTCACATTGACTGCAAATAAAAATGCAAATGTCCATTTATGGAGGACTAGAAAAAGAAACTACAGTATACCAAATCTACACAAGGAAACAAGATACACCAAAAAGATGCAAAAGAGAATGAAGATGTTTTCCTACAGCAGAGAAATTTTCCCTATCAATTTGTTAAGTTGATAAAGCAAGTTTAAAAAGGTAGAAAAAACTGGGTATCACGTTATCATTTGTGTGGGGAAAAGAGAAAAAATTATATATTTGGATTGGCTTATGTTTGAATAATAAACATGTGGAAGTATAAACAAATATGGTTTTTTTTTTTTTTTTTGGAGTTGGGGGAGGAGGTAGTGGGGATTAAGTGAAGGAAGAATAGAGTGAGGGGAGAAAGTTTTTGATATCTGAGCCATGCCCACTCTCACAAAAAGCCAGATAACTGTTTTCCAACTAAGCTTATTACCTATTTAACTAATGATCATTTTACAAGTTAGGGTGAATAACAATAAAATACTAGCAATAGCCAAGCACTATTATCTACTAACTTAGTTTGTGCTATGAACTGTAGATACTGTATTTAGCTCTATTCTGTTCAGTTCTACAAAAGTATAGCAATAACCTATGTCACTGAATCAAAAAGTACATCTTAAAAACTGACAGTGAACAGCTTTGGTTGTACAACAGAAACACCTATGGAAAAACCGGAATGCAGGTCAATCAACAGGAGGCCTAATTCAACCACCTATGTTTTACTTCATTGTTTCATAAAGGCTGAACAGGTTAAGTCTAAATACAGTGTCAGAATTGACAACTACTCTATTAAGAAAATAGTACAGCATTTTACCATATGCTGTAAGACTTCCTGTTCTACACTGCTGTGATAATTAAGTACATCTTCAAATTCTTCACTCTTCCCTTCAGAAGGTACAGCCTGATTCCCCGCCCTTTGAGGAGTGGGCTCAATTTAGGTGCTTAACTAAATTTTTTTTTTTTTTACAAATAGTTTATTGTCAAATTAGTTTCCACATAACACCCAGTGCTCATCCCCACAAGTGTCCTCCTCCATGCCCACCGGTGCTTAACTAAATTTAAGCACTAAACAGAACAGCAGAAGTGACCATATACCTTCTGAGACTAGAACATACAAGGTACTGTGGCATCTTCCTTGTTTTCTTTCTGGATTCACCTCTGGAGAAATCAGCCGCCATGTTCCAAGGACACTCAAGCAGCCTTAAGAAGAGTATGATGTGGCAATGAAACAAGAGCTCCAGTCAACAGCCAGAGGACTGGGTCTCCTGCCAGTAACCACATGTGAGTGAGCTTGGGAGCTGATTCTACAGTCTCAGGTGAACCTTCAGAAGACTCCAGAACTGATCTACAGCTTAACTGCAATCTCATGATTCTGAGGCAGAAATACTCGGCTCAGCTGCTCCTAATTTCCTGACACAGGAATGATAAATGTCATGAGCTGATAAATGTCTGCTGTGCTACTAAATTAAGTTTCAGGGCAATCTGTTAGTAACTATAAGTCAACATTTCTCATAGATCTATAATGCCATTTATTTACAAAGACTTGAAATGGACTATTACCTAAACAAGAATAAAAAAAAGTTTCAACGGTACATGATTTTTTAAAGACTTTTCTTTTGAAATTTACTTCAAAAGACTACTTAAACCCTTTAAAAAATGACTTATGGCAGTTTTTTTTTCATGTTTTATCATAATAAACATAGAAATATTTATCTCTGTGATAAAATAAGCACAAAGAAATAGGACAAATATAATCTCATGATGTACCTATGGATACACTTAGATCCAGCAATCTGGTAATACTGCATGAGAGACCCTGAAACAATACCTATTCATGTTAAGTAACCTGAATAAGTACTGTCAACTAAACACTTACTTAACCAGACATCAAGCTAAACAAGCATTGATTTGTTGGAAATCATTGTGATACATAATACTACCACTGTGCTATACTGTTTTATTGCAACTCTGGTTATTAAACCAATTCAGACTCTCTACACTGAGTCCAAATGCTATAATTTAATTCAACACTGGTTAGATTGTGGTGAATGTTCAACTTAATAATGGCCTT
This sequence comes from Proteles cristata cristata, assembly GCA_017311185.1. Classification (NCBI taxonomy): domain Eukaryota; kingdom Metazoa; phylum Chordata; class Mammalia; order Carnivora; family Hyaenidae; genus Proteles; species Proteles cristata. The sequence goes on along the minus strand of JAESUZ010003161.1, from coordinate 659,884 downwards.
TCTAATGACTTAATTGTGACTTTATATTTTTCTTAACTAAACACCAAATCTATCTCATTGTCACTGAATTATTTTTCTAGGACATTTTAAGTCAATTAAAATTTTAGCAGCTAAAAATCTAGAAAAAGACCCTTGGGATTTCTGTATATTATGGTTTACAGGCTATAATTTTATAAAACAGCAGGACAGAATCATTTCTAAATAGTCATTACTCAACATCTTCTATAGGAAGCAAGTGAGTCAAATCAAATGTCAATAAAGATCACAACAACCACAGCAAATCAACTACCATACACAAAATTCTAAATGTTTGAAATAGTCTGAAAGGGCAAAGTACTTTCTAAAATCTGTTAAGTTGCACATTACGGTAGAAGCAAGGTTTATAATTTCACATTTAACAGCAAAATGGGTAAATTTATACTTGAGAGGCAATTTTTCTTAAATTCTAGAAGTCATTTCATATTTAAATGTTTTTAAAAATAAAAAAGGTATGTACTTGTAAATTACAGCTCAGTAAAAAAAAATATCTGAACTACAGAGGTTTAGTAATATGCCACAAGGAAAAAATCAAGAAGAAAAGGCAAAATATGTGTTCTCTTTTGTTTTAATTAAATGTGCCAATGCTACGTCACCAGAACACCTTGCAATAACCTGCTATGCAAAGTTAATGCAGTAAAAATGTTTAAATTGCTTAATCAAAAGAAAATCATATTAAGATAGTAAGGAGTTATTTAAAAACAAAAAACGTCTCCATGGCAAGCAAGATTGTCTACGTGGTACTTTACTGCACCAGTTGCCACTGCTGATGACAGGTTTGCAGTCTGAATGAATGTACCTTGTCAGAGCTAGACTTTAATTTACCCTGTGCTATGTAACTAACATTCCAACAACAATGAAAGAAAAGTGAGACTGAAATCTCCTTTCAGAACAGAAACACAAGACAAAGAAAGAACAGATTCTGAAAATGTTTAAGTACAAAGAAGAGTTAGTGACAGACTTCATCCCCATCTTTGAAAACAGTTCAAATTCCCCGATTCTATGTTTCATAAGTACTTCTCAACCCAGCAAGTACATAATCTGCCAATAAAACTTCAAGTTAACCACAGAGCGCCCCAACTCCAATTACCCTTGTGTCTGTGTGTGTATGTGTGTGTTGGGGGTTGAAGAGGACTGGGAGGGCAAAACACCAACTACAAAATAAAGCAGGCATGAGATATGATTTGCCAATACCACTTGTGGAAGGTGGAATGGTGGAAGGTGGAATGGAAGAGGAGCAACTAGGTATTTTCGTTACTAAGTCAAAGATAAAGTGTGAAGTGATTACGGAAAAACTTAAAATCATAAAGATGCAATAAAATAAGAAATCAAGTACTAAAGAGGACAGTATAGCTCTCCTATGCAGTAAAGAGAGCCACAGCTTTCATTTCTAGGTACCACCTCTTACAAATACATAAGCAAACTCAAATGGATTCTTGGGAAATGACCAGAATGGTAAATGGGTATCATTTACAGATAGCTTACTAGGGATTCTCAGCCTGGAAAACTGAAATGTCAGAGAGAACCTGGTGGGTTTTCAAAAAATTGAAGGCCTATCACAAGAAAGATTACACTTATTCAATACATCCTCCATGGGATATAATTAGAACCAGTTAAGAGGAAGCAACAGATTTTGGCTTAAAATAGAGACAAACTTTTATTTTATTTTTTTTAATAACCAGAGGCCTCCCAAAGGCAGAATAAACTGCTTAGAAGAAAGGGAGTTTTCCATCATTAGAATGGTTTTGAGCTCAGGCTGGACAGCTCCTGCCAGATAAGCAGTGGAATGGACAGTAAATCCCTCACAAAATTGTAAGAGTTTAATTATTAGGTTTTTGTTCATGGAATATTGTGCAGATATACGAAATACAAGATAATACAGTATTTTCAATTACGGACTTATAAATGTTAGCAATAAGAAAAACTAAGTTACCTGGCATTACAGATAAAATACATGCTATTATTTAAGAGAATTTTATCAAAAACATACAACAATCCATATATAGAACTTCTTATTCACATATACAGCCTCTGGCCCTAACACAGCATCTAAGACAAAATAGTGAGACAGAGAAAGGGAATATGTTCAAATCTATATCTCATTAAGTCAACAGCTTGCTTCCTATCAGGGATCCTTTCTTTTTCATCTTCTTAAAGTACTGAGAATAACATGATTTACTGATTATCTTCCAAATATCACATTCATCTTTCAAAAATATTTAAGCACCTACTATGTAAGGCACTATTCTAGGTCCTGAGGATACAACTTTGAAAAAACTTAAGTTTCTGTTCTCACAGAAGTTACACTGAGGGTACAGGGAAGAAACACAACACATACACAGATATACACAACATATTGTCTTGTAGACAAGTGCTCTGAGAAAAAAATGTAAAAGCATGGGGATAAAATATAGAGTAAAAGGAATGAAGGGAAGGAGGAGGAAGAAACAGGAAAGAAAGCGGAATGAATGAATACATATTAAGATCATCAGGAAAGGACCCTGATAAAGTAACATTAAGCAAGGATCTGAATCTAAACAGGGATCAAAATGCAGTACAAACAAGCTTTGCGCCATCTGGAAAAAGACAGCCGAGGCCGAGGGAACCCAAGAGAAAAGGCCTGGAGTGGATGCTTATTTGACATTTGAGGCACAGGAGTCCAGTGGAATGGAGCAAAGAGAGCATTCATGAACAACTGGATTTCTAATCTCTCACTTCTGTAAAGATTAAAAATTAACTGCTTCAGCGAGCTTTGACAAATTAAAAATCCAGATCACTATGAAGTCATTTAAACCAAAGATTTTAAAGACATAAAAGTAAAATTTTAACAGTCTTTGAATCTGTGTTAAGGATATAGTAATAATGAAAAGCATTAGCATGAATAACCATCTAAAGTCATTCTCTTCCACCAGTATCTGGGGAGGGAAGTACATACACTAAATAACTTGGAGAAGTTAAACCAATACAGAAAGTCAAATGTTAAAATCTCCCAGGGTTGCCTGGGTGGCTCAGTTGGTTGAGTGCCCAGACTCTTGGCTTTGGCTCAGGTGGTGATCTCACGGTTCGTGGAACGGAGCCCCGCATCAGGCTGTGCGCTGGGCGTGGAGAACTGCTTGAGATTCTCTCTCTCTCCCTCTCTCTCTCTGCCCCTCCCCCGTGAGTGCAGGCCCACTCTCCTTCTCTCAAAATAAACATTAAAAATAATAATAAAATATCCCAGAGGAATAGACTTTTATTAAGTAATAGTTTAAATCACATGAATCAAATTGCCCCAGATACAATGATTGTAATTAATCCTCGTAACACACTTTTCATATTAGTTTTTACTTTTTAATTTAGGAGTTTCAAAATAGTAATGACATATTAAAATTAAAAAAGCTACCTTTCTAGTACATTCTATCAATAAGAAGTTTGTTTTGTTTTGCTCAAGTTTCTTGAGCAAGGCTTTAGAAATTCAGAGGAAGATAACTGAAGGAACTGAACCCAAGTTTCCATTTTCAGTAATCTTGAGAAGGTGTAGTTGGAGGTGGCAGTGGAAATTAAAAATTAAATTTAAATATGTTAACTCAGTAACTTCAGAAGACGGATATACACCCACGTCTGTTCCTACCAAATTTTCACTTTATATTCAAGAAAAATATCTAATTTGCATCAAAGTCATAGTTCTATAATTCTGTACCTAGGATTATCATTTAAAAATCCAAATCCCATTGCAACAAATATAATACATACACTGAAATACTCAATTGCCATAGTTTATTATACAGCTTCATTCAATTCAAATAAGGAGGCAAAAATAGAGTATCTGTATGTAGTAATTAGCTATAGCAAAAACCTCTAAAGAAAGAAAACCTTTAAAAAAAGGTTGTTAAGAATTATCACACCTTCATTCTACAATATAAAATCACAATCGCAAAATAAGCATATCTAAATGATCTATCCATGAGATCATACAAATCACTTATCACACTATATATAATTACAACACTGAAAACTATTCAGTCAGCTCTTTCATTTCCTGTATTACCCCCTAGAAATAGCAGCAATACCTTAACAGTAGTTTTCAAACATTTTGGTCTCAGGATTACTTTACATGTTAAAAACTATACACAACTCCAAAGAGCTTTTATTTAAAAGGGGTACAGCCATCTGGGGCACCCAGGTGGCTTAGCTGGATGAGTATATAACTCTTGATTTCACATCTTATGGTTGTGGGTTCAACCCCCACATCAGGCTCTGCGCTGACAGTGCATGAGCCTGCGTGGGCTCTTTCTCCCTCTCTGCTCCTCCTTCCCTGCTTGTGTGCACATACTCATGTGCTCGCTCTCTCAAAATAAATAAAAAACTTAAAAAAATAAAAGGGTTAAACATATCATAGATTTAAAACAAATCAAAAAAATAAGTGTAACAAATACATTTATATAAATATAAATCAAAAAATAAAATAACAAATCTACAATTGAACATAAATAGCCCTATGGGGGGTAATCAAAAGGAGGAATTTAATAAATGGGAAGTATAATGGTAAAGCTAACTTTAGGCATAGCTGGAGCCAGGAGTTCAAATGATGTCACCAAATGATGTCAGTGCAAAGAGCAATAGCTCAAAAGGCAAACTGAGCACAGATAGGTATGGTTACTGCATCTTGTCACAGAATTCTTTCTTAAAAGAAAAGTAGGACTGGAGCTGAGATGCTGATACAGCAGCCCACAACAAAATTCCACATTTTAGTACGTTTTACATTCCAACTCATGGAAGAACTGAGTTTTTTGGAAAAGGACTCTGGCCTCCAAAGGCCTCCACTTCAATTACTTATTCACATTCTACCTACTTATAACCCAAATGTGAGGTTCTTCATTCCTTCAGTTACTAAGAAAAAAGAAGCTAGGAAATATTTTCTCTCATGACCAAGAGAGGCAGAATTATCCAAAAGGAATAGCACTAAGACTAGAAGTCAGAAAAACCTAGTTAACTGAACTTTAAAGTAATTCAATATGTAAATCTGAAAATTAAAAATTTTTCTCCCTATTTTTCAATAGCTATAGAATCCTCTTTTCTGAACACTTATGAGCAAATTTTAACCCCTTCAGAGAGAGAGATAATAATGAAATTCAGCCAGGTAGAAACATTTTATAAATTCCTCCTAAACTGCCATAACTTAAGATCTATACATATTTCTATGACTATTAAATTGTTACTCTTGGTATGCTTAACTGTTTCCCCTGTAGGGATTCTAGAGAACTATGTCCACCTTTTCCCCAGACCTAACCACAATGTGTTAAGAAGTATCTACTAATTACGACATCATGTAAGGGTATACTAAATCGAGAGCATTACCAACAAAAACTGAAACAAAAAACAGCTCTCAGTTTAAGTCAAAACCAATCATGACCCATATAAAGGTGTACTAATAAGTTCAAAGATCTGTCACAGAAACAAAAGAAAAGTCAATAAAACATCTTCTAACACCCTGCCAAGTCCCTCCTTGTGCCTTTGGCCCCTACACCCTCACCGCTGGCAGGGCCCTCATATACATTCGGTACACAAATTCCAAGAATGTCACCATCTCTTTGTACCTCCTACCAAAGTCCAAATTCAGGCATTTCACAACTCACTCGTAAGCTGTAAGAAAAAAACTAATATCTGTCTCCAAAATGTTACAATCTAATCAAATCTCTACACACCACAGTATCATTCTTTAAAAAAAAAGATCTAATTAAGTTACTTCCCAGCTTTCTCTTCCCCAGTATTCCATAACCTAGTCCCCAAACGTCCAAACATTTCAGCATGGCAGTAAAATCTATTCTTACTCTGAAACCAACAAAGGCTAGCTAGATTCAAAAGACTCTTCCTAACCAAAATGAATAGTCTTAATTCCTCAGAGAACGGTTTTTCCAGTTTTGGCTATTTAATGTCACCAGAATGTCAAAACTTTAACACAATCCCATTTGAGAAGGTGCATGAAAAACTTCATAGACCGGTCACTTCAAGTTTATGAACAGTTTTCAAAATGGGATCTGTCTCTTTCACTGTCTCCTATGATAAAGAATTAAACTTTATAAAAAGTAAAATAAGAATTGGAGATATTATAAAAAATAATACAAACATATAACAGCCACATTGACAACTTCTTATACAATGCCCCAAAGAAGTCCTAAATTCCATATCTCAAAGTACTTTTCGCATTTAAAACTATATTACAAACATGAGCATTATAGTGGCATGAGTCATTCACTTTTTCTCTCCTCTTCGCTTTACAACTAATTGGACATCCATAACCAAAGGAGGAAAAGAAAGCGCCTCTGCACAGGATACCAGGACACCTGAGAGACCTATCCATCTGTGCATCTGAAAGTGAGTGGACTGAACCAGAGAGGCTGCAACAACAGCAGAGGTGGTGGCGGATGGTCCAGCAGCAAGCCAGAACAGCCTTTCTGGCAGAGGAGGTGGAAGGTAAAGGCAGGAGAATGGGGGTCTGCCTGACCATGCAGGCTGTAGCTACAGAAACCAGCTGCTCTGGAGAGAGAGCACAGTGACCGGGAACAGGGGAAGGAAAGGGAACTAGGCAAAGAGAACTGAAGGAAAAGGGTCTCCTGCTATCTGCCCAGGGGAGGAGAGAGGGGGGACTAAGACTATAACCCATGGGCCTCTGGTACCCACTCCCACCTGGAGGATTTCCCCAGCAGGCCCCTGGCATACCCGAAACCCAAGTGCTAAATCTACACCTCTCCCCAAGCTCTGCAGCCACCTTTGCTCGTTTTTCTTTTTCCTTTTAATGCTTACCATCCTAATGTGAGTCAGTTCTGGTAAGAGAAACCAAAGACCTGTGCTATAGTGCCACCTTCTGGAAAACAAATGAAGGCTCCTAATTACAAATCTGTGGAATTTTAAGAATCAAAGTAAACAAAACCTTGCCTAAAATAGAAAAGTGTTCACTACTTCAAATGGAGAAGCAGAAGCATTTCCTATCACAGTAACATGATATCAAAAAAAGAAAATGACAATTTTCTGAACTCAAAGACATGAAATACCGTAATCTAACACATAAAGAATATAAAACGGGTATTTTGAAGAAATTCAATAAACCACTAAAAAACTCTGAAAGGCAATAAATGATCACAGGAACAAAATTACCAAACAAAGGTATTTTGCCAGAAAGTTTAAAATTCTAAAAAAAAAAAAATTCTGGGGTAAAGAACTGAATATATGAAGAATGAATCAGAATGCATTAGAAATAGAGCAGATCATATGGAAGAGAGAATTAGCACACTCAAGAGTAGAAATATAGAAATTATCCAGGTGGAAGGGGAGAAAGAACTAATAATTTTTTTAATGTTCATTTTAGAAAGAGAGACATAGACAGACAGTGGGGGAGGGGCAGAGAGAGGCTCTGAGGCCAGCTCTGCACTGTCAGCACAGAGCCCAATGCAGGACTTGAACTCCTTAACCGTGATATCATGACTGGTGCCAAAGCCTGACACTCAACCAACTGAGCCATCCAGGTGCCCCAGAACTAAGATTTTTAAATGGTAAAAAAAACCCTGGAGTTCCTGGCTGACTCAGTCAGTAGACTCTTGATCTCAGGGTCATGAGTTCAAGACCCACAATATGGAGTATCTCAAAAAAAGAGAGGGAGAAGGAAGCACAGAGTGTACTTAAATAATAGTTGAGAACTTTCTAAACCCAGGGAAAGAACTGGATACAAGTCCACAATGCTGACAAAACACACTATTTTACCAATACAAAAAGACCTTCTCTAAAACACATTACATGAAAACTGTCAAAAGTCAACAATAAAGAATTATAAAGGCAGCCCAGGGTAAAAAAGACAGCAACCAACAAAGGTACACCCCTCATAAGGCTATCAGCAGGCTTCTCAGCAGAAACTCCATAGGCCAGAAGAGAATGGAATGACACATTCAGAACACTGAAAGATAAAAACAATCACCCAAGAATACTCCATTGGCAAAGTTATCTTTGAGCTATGAAGAAGAAACAAGTTTCTACCTTGGAAATGTTTTGTGTAACCTCATGGTAACCATAAAGCAAAAATCTACAGAAGAGACACGAAACATAAAAAAAACAGGAGAAAGAGCAAATCACCATGAAAACCAACTTACAGACAGAAACAAAAGGAAAAACAATCAAGAGAGAAACAAAATAACCAGAAGTGGCCGTAGTAAATCCCTACATATCAATAATTACCCTAAGAATAAATGCATTAACTCACCAATCAAAACATAAAGTGGTGGCACCCAGGGGACTCAAGTCATTTGAGGGACTCCTGATTAGGTCATGATCTCATGATTTGTGGTATCAAGACCTACACAAAGCCTGTCTGGAATTCCCATTCTCTCCCTCTGCCCCTCCCCTGGCATGGGTGTCTCTCTCTCTCAAAATAAATAAACAAATAAACTTAACAAAACAAAACAAAACACAAAGTGGCTGGATATATAAACAAAAACAAGACCCAACTACATGGTGCCAATCAGAGACTCATTCCACTCTAATGACATACAGGCTGAAAAGTGAAAGTACAGAAGATGATATTCTAAGAAAACAAAATAAAACAAAACAAAGGTCGGCAGAGCTATAATACATTAAACAAAACAGACTTCAAGCCAAAAAGGGTAACAAGAGTCAAAGAAGGTCATTATATAATGATAAAGGGCTCAATATAGTAAGAAGATATAACAATAGTAATATGTACACTCCCAAGGTCTAAGCACTGAAATATATTAATTAAAACAGATCTTAAGACAAAAATACAGTAAGTAAATATAATGAACTTCAATATCCCTCTATGTGAAGGATAGATGATCAAGGCAGAACATCAACAAGAAAACACTGGAATGAACTACATTTCAGAACCAAGTGTACTTAACAGATATATAAAACATTCCATCCAACAGCAGCAAAACAAATATTCTTCTCAAGTGCACACGGAACATTCTCTAACACAGAGATATGGTAGGCCAGAAAACAAATCCTGGCAAATTTATGAAATCATACCAACTATCTTTTCTGACCATGATGGCATGAAACTGGAAGTCAACAAGAGAAAAGTAAGATGTACAAATATGTGGAAACTAAGCAACACACTTCCAAACCACCAGGTCAAAGAAGAAACCAAATAAATAAAAAAGCATCTCAAAGTAAATGAAATAAAAACACAATATGTCAAATATTATGGGGTGCAGCAAAAGCAGTTCTGAGAGGAAAACTTATAGCAGTAAATTCATATATTAAAAAATTAGAAATATCTCATATAAACAACCTAAACTGACACCTCAAGGAACAAGAATAAACTAAACCCAAGTTAGCAGAAAGAAGAAAATGATAAGGATCAGAGTAGAAATAAATGGAAGAGAGACCAGAAAAACATTAGAAAGCATCAATGAAACTAAGACCTGGTTCTTTGAAAAGATAAACAAAACAGAGAAACCTTTAGCTAGACGAAGAGGAAAAGAAGTGAAGGCTGAAAACACAAAAATAAAATTAGAAATGAAAAAGTAGGCATTACAATTCATATTACAGAAATACATAAAACTTTAAAATACTACTATGAACAATTATATGTCAACAATTACAGAACCCAGAAGAAATGTATATGTTCCCTAGAAACATACAACTTACCAAAACTGAACAGGAAAAAAACAGAAAATCTGAACAAATAATCAGTAAAGAGACTGAATCAGTAATCAAAAACTCCCAAAACAGATAACTCCAGGACCAGGCAGTTTCACTGGAGAATTCTATGAAGCATTTAAAGAATTAACACCAATCTTCCTCATACTCTTCCAAAATAACAAGAATGAGGAAACTTCCAAACTCATCTTATGAGGCTAGCATTACCAATACCCAAACTTGAAAACAATATCACACATACACACACAAAAAAACTACAGACTAATATTCCTAATGAATACAAATGCAAAATTACTCAGCAAAATATTAGCAAACCAAATTCAAGAACATATTAAAGGGATTATACATCATGACCAAATGGGATTTATCTGGGGGATGGAAGAATGGTTCAACATATCCAAATCAACAAATGTAATACATCAATAAAATGAAAAATAAAAATCACATGATCATCTCAATAGATGTAGAAAAAGCATTTGACAAAATACAACATCCCTTCATGATAAAAAATCTTAACAGAATGAGACGGACCAGAACTCAACACAATAAATAAATACTATCACATAGGACAACCAAGATCAGAAATAACACAAGAATGCCCACTCTCACCACTCCTATTCAGTATAGTACTGAACGTCCTTGCTAAAGTAATTTAGCTAGACAAAAGAATAAAAAGCATCCAAACTGGAAAGTAAAAAGTAAAACTGTTACTATTTTCTGATAACATGATTTTATCTACTGAACAAAACTCCAAAGACTCAACCAAAAAAACTTCTGGAACTAATCACTGATTTCAGTAAAGTTGCAGAATACAAAATCAACATACAGAAAACAGTGGCATTCCTTTATACTAATGATGAATTATCTGAAAAAGGAAACCATCCCTTTCACAACAGCACCAAAAATAATAAAATACATAGGAATATATTTAACCAAGGAAGTGAAATATTTGTACAACAAAAAAAAACTATAAGTCAAAGAAATAAATGGAAAGACATCCCATGTTCATGGTAGAAGGATTAATATAGTGAAAATGTCCATCATTGCCCAAAGCAATCTATAGCTCGTGCAATCCTGATAAAAATTCCAATGGCAATTTTTCACAGAAATAGAAAAAAGAAGCCTAAAATTTGTATGGAACCACAAAAGACCCTAAATAGTCAAAGCAATCTTGTAAAAAAACAAAAAAAGAAGTTAGAGACACCACACTCCCTGATTTCAAACTATACTATGAGCTGTAGTAATTAAAACAGTGTGGTACTGGCATAAAAACAGACACACAGATAAACAGAACAGAACCCAGAAATAAACCCATGCACATATAGTCAATTAATTTATAATAAAGAATTATAAATAAATAAATAAAGAATGGGGTAAGGATAGTCTATACTCTACTGAACACCATTCAATAAATGGTGTTGGGAGGGGCACCTGGGTGGCTCAGCTGGTTAAGTATCCAACTCAATTTCAGCTCATGTCATGATCTCATGGTTCACGGCATAGAGCCCCATATGTCCATCAACAAATAAATGGATACATATACACAATGGATTATTCAGCCACGAAAAAAGATATCTTCCCTTTTTTTGAGGACAATATGGATGGACCTTCAGCACATTACACTGGAATCTAAAAAAGTTAACTCCATAAAAGACAGAGTAAAATGATGTTTACCAGGGACTAAGGGTGGTGGGGGAGGGAAATAAAAAAGATGGTGTTTAAGGGTACAACTCGTAATGAATAGTAAACAGGCCCTGGAGACCTAATTTACAACAATGAACACTGACAACAATATTGTACTGTAATTACATGATAAAAACCACTATACTGGCAATCATACATATTAAAATACATAAATGTACCAAAATAACTCGCTTTATGCCTTAAACTTACACAAGGTTACTCAGCAAATTCATTCAATTAAAAGAAACTGTATTACAAAGAGCAAAAAATGACTTGCTGAATTGCATATTTTAATGCTTATATGCAGAATTAGTAACTTTTCAATTATTTTTCATTTATAGTAACTTTTAAAGATTTGTATAAATGCTTTTTCATAACAACTTTTAAATTGCCAACAATGGAAGTTGCACAATCAATGGAAAAGTAATAGTTGGAGAACGTGGGCACAGCAGCAGGGAGTGTAGGAACAGCAGGACACAGTAAGCTACAAAGTCAAAAACAGACCAGATTTTATACTAAACCATCATCTGTCCTTGTGTCACTTTGTAATCGGCTGAGGCAAGAAAACTAATTACTTGCCACAATGTAGTACACAACTTCATAAAACAAGTTTATCTGAACTACTGGATTTAAACCAGTACCACCAAAAGCACACCTGGTTAAGCTTTCAAATACACATCTCTTAATGTTTAAAAAAAAAAAAAAAAAAAAAGGCCTCCAGCAGCTGTATTAGGTGACATCTGCAAAAGAATTCTTCTCTAATGAGGATGGGAGGGGGGAGGGGACAAAGAAAAAAGAGAAGGGAGGGAAGAAGGAGAGAGAGAATGAGAGGGAGGGAGAGAAAGGAAGGAAAGAATAAGGGAGAGAAAGAGAAAAAGAAACTACATATGGGAAAATGTTCACTGCAGGGTTATTTATAAAGAAAAAAAAACCTAGGAAATGAACTAAATGACAAACAAGATTATAATTAAGTAAACTATGGAAGAACTACTCAATAAAACTGGAATCAGCTGTTTTAAAAGTATAAAGACTACATATTAATATTAAAAGTGCTAGGGTAAGAAGTATGAAGAGGGCTTTAACTTTTCATTTCAAAGCCTTCAGGCAAGTTTTCTTTCTTGTAACTATGTACAGGAATTTAATACTTTAAGAAAATAAGTTAATTTTTTTAAGTTTATTTATTCATTTTGAGAGAGAGAAAGTGCTAGTGGGGAAGGGAGAGAGAGAGAGGAGAGTAGGAATCCCAAGCAGGGGTTCAAACTCACAAACCATGAGATCATGATCTGAGGCGAAGTCGGACACTGAACCAACTGAGTCACCTGGGTGCCCCATTAAAGTTTTTTTTTCCTAAAAAGTAATGGCCCTGCTTACATAAAGCACTATAAAAACAAATCATATGGGCTCCTACGTGGCTCAGTCAGTTAAGCATCTGACTTCAGCTCAGGTCATGATCTCATGGTTCGTGAGTTCAAGGCCCATATCAGGCTCTGTGCTGACAGATCAGAACCTGGAGCCTGCCTGAGACTCTTTGTCTCCCTCTCTCTGCCCCTTCCCCTCTTACATTCTGTCTCTCTCTCTCAAAAACTAACATTAAAAATTTTTTCAAAAGCAAATTATAGTATATTCACATAATGTAATACTATGGAGCCACTGGGGAAAAAATGAGGAAACTAGTTAAAAATATACTCATATGGGAGGATATGCAGTATCTGTTACCTGTAATATCAGTTACAGTAATGTATGAATAAAATTATCCTATATTAAAAACTTACAGTTGACCCATGAACCAACAAGGGTTAAGAGTACCAACATCCACATAGTTGAAAATCTGTGTATAACTTTTGACTCCCACCAATCTCTGTTCCTTCCTTTTTTTTAAAGTAGGCCCCATGCACAGCAAAAGCCCAATGTGGGGCTTGAACTCACGACAACTGAGTTCAAGCCCTGACCTGAGTTGGACACTTAAGTAAATGAGCCACCCATGGATCCAACAAACCATGAGATCATGACCTGAGCTGAAACAGTCATTTAACGCACATCTGTTATCTATGATTATACGCTGTATGTTATCTATGATTATATACTGTATTCTTACAATAAAGCTAGATAAAAGAAAATATGAAGAGAGTTATTAGGAAAATACATTCACAATGCTGTAAAACATCCATGTATAAATGGACCATGCAATGTAAACCAGGGTTGTTCAAGGGTCAAGTGTATATACTTACATAAACATAATACACGTATATTTTTATAAATATACAATTATGTGTTTATACATATAGGGATCAAGAAGGGGCTAGGAAGACTCATTTTTAGTTTATATTTCTATACTATTTGAATTTTATTACAAGTATGTATTATTTTTAATTAAAAAGAAAAATTGTGTTAAATTAACTAGTCAGGACTAAAAATAGCATGGGCATTATTATAACTACACAGCATGCATTTGACAATGGAATACTACTCAGCAATAAAAACTACAGATATATGCAACAATATGGATAAATTTCAACACTGAGTAGTAAAAAGAAGTCTTGTTCAAGAGTACCTATACTAAAATTCCATTTATATGAAGTTCCGTAACAGGCAAAACTAATATATAGTAGGGGAAAAATCAGAACAGTGATGGTTTCTATGGGTAGATGGGAGCACAGGGAGGTGAATGAGGAAACTTTTCAGATGAGGCTAATGTTCTTTATTCTGACAGGGAATTGAGTTACAAAGACGTATGCATTGTCAAAGTTATAAAACAGTACACTTTAAGACCTGTATACAGTTTATATCAAACTTTTTTAAAATTACAAATACTGAACTCTTATGATATACATGATAAGTATTTAGGGGTAAATTCACTGACATTTGCAATTTACTTTGAAATAAATCAAAGGATAGTGGCAAGTACACTAAAATGTTAACGGGAGAGGGGTGCCTGGGTGGCTTAGTCGGTTAAGCGTCCGACTTTCACTTAGGTCATGATCTCGGGGTTCGTGGGTTCAAGCCCCGTGTCGGGCTCTGTGCTGACTGCCAGCTCAGAGCCTGGAGCCTGTTTCAGTCTGTCACTCCCTCTCTCTCTGACCCTCCCCTGCTCACGCTGTCTCTCTCTCTCCTAGAAATAAATTAAAAAAAAAAATGTTAACAGGAGAATGTAACTGATGGGTATATGTGGGTGTGTCATGCGGTAAATATACACACTATAATAGTATTTGTCCAGTTCACCAAAACAGATGGTTCAATTATGGGATATCCATTACACTGAAATACTATGCAGCCTTAAAAATAAAAACAAGACAACACTATTATGTATTACACAGAATGACATTCAAGTATGATACCAATTATGAAAGAAGAAAGAATAATAAACATATTTGCTTGTATGTTGGTAAAATAGCTCAAGAAGAATCACTGAGTAACAGATCTCAAGTGAATTCCATTATTTCATATACACACACAATACTAAATATGGCCGCCAGTTAAAAATAAACTTTTACTGGTCTGAGAAGATACTATTTGTAAACTGAAAAGGATTTTTCCACGGAGATGAGGTAGTGGGAGTAAGTGAGTGAGTAAGTCTGGTAGGGGAAGCCTTATACCATCTACTCTTCTCTCATTCTCTAGTTTCTGGAGCTAAGGAAGCAGGAGAAGTCCAAAAATTCCTAGAAACCATTTAGCTCACGCCTGAATTAGTCATTATTGATATGCAGACACCAAACACTGGAATATCTTATTTTCTGTTTTGCTTATAATACTATCCCAGTCTCCTGATTTATGCATATAGAATAATTTTATTTGAGAAAAATAATTATAAGTCCAAGATAAGAAAGTGCTAAAACATACAGAAAATGCTACGTCCATTTTAACTAATCAGCATTCAGATGGAAAAGCCAAGTAGCTTTGCAGCAATGAAATGTGGTAATGAGAGTCACCTCAACAAATGTTAAAGGAATGAAGACAATGAAAAATATTTTAGCCAATAATTAATTATAGAAAAACTCTTATACAAGCTGTAAAATTCATTAGACTAGAATTACCATTTATTAATTCTTCTCCAAGCAGCTCCATGGAGGCCAGCAGCTTGTACATAACAGTATTCAAAAATACTCTGAGTAAATGTCATTAATACTCTACAGTATCCTTTCCCCCAAAAGAAAAAATCACTTAAGCTTTACATAATCTGAAGATGCTATGAATAAAACTTCTATTTCTCTAAAGAGAAATAGACCCAGAGATTAGTAACTTTTCGAACTGCTCACATATCTGCTGCTCTGAAGTAAAATTCTAGTTAAAGTATGGTACATTCTTTTTTTTTAAGCTTATTATTTTGAGACAGAGAGAATGAGAATAAGTGGGGGGAGGGGCAGAGAGAGAGGGAGATAGAGAATCCCAAGGAGGCTCCACTATGTCAGCACAGAGCCTGATACAGGGCTTGAATTGACAAACTGTGAGATCACAACATCAGCCTAAATCAAAACCTTAACAGATTGAGCAACCCAGGCGCCCCTAAAGTATGGCAGATTTTATAGCTTACACTTCTTTCTGCTTAGGTTATGATTATATACACTACAAATCTCAACCAGTGCATTTAACATACCACACACAAGGCATTGTACTGGGTGCAGTACACAGCAGGAAGACATTTAAATTGCAAGACTTAGAGTTTACTTTCAAGAACCTGAGATTCCAATAATGAAGCTAAAATAAGTAATAATTACTAAACAAGTGTGTAAGTGACGACTGTCATAATTCATGCAAACTAGTGCTAGGAGGAGAGTCATGTCACTCTTTCCAAATGAATGGATAATATAAATAATAACTCTAAGAACTATAAATAGCTCTTTCTGGAAGAACTAGGATCACCCTTGACCTTTGATTTCAACATATATAAGTGAAATGGAGAAAGGCAGTATATCATAATCTACAACAAGGCTCTGAAATCAGACTATCTGGTTTTGAAGCCTATCTCCATCATTTATTAGCTATGAATGAAGCATATTACTTAATCTTCCTAAGACTCAATTTCCTTATATTTAAAACTGAGTAACAGAATCTAGCTCACACTCAACGAATACACAATGATTAGCGTATGACAAGCACTCAATGAAAGTTACATTCTAAAAGTTCAGAAAAGGGGACAATATAAACAATGTGATACAGAATCACAATGAAAAGTTCTACCTTGCTGAAATTAAGACTCTCAAAAAAAAATAGGAAGATACAAACTTGAAAGATTAGCAGATTACTGTATATGCTTGAAAGCCAAGTCAAAATGTATGCCATTTACTTAGGAGTGCTAAAGATTTTGATCAGACAAAAGAATATAAACAAGATTGGGCATAAAGGATGGAACTAGAGGGGAGAAAAAACCCAAAGGATTAGATACAGACTGCGAGACATCCTACTGGGCAATGTCATTAGTAAGAATTATTTTAAAAAAGAGAAAGGGCGCCTGGGTGGTTCAGTCAGTTGAGCTGAGCGGCTGACTTTAGCTCAGATAATGATCTCACAGTTTCATGGTCCCTGAGTTCAAGCCCCGCGTTGGGCTGAATGCTGACAGCTCAGAGCCTGGAGCCACTTAGGATTCTGTCTCTCTCTCTCTCTCTCTTTTCCTCTGCCCCTCTCCCACTTGCACTCTGTCTCTCTCTCTGTCAAAAATGAATAAACACTGGGGGCGCCTGGGTGGCTCAGTTGGTGAAGCATCCAATTTCAGCTCAGGTCATGATCTCATGGTTCGTGGGTAGAGCCCCGTGTCGGGCTCTGTGCTGACAGCTAGCTCAGAGCCTGGAGCCTGTTTTAGATTCTGTATCTCTTTCTCTGACCCTCCCCTGTTCATGCTGTCTCTCTCTCAGAACTAAATAAAACATTAAAAAATTTTTTAAATGAATAAAAGTTTTCAATAAAATATTGAAAAAAATATATATATAAAAAGAGAGAGCCTAATAATTAACTGATGGGGGAAAGGAATGAATTAAGGAAAAGCCAAAAAATAAAATCCCAACCCTGAAAAATCTGAGGAAATGTAATGGAAATTAGTGAATTCAGAGGACATTTATTTTCAGAAATGTAGTTTGAAGTTCAGATGGGAGAACCAGGTGGATATTTAGTTAGCAACTGGAATAAGAGGTTAAGGTTTGAAGAGTGTTCATGTCTAAATGTAAACATGTGGGGCACCTGGGTGGTTCAATCAGTTAAGCGTCCGACTTCGGCTCAGGTCATGATCTCACAGTTCGTGGGTTCAAGCCCCACATCAGGCTGTGTGCTGACAGCTAGCTCAGAGCCTGGAGCCGGTTTCGGATTCTGTGTGTGTGTCTCTCTCTCAGAAATAAAAAAAACATATAAAATTTTTTAAAAATAAATGTAAATATGTGAAAAAGTAATGCAGAAACTAGAAGTTCTCTTGGAAAAACTCTGAAATTCAATGCAAATGTGTATACAGCACACGAAATATCCTAAGAAAGTCTTTAATCAAATGTTTGGACTCTTACACACACACACACACACACACACACACACACACACACACAGTTTTAAGAACCACTGGCACAAATTTAACAGAAATATCCATGGAAATGAATGTGAATGAGATGACAGGAGTTGAAATAGTTGAGGGAAAAAAGGGATGGAAACAGAACCTGAAAAAATACAATTAAAAGGCAAGAAAAAGAATTAAAAAGGATAGAGTTTATTTGCAAAGAAAGAGAAGCAAAGTATTAGGGAGATTCAAGATATGTGAAATTAAAAAGGCAGCATCAACATTGTTTAATGTTACACATACAGGACAAAGAATATAAAATTTATATAAAATCTCTACATTTAATAAGCATAAATTGGTAACCCTGAGGTAAGCAATTTTGTCTGAATATAAATAGAAACTATATGACAAGGGATTAAGAAGTAAATAGTTGGGGCAAAGGAATGAAAAAATAATGATTACTATTTCTAGATTTACTAGTAAAAAGAAAAGCAAGCTAGCATGAAAGTGACTAGAAACATGATTTTATTTTTTATTTTGTTTTTGCTGCTACTGTTGCTGAGTTATTCTTCTTTAAAGTCTAGGATATGGACTTTCTATGTCCAGAAGAGTCTGTAAAAAGAGAAAGATCAAAGTAGGGAAACAGGAATAAAGTTCAGGGGTGAAAAGACCACCTTTCAGTTCTTCCTGTTAAAACAGAAACAAAAGTAATTTCAATGTGGTGAGAAGGGTATAGGTAACAAGTGTGAGTGAAGGGGAAAGACTACAAAAACTCCCAAAGAGTTTTCTTACACTGTAAAAGCACTGGTAACCACGATGCTTTAGAACTTTATTCCTTTATCATTGCAGCCAGTATTATGAAAATGTAAGTGAAAAGTACATACAGTAGCAGGAAAGAATACACTGTCTAGTAGTAAATTAAGAACATAGCTTTACAGTCAAAAAAGCCAGAGTTTAAATTACTGTTCAGTCACATGGTATAGCTAGCTGTGTGACTCTGGACAAGTACCTTAACTTCCTGTTTCAGTGCCCCAGTGTCATCACTTGCAAAATGGAGGTAACAGCAGTGCTTACCTCATAGAACTTGGAAGTAATACGAAACCTTTCAACAATGTGTGCAAACACAGTTAGGTAGTGGCAGTGATAATAGTAACAGTAGCAAGTAATATAACCTATTTGTGTTTAATCAAGCAGTATGTAAGGAAGGTTGGAAAGGGTAAACTCGTAAAACTGTGTCTCAAATGCTTTCAACTACAGAAGGAAAGAAGTATAATTCTCCCCATTATTCCAGTAAGAAAGGAGGAAGTTCATTTGCTAAATTACCCAGTAAGTGGCAGACTGAGATGTGAACACTAGTCCACATGGATCAAAGCTTGGCTTCTTTCCACTATGTGTTACCTCCACGGCACTACACAGCAGCAGGAGCACAAAACTAGGCATTCTGTTAGCCTCACAAAATTGGGGTGCATCGTTAGGTCTATCTGCCTCTCCACTTTTTGGAAAAAAAATTTTTAATTAAGGAGTTTTTTATTTTGATTTGATTTTAAGGCTTCCTTCCAGCTAAAAAAGTCCATGATTTTATTAAATAACCATGCTTGATGATGAGTAAACTCGTAAAAAGTCTTAAAATACAGAAAATCTTTTCTGTTTAGAAAACAAACAGAAAAATTAAACGAAAAAAAAAGCCTTCATTTTTTTCCCCCAGGACTTTACATTAGCAAAATGAAATGAATGTTAGAGAAAAGACCAACATCAAATTTTATTTTATTATTAGCAACATGACTAAGCAAATGTTTAAGAGAACAAAAATATCAATCTTAAGTATTTTAAGATGCCAATTTTAACACCTACATTTTCAATAAATTATGTTAAAAAAAAAACCCCACAAAACTCAAAACTCTGACATATCTACAGACCTTACAATCATATTAAATGTAGGTTTGCCAACTTTCATTTCATGCCAAAACAATGCAACCAGGCTGAGTTTTGTGTTTGTTTTATGTCAATCTGAAAACTCTCCGGCTTCTAAAACCCTTCACTGGATTCCCACTATCCTTCAATTAACATCCAAATTCCTTAACATGACTCAACAAAGTCCTGAAAGTTCTGGCTCCTCTCTCTGAGCTATCCACTGCTATTCTTCCCTTTGCTCCCCCCAACCCCCCAGTTTTTTTCAACCCCCCAAGGACCCTTTTTTTCTTCCATTTTTGCGTTTTCATACAATCTGTTTTTCAAAACCTGCAATGCTTTCACAGTTCTCCATTCCCCTCTTTTTGCCCCCGTAAACTGTTCTTCATCCTTGCAAGCTAAGATCAAATGTTACCATATCAGCAAAGCCTTTCCTGACCTCCCAGACGTATATTTTGACAGCACTCTGGACTTCGTAATACTAGCTGGCCGTGTAATTATTTGTTCAACATGTCTTCCCTGCTAAGTGGTGAACAATATGAAGACGGTCATTTCAGCTCATTTCCCACTATCCCTAATATATCTAACACACCGGTGGGTACACAAAGTAGATTAAGTACCCAATGTTTGCTGAATTAACATTCAAAATGCAGAGGAAGTCCAAAACCATGAGATACTTTGCTAGCACAAGTACCTAGAAAGTTCCATACAAGTTCTGAGTTACATCTTACCCTTGGTCCTTCAAATGTTCTCCTTCAAACAGGTGCTATTTGACAATCATAATTTTAAAGTAAAACAAAAAAAAAAATCCTTTCAGATAACAAACACATCTCAAAGTTTCACAAAACCAAGGTTAGAAACCACAAGTCTTAAATAATTGGAATTAGCTTTAAAAGTTACCAAGAACTCATCTGAAATGCAATTAAAGGGACAGGAACTTGGATAAGGGCTCAATTTTACCACAGCAAGTATGTTATGAAAGGACCAATTCCAATTCCTACCACTGTTTAAGCTGTACTAGCTAGCAGTGCCTTATTTATTCTACCAGTAATGACTACAGTGCTACAGGCATCTGAGTAGGCTATACAATACCTGACACATGCTTTATTAAAACTGAATGAAAATCACAAGCATATACACTAAGTAACTATAAGTAACCTTTAGGTTATAAAATAAAATATAGAGATACTAAGTCACTAAGTTGTATACCTAAACCTAATGTAACATTGTATGTAACTATATTTCTTAAAAAGTTTTTTTAAAAAAGGAATGCTATTTCAACTTAAAACATTTTAAGTTTTCTATCCACCTACTACCTATTGAGCGCTAATTACAAACCAGGCAGTGTTCAAGGAAAGATCTTAATATATACTCGTTATTTCCCCCATACAGATGAGGAAACTGGAGGCACTGAGTTAAGTAACTTACCCAATTTTAAACAGCTGGTAAAGTGGCAGAGGTAATATTCAAAGCCAGCCATTCTGGTTCCAGAGTTTGTCCTCTCAAACTCACTACACGACACTGTTGCACACTGTCTCTTCATCTACTGAAATCAGGCTTCTATCTTGACCACCCCACTTCAACGAAACTATTTTGCTAAGGTTACCAATGACTTCTACCTTTCCAAACTAAAGGGCCACTTATCTTTAAATTCATCTTTTCGTCCATTCTGCAACATTCCATCAAGTTGACAACTCACCTCTTCTGTCATTCACTTCTTTAGTAACATAAACCTCAACTTTCTACCTCAAACCTGGGCCCTCCTTTCTTCCCTATCAACACATTCTTAATTAGGAAATCTCCCACAACTCCACAGTTTTTCAAATACTACCTGACTACCCCAAATTTCTCCAGTCCTCACCTGAGTTCTAGACTCATAACCCAACAACCTATTTGACATCCAACTTAGACGTCTAACACCTTATACTTAGAGATCGAAACCAATCATCTTTCCTCCTCCCCCCAATGTGTTCTCCCATCCTACTCTCTCATCACCTATCCAGTTGCTAACTTCTTAGTCATTATTCTTGATTTCCCTTTCCCTCACCTCCCACATCCAATCCGTATCAGCAAGTTCTGTCATATCCATTTATAAAACATATTTTGTTCTGTTTCTGCTACCATTCTAACACAAACTACTTACATTTCTGCTACAATGCCCTTCAGAACAGCCTCCTTACTTTGACACTTGCCCCCTTAGCCTCCACAAAGCAGGTAGAATTAAAACAACATCAAATCAGGGATGCACGGGTGGCTCAACTGGCTAAGCATCCGACCTTGGCTCAGGTCATGATTTTCATGGTGGTTTGGAGGTTCAAGCCCCCAGTTGGGCTCTGCGCTGACAGTTCAGAGCCAGGAGCTTACTTCATATTCTGCATTTCCCTCTCTCTGTCCCTCCTTGCATGCGCGCACGCTTTCTCTCTCTCAAAAATAAACAAAAAAGACCAAATCAGTCCCTGCCTGCTTTAAATTATCTAAAGTCTTCTCCTCATAAATGAAATCCTAGCTCTTGACCATGGCCTAGAAAATCCTACATAATTTGGCCCCTGCCAACTTCTCTAATTTCATGTCTCTCCATTTTCTCCCCATTCCCATCACAAGGTTCCTCACGGCCACATTTCCTTCCTTCTCTTCCTGGAACACACTGTGATCACATCTGCTATGGGGTCTTTGCACCTGCTGTTCCTTCTGCAAGGAAAAGTCTTTCTCCAGACTGACACAGATGGTTCCTTCTCCTAAATGCTGCTCAAACGCTACCTCCTGTGAGAAGCCTTCTAACCACCCTTTTATAAGATCCCCTATTATTAAAACCATCATTCCTATTTTTATCTGAAGTAATTTTATTTAATATTCCTTTATTATTGTCTTGTCAACTTTGGAATTTAAAAGCTCTATCACCAAAGCCTCCCACAGTACACAGTGGGCACTTAATAAACTTATTAAATGAGTAGTTTTCCCTATTTCATTTTAAGTTGTTTACTGTAAATCAACCACTTTTGATAAGGCACCTGGCGCAACCTGTATTTTCTATGTACTAAAAGACAAATCCTTAAAACACTCATTTTTTCCAATCTAAAACATTCCGGCACTCTTCACACACACACACACACACACACACACACACACACACACACACACAATTCATCTACAGCAACCCACTTAAAACTGCTAAATATTCCATATGGATAGATAACATTTTGTTCCTCCTCGCCAAGCTAACGAACGTGTAGGTGAGAAAAGGGAATCTTACTGGGTACCTTAGCACCTGTTACATCTTCAATCAGTTAGAAGAGGTGCGGAGGAGCCAGATAGCACATGGGAAACGTGGCCTTTCTTTCAGGGGCTACGTTTATTTAAAACGTGAGTGGCTAGCACTACAACTCTTCTAATCCCTAATAAGGGCCATTCACTTCACTTAAAGAAATAAGGTATATTAGTCTGTGGGCAAGACATTATGATTGGATTCACTAAAGGAAAAGAAACCGATTTGAGGGCCCCTCGTCAAATGTGTGTGTAGCTTGGAGTCGATCTACATATAACGGGAAAACAAGCGAAGAAGATACCAGTTCAATGACCAACTCAGTGATAATATATAAAGGTCAGCTCAGGCTCTCCTAAACGTGGGAGCGAGGACGGAAAAGAAGGAGAAACAAAAAAAACCCTAGGACCTCCGTTCACCGCTTTGGCCTCCATCGTAAGCACCTGGAGGAAACTGCACAGACCTAGGTGTCCGCCTATCTCCCATTTCCATCCCTGCAAGGAGATAGCCCCCGGATACTCACATGGGCTCGAGAGTCTTGCTGAGCCAGGACTTGAGTGCCTCGAAGTTTTCAATGATCATTTTAGACACCATCCACAGCGGCCCCGAGGCCCGTCACACTCCTCCGCCCGCCCAGGTCTCGGCCGCTACAGCAGCCGCTGCCCCCGCCCCCTCCTCCGCGCGCCACCCGCGTGGGCCGCGGTGGGAGGCGCCGGTGGCAGGTTCCCGCGAGCCCTGATCGGCGAACAGCTCTGCGGGTACCGTCGCAGGCCGCGAATCCACGGGGCGCCAGGAGCTCCCTGTCCCCGGACCCCGGCCCGGGCTGAAGCAGCAACGGTTTGCCCGGGCCCTCCCCCTTCCCTCCACCCAAGCAAATCTTCTTGGATCGGGAGGTCGACACGCGCCTAGATCGGGCTTTCTCTCAGCCTCGCAACCAGGTGGTGTTGGCAATGCAGAACAGGCAAAAGTGAAGAAAGCGAAGACGAAGGGCAGCTCAATGGGAACGATTCGGGGGGTCTTCCCGGCTCCCAGCACCCCCAAGAAGATGGCTGCCGATAAATCTCGCGAGAATTGATGAAGTCTCGCGGTGGTTCCCGGAGCCTGCTGGGAAGAGACGTAAGCTCGTCTTAGAGCTCGTTGGGCGAGTGCGGTACTTCGGTATTTTGCGTATTTGCGTCGTTTGAGGCCTTTGTTCCTTTTCACGCTTTGGTCCTCTTACCGAATAAAAACTTTATTTTTATACACAGAGCGAGAGGTCTCTGACTTCAGAAACAGCGGGAGCCCCACTTCGTCCTATGTATACACGGTCGTGGCGCATCAGCTGGAACGAACCTGCGGACTGGAGCGCTCCTTGCGAGCGTCTACACGCTGTGCGAGATCGCACGGCGGCCAGTGGTTTCCAGGTGTGCTGTCCTGCCTCCGCCGTTTATCTCAGTGTCCTGCATTACCGTATAGTGTGTGCTGTGGTGTGGACAAGGTTGGGAAGCACAGGCTGGTGTAATCTAACCCTCTGAAACTAACAGAGGTTTAGTGGCTTGTCCAAAAGTACTCAACTTGGGGGCGCCTGGGTGGCTCAGTCGGTGAAGCGTCCGACTTCGGCTCAGGTCATGATCTCTCGGTTCGTGGGTTCGAGCCCCGTGTCGGGCTCTGTGCTGACAGCTATCTCAGAGCCTGGGGCCTGTCTTCGGATTCTGTGTGTGTGTGTGTGTGTGTGTCTCTCTCTGACCCTCCCCTGCTTACGCGCTCTCTCTCTCTCTTTCTCTCTCTCTCTCTCTCAGAAATAAAACATCAAAAAAAAAAAATACTCAACTTGATGGTAGAGCAGTAATGATTTAGGGATGCCCCTAAACAAAGGTGAGATAACCCCGTCAGTTCTCAAACCGTTTTCAAGCATCTGTAACTTCAGACTTTCCCAGCTAAAGATAAGAACAGTATGTTTTTAATTCTCTTCGCGTACAGCCGATTCAGCCACAGATAAAGAAAATAGATAGTATCAAAAGAGAGAGCCTCCATATCAACAGCCTAAATTAACTTCCCTTCCCAGGAAGTTTGCTGCCTGAGTTGTTCTATTTGCTATTATTCACTGTCATTAAGGTGCTAGGTGGAGGCGGGGGTGGTGCGCCTGAGTGGCTCAGTCTATTGAGCCTTCGATTTTGGCTTAGGTCATGATCTCCAGGTTTGAGTTCAGGTGTGGGAGGGTGGGGGTGGGGTCTGTGTAGGTGTGTCTGTGTGTCTGCCCCTTCCCTGCTCGCGTGCACTTTTTGTCTCTCTCAAAATATTTTTTTTAATGTTTTATTTTTATTTCTAGGAGAGAGAGAGAGAGACAGCGTGAGCAGGGGAGGGTCAGAGAGAGAGGGAGTCACAGACTGAAACAGGCTCCAGGCTCTGAGCTGGCAGTCAGCACAGAGCCCGACGCGGGACTCGAACCCACGAACCACGAGATCATGACCTAAGCGAAAATCGGACGCTTAACCGACTAACCCACCAAGGCGCCCCAAAATAATTTTTTTTAAAAAGAGACTAGGTGGGATTTTGGAGGAGGTCTAGTGCCTGTAAAACTATAGTGAAATGAAAATAATTCGCAGTATAAAGACACAGAGTAAGCAGACAATGAAAATCTCTTTAATGACAGACAGTGGTAGACTAAATTGCCCTTAAGAACTCTGAGTTTATAATTTGCTAAACTGAAGTGTCCTTGAGCAACAAGTGGGAAAGATTATCAAGAAAGGGAGACATTTGTTGTAAAATATAGCATGTAGAGTAGAATGAAATTAGAATTCAGCCACTGAATAACCAGTGTTGATTAAAGTGACTTCGCTAAGTGAAATAAGCCAGAAACAAAAGAACAAATATTGTATGATTCCACTCATGAGGTACTTGGAGTAACCAACGCTTCTCGGCCTTTTGACTAAGATCAAGTGAGGTACTTGGAGTAACCAAACTCCCAGAGACTGAAAGTAGAATGGTAGCTGCCAATGCTGGGAGGGCAGGGGAGGACAGGCAGTTATTCTAGAATGAGTAAAGGGATTCAGTTTGAGATGTGGAAAAAGTTCTGGAGATGAACAGTGTTGATAGTTCACTGTTGCACAATGTGAATGTACTGAATGTGATTGAATTGTACATTTAAAAAGGATTAAAATGGTAAATTTTATGCATGCTTTACCACAATAAAATTGATTTTTTAATTTAATATTGCTATGGGAAAAGTAAATCCTAACTGCTTAACCTGTGTAATAGGTTTGTCACAGGCTGACAGGAGCAGTGTTTGCAACTTCATTACGAACCGTTCCATAAGTGGCCCTCTGCTCCAGCTTGCCTCTGTCATTGCACTCATTGCTTTATTGTTTGCAGGTATTTGATTATCTGTCCCTTAGTAACTATAGTCTTGAAGTTCCTGCTCCAAGCACAGCCCCTGATAGATACAGTCAGTTCTCACTTTTTTGAGTGATTAAGTGAAGCTCTGCCACTTCCATGAAATCTTCGCTGACCAGTGAAGCTGACAGCAACCTCTTCCTCCTCTAAGTCCATTATACAGTTGTACTACTCCACATTTCCCCATCAGTGCTTTGCATCATGCTTCTCTTTCTCACCCCTGATCACTTCAGTACTTCATCTTTCGCTTTGCCAGTCAAAAGTGATCATGAGCTGTTGTGATTATCAGTACTGCTGAGAGAAGACTGAATCTCCATAAAATACTTTCTGAATTCAATAACAAGCATTTCAGAATGTTCCTTATTAGGTTACCTACTTAACATGTTCCAATAAACCATGCTCTTCCAAAGCCCTGTGACTTTGTCAGTGATGCTCCTTTTGCCTGGAAAGACTTTCCTCATTGTTCAAAAACCATCTTCTCACTGATGTCCTAGGGCAAAGGTAAATGCCTCTTGGTTTCTACCTGTAGGATAGGAGTTCAAACATCTTACTTAGTTTTCTGCTCTGTCTCCCTGACTACATCATGAACTTTTAAAGGACTAGAGCTCAAGCGTATTCATCTTTGTATTTCCTATACTTAGCATAGTGTCTGGAACTCAAAAATGTCTATTAAAGGATATGTGCTTAATTTTAAATAGGAAGGAGATAGAGGCAGGGAGAAATATTTTGGACAGCCAATCATAATGACACTTCCTAACAGACTTATATCTCCTTGTGGTTTACTTAGCAGCCCTTATCCTAGGAATATTCTGTATAGTGTATGTAATTCTTCCTTAGATTCTTCCAGTTCTCTCTCCCAGCTGATGGATATAATCATACTACTCTCAGTGGAGCCTTTGGGCTCTTGTTTAAAGACTCAGCCTGCATTTTGACTTCACAAAAATATCGTACATTTTCTATTTCCTTTATAGTTCATTACTCTCCAGAGAATCACATTTAGATCATTATTCTCTCTGGAATATATTCCTTTATTTGGTGTAAGGTGGGGATCTAGCTTATTTTTCTCCAGATGGCAAGCCAATTTTTCTCTAATTATACACAATAGTCTATCCCTTCCTCATTGATTTTTGATGCCACTTTTATTATATTTCTATTTATATACGTCTCTGGTTCTGAACTCGATTGGTCTCTTTGTCTATGTCTACAACACCAGTACCATGTTGTTTTTATTTACCTTCATCTTATAGGCTATCTTAATATTTAACAGAGCAAATTCCTCCTTTTTTCTCTTTTTCCCTCAAATTTTACTTAGCTAAACACAAACCTTTGTTTTTCCAAATACTTTCTAGAACAAGATTATTGAGTTTGTCAAAAAATCCTTTATTGAATTTATAGCTTAATTTGGGTTGAATTGGCATCCTAGAATGTATGGCAGTCCCAGGTACACTTCAGCTCTCCCTTGAGAAAGGACTCACTGCCCAACTGAAGGCATGTACTTAGCTAATAACCTCTGGCTGTTAACTCTGGGTTCACCTCAGATTTCAAGCTGAAGTTACAGTATTCTCAGGGAAGCCCCTTCCCACATGCCCATCGTCAGCCAAAGACTGAGTTAAGCCTAGTGTAAAGACCTACTTGGGGCGCCTGGGTGGCTTAGTCAGTTAAGCGTCTGACTTTCGCCTGGGTCATGATCTCGCGGTTTGTGGGTTTGAGCCCCGTGTCGGGCTCTGTGCTGACTGCCAGCTCAGAGCCTGGAGCCTGTTTCAGTCTGTACTCCTCTCTCTCTGACCCTCCCTGCTCACGCTGTCTCTCTCTCTCTCCTAGAAATAAATAAAACATTAAAAAAAAATTTTTTTTAATAAAAAAAAAAGACCTATTTAATGTTAGGAAGACAGCAGCTTTGTCAGACCTGCATGGCAGTCACATGGCTGCCCTGCCCAGCCCTGCTTCCTCTCTCTTTCACAAGTGCTACTCTGCAGTAAACCTTTTGTACTTCTAACTGCATCTCAACATCTTCCCAGAGAGCCCAACTTATGATACAACTGAAGTCATCTGATTAATTCTGTTTTCAGAAATTAAGAAAAGTCATAGTTAATAACAAAATCTAACCATACTTTCTGGCCCAATTACTTCTTTGAAACCATTCCTATCCAACTCAATTTAATACAGTCTCTCCCAAAACATACATTCTAACAAGCTTTGACTTGCTCTGGCCCTCAGTGAATTAGTAATTGTCATTTTACTTTTTAGTGTACATATACTTTATCCTCCATCTAATGCTCTGGATGTAATGTCTTGTGGCCTTCTTGAGTACTTTGATCAGTTACTTCCTCATCTCCTGTGTTTCAACCCTTGTACTCTACTGGGCCTTTCTAATGGCAATGTTCAACAAATATTTCCTGAAGGTCTGCTCTACTCGCTGAGAATACCTTATCACTGTACCACAGTAGCAGCAATATCACACCACTACTTGCTGAGAATATCGTGGTGGATAAAAAAGACAATGTACCTGCCCTAAGGAGCTTACAGGTTAAAAAAGAAGGCATATGGGGCGCCTGGGTGGCTTAGTCGGTTAAGCGTCCGACTTTCGCTTAGGTCATGATCTCACGGTTCGTGGGTTCGAGCCCCATGTCGGGCTCTGTGCTGACTGCCAGCTCAGAGCCTGGAGCCTGTTTCAGAGTCTGTGACTCCCTCTCTCTCTGACCCTCCCTGCTCACGCTGTCTCTCTCTCTCTCTCTCTCCTAGAAATAAATAAAATATTTTTTAAAAACATTAAGAAGAGATTTGGGGGTGCCTGGGTGGCTTAGTCGGTTAAGCGTCCGACTTTCGCTTAGGTCATGATCTCACGGTTCGTGGGTTCGAGTCCCGCATCAGGCTCTGTGCTGACTGCCAGCTCAGAGCCTGGAGCCTGTGTCAGAGTCTGTGATTCCCTCTCTCTCTGACCCTCCCCTGCTCACGCTGTCTCTCTCTCTCTCCTAGAAATAAATAAAACATTAAAAAAAAAAAATTAAAAAAAAAAGAAGGCAGACTTCTAACAAATAATCATATGGGAAAACATTTATAATTACAAGTTATATTAGGTATTTATAAGGAATGAAATATGAACCATTTGAACGATTTAGACTGGAAATGCTCAAACATTGCTTCTCTAAGGATATGTTATTTAAATAGTTAAGAAAAGTGAATAATGAGTACAAGTTAGCCATGTGAAACAAAAGAGAGACAAGAACATTCCAGGCCTACATGTTAGCTTGTGGTATGTTCCCGAGGTAAGGGAGGGCTAGGATCTTAAAGGCCAGAGAGGTGAAAGCACGTTGAGTGAGGAGGAACCATAGCTGTAAATCAAATTAGGTAAATAAGGGCCATGTTAAGATTTTTGAACAAGATTTCATTTAAAATATGATGTGCAGCCATTGAGAAGTTTTCAGTGTGGCAGCATGAATTGAAAACATTGAACATACACATACACCTCTTATAAAAGAAAGCTTAATTAAATTTTGGAGCTTTTTAAAATTTATCTTATTTTTTTTATATATAATTTATTGCCAAATTGGCTAACATACAGTGTATACAGTGTGCTCTTGGGTTTGGGGAAGGATTTCCATGATTCATCGCTTACATACAACACCCAGTGCTCATCCCAACAAGTGCCCTCCTCAGTGCCCATCACCCATTTTCCCCTCTCTCCCGTCCCCCACCATCAACCTTCAGTTTGTTCCCTGTATTTAAGAGTTTCTTATGGTTTGCCTCCCTCTCTGTTTGTAACTAGTTTTTCCCCTTCACTTCCCCCATGGTCTTCTGTTAAGTTTCTCAAGTTCCACATAATGAGTGAAAACATATGATATCTGTCTTTCTCTGACTAACTTATTTCAGTTAGCATAATACCCTTCAGTTCCATCCACATTGCTGCAAATGGCAGGATTTTATTCTTTCTCGTTGCCAAGTAGTATTATATTGTATATATAAACCACATCTTTATCCACTCATCAGTTGATGGACATTTAGGCTCTTTACACAATTTGACTATTGTTGAAAGCGCTGCTATAAACACTGGGGTACATGTGCCCCTACAAATCAGCACTCCTGTATCCTATGGATAAATTCCCAGTAGTGCTATTGGTAGGTCATAGGATAGTTCTATTTTTAATTTTTTGAGGAACCTCCACACTGTTTTCCAGAGTGGATGTATGGTTTGCATTCCCACCAACAGCGTAAGAGGGTTCCCCTTTCAAACTTCGGAGTTTTTAAATAAAAACAAAAAGGAGGCAAATTGCTTTTAACATGATTCTAGAATTTTTATTTCCTTAGAAGTAGAATCAAGATCATGTTAATAAAGGGAATATAGTTTTCTCATCTGAGACTAGAAGCCAATAACTTGGAAATCGAAATAATGCTTTGCTGTTGTGAAATATGTCTTTAGGTAATTCAAGAGGAAACCCTTCAGCAATTGCTAATAGTGTAAACTGGGATCAGAGGACATACTATCATTTCCCCCTTAATAAGATCAGGGTACTTCTGATTGCAATAAAAGAATTTGAAGGACAATCACCAATTCTTCAGTGGCCACTCCATTTATATCCATAATTGATTATAATGACTCACTATAGCAGTACTTTAATGGAAGGGATCTAAAGCCTAGCATAACAGTACAGAGTAAGAGGACTAGAAGTTGTGCTATTAATACACTGAATTCTTTATAAGAAGAGGAGGAACCCTGGGTGGCTCAGTTGGTTAAGCGTCCAACTTCAGCTCAGGTCATGATGTTGTGATTTGTGGGTTAGAGCCCCATGTCGAAATTCCTTGAGTTTTAACATATATTGTTTCCTCTCACCTTCTTACCATTGCTCAGATTCTTTACTCTGTTTACAATTCTTTTTCTCTACCTCCTCTCTCCACTTTAAAAAAACAAAACAAAACAAAACAAAACAAAACAAAACAAAACAAAACAGGTATGCCTAAGTGGCTCAGTTGGTTGAGCATCTAACTTCAGCTCAGGTCATGAGCTCACAGCTTGTGAGTTCAAGCCCTGCCCTGGGCTATGTGCTAACATCTCAGAGCCTGAAAGCCTGCTTCAGATTCTGTGTCTCCCTCTCTCTCCTCCCCTCCCTGCTTGCACTTTGTTTGTCTCTCTCTCAAAAATGAATAAACATTAAAAAAATTCTTTTTAATATGAAGAGGAAAAGATCTTCCATCTTGGAAAAGTATTATCCAATAAAAAATAATAGGAGCTACACCTGTAATTTTACATTTCCTGTTGCCATATTTTTTAAAGTTAAAAGAATGGCGAAATTAATTTTAACATATATTATTTTACCTATAGTATCTCAAATACTGTCACTTCAATATGTGATTAATATAAAATTTATTGATATTTAACTTCTTTTGCTTACTAAGTCTTTGCTATCTCATGTATACTCTACACTTACCACATATTTCAAGCCACATCACAAATACCCAATAGCCACGTTGCTAGTGGCTCTCTGTTGGACAGTGCTGCTTTAAAACTTTAGAGTGTCCCATGTGGGTATTTAATTGTGGCTGATGTCTGTTGTTTCAGGATCATTGGTCGTTTTCCTCTACTCAGGTACTGGCCTTCAATAAAAGTGGGCTTGAATTTCAAAAGCCCTAATTAAGGTTCTACATCATTACTTTTGTAATACAACATTTTGTCCTAGGTCCACTATGGAAACAAGAACTAAGTGTCTAGGTGAACTTACTCCAAAAGACTTTGTTCCTCCCCTCATTTCAGGTGGAGAATGAGAAGGGAAGGGGCAATAGAGTATATACAATTTTCTTCTGATTCTTGGCTTGGACAGACACATCTCCATAGTAAATATTTGT
Source organism: Proteles cristata cristata (assembly GCA_017311185.1). NCBI lineage: Eukaryota > Metazoa > Chordata > Mammalia > Carnivora > Hyaenidae > Proteles > Proteles cristata. Next base: position 627,671 of record JAESUZ010003161.1, on the reverse strand, counting down.
TGGACAAAAAGCAATGAAATGAAATGATATGGTAGAGTCCCCACAGAAGCTTTCTGGGGATCATATGCATATAAGCATCTAAAAATACCTACTTCTTTATGGAATTCCAAAGTGAAGTCTGTCAATCTGCTTTGCTTTCTCTTTGGGTTGTTGTTTTTTTTTTTTTTTTTTTTGAGGTATTCATCTTTACAATAGCTAATGGAATGTTATATGTAGCATGAAAGATAAAGGGAACCCCAGGAGTCTTGGCTCTCAGCCCAAGCTGTCAGACTCTCACTGAGGTTATAGAAATTATTATCCAGTGTTCATTCATTCAACAAATAAATATCGAGAGCCTACTATCTTCTATGAAGTTTTCTAGGTCCTGGAAATATAGATATCAACAAGACAAGCAAGGTCCCTGCCCCAACAGATTTTTTTAATGCTTTTTATTTTGGAAAAATTTAAACATACAGAAGCAGAAAAGAGTATAATCTTTATTATCATCCAATTTCAACAATAGTCAACTCATGATCAATCTTATTTCATTGATACTCCATCCTCTCATTTTACTCCATTTCAAATTATTTTGACAGTGTAAACATCATATTATTTCCTTGACGGTTGGCTTTATTTGTTCACATTGTTCCTTCCTGGATACTGAGATTTATACCTGTCATCATCTATAGCAGTTTGTACAAGGGAATTTGTAATGCGTGCATATGTGTATATGAATATGTAATGTACCTATACATGCATGTATGTGTATATCTCTTCACCCTCCATCCAATCAATCATTAGTGTTTATTGAGTCTTCCTCATAAGTACACTTAGAATCTACCCATTGGCATTCAACCTAAGCTATACACTGCAGCCAAAGAAATCCATAAAGGTCCCTGCTACTCATGTCACTATTTAAAATGTTTTATTGACTCCTCATTTACCAGGCTGAAGTACAAATGTATTCATAATAATACCTAATTGGAATTTAGCGTGTTTTGTGGTATTAAACACTATGTTAAGTGCTATACGTATATATATATAGAGAGAGAGGGAGAGAGAGAATCAGAGGGAGAGAAAGAGAGGGAAAGGGAGAGAGAATGTTAATCCTCACAATTGAGCATTTCCATTTTATAGCTGATGAAATTAAAGTCTTGAGTTGCCTAAATATATTCAGTTAGTGCTCAAGCATGGTAGAGCTTGAACTCAGATCACTTAACAACAAAGACCACATCTTTAACCACGTTTTACTAAATCTTTCATTAATTGGTCTCTGTCTAGATCTCCAGCTTCATCTCACTTTTCACTCACCTTTCACACTCTACAGTGCTGCCTTACCAAAGTATTTGTAGTTCCCCAAATAAACATAAACAATACTGCATTCTGCAATAAATGAACTGGTATATGCTGAAAAAAAAAACATCAAAACAGGAACATGAATATATTTTCTAGAGAATTTGGGATTTCTTTTCTTTCTTTTAATGTTTATTTTGAGAGAGAGAGCACAAGTGAGCAAGCACAGGAGAGGAGCAAAGAGAGAGAGGGAGAGACAGAATCTCAAGCAGGCCCCGCACTGTCAGCACAGAGCCTGATGCAGGGCTCCAACCCACGAACCGATGATCATGACTTGGGCTGAAATCAAGAGTCAGATGCTCAACCAACTGAGCCACCCCAGCATCCAAGGGATTTCTTTTAAAGTATTAAACCAAACATGATAAGAAAAACCAGACAGAAGGAATTTCCTGCATGTATTTATCATTAGCATTATTTTTATTTTGCATTTCAAATGGCAAAACATTATAATATTTTTGACACACTGGGTCTATAAAATCCTTGATCTATTCCAAGCTGTTGTTTAGTCCATCTATTCCAAAACACACTGCCCCTTATTCTGTCCTGTGCACAAGGAGCCCCTGCTGCTTAGAACATTTACCATGCCCAGCCCTATTCTGTATGTAGCTCCTAATCACACTTTAGGATTTATCTTAAAAATCACTGCTTCTGGGATACCTTTTCTGACTGGGCTGAATGTTCACAATGTTTATTCCTATTTTAATTATATCACCCTGTATTGTTAATAGTTGGCTACCACATTAAAAGATTATGTTCCTTAAAGGCAAAAGCTTTTTTACCATTCACTGTTTTATTCCGAGTATCTTATATATAATAGACAGTGTTTTTCTTTCTTTTTTGCTTTCCTTTCTTTCCTCTCCTTTCCTTTCTTTCTCTTCAAACTCAAGTTTACTAGTTGGCTGCTGGTAAGGGAGGGCGTATACCATGAAAAGTTCAACATTTCAACAGGTGGCGGTTACGAAAGAATACCTATAGAGTTTGTAGGACCAAAAATAGTCAGGATGGTCTTGTCAGGAATTGTTCAGAATTTGCAAGCTAGAAAGTTTTGAGAATAATCAGTGGTCTTATCTTTAGGACACATGACTTTATGTGGAGTTGTTAGGTTAATTTGTTTGCCAGTGGTCTTATTCAGATTACCATGGGTCTGATGAGTTGGTGTTAAGGGTCTGAAGATAGTTTGTGTTGCATGTCATGGGTTTGTACAGTTTTTCTATTTTATGAGTGATAATACGGTTTTGCAAGTTGTGGTTTCTGTTTCAACTTTCAGTTCCCTTTTTGCAACCTAATTGCCAGCTGAATTAGTTTTTCCCTTTATCCAAAGAATAATGACAGAGCTCCTGTCCTCCAAAGGAGTTCCCAGTCTAGGCTATTATAATATAACTTGATATAATAGAGGTACGAATAAAGCATTATGGAGTTCAGAAAAACAACCAGCTTTTTTTTTTAACCTACCATTTTGTTGAAATCTTGCCCTGTGCAAAGCTCTATATATGATAATGAACTAGGCAAGTTACATACATTATTTTATTTAATCCTCAAAACTCCTATGAAATTGAAATTATTTTTCTTATCCTCATTTGAAAGTCAAGATACTTAGATACAAATTGGTTAAATAGCCCATTCAGGGTCACCTAGCTCAGATATGATAGATCTAGGACTTTATTAGACAAATATTTGCTGGGAACTATTCTAGGTGCTTAGCTAATCTCCAAAACAGACCTTTGAAGTAGCTACCACTGTTTATCCTATTTCACTGTGGAGGAAACTGATTCATGGGGAAGTAAAGTAGCTCATCTAAGATCATAGAGCTTGTGACCACTTTGTAGAGGTAGGATTCAGACCCAGGCCACTTGGCTCCATGGGTCATGCACATCACCACTTTGCTGCTTCTGTTGAGCCCTATTCTTGGGCTCTCACATCTTTTTACTTAGCCGCTGTGCTCTTCTGCCTCATTGGTAGAGGAGAAGCTTCCCAAAAGGGTTGAATGTGGGCTGGAGCATGACATTTTTAAGCAGGACACTTCTGGATGGATCAGAGAGGGAAGGTTGTGCCATTTTATTCAGGAGGAATAGCTGGTACAGAGCCCTGGGAGCAGGAAGGCCTTGCTTGTTCAGGAAATGGTGAGGTTTGAGGAATTCAGAGTGCCTTGGGTGAGGAGTTGTGGCAGCTGATAGAGCTAGACACATGTATTGGGACCAGATTAGGACTTTACAGTTGCCCCCTCACTTAACTAAGAGAATACCCCTCTTAATACTGCACTTGGCCCTGATCTACCATTATGGTCATCATGCATCCCCAAAGGAAGGAAGTTTGTCAATAAAGATATTCATGCTGGAGACAAATTCAAAAGAAAAGTTCAAGGAATGTGTTAAGCAAAGAGACTTTTAGGGGGAAAATAGTGCTTAGAGATATTCTTAAGGCAATTGCCTTGCAGAGCATAAGGCCCATTTGAATGTCTATGTCCTTGTAAATTAAAGAAAACATATGTCATCATCTTCAATCAATCCGGCTAACTGAATAAGAGATTTTATTTATGGGGTTCTGGGAGCTGATATGCATTTATTTACTCTTCACATCAATCCCAATAAGGTAGATACTATTCATTTCCCAACTGTGAGATGAGAAAACCGAGGCAGAGAAGACTCCAGGGATTTGGGCATGTCGCACAGTGGAAGGTAGTACAGCCAAAATTTCAACCCAGTTTGCCTAATTTCAGAGCCTTTTCTGCCACGTGACCTCAAGGAGTCTGAAACCTTTTAGCTTGTGGAAGAACAGAACATCCCAAACAGAGCAGGCAGTCAAATGTCTGGAGAGCTAGTAGTTGAGAGAGAAAAGGCAGTGCTGGGACCAAGAGAAGGGGACTTGGCAGAGCTTCATCCATTCCTGCTCCTTTCTGCATCAGACCTTCCCTGTTTGTATGTGTCGTTGGGATACATTGGTTTAAAACAGTATCCTCAGCCAGTGTTACTCCCTGGACAGTAATAGATAGTCCAAAAAGCTAAGGACTGAAATGCTGATTCCCCTTTGGTGATGGAGCTTCAATCAGGTTTGTCGGAACATGAGTGCATCAACCAGTTAGCAGATATATTTGTATTGACCTTTTTGTTACAATCTAGTGATTTGCTTATTTAACTAATGACAGGTGCTCTCATCAGGAGCTGTGACCACAGAAAGATCTTTGCAGATTCTGGACAAGTGACAATCTGTGTCAATTTTGGTTATGGCATTCAGATTCTTAACAGCTTCAGGGAAAAGTGGTGACAGCAGCTAATCAGCCCTTAACTGCACATTCTGAAAATGAAATTATCTTTTTTTTTTTTTTCTATAGAGGGTGCTTGTGGATTAGTTGTATGAACTGATTAACTTAACCTAAGAGTGACCTGTTCCCTTTGGCCCTATGTTTGTCCCTACTAGGGGCAGTGGGTAGGTAGTAAGGCCAACAAGAGCCCGAGTTGTAGTCAGGCCACCAGAGTCTGAATGATGATGCCTTGGCTTATTTGGAGCAAGTTACTTAAGCTTTTTGCACCTAGATTCTTCATTTCTGGAATGGGAATAATAAGATAATACATTATTTAAATTGTCATTTATTGCTTTTTGGTGGTCTTATGCATGGTAATTATCATGGTAACATGCTCATAATGTGAGTTGCAACTCACAGAATGATAAGAAATAATAAATGCTTTTAAGCCACTAGGTGGTGCTTAGTTTGAGTTGGTTAGTTATACAAACTCTAACTGTTACAAACCCCAACACACACTGAGGCTTATAATTTCTATCAACATATACTCTTCTTATGACGCAAACTTTCAGTCCATCATCCATTCAACTAATATTCATAGTTGATTTATATATATAAAAGGAGATTTTTTAAAAAACAAAATTAAGGTAACTCATTGCATCAGAAAATGCTTAAACAACAAGCCTCCCATGCAAGAAAAACAAGACACCTCTAAAAATTATAGCAGCCAATATTTGCTCCTTCCTGAACCTTTTCTATTGAATGCTCCTTCATTCCAATGACATAATAACAACCATCCACTCTGAGCTTCTCTGTTCAAGACATGAATAATAGGGATAGAGAAGCTATTTGACTTAGCTTGATTATATGCCTATGTCTTCAACTAATGAAGAGAGATTTTATTTCCAACATAAGTTGTAGGACAAAGCATGTTATCACAGTAGGTATGTTAAAAGTTGCAACTTTAAAACAGATAACACTAACAAGATTGAAATTCTGATTCTTTTCCTTCAGTAAATGACCTTTGCATATAATTTTCCAGAAGATGGATATTAATTTAATTTGAGAGCTGGATGTCCAAAAGGCAAATTCAAATCACAAAACACTCAAGATCACATAACAAACAAAACAAGTAGAATATCATCATATAAGACTTACTTGGAGCTGAGGAAATAGTAATAATCTATGAGAGCTGCTTAGCTGATAGGTTCTGGCTCAAGGTCTCTCATGAAGTCACAATCAAGATGGCTACTGGGGCCTCAGTCTTTGAAACTTTGTCTGGGGCTGAAGAATCTTCTTCCAAAATGGCTGTTGGTAGGAGTCTTCAATTCTATACCACATGGACCCCTGAGCATAGATGTGTAAGTGTCCTCTATCATATGGCAGTTGGTTTCCCCGAAGGCAGACAATGCAAGAGAGAACAAGCCACAAGTCACAATGTCTTTTATGAATTAGCATGGGAAATCTAACACTGTCACTTTCACCACATTCTATTCTTCAGTCACCATACAGCCTGTATTTGGTGGGGAGGAGAATTAGACCTCATCTTCAGAAAAGAGATGCATCAAAGAATTTGTGGACAAATTTAAAAACCACAGCACTTCTAATGAAGCTAGGTAAGTAGGACATAACTGATCCCTCCAGAAGCCCCAGCAGAGAATTGACTGTTTGCCTGTATATGCTGCCTTTGCGGGTAGAGACTGGTGGTGTGCTCATTAATGTTTAGCAACTGGCTTTCTAGAAAGTAGAATATATGGGTGCATAAATATGTACATAAGTTTTACTGCTATAATGGATATGTAGCACACAACAAATGATAAAATATACAATACTCTTATTATAAATTCCATACAACAAATTGGTTCTGACAGTGTTTTTGCTGATTTTTACCAAATGCTTGTATCTGTAACATTTTATGCATCACTTTCTTACATCTAGACAATCAACAAAACAATAAATGAAGCCCAGCTCTGTAGCAATTGCCACTTTCCATGGTGTAAATGCTCCCAAAATAGCCAATTTCAGGTTATCAACATATCACTGAATGCAGAGTTGGAAAGAGATTTACAGTAACAAATCATTATACAGTATTTCCACAGGCAGATACAATAGCTGTAAATAACCTGAGGTATACAAATAATAATAAAGTAGAATAATTAGGAAGTGATAAATTTTTAGTATTTATTGCCTTTTAAAATACAATTGATGTAATTTTAAGCTTAGTTTTTAATACAAGTTGTATAAACATCTAGCTTGCAAAAATCCTAAAAATAAGCTCTTACAGGCTGCTAACAGCTGGCTCCAACACATCATTGAGTGGAAACACCTTTACCATCCACCACATGAGGAATTTTCAACATTTCAGCTATCAGAATTGAACACATGAAACAAGAAGCACCAGTAGGTTGAGTAATATCAGTCAGAACAAACAAGAGGAAAATGAAACTGATTTAAAAAAAAAACAGGTGAAAATTTGAATTGTTTTTTTTTAATATATTTTTTTAATGTTTTATTTATTTCTAGGAGAGAGAGACAGCGTGAGCAGGGGAGGGTCAGAGAGAGAGGGAGTCACAGACTGAAACAGGCTCCAGGCTCTGAGCTGGCAGTCAGCACAGAGCCCGACGCGGGGCTTGAACCCACTAACCGTGAGATCATGACCTAAGCGAAAGTCGGACGCTTAACCGACTAAGCCACCCAGGCACCCCTTGAATTGTTTTTTAAAAGGCATCTGTAAAGAGATTTCAGTTCAACACATTAAAAAAAATTAAAGAAGTTAGTAGATAAAGAGAAGGATAAGATGATCACCACTGAGACATTAATTAATGATCTGGCAGATAAAAATAGAAATCATAAAAAGAGAAGAGGCAATAACTTGTAATTTTGCAAAGCACATCGTAGTTTAGTACATTATTGATTGTGCCGTCATGATAAAAAATATAGATGCTCAGAATTTTCATGTAAATTCTTGTCTACCTATGCAAATATTTTATATTCCACTTAGCTTCAAAATATGCATATGATATTTTTAATCAATTAAACGTTAATATACTAACACAACAGTAACATTTATGGTTACCATAGTTGGAGAGTCATAATAAACTAAAAAGCTAAAATACTCCTTCATGTATATATTGTACATGTAGAGGTTTTTTTGTGTGTGTACAATCCACTTACATGGTACCATATTTAGGAACATATTCAGAGGAACAGGCACATATTGAATAAAACTTTAACATTTATATTGAAATGCTTATCTTACTTGCTAATATTAGTGGTATATTAGCAGAACCTAACAAGTGTAAGATTATTGAAAACACACAGTTGAAAACTACTCTCTTTAATATTGGCAAATGAATTAATGGCATTAACCATGTGCTAGCTTGTTTCTAAATAAAACCAAATTACACTCTGATATGCTACTTCAGAACCGGCAGAGGGAGCTCAAACATTTTAGCTTTGTTTTTTAACTTACTTTTTAACTTTGTTTTTTAACTTTCCAGCTATAAACATTAAACATGGCAGGTAAAATATGACACATTTTAAGTTTAATTCTTGTATATGTAATAAAGCATGAACACATTCCCATTTACTCATTTCTCAGCTCCTCCACATACATAAACACCATTCGTTATTATTTTTGTAAATATCCTTCCAGAATTTATTTATGAATACACAAACACATATGAATATAAAGTCTCATTCTAATGCACTTTTTTTCTATGCAATAAATAGCATTTCATATACCCTATTCTCTATCTTAGTTTAATCACTAACATATCTTGAAAATCTTTCCGTAGTCTACAACAGAGAACTTACTCGTTTTTTGAAAACATTTGTATAGTGGATAGCAAGCATCTTATGAATATATCATAATTTATTTACATGTTCTTATTTGGTGAACTTTTGAGTTCTGATATTTTTCTATTGCAAATACTTGTCCGATAATAACCCTATATACATGTGCCATGTTGTATATGTAAAGAGTATATCTGAAGGATAAAGTCCCAAAAGTGGGATTGCTAGGTAAAAGGACATATGAGTTTGCAATATTGATGGATATTGCCAAATTACCATATATGAAGATTTTTACCAATTTATATTCTCTCAGGAGCAGTGTACCTAATTCATCACAATATAGTCAACTGAATGTTATCAAAATTCTGAATTTTGCCAATCTGATAGTGACATGTATATAGGTATAATGTACATTTCTCTATGAGTGAATTGAACATCAGTGTCAGAGCCATTTGTATTTCTTTTTCATGAACTTACTGTTCATAATATTTTGCTCACTTTTCCATTGGTTTGTTGGTCCTGGTTACATTGCATTCTCTCCTTATTAGGGCAATTAGCCCTTTGTGATATGTCTCCACTTTGTTGTCTTTTGACTTATGGTATGTATTTAGCATGCAGAAATTTTCATATTTACATAGCCACACTTATCAATCTTGTTTACAGCCTTTTAGATTTTGAGTCACAATTAGAAAATCCATCCCCACTCCCAGGTTATAAAGAGTTCTCCCATGTTTTCTTCCAATAATTTTATGGGTTTTTTTTTCATTGATTTTTGGATTTGAACTTTATTCTGAAGTACAATGTGAATTATAGACCCAACTTCTTTTTTCCAAATGGGTACCAAAATGTCTCAAGACTTCCCGTTAATGGTATAACATCTTAATGACTTCACAAAAAAATCATGGCCACTAATAAATGAATTCAATAAATTTGCAGGATACAAAATCAACATTAAAAATTAGTTGCATTTCTATACATAAACAACAAAAGGAAACAAAACAGTCCCATTTACAATAGCACCAAAAATAACAAAATACTTACGAATAACTTTAACCAAAGAAGGTAAAGATCTATACACTGAAAACTATAAGAAAAAAATTGAAGGAGACTCAACTAAATGGGACAATGTCCCAGTTTTATGCATTAGAAAAGTTAATATTATTAAAATTTCCATACTACCCTAAGCTATCTACAAATTCAGTTGAATCCTTATAAAAATTCCACTGGCATTTTTCACAGAAATAGAAAAGGTAAGCCTAAAATTATATGAAATCACAAAAGACCCCAAGTAGCCAAAGCAATCTTGAGAAAAAACAAAGTGAGAGGCATCATACTTCTTGATTTCAAACTCTATTTCAGAGTTATCGTAATCAAAACAGCATGGTACTGACATAAAATCAGACATACAGACCAATGAAACAGAATTAGGAACCCCAAAATCAACCCATGCATATATGATCAATTAATATTTGACAAGGGGCCAAGAATCATGAGAAAACGATAGTCTCTTTGATAATGGCATTGGGAAAGTATGCAAGACAATGAATGAAATTGGACTCCTATCTTAAAACACTCACAAAACCAACCTGAAATAGATGAAGGACGTAAGGTATATAAGACCTGAAACTGTATAACTGCTTAAAAAAAATATAGGGGAAAACTCCTTGACTTTGGTTTTGTGAAAGATTTTTTGGATAGGACACCAAAACTGAAAGCAACAAAACAGAAATCAACAAGTGAAATTATATCAAACTAAAAAGCTTTTGCTAGCAAATTAAATGATCAACAATATGAAAAGGCAACTTATTTACCTATATGCAAATCATTATTGGATAAGTAGTTAATATCCAAAATATATAAGAAACTCATACAGCTCAATAGCAAAAAATGCCAAATAATATCATTAAAAGTGGGACGAGGGTGTGAACACATTTTTCCAAAGAGGACATACAGATAGCCAACAGACACATGAAAAAATTTTCATCATCACAAATCATTAGGGAAATGCAAATCAAAATCATAGTGAGATATTACATCACACCTGCTAGACTGACTATTATCAAAAAGCCAAAAATAACAAGTGTTGGTAAGAATATGGGTAAAAAGAAACCTTTGTGAAAAATTGATGAGAATGTAAATTGGTGCAGCTTCTATGGAAAACATTATGGAGGTTTTTCAAAAGACTAAAATTAGAACTACCATATGACGCAGCAATTCTACTTCTAAATATTCATTCAAAAAAAGTGAAAACACTAATTTGAATAAATATGCATTCCCATGTTTATGGTAGCATTATATGCAACAGCCAAACATGGCAACAGCTTAAGTGCCAGCCAACAGATGAATGGATTAAAACATGTCCACACACACGCCCGCATGCGCGCACGCGCGCACACACACACACACACACACACACACACACACATACACACAGAGGAATATTATTCCACTATAAAAAACAATGACTTCTTGCCATTTGTAACAACATGGATGGAACTTGAGGGCATTATGCTACCTGAAATACGTCAAACAGAGAAAGACAAATACCATATAATTTCTCTTATATGTGGAGTCTTAAAAAAAAAAAAAAAGACAAGCTCACAGATACAGAGAACGTATTGGTGGCTGCGAGAGAACCAATTGTTGGGTCGGGGGGTGGAGTCATGATGGGTGAACTGATTAAAAAGTAGAAATTTCTGGGGGCACCTGAGTAGCTCAGTCAGTTGAGTGTCCAGCTCTTGATTTCAGTTCTGGTCATGATCTCATAGTTCATAAGCCCCATATGGGACTCTGTGCTGAACATGCAGAGCCTGCTTGGGATTCTGTCTTCCTCTCTCTTTGGCCCTCCCCCACTTATAATCTCTCCTTCTATCTCTCAAATATAAACAGTTTAAAAAAGTACAAATTTCCAGTTACAAAGTAAATAAGTCATGGGGAGATTAGGTACAGCATAGTGAATATAGTTATTAATACTATATTGCATATTTGACAGTTGCTAAGAAAGTGGATGTTTAAAGTTCTCATCAAAGGGGCATCTAGGTGGCTCAGTCAGTTAAGTGTCTGACTCTGGATCTCAGCTCAGGTCTTGATCTCAGGCTTGTGAGTTCAAGCCCTGAATTGAATTGCATGCTGAGCATGGAGCCTACTTTAGAAAAAGAAAAAATTAAAATTTTTTAAAAATAAAGTTCTCATCAAAAGAAAAAACATTTGGAACTATATATTATGACTGATTTGGGTTGGCTTACTGTGGTGATCATTTTACATTGTATACAAATATTGAATCATTGTATTGTACACCAGAAACTAATATGTTATATGCCAGTCATACTTCAATTTTAAAAAAGATCTGTTGACTATATTTATGTAGGTCTATTTCTAGTCTCTCTGTTCTGTTCTATTGGTCCATTTGTCTCTTCTTTGACCAATACCATACTGTCTTGATTACTATAGCTCTAGAGTAAATCTTTTAGTTCTTCAACTTTGTTATTTTCCTTCAATGCTTAGTTGGTTATTCTGGGTTTTTTTCCCATACAAATTTTAGAATCCGTAAAATAACTGACTGGCATTTTGTTTGGGATTATACTATATCTATAGATTAAATTGGGAAGAACTGACATCTTGATGCTACTGAGTCTTGCTATGTATGAACATTGAATATCTCTCCATTTAGATTAGCTTCATAAAATCTTTCCTTGCTGTTTGGAATTTTCCTCATATAGCTCTTGAACATATTTCATTAGATTTATACATAGGTTTTCCCTAAGGGGGCTGCTAATTTAATGTGGTAAATGTATTTTTAGTTTCAAATTCCACTTGCTCATGGCTGGTATATAGGAAAGCAATTGATTTTATATCAACCTGTATCCTGCAACCTTTCTACAATCACTTATTAGTTCAGGAGGGTTTTTTTTTTTTTTTGTCAGTTTGGGGGGATTTTCTACATAGACAATCATGTAATCGATTAACAAAGACAGTTTTATTTCTTCCTTCACAATCCGTGTAACTTTCATTTCCTTTTTTTATATTATTACATTAGCTAGGACTTACAGTATGATGTTGAAAAGCAGTGATGCAGGAGACATCCTTGCCTTATATGTGCTGTTAACAGGAAATAGTTTTTCACTATTATGTATGACATGAGCTGTCAGGTTTTTGTAGATGTGCTTTATCAAATTGAAAAAGTTGCCCTTCTATTCCTAGTTGGCTAAGAGTGGTGTTTGTTTTGTTGTTATTTAAAGGCAGTTAACATCACTGGACTCACACTATTTTTCCTATGGAGGGCAGCAGCTGCAATCTCTGTTCAGATCTTTTGGCCTTATCTTGGTTACTTTACTTTATTTATTTATTTATTTACTTACTTACTTACTTACTTACTTACTTACTTACTTACTTACTTATTTATTTATTATTTGAGAGAGAGAGAGCATGAGCAGGGAATGGGAACAAAGGGAGAGACAGAGGAAGAGAGAGAGAGGGAGAGAGAGGGGGAGAGAGAGAGAGAGAGAGAGAGAGAGAGAATCTCAAGTAGGCTCCATGTTGAGCAGAGCCCAATACAGGGCTCAATCCCAGGACTCTGGGATCATGACCTGAGCTGAAATCAAGAGTCTGCTGCTCAACCAAATGAGCTACCTGTGTGCCCCTGGGTTACATTAAATATGGCCTGAACAGTTAGAGCTTAGACTTCAACTAAAATTTAAGCAGAGTATTTGGAACTCTCCACTCTGGACCCCTCTTGTATTAAATTTTCCTTCTTTTCTTTGCAGCTATAGTTGTCATCCCAAACTCTATGCTTTGTTTATTTCTTTAAGCCAATGTAGGTTTCTTTTCAAAATTTAGCTCCTTCACAGGAGCCTGTCCTCAGGATAGAAATTATATATAAATATCTAAACCTATGGCCACTTCTTTCAAGTGTTGCCCTCCTTCCAGCTTCTACCTGATTTTGGCCACTCTCCAGTTCATTCAGGTAGTTGTTTTCTAAGGAGTTTTTAAAAGTATGATGTATTTGAATGGTTACTCTAGTGTCAGTGCAGAGAATTGGGTTTAATGAACAAAGGTTGGATGGAGGAAATTCCAAGTAATAAACTAATGATGACCTGAAATGGAATAATGAGCATAAGAATAGGGAAGGCAAAAAATTAGGAACATCTACAAGCTCATATTAAGAGTGTTGTAACTCTGAACTGCCACATTTGACCCATCTAAAATTTTCTCTATTTTATAGGGAGAATCCAAAATGTAATTGAGATAATAGCAACTAGAATTATTAATTGTCACAAAAAATCATAAATGAGGTAAAAATAAAAAGAATTAATGATAGGTTGAAGCAAAAATATTTGTTCCATTTCTCCTTAGTTTCCACTACAGACGGTAAATCCAAGCATTTCATGGAGTACCATTGACATTGACTGCAGACATGTATCAGATTACATAAGAATTTTGTCAACTACTAGCAATAGAAACCTGACTTCTATGGCTTAAAACTTAGAGGTTTTTCTTCTACATAAAAGAAGTTCAAATGTGGGCTCTCTGTACTGGATGGAGTTTCACAAAGACAGCAAGAATCCAGGACTTTCTATATATCTACAGTGCTTTTCCTGATACATGGCTCCTATCCTCAATGTCACAAGATAGCGACAGGAATTGCAACCATCATGTATTCATGCAAATGCCTCCCTGCAGGAATACCCCATCTAGACACTCAAATAAGCATTAGGAAATTACTTCCTTTATCTATCACCTGTCCTTTTATCTGGATTGGAAATAGGTTTTGACATTTTCTTCCCTCCTGGTGGCAAGATAGCTACTAGAAATAATGATCGTACATTCTCCAAGTTTAGTGATTTCAGTGGAAAGAGATCACCTGTTTCTTCATTTTAGAAAGAGTCATAAAAGGGATTCATGATCCTTTTATTCCTATTCCTATAATCATTGTAGATAGGGTATGTGCTGTTCTCATTGAAAACATCTGTGCTGTGGTCCTCATCTTCCTGGGTCAGTCCCAGCTAAACCATATGAACTGAGTTGGGAGAGGCATGTCTTCCCAAATTAGAGTCAATGCAAGAGAAGGGATGAATGGATGCCAGGCAGGCAAAAACAACAGGCCTGGTGCAGAGGGTAAAAACTTTGAAGTTTAATTTAGGTATTTTCAGTCTAGAAATGAAAAGACATAATAGACAAAATACTGGTGATCTATGAATCCCTTGAATGATTCCTATTCTCTTCAAGATTATTCAGTAACAATGTCCACAAGGAGAAAGTATACTCCAAGCCAGTGCTGGTAATACTTTGAGCATTATGAAAAGCTTTTGTAGTTCTAAAAACAATGATCAATATACCAAGAAGATTTTCATAAGTATACTATTTATAGGGATATTTATTTGTGGTAACTCTTTTCATACCTAAATCAAAGAGATTTGAAATGATGCACTATCATAAATTAATCCTTTCAACACCCTGTATTGTACAAGATTATGAGCAGAATAGGGCTCAGAGCAGTGATGTGGGTTTTTTCCAAGGTCACGAATGGAATTAGTAGCTAACCAAAGTTGCAGACTCCCAAAATATGACTCATTTTGCTCCACATTTCTATACCTTATTTTAGTTTATCACAATGACTGTTCCTTTTTAGCATTTTCTTGTAGGTGAAAGGCAGAAAATGAAAATGACCATACGTTTGAAGCTCAGCATCATCTGCCCTAGGGAAATAATAAACAAAAGAGGAGAGCACAGATACTCAAATGAAAGCAAATAGGGCACAGCAAAAAAAAAAAAGTATGAGGAAAATTTGCCCCTAGCAAATAACGAATAGTGATGTATAAATTGAGGTATCAAAACGTACAGTATTTGCCATGACAGTGAGTATACTTAGGGCTGGCTGTCTTATTTTGTTTTAACATAATGTCATACTTATAGAAAAGTTTCAAAAATAGTACAAAGAAATCCAGAAAAACCTACACTCAGATTCCCCAAATGTTAACTTTTATTGTCACATAATCTTCTTTGTTCTCTCTCTCTCTCTACATGTGAATGTGCACACACACACACGCACACACACACACACACTCAAACACTTCTGAATCACTTAAGTTGCAGATACAATACTTCTTTCCATCTATATACTTCAGTGTGTATTTTCTAAAACCAGGAACATTTTCTTATATGACCACAGCACAACTTTCAAAATTGGAAAGTTAATACTGATACAACACTATTACCTACTATACAGCCTTTATTCACGTTTTACCAATAGATCAGTAATAGCAATTATAGCAGAAGAAATTTAGAATCATGCATTATATTCAGTTGTTTTATCTCTTTACTTTTCTTGAACATGGAAGTCCTAAGACTTTTTTTGTATTTCATAAAGCTGACGTCATTGGAGAGCACAGGACAATGACTTTGTAGACTGTCTTTCAAATTAGGTTTTGTCTGATGTACTCTTGTTATTAGATTCAAGTTACACAGGAATATCACAGAAAAGATACTGTGTTCTTCACAGTGTACCACATTAGGAGGCAGATGCTGTTCATTTTTCTCACTATTTGTGCTTAACCTTGATTGTTTGTCTAAAGGGGTATCTGTCATGTGTCTCCACTGTAACATTATTACGCTACCTCTTATAATTAATAAATGACTTTTAGAAAGATACTTTGAGATTCCCTGGGTTTCATCTATGTCAAGTTTAAAGACTTGAAAATAGAGTCCTAACTCTCAGTTTCTTTCAAATTCTTCCTCATAAAACATAGTTAAAAGACTCAGTGCTGTTAAAAACAAACAAACAAACAAACAAAACTCCAATGATGAGACGTCTCTTTCTGCTCTTTCATTACTAGGGGTTTTTGCAGCTTGGGGTTTTTCCTGCCTCATCACTTGTGACAGGAAGAAATCGAACTCTTGTTTCTTATCCTTATCTCCAGTTTAGGGCTGCCTTTTTAACTTTTGCATTCTCATCTAAATTTAGATGTTGAATTCTTCTTAAATTCATTGCAAGTTGGAGAAGTCCAATTACTTGTTCTCAAGCAATTAAGTATTTCCTATTACAAAACTTATTTAGTCTCAAACTGTATTATCTGGTCCTTTAGTTCTCTGAAAGAAAACTATTAGAGATGAAGTTTCTGTAACTTACATACTAATCAAAAGAAAAATTTCTGGAATTAGAATATAATGAAATTATACTGCTGGAAGTCATACATGTTTAATCTTTTTTTAAAATGTTTTTAAATTTATTTTTGAGAGAGAGAGACACAGACAGACAGAGCATGAGCAGGGGAGGGGTAGAGAGAGATGGAGACATAGAATCTGAAGCAAGTTCCAGGCTCTGAGTTGTCTGCACAGAGTTCGACACAGGGATCGAACTCTTGAATTGCAAGATCATGACCTAAGCCAAAGTTGGCCGCTTAACCCACTGAGCCACCTAGGCGCCCCTATTTAATCTTTAATCTATGTTGTGCCAGTTAGGTACTCCTGAGCTATGTCTCTGAGCCTCAGTGCTGCTTACGTAAAAAATGAGTGGTCATTTTCTATCTAATCTCTAAAGTACATTCGACCTCTAAAAATTTAATAAGTCATGACCATATCTTACACAGTCATCTACTGGACTGTGTTAGTGGCTGCCTTCCCTTGTCTTGGCTTGTTTGTCTAACCCTAATCTCCTAGCTATTAGGAGCATTTGCTGTTAGCAACTCATAGCTGTCCCCATCTCAGGAAAATTGCTCTTTTCCTTTCAGCAAAACAGAAGACTGAAGCAGCCACACCCTGAAGGGCTAACATGGGGCACAAAAGTTGGCCCCTTCCCTCAAGATGGGATGAGAAATTCCTGGGGGACTGTACTAAAGTTGAAGCTGATGTCTTGATGAGATTACATCCTTCTTAACCTTTTCCCATGTACTGTCTTGCCTCTTTCACTCACCTTCTCTTGAGATCACTTCCTCAACTAATCATTTCAATAAGATTCCTCATCTCAGGCTCTGCTTCTAGGACTTGATACAAGAAAGCCTCTACAGCAAGCATTCAGGAAATCTTTGTGGACTAAGTGAATGAATGAATGAATGAATGAATGAAGTTAATTTGTTCTGTGTTCATCATAAAAGTTACAGACAAAGCCTAAGATGTCTCATATAGTTTTTAGCAATTACTATGTGTTGGGAATATTTCCTAGGAAGTACTATGAATGTGTCTGTAAACTTGCTTCTTTCTGTCTTTTCTGATAAAATTTATTGGTTCATTTGCACAAGGAGCTTCCTGCAGACGCTTATTCAGTGTTTAGAAGAGGATGGACTTAACAACTAGCCCAAGTGGTCAAAGTAATAAACTCAATATTTAGGGAGGAAAGGAAAGCTGCTAGCTCATATTCCCAGAGTTCAGCACCTTTAATTAATTATTTATTTCTAATATAAGGGGGTACATTATCAACTTATTAACAATACAATATTAAGAATGTATGAGAAGACAGTGCAGTAAGTGCCCAAATGTGAAGCTAACTTTCAATTATTCAGTGATAGAGAGGAATAATGTAAATGAGTAGGTTGGAACGGATTATACAGCTTGTACCAAGCCACAGAGAACAGACAAAACTCATTTATCAACATATCTTTTTTTAACTAATAACCGAGTGTTTTCTCTTAAAGTGGAAAAAGCAGTTGTATAAATTATTAAACTTTTCACTACAGAGAAATTGTCTGTAATTACTCTTCAGAACAATCACAAATACAAGAGCTACTCCTGTTTCATTAGAATAGTAAAGTCCCGGATATGGTGGGTTGGATTCTATCTCTTCTGGTGCATGGACCCTGTTCTCTACTCAGCTCTAGATATCAGTTTCCAGTCCTGAAATTATCTTTCAGGGGGTCTTTAGTTGTTAATGAACACCTGTTTGGAGATCATTTGGACATTCTCATTAAATGTAGTATAAATTTTACCATTTTTTCATTTGTGCTTCTTGCAGTAATGTGGTTGAATTGAAAAAACTGTTTTTCATTAATAATTTTTCCATGATTAAGCTACATTTACATGTTATTGTGGGGATTTATGTATTACATACAACCAAAAAGCATTAAGGTTTTAGTAATCATGAACAGAAAACTCAATTTTCTTTTCTGTTTATTAAAGAATGTAAGAGAATATGTATGTATATCATTCTGCTTATTAGAGAATACAGGATCTACCAAAGTGGTCTTCAACCCAGTTCAATCTGAATATTTTAAATTTCTTGAGTGAAATAGCTGTTTCTTAAAATGTTCCTATTTCCCACAGTGCCTGGCAGACAGCAGGCATTTTTCAACTCACCTTGAAAAACATAGTTTAAAACTCCTTGTATTTGTTTGATAGAGTTTTCATAACAAGGTAACACAGACTGCATCATGTACACAACAGAACTTTATTTCTCACAGTTCTGACCAAGGTATCATCAAGTTGGGTTTCTTCTGAGGCCTCCTTGGATTGCAGATGTATGTCTTCTTGCTGTGTCCTCAAGTGGTCTTTCCCCTGTGTGCATGTCTATGTCCTGATCTCCTCTTCTCATAAGGATACCAGGCTTATCAGATTAGGGCCCACCCATATAATAACTTAATCACATCTTTAAATTCCCTATCTTCAAATACAGTCACATTCTAAAGTACCGGAGGTTAAGACTTCAACATATGAGTTCTGAGGAACACAGTTCAGCCCATTACATTCCTTTATGTTAGTCTCATACATTTTAACTTTTATCAAGTTTGTATACTAAAACAAAAATAAATACTTAAGTTATCTTTTTTAATTTAAGATTTTGATTTTAGGGGTGCCTGGGTGGCTCAGTTGGATAAGTGTCTGACTTTGGCTCAGGTCATGATCTCGTGGTTCATGAGTTTGAGCCCCACATTGGCCTCCCTGCTGTCAGCACAGAGCCATCTTTGGATCTTCTGACCCCTTCTGTCTCTCTGCCCTTCTCCCACTTGTGCTCCCTCTCTCTCTTTCTCAAAAATAAATAAACATTAAATATATATATATATATATATATAATTTTTATTTTATTTCACTTTTTTTTATTTTTGAGAGAGAGATAGTTTGCACAAGCCAGAGAGGCAGGAGGTGGTAAGGGAGACAGAGGAGGGGGAGGGGAGAGAGAGAGAGAGAGAGAAAGAGAATCTTAAGCAGGCTCCACACTCAGCATGAGCTCGTGCCCTACTTCGGGTGAGCCCCACTTCTCTGTCTGTCTCTCTCTCTCTGTCTCTCTCTCTCTCTGTCTCTCTCTCTCCCTCTCACCCTCTTCTCCTCCTGGGATTCTCTCTTTCTCTCTCTCTGCCCCCTGATCACTTACACCCTCTCTGTCTCTCAAAAAAAATAAAAATAAAAAAGAGAGAGAGAGTTGGACGCTCAACCAATGGAGCCACCTTGAGGTACACCTTAAATTATTTTAAAATAAGTTATGAATTATAGAATCATCCTTTTTCTGGCATTTGGAAAACTAGGTATACTAATTATAATTTAGTAGTTGTTAAAAGCTCTATAATTGTTCCATATGTGCAGAAGCAAATATTAATGAGGTTAATGAGGAAAAAAATGAGCTTCCATTTCTTAAACACCACCTATAAATAAAATACAGAATTCTCTGACTAAGATAAATCTGGGTCTTTTCATTAATATCTCTTTTATTTACTTATTTTTTGAGAGAGAGCAAGCACAAAAGAGAGGCAGAGGGAAAGGGGGAAAGAGAACCTTAAGCAGGCTCCATACCCAAGACAGAGCCCGACTTGGGGCTCAATCAAAAGTAGGATGCTTAACCAAGTGAGCCACCCAGGTGCCCCTAAAAATCATTTTAAGTGTAACATAAGTAAGGAAAAACCTGGGAGTGTTCTGAACAAAATTACTTCTTTTGTTGTAATTATAATGAAATCTATTTCATTTATATGAGAAACTGTTTTGAAAAAGGTAAAAAGAAGTTAGAATAAACTGAACTTTGGAATTTTGGTTTTTAAAAAAATAATTATTTAATTTTTGTTTAAGGCGAGTCAAGTGAAGCAGTAGGAGTAGAGAAGGAACAAAGAAATCTGTAGCTGGCTGTGATCAATTAATTGTAAATACCACTGCACTCCAACCAGCCTCTGACTCTTTTTTTTCAAACAATAAAGACTTGGATCATCTAAACATAATGATCTAATATCCTGGGAAAATGGAAAGAAGGGACAATTATCTTCTTTATGTGTATGTAAATAAGTGCCCAAGTCACCTATTACAGAGGCCTCTATATCAACTTTATAATATATGGGTATCTTGCCTATGATGAAAATACATATTTCAAGAATATATACTTGATATTGGATTGAGACTGTTCAACTTAGGGCTAGCTATATATAGCCTTTTTGTAGATGCTATTATGAGGTTGAAGAAGTTCCTGTCTATTCTAGGTTTTGAGAGTTTTTGTCATTGAATTTTGTCCATTGCTTTTTTTTTTTTTTTGCACTTATTGGTAATGATCATGTGGTGTTTTTCTTTAGGCTGTTAGTATAGTGAATTACAGTGATTGGATTTCTCACAGTGAACCAACTAGCCCTGTATTCCTGGGATGAACCCCGCTTGGTTGTGGTGTAATATCCCTTTAATATGTTGTTGGATCTTATTTGCTAATATTTCAATGAGGATTTTATTTATTTTTTATTTTTTTAATGTTTTTTAATTTTAATTCTAGGAGAGAGAGAGAGAGACAGCGTGAGCAGGGGAGGGTCAGAGAGAGAGGGAGATACAGTCTCTGAAACAGGCTCCGGGCTCTGAGCTGGCAGTCAGCACAGAGCCCGATGCGGGACTCGAACCACGAGATCGTTACCTAAGTGAAAGTTGGACGCTTAACCGACTAAGCCACCCAGGCGCCCCTCAATGAGGATTTTAGCATCTGTGTTCTTGAAGGTATGAGTCTGAGTTTTCTTTTCTTCCGGTCTCTTTGTCTGGATTTGTGTACAAGAGTAATTCTGGCCTCATTAAGTGAGCTGGGAAGTATCTTTTATTCTATTTTTCCATTTATTTTTATTTATTCTAGTTTTTGCTTCTATGGTCTGGAAAGAATGTATGAAATCATTTTTATTTCTTCTTTAAATGTTTGCTAGAATTCTCTAGTGAAATAATCTGGGCTAGATATTTCTTTCTCAGATTTTAAAACATGAATTCAGTTTGTTGAGTCGTGATAGGATTATTATGATTAGATAAGTTTTAGTAGTTTGTAGTTTTCAAGGATTGGTCCTTTTAGTCTTAGGTGCATAGGAGTTATTAAATTGATGTGCAGAGAATTATTTATAATATTCCCTTATTTTCCTTTCTTGTTATTCTTTTATTGTTTGTGGGATCTGTAGTGATATCCTCCCTCGTATTCCTGATATTAATTTTTTGTACTGTTTCTTCTGTTTTGCTAGAAGTTTATCAATTCTATTATTCTTTTTAAAAATCTGTTTTTAATGTTTATTTATGTTTGAAAGAGAGAGACAGAGCACAAGTGGGGGAGGAGCAAAAAGAGAGGGAGACACAGAATCCAAAGCAGGCTGCAGGCAGGCTCTGAGCTGTCAGCACAGAGCCTGACTTGGGGCTCAAACTTGTGAACCGTGAGTGAGATCATGACCGGAGCCAAAGTCGGAGGCTTAACTGACTAAGCCACCCAAGGCGCCCTTCAATTCTATTCTTTTCAAAGACCCTGTCCCTTGTTTCGATGACTTCATTGTTTTTCTGTTTTCTCTCTTTTTTTCTATTTCAACTTGGTTGATTTCTGCTCTAGTCTTTGTTATTTCCTTAATTCTTTTTGCTTTTGGTTTTTCTCTTGCTAATTCCTGAATTAGAAACTTACATTATTGATTTGAGACTTTTCTTCCTTTCTAATATAAATATTTAATGCTATAAATATCCTAGTAGGCACTGATTGAGCTACTGTCTTTCAGTTTTAAGATTCATTGTATATTAAGATTATTAGCCCTATGTCCATCTTATATGTCATCAATATTTTTCCCTGTTTGTCAGTTTATGACTATTTATGGTTTTTTTGTCATGCAAAATTTTTAAATTTTTATGTAGTCAAATTTATTATTTTCTTATTGTCTCTGGATTTTGAATCATGATTAGAAAGTCTTTCATTACACCAAGGTTAAAGAGGAATTCACTCATGTTTTCTTTTTTTGAAAATTTATTTTAAACATTTATTCATTTTTGAGAGACAGAGACAGAACGCCTGCGGGGGAGGCTGCAGAGAGAGAGACACACATAGAATCTGAAGCAGGCCCCAGGCTCTGAGCTGTCATCACAGAGCCTGATGCAGGGCTCAAACTCATGAACCATGAGATCATGACCTGAGCTGAAGTTGGACACCTAACCCACTGAGCCACCCATGTCTTCTTTTAGTACCTTTAAATTTTTTTAATTTACATTTAGATTTCTAATCTATTTGGAGTTTAGATATGGATCTAATTTTATCTTTTTCCAAATGGTTACCTAGTCGTCCACATACTTTTATGTTCTGGGGTTAATGGAAAACTCAGCAACCAGAAATGAATGAATGGATAAATGAATGACAAGATTATTGAGAATACAGACTCTTCAGGAATTAAGTTTGGGATCGGTCCACCAGGTGATGAGCCCCAGCTAGCTGATATCTTTCCTGAGAGCAAGCAAGATGTGGAAAGTATAGTAGGAGAAAGAAGTCCCAGATGTCAATACAGACTCATGGCCAATTACAAAAGCTGAGGCTATAGCAGCTTTGCATATTTTCTGTTTGCTTAAATGCATGTATTAGTGACTTTCTTCCGTCTCATTTATGATTTTATATACGTGTTTTTGAAGGTTACATTTACAGTGTAGCCTTTAGGTAACAGAATATTCAATTGGCCTATGATCGAATTATAATACAGTAATTACAATAACCCTTGGAACCGTGTGTCTGTCCATTTTGGGAAAAGGGTAAGAATTTTCACGTGTACAGAGGACAGCTGGTGGAGAACTTGAATTGTTTTGTCGTTGAGTAGAGGTCTAAATGCGTGGACAAAAGTGTATATGGAAGCTGAAAAGCCAGAGAATGGGCTGTGAGATTATCGATCTACTTGGTAATATTACAGCTGGACTGTAAACACTAGCGAGACCCTCCAGGCAATAGCAGCAGGAACCTAAGTCCCTTCCAGATTCCTGCCTTCCAATATTATTATTTAGAGCAGATTAGCAGCTGGTTGTTCAGAGGAGCTCCAGGCATACCCTAAGGTTATGATCTCCCTACCAGAAGCCTGAACTGCTCTGCCCTGCCTACACTTTCTGGCAACGTTGTATCACTTCTAGAAACCAGCTCCAGCCCACTCACAACTGCCAGTAATGGTGCACCCTTTTCTGCAGACGGGTATCAACCTGGACTCAGGCAACTTCTTTGGCTGCCAGCAGCTATGTGCTGCTATTGTAGCCACTTTCTCTCTGAAGACGTCAGGATCTCAGCCCGAAGCAGGGAATAGCCTGCTCCTGGTGATTAGTTCCTTTATTATCTATGGTTTCACAGTCTACAAAAAGTAGCTGCTTTTTTACACCTGACATTTCAGAACTCTTTTTACTCATTTTGGTAGATGACCACCTTCTACCTTCTAGCAACTCTTCATATTGTATCATTTCTGTCTCAACAACCGGTGTGATTTCTGTCTCCTCACTGGACTCTGACTCACAAACCCTTTGAAGAGAGTATCATTTTTTTTTTTAAATCGTAAATTGCCTATTGCTTTTTGGTTCACTAGATTAGGAATAAATGTCCTACATCAGATTGCATTTTGTTTTAGAGTGTACTTTCTGTTCTCTAAGCTCCTGTCCCCAAAAAAGAAGATGTGCTATGGAACCTGATTTTATCTATTATGAAATACACAATAGCAACCTTTGTACTTGAGTAAGTGTAAAAGTTTTGTGAAGCATTGAGTAAATAATTGCCTAAAGTCACCGAGTGAAAATTGATGACGGCTCATAAATGTTATCGGTTGGTGCAAATGAATCAGCAGCAAGTTTACTGCTTTTTAAAGTCTTTCATTTTCAGAACTATAAAAAATTCATTGTAACTCTCATTGGTTAGAAAAACCAGTCTCTTTTTCCCCCTGCAACAGACATTTTCAACAAGAGGATTTGTGACTGATTCCTGAGATCTAAATACAATGCAAAAATTTTGGATGGCTTTTTCAAAAAAAATGAAAATCTTTAACGTATAATAATCAAGACAGAAACTGGCTCTTAGAGTTAGACTGAGCTTCTGCTCTCATTAAAATAAGTTGCAGGGACACCTGGGTGGTTCAGTTGGTTAAGCGTCCGACTTTGGCTCAGGTCATGACCTCACGGCACATGGGTTCAAGTCCTGCATCAGGCTCTGTGCTGACAGCTCAGAGCCGGGAGTCAGCTTCAGATTCTGTGTCTCCCTCTCTCTCTGCCCTTATCCTGCTCGTGCTCTCTTTCTCTCAAAAATAAACATTTAAAAAAAATTTTTAAAGCTGTAAACACTAACTGATGTTATAGAGAAGTGGTTCTCAGACTTTAGCGTATACTAAATCACCTGTGGGGGTGGGTTAAAATCTGGGTTGCTGGATCCCACCTAAAAGTTCCCTATTCAGTAGGCATAGGGCAAGGCCTGGGGATCTGCATTTCTAACAAATTTTCATATGATGCTTATCTGGGGCCCACGCTTTAAGAACCAATGTTTTCTAGGGCAACCACTTGGGACCTACTTTCTCTATTTTCTCTCATTTCTCTCTCTTTCCTTCCCTTTAGTCCCAAACTGTTTGCACTTGGTATTATTATCTGGCGTTCCATATTCTTCGCACCACATTCTGCCTTAAATTCCTGTAACTCTTTTTTCAACATTTTTTACAAGTTAGCACATTTTTTTCTCTTTCTTTCCTCAATCACCTCACCTTGACATCTCCCATTGCCAAAGCCTTTTAATTGCCTGCCCTAATGTCCAGTGTTATGCTATACTAACTTAAATTACAGCCCTGTAGCCAA
Organism: Proteles cristata cristata; assembly: GCA_017311185.1. NCBI lineage: Eukaryota > Metazoa > Chordata > Mammalia > Carnivora > Hyaenidae > Proteles > Proteles cristata. The sequence continues at coordinate 602,344 of JAESUZ010003161.1, read as the reverse complement.
TGTCCCTCTTCTTTTCCCCTCTCTCCCTCTCTGTAGATCTCAAACACACTTTTCTATTCTTAGTAATGAATGGTAGGAATGAGAGATGAGTTTAGGGTACGTTGATATGTTCAAGTTAATCTAGGAGAACTAGGAGGACATGAAGCATTAATAATCCACTTAGAATCCTCCTTGGAATCTATCATTTCAGAAATTTATGGAATGATCTCTCTTCTGCATGTTATATAATCTTTATTTTACTCCTCTGCATCTGTCTTTCATGTGTCATGTGGGTAGCAGTGTTAAGAACGGGATTGCAATGTTTCCTCTATGTTTAGACTTGATATATCTTTCCTACCATTGTTCCTGATGCTTTTCCTCACTTTCTGCTTTTTATGATCTGATCTTTGCCTCTTGGTCCAATGATTGATATTACTCTTCTAATACTAACTAGAGGATCATATCTGCTTATATGTGTCCCCTCTGAGTAAGCCCTATTTCTGGGACCATGATGTAATGACTTAGTTTTGTACAAATTGGTTTTAGAGTAGCAAAAGTAAGCACTCTGACACATATGTCTTCTATATTTTATTGCGTGACTTACAGTGTTACATTTGCAGCAAACAAAACAAAACAAAACAAAACAAAACAAAACAAAAAAAACCTCCAGAAGGTATGAAGCTAGGGAAGTCTTTCTCAACTAAGTCCAAGAAAGAATCAGGCATATTTCAATAAGGTATCCCTTGCTTGCAATGGATTGACTTCTCTCCTATGCATCTAGAGTCGTAGTAGTTGTGGAACCAACTTGAGAGAATTGAGAAAATTGTCACTCAAATCATTTTTCCATGTTCTTTGGCTGAGATCTCAGGGTAGAGAATATGGCTTCTAGTGTCCCACAGAATGGGGCTGAGGTTTCTGTGATGGTTCAGGGTAAGGTCTTGCTACACTGAAGAGAGTCCCCTGTTGGAGCAAAGGCAGATCTAAGCTTAAGCTTTAGGATCCCTTGCTTGCAAAAGCCTACCCCTCAGGCCTTTGGAGATACCATATAAATTTTGATTCCATCAGTTTTTATTTCTCAAGTAGGCCCCAGCTGCCAAACTGAATACATTTCAGACTGCAGAAAATCTGGATCTGCTATTGTTCTTCTTACTCAAACTATGTTCACCTGAAAACTCCAGGATAATTACCTTCTATGGTTTCTAAACCATCTTAAAAGTACATTACATGCATTTCATCCAGGTTGTAGGTACAATATTTGCTGTTACAGATACCATATTGCTACATGGTACATCGGTCATATACAAATGACTAGGGCTTATCCCTGTATAGTGGCACTGCAGCCGTGTTTCCTTGGCACTATCCAACAATGGGCAGTCTACAAACATGCATGTGGCATGTGGGTGCCAGCCTTAGGAGCTTGAACTTGGTCTTTTCTTTTTCCTCTCTTTTCCTCTTCTTTTTCTTTGTTTTCTTTGTCTCTCTCTTTCTCTCTTTCTTTTTTCTTTCCTTCCTTCCTTTTTGTGAAATATAACAGAAAAGGAAGGAAGAAGGGAGAAAGGGGATGAAGGTAAGTAAGCAGGAAAGAAACAACTTGCTGTGTATGGTATTTTAAAAATCATCTTCTTGTATTTAGGCACATTACTACCCTCTGATGTTTCCCATAGCTACATGCTTTTATTTCCACTACATATACATACATACATACATACATGTGTTCATGTGTGTATGTGCATGAGTATAGGTAATATCACAATCAAAACTATAATTTAAATGAGAGTACCAAAAATTCACTGTGAATCATATTGTTTCTTTTGATATCTCCTCATTCACTCACTCATACTAAATCAATGACAATACATAGTCTAGAGTAGCTACTCAGTATTAGTGTGATTACTGATGCCATTTGAATTATATAATGAGAAATCGATTTCTGGAGTTTTAAACCCTCTTCAGCTATATAGGAACCTTAGAATCTGTTCCTCTGAGTTTTTTTGAAATATAGCTTCTTAAATTTAGGAAAATTGATTTATTTTAGATTTTAGACTTCCCCAAATTAGATTATGCCCAGTCTTTCTCTCCAGACCTATGACAAACTCTAAAATTACAAAACTTAAGTTCTTTAACACTGCCTCTCCTACATCATCTCCTGCCATTCCCACCTTCACACCTTATGTTCCAACAAAATTGGGCTGCTTAAAATTCTCTAATCCAGTTGGCTCCAGGGTAGTGACAGTAGTTAAGGACATTCACAAAGACACGTCCTTCATAGCCCCTCCATGTGGATACCTCCATCTTATGGGAGGTAAACTTGCTAATAAGCCTGCCAAGATCTCTAAAATATCAGTTCTAAGAGGTGGAGGATATT